>CM066032.1:730468070-731668070 GCA_033557465.1 Ichthyophis bannanicus
AAGGGTGGGGGGTTCAGGGGGGACAGGTGGCCTGGGGGCCACAGTGCCAGCAGGAACAACAGTACCTTTGACAGGTCCCGGTTGGAGGGGGGCTCTGGTCAGCAGGGGGGCTAATGTGTGTATTGGTGAGGATACAGGAGGAGACAGGACCCTCACTGGCGTATGTGCACAGCTGCATAGTCATCCATGCTGGCAATGTATTGTGTAGGAGAAGGTACGGGCCATGTTGTGTGGATGGTCAGGGACAGTGTTGGGGTGATGATTTGTGGGGAGGGGGTGAACCTTGGGTACGCAGGTGCGTACTACCCTGGGCAATGACAAGCGGGTGGGCATGTTCGATAGGATTGGACAAGAGATGGATCCGCAGGGGCTGTCTGCCCCACCACAGCATACAAGGCAATGTAATGCTGGTTAGCTGCGCACAGCGAGCATGGTGCTTGCCGGGGACATGTGGGAATGTGGGTGCGTCACAACACTGCATGGGGGGGGGAGTGCCGTGGCACGGCAGATGGTTGCGAACATTGGGGGTACGTATGGTCCAACGCGTATTACACAAACAGAGGACAATCACATGACCAGATGTGTCCATGTAGGTGATCGACCCAGCGTGTGCAATTTTGTGAGCAATATTGCAATGTCCCCAGGCGAGGGGGGACATGTTATGGGCACACATTGATATGTCATAATGTGTCACGACATCGTATAATGTGCTCCAAGGGTCAGGGAGGCCCGGGTGGGACATGTCGCGCCTCCACCCGGGCCAAACTCTACATGTGTCCCTGGACCCTGGACATCTGGTGGGTGCCATGTATCTGGTGTGGTCTGGACAGACGCTTGTCGGTGCTGTAGGGCTAGCATATGAGCTGATGCAGAGTGCAACGACATCGTCTAAAAGGCATGGTGGTGACAATTTTTTTGAGGGGGCCGTGGGCCCCAACAGGTGCAGGGGGCTTCATAGGTCTATGGGTGGGTCTGTCCCAGTTCCCCGCTGGACAAGTGTGGCAAATGCCATTCTAGATGCGTGTTGTTGGTCAGTCCCTGACAGTGTGGTGCGATGCGGCTTAAGCGAGCTTATTTGCTGAGGATCAGATGGGCATGTAGTGGCATCCCCTGTTCTTGTTAACGATGTGGCCTGCTGTCAGGAACAGAAGGCATGCGGTTTGATTCATCCCAGGCCTGTCAGAGGGTGATATTACTAATATGTTAGCGCAGGGGAATGTGGGGGATGTAGCCCATCTAGTGACTAAGACAACTGGCTGGCGTCCACACTGCAGTCAGTTTCGCCGTCCTCAGGTGTGACTGGCAACAGGATATTGCTAATGTGGGGTGTAAACGTTTCGCACCAACACAGATATCGCTTGGTAGCAACACACAACAGGGATACCTGCGTCTGTCCAGGTGTTAATGAGTGTGCGTGTGACGACGTTGGCGAGGGGGTTGTCAACAGTTGGACATGTCAGTGGAAGCACCCAGAGAATTGTGTGCAGACCTTGTCTGTACACTAGCAGTGTTGTTTTTTTTATGTGCAGGGCATAAGTGGTGGGCAAGGGTTAGTCCATAGGCCAATCGATCCGAAACAAACAAACCCAGAGGAACATAGGAACATGAGATATGCCATACTGGGTCACACCAGGGCGTCCATCAGGTCCAGTATTCGTGTTTCCAACCAGTTGGACCAAATCTAGGTCATCAACCGAGTACGCGTGAGCAGTTTCCCCAAGGGTATACACAGAGGTCCCCCACAATGCTTGTCTTTGATCAAGCAGTGATATCCAGGGTGTACCTTCCATAATGATCGTTTATGGACCTTACCACAGTAACCTGTCCAAAACATGTATTCTAAACACAGCTACACTAACAGCCTGCTTACGGTACATCCTCAAGGGGTCAGGAAAGGATATCCCAGATTTTTGAAGTAGCACGTTTTGGGTGGTAAGACCGACATCCATGGGTTATCAGTTGTAAATAGTTTTTCCCCTGTCGCGGGTGTCCAGTGCATGTGCCCGCCCCCCAGGCCTCTAGGGATATCATTCTGATAAAGGTGATCAGGTCATCTAGTGGTATAACCCATGTTCCACAACCGGTTCCATGTGGATAGTATAGGACCTCTAGTCACATCGGTCCCCTCAGCGGGCCTCTCGTCCTCTGCTCCCTAGGTCTATAGGGAGCACCAACCTTTTTACCGCCTGCAGCCTCATAGGGAGTGGACTCCGGCTCCCCTCTGCCCTTTGGCCATTTTGGTGGCCCTTATCTGACGCCCACCTCTTGTATTTGCTAGATCCCATTTCAATTTACGGTGACCAGTATTGCACACAATATACAGGGTGTGTCATCACCATGGAACGCTATAGAGGCATGTTAACATATGTTTTATAACTGACATTTCTGTCCAGATCATACCTATCGCCCTTTATAATTTGGCGCCCGCTGCACTATGGGCCAAGGGTATGAACATGGTATCTGCAATGACGCCTACAACATCTCCCTGGGTGGTGGTGCCAAATGTTGAACCCAGCATCATGACACCATAGTTTGGGTTGGGCCATCCTAGGGGCATAACCCTGCCACCTCCCACATTAACCCTCATCTGCCATTCTGATGCACAGTTCTCCAGTTTATCAGGGTCCTCTTGCATGTATCCGCAATCCCTGTGGGTTTCAACAACCTGAACATTGTTGTGTGTCATGTGCAAATCTGATAACTTCACCTGTCACACCACCTTACAGGTCATTTAGGAATATCTGAGGAAGCAGCAGACCCAGCACAGATCCCTGGTGGTACACCACTATTCACCTTTCCCCATTGGGGAACTTGGCCATTTAGCACTCTCTGCTTCATATCTTCCAACCTGTTCATGATACACAATAGTACACTGCCTCCCATCGCAGGGAATCTCTAGCTTTGCAAACGGTCTCTCATGCGGGACCATGTCAGAGGGTCCCTGCCAGTCCAGATACACAGCATCAACCGACGCACCTTTGTCCACCTGCCTCTTCACACCCTCAATATAACATAACTGATTAGTGGGACAGGATCCTCCTGGTGCTAAAGCCACGTTGGCTGTCCCCCATCAGGTTGTGACTATCTACCTGCTGAGTACATATATTCATTATGATGGTATCTACCATTTGTCACGGTACTGACATCAGGCTCAACGGTCTGTGTGTTCCAGGATAACCCCTCGATCCCTTTTTACAAACCATACCCATAACCATAACCATCTCCGTGACCCAGAACATAACATAACCATAGCCAACGCCGTATGGATCACCTGTTCTCTGCAGGTTGACCTCCCATCTCCCACACATGGACTCCAGGGTCATTGCATCAGGGCACACATTCATGTAGGTACGGCTCAATTGATAGCAGTTACCCAGCTGATCATCCACCTGGCTTGCCTCCCACTGCGTGGCTATCAGTCATACCAGGGGCCTCCCTGGGTGGATTTGATAACAGGTTTGTATGTCTGTGCGATGGTAGGTGTACGTTCCAACATATTATGACATAACGGATGTGGACATGCGGTAATCCATGTATCCCCAGCTTGTACCATGGGGCTCCTCCCCCCTGTCAACAGTTATGTTTCCACATGAGGGCCTGACACAGAGGGATTCCCCAATGTAGACGGCTCATGCTGCATACGTATTTACCAGCTGTCATCCAGGGGTGTAGCGAGGGCATAGGTCAGTGTTTACTCCTGTGCTCCCATCGCTGTGAGGTTTCCTCGCCAGATATTCTGGCCATTATGTTCACCAGTTACCATGTCCAGCGCCCAACACAGTTCCAGGGACACTGGCACTCTCTTCACATACCATCTGGCACGTGTCCCTGGGTCCCTATGACGTGCAGGACTCCGCTGGCAGAGGTACCGTCTGGAGACGCCTAGCTCTACAGCACCATTTCCCTGACCCTCACCACTCCACTGATGTGGGACTGCCTTCTGATTGTGTCCCAGTACATGTACCTCTCCTGCGTCGGCGCCACCTCACAGCGCATCGGCGCTTCATCCCTCGAAGGGTCACATGCCATCTCTGTCTGTGCACTGTGTCCTTTGCATCCGATGATATAGCTGGGGATCATGATCATGCTCCCTGACATGATAGTCCACTGTAGATGGCACTCCATGTGGCCTATGCCTTGTTGTGTGCTCCACCCTAGCACTGCACAGCTGTGCTGACTCAGGCCCTGACCTTTGTGGTGTGTAGTTGGGGAACACTCATAGCCCTCTTGCATGGACACACGGTACCACACACCAGCTCCTTTTCTGTCTCTGGGACCCTGGTGCATTCTGGGAGCGGTGGTGTGTCATCGCAGGTACCTGCTGTCACATGCCATACAGGACTGACAGTTTGCTTGTCCAGGGTCACTCACCCCTGTCAGGGGCTCGCTCCTGACCTAGGACACGCTTGCTCCTCACCAGGTTCACACAACACTGCAGTTATGGTCGCATATGACTGTGTTCATTGGCCCTCAAATGGTGTGCTCGTTTGTTACTGACCACCCGCCACCCAAAGCCATACCTGTGTCTATTCTGCCAATATGCCAAGTACATAACCCTCACCAGTAGCAGCTGTTGATGTACAATGTGACAAACAACACAATCACATCACACAGGGAAACAGTTACATAAACCTTGTGTATGTGACCACCTCATGCCACCCACCTTCAGCATTGTGTGCTCCACTGCGCCATGGCTGCGCAACTCAGACATCGGAACGTCCATCATGTGGCTGGAAGGGGCCTGCAGTTGTTGTGGTGGGGGACCCATAGCCTGGCTGTCAACAGGCTGCTGCATGTTTCCACGGCCATCCCAGGTGATGATACCGCTGGTCCTGGGGGGCGAGGGCTGTGGGCCAGTTGCATCTGTGCTTGCGCCTGATTGCTGGGCCTCTCTGTCCTCCCGGGTCTCAGCCACATCCTCGTCCGGCTCATCTACATCCTCCCCCTGCTCAGCCTCATGCGCACCCATGCTGCTGTAGTCACCTGTGATGTGAGCAATAGAGGAGGGCTCTGATATGTATCTACGCAACAACTGTATATCCCCTTGTGCTGTGGTCAACACATACATGCGGTGATGTTGGCATGCATACTGCTTACACACTCACCTGCTTCCTTCAACAACCCATACGGTAGTGCCATGTCCCCTCACCTGGGGTACATGTGGGTGCAGTATCCCTGTGTCTGTGTGTTCTGATTGGCAGTAAGGTGCTCATGGACGCAGACCCCTTCCTGCCCCCGTCCCATGTCTCCCTCCCTATGTGCCTCTCATGTCACCGTTTGCCCTTGGTTACCCTGTGGTCGCACCCACCTCTGCCACCCCCTTTCAGAGTGTGCAGGGCCATTATATTGGGCATGCGACCATGACGGATAGTGTTTGGCACGGTGCGTGACATTCAGGGCTGTGGGCTGGGATGCTGTGCAGTGGACCCGTATAGCACCGTCATGCGTTTGGCCACACACATGCAGTGCCTGGCAGCTCATATGTTACCTATACATGCCTTGCTGCATGTCCACACATTAATACAGGGTACGTCATAGACTGTTGTGGGGGTGGGGGTGTATCTGATTGCCGTTACCAGATATGGGACAGGTGGGGGTACGGAGGGGATGAGGAACATGTGCTAACTGTGTCCTGCGACCTGGCCCCACATCAGGGTTTGTGTTAGGACAGCATACACACATGCCCTATAGGGGATAGCTACAGGGTGTGGCGTGTGAGACACATACGGGGTGTGGGGTTGCACGAGGCTGCGTGGTCTGCAATGCTGATCACAGGTATGTCCTGTGAGCTACTTGGTAGCGGTGTGTGTTGGTGGGCAATGACAGCAATATACATGGATGTGTGCTGAACTTGTCATCCTATGCGTCACAACATTACCTTGCCCGGACATCAGTCTGCTAGATTGGCACATCAGTCCTAGTCTATCGCTGTGCGACCTTCAACAGTTACGCAGTCACGGGATGGAGCAGATGCTCCCTGGTACACAGCAGTCCGTGGAGATACCCTCATCCCATTACGGAACCACGGGAAACACTGGCATCGCTAACATGCATATGTTGCCCTGAGAACAGTCAATAGCCACCCATCTGCTAGCCGCACGGCAATCTCAGTGTCAATGACATGGTAACACTATGATACCATGTGGAGATCTCACAATGGTCCACGTGAACATTTGTACCTAGTTTGGACCCTGTCTAGGGGGCCATCCTCAGGGCCCCAAGCGGAGATACACCCTCAGGACTTTGCAACTCACCTACAATCTCGGTTGTGCCTTATCAACAGTCCCTCAGTGACAATCACTACACCTGTGCAGGATGTCCCTGGCACCATCTCACCATTCTGTTTCCCTCCGACAAAGGACATGAGGGCACCATTGCAGCCCTATTCATCTCCACATCCCAGTCCGATCCATGCTATGCCTCCTGGGTCAAGGGGCTTCACAGGCACGTCGGCCCAGTGATCGACAACATCATGTCCCTTTCCTTTACAACTGGATCATTACCTGCAGGCCTTTGGCATACCTCAGCTATACCCTGTTGACAGACTGCAATCTGTACCCTCTAAAGTTGGGTTCCTACAGACCCATCTCTGGCATACCTATACTTGCTGAGATGATAGGAGACGTGGACGTACGACAGCTACAGGGACATATTGACTGTGCTGCACCACTGGACCCCTGCCAACATGGCCTCAGGGAACTCCATGGAGTTGACACCCTCCTCACCATACTCTTCAGTTAGATGATGTATGGCATAGATGATATCCAACTGGGTTGCCACCTCCCAACTCTGGACGTCCCTGCAGCGTGTGATTCAGTGACACACAACCTCCTTGTGGCGGGAATAATTGTGAAGGGCATCACTGGAACAGTGCTTAAATGGTGCAGGTCCAATCTATAGCGAAGGTGGCAGCATGTCGGCTCAGTGGACAGTACATCTGAACCCTTCCACCTACATCAGGGTGCTAACCAATGTTCATCACATTCTATCCCCCTATTGAACATCTACCTGCAAACCATCTGTGGGATCATACATCCTTGTAGTGTTGTCTACATGCCTTATGGCGATGACGTTGTTCTTTACACACCCATCTCCAATGCACAATGTCTCTCCCCCCTCTCATACCCTGCCCCCAATGCATTGTTAGGGTATCCGTCCTCTTGAAACCTCCATATGTGACTTACAACAACGGAGGTCCTCTTGATCACGCGCAATCCCAACATCATCCCACCACATCATCTCAGGACTAGGGTATATGAACTGCAATCCGACCCGTCCTCACTTTACCAGTATTTCATTCTGTAGCTACGCGTCCATATGATATCCCACCTGGGAAACACAGGCAAACCTGCATACTACCTAATCCACTTTTTGGGACACCTACGCTGCATGTTGGAACCAGACAATTTGATGACAATATACCATGCACTGATGATCACACACGTCATTTACGGGACCATCATTTGTCAGCTTCCTCACTAATCCACCTATACCCGTTACAGCTGCCAATGACTGCTACAGCAAGGTTACCTCAGGGAGACGCCTTGGATAACCATGTTCCCCTGAGCTGATTCACTTACATTGGCTAGCCATTCAGACCAGCATTATCTTTATTACCCTACCTCATACGTTGAACAAACCTAATAGGCTCTACACTGCATTCTTTTCCTCCCCTACTCACTGCACTACACCAGACAGAGCGAGAGCATCCACGAACATCACCTCCCTAGAGCTACAGACGGCCATCACAAGCCCTGCCTCCTCTGCAGCCCACAGGACCTTTCACCTTTGTGCCCCTAGGTGCTGCAATGCAGCACCCCCTGGCATCTGGCCTATCAGCAGCTAATCACAATTCAGGTAGGCCGTCACTTTCTATCCCTCCAAACTCTTTCCTATAGAGTCATCAACACCTGTCGACCTCAGCGAGCCCACCCACATACCTGATTGCATGATATCTCAGTAACCTGCCTGTGATGAGTATATATGACATTGGAATATATACCTGTCACCTTATAGTGGTAACATGTCCCTGATCATTTATGGTACATCTGTGGGATTTCTGTACATTGTTTGCCTTGGTATCCACGTTCCGTCCCTTGTCATCTGTGATCTCATGCATGTTGAGTGTACTGGGATTAGGTTTGCCTGTTAGACACGCTGATGCTGAATAGTGCGGTGTATGAGGGGATATAGATATGAAACTAACTACATAGATATACAAGGTGTACACTCCGGGGGACATTGGGATGGTCACCTGAGGATGGTGGTAGACTACTTACACCTCTTATCAACACACATGTGTTGTGGCAGAACCGCTGATCTCTGACTCACACATGCAACGCTTCTGCAGCAGCATAGGCAGATTACCTTCTCGCATCAACGACCTGTATCATTTGCTGCTCATTTCACAGGTTAGGATATGTTTTTTCCGGCCTTGGACCGCTACTTTTCCTGCTGCACCTGCACAGGTCTGTTATCATTGACCACCTTTGTATAACATCTCCTTTGTCATGTTGGACACTGATCATCTGCCTGCTGCTACCATGGAAACTCCACAGTAGCAGCATTCAGGTGAGCATTGTCTGTGCTGATCAGGCACATGTTATACGACGTTTGTTAATGATTAACGTGATGTTCCGTGGACAGACTGGGATGACAGGAACATTGGACAGAGAGAACATATCTTACCCTGTCAATGGAGAGGTACATGCTACAGGTCAGTGATGCGTTAGGGCATCCTGTCTTTGCATCGTCCCTAGCTTTGCATGTGTGCGTGTGAGACCAGCATATCTTCCACACCTGGTCTGTATTGATCAGAGGTAGAAGTGGTCTAGACCTTCATCCAGTGAGTCCGCCATGTATTTCTGGAGGGTATTCTCTGTATATCTATTTGATATCTCCCTGTGATTGGACCCCACTAATCGTGGCAAATAACATTCATACCGGTCACACCAGGGAGATGTGTGCCACATGCATGTGCGGCCTGTGCTCAGACCTCACCCAGGCTGGGTGCTCAGACACATTGCATAGGGGACACACGTGGAGCCAGGATATTGGGCAACATCCATCACAAACATGGGTGTCAGCCATCTTGTTGTACGGTAGTTTGTGGTGACACACCATGAGTGGGAGGGGGGCCATCACAGGAGGGACAGGGTGCACAGTGGCAGATTGGACTGCAGGACGGGAAGGTATGTACAGTGTCCATACAGACATGCTCAACAGAACAGGCACTGACATCGCAGCTGGGCTTTCAGCAGCCATGACAGAGGCTACAGCAGCACAGATGGGACTGTCGTGTCAGAGGGGACTGTCACAGCAGTTATCACACCAGGTACTGGCTCACAGGGATGTCATGGCGGTATCATGGAAGGAGTGCAAGCTCTGGATACATTGTGTGGACCTACACACTCAGTTATGAGTGTGCTGTGGACTCTTGGGGGGGGATGTCCTGGCCCGTGGGGCCGGGGAGGGTGCCTGTGCAGAGCTATCAGCAGTGCCCTGTCACGGTTATTGCAGGAGGGACAGACCCCCTTGACATGCAACCTGTCTGACAGAGTGTGACTGATGGACCTCTGTGATGCCGTGATTGCGTCATTGCATACATAGGTTCCAGACTGAGCTGGTGACATCATAGGGTTGCTGTTGGTTGAGATGTTAGGTCTGTGGGCATTTTCTCTGGGTTCTATCCTGTATGTGCTTTGGTCATGTATTGGCCCACAGACTGAATTCCATACATGTGACAGCAGAGGTGAGGCTTGGGGGATGGGAGGGGTGAGCTGTGCCTCACAGTGCATGTTGTGTGGTTGTCCTGGGGACAATGTTTGCTGGTCTGCCTATCCACACACTGTGTGCAGAAGAGGTATCCAGTTTGCAGCTGTGAGCTCTGTTACTGTCACCTCACAGGTTCAGTGACCCCTGGGTGTTGTTACAGTGAGCCATGTTGGTTTGGCCATTACATGGCCTGGCCAACCCTGACACATATTTGTGATTACAGGCGTACACTGTGGGGACTACCTAGTAGCCATAGCGTACAAAGGGTTTGGAAATGCACATGCTTAGCTGATAGACCTGTTTCAAATTGGCAGTTACATACGGTGCTACGCATAGGCTGTTGCCTGGACATTGTACATAAAGATTTGTCAGACGTACCTGCTAGCGGGTGTGCAGTGTCCAGGAGCTCAGGCAGGCCACATGTGTAGATATCTCCAAGTCTTTCTGCAAGCTCACGCTCGAGGGCCGATAGTGGGGAGATGAGGGGGCCCCCGCCACCTGTCCCCAGGGCATGCTGGTGTTCAGCCACCATCACCTGCCGTACACCTCTTTTTATGTCAGAAAATCTTTTTTTTCAGACTGTCCGTGTCTCTTGGTGGGCCACCCGCCCCAGCCACTGCTAGCCTCACATCCTCCCACACAGCATTGCGGTTCCCCACGGGTGTTTGGCTACTGAGGCGGCCGAAGAAGACATCGTAGTTCTCCAGGACCATGCTCAGGAGGCTGTGGTTCTCCTGGTCACTGAATCTCAGCGCCCTCCTCTGCTGCGTAGCTGGCACAGGTGGGCGCTTTCTTTTGCCAGTGTGTCTTTGCACCTCCACACCTGTATTCCCCGATGGGCCTGCAACAGCCTCAGGCACCGGTGTCACCGCCCCACCCACCTCTGCAGTGCACTGGTGTTCTGCATCCCCACCAGCCTCATCAACATTCACCCCCTCTCTCCCCCTTTCCCCCTCTCTCTCCATCACCCTCTCCCCTCACCACTCCCCACCCAGCACAGGACACCACACACCACCCTACACACTGCAGACCACCCCACCCCACCCCACCCAATCCACCCTACCCTGCACAGAACACAACAATACACATAGAACAGACACGGAAACAGTGATACACCAAATACGATATGGCACTCTACAGACACACAGCCTCCTCTCCCCCTACAACACCTTCTACCTCTTCAGTATCACACACACCTCTGTTTCTCCACACTCCCTCACTGTATCTTACAACACCCTCGTCGTTTACCTGTGGTACAGTGTGTTTTATACCATGTTATCATTGCTTTTTGCCGTTGCGCATGCGTTTCTGTTTTTTTTTTGGTGCGCCGCTGATGTGCACGTGCGCTGTCGTCTGTGCGCGCCGCGGATCTGCGTCAGAGCTGTGCATGGGTGTGTATGGGTGCGGCGCATTCAGACGCACATGCCGTCATCACGCATACACGCCCCAGCGCGGCCAACATGGACGTTTACGCTCTGTTTTTCGTTTGCGCATGCGCTGTTGCTGTTCGGCTTTGTTTTCCGCACCACAGATGTGCGCATGCGCTTTCATCTGTGCGCACCACGGATCTGCGTCAGAGATGTGCATGGGCGTTTGGATGCGGCGCATTCAGACGCACATGCCGTCATCACGCATACACGCCCCAGCGCGGCGCACACGGACGGCAGGGATTGCTCTATGGGATGCACATGCGCGCGGCGCTCCCCCACGGCACGCAATGACGCACAACGTCACAGGCGCACATCACAACACCGGAAATACATCTATATATCCTCAGGCAGAGATAGTACACATTGAGGGTTGTATTGTAGGAGAGGTGTACGTTTGGAGAGGGTGACATATTGATCAGGCTAGGTTATCTGTGTAGTTCATTGTCTATTGGGTTGTACTGTGTGTATTGTATTGTATTGTGTGTATTGTGTTGTGTATCGCATCCGTTTGTTCAGTTTGTCAGTCGGTGTTTGTGAGTTGGTCACTGTTGTGGGAGGTTTGTGTGTGTGTTGTAGTGTGTTTGTGTAGGCCTGCGGGGTGAGGTGATGGCTGGGATATATGTTTCTGCATGTGCCCTGGAAGGTGAGCAGATGCTGCGGTTGCCGGACAGGGGGGATGGTGTCCATGGGGCTGAGGCACAGGGCATGGGTGTAGTCCCGCAGCAAATCAGACCTGCAGCTGTGGAGGAGGGCCAGGCAGCTGATGTACGTGCACAGCGCAGGAGACGTGCCGAGGTGCAGGCTCGGCAGCCTCGCCTCTACAGGCCCAGGGCCCAGCTCCAGGACATGCGTGAGGACCAGGTCATCTCCCTGTACAGGCTGAGCACAAGGGCTATTAGGGAGCTCTATGAGGATCTACGACCTGACCTCGAGCCCCTGACTAATCGGTCCCATGCCATACCGGGTTTAGTTAAGCTCCTTGCTGCTTTACATTTCTTTGCCTCTGGCTGTTTCCAACACTCAGTGGGCGCAGTGGGTGGCATGAGCCGACCCTCCTTCTCCCGATGTCTCCACCAGGTACTGCGTGCCATGGTCAGCCGGGTGGGGAATTACATAGCCCTTCCCCACACTAGGCAACATTGGGGGACCCTGAACCAAGCCTTTGAGGCTGTAGCTGGGATACCACACGTGATGGGAGCTATTGATTGCACACATGTTGCCCTGGTCCCACCTAGAGACAGGGAGGTGGTGTTCCGCAACCGCAAACACTACCATTCCCTGAATGTTCAGGTTGTATGTGATGCTGATCTGCATATTCTGAATGTGGTCCCACGGTTTCCAGGGTCCACCCATGACTCCTATATCCTGCATCGCTCAGCACTATTTCGACAGTTTGAGGAGGGACTGTATGGGGACTGCATCCTGCTGGGTGAGTATGTCCACACATATGATGTAGTCTGTAGGTTATATCATTTTGTCACTTAACATCTATTATATATTGCACTATATACGCTCTGTGTGTTAGGCAGCTGAGCTCACGTTCAGCAGACATTATGGGCGGGGTGTAGACATTGAGTTGCATGTGACATGATGAGCCATGTCACATCTGGTTGGAAACAATACCTGGGGGTGACATGCTGATGGTGTAGGGGGACATATGCACATGTTCAGATGCATGTACATGGGTGTGCATTTCAACGTGTGTGTGTATTTCACCGGGCCACAGGTGGGTGGGTGGGATTGTTGTCCATCACACCCACCTGTGCATTAGTGGCTTTTGAGGTAACTGTGTTATGTCATGTCACATTTCTGTGAGTCACAATCCATACACCTATCGCTTATCATGTGTGTGTGTGAGGGCCACACCCCTACACATTACTGGGGTTCTTGAACATTGTTTGGTGGATGACATGGGTTGGTAGTTGTTTGGGGTTTCGACACATATGATGGATGTTCATAACCTTGGCAACGTTGGGTACACCTTTCCCTAGGTAGGGTTCTGGTTTAGGCATGGCCCATAACATGTGTGCATACACACGTGTGTTGTGAATGACTTTGGGCCACTGCAGATGGCCACTACTTTGGCATCAGTGTATGTCATTAATCTGATGTGTCCCTGCCTTTGAGAGAGGTGACAGCAAGGGCAGGGGCCAACTTGTGAGCAGGCAGAGAGGTGTTGGTACCCCATACAGAGGAACCTTGACAGTCTCTGTAGTTGTGATAGTTCAGGGCTCATGTGGGCTACAGTGTGCAGATCTGTGGAACACAGCTTAACAGGGATGTTAACATGATGGTGACAGTGGACCGGGTGTCCACTGACATGGTTGGTGGTCAGCAGTCCACAGCATATGGCATCAGACTGCTGTCTGTAGGTATGTTGACCTTAGTGGACACAGTGTTGTGAGGTGATATTGGGTTGATGTTGTCGAAATCCCAGGTCAGACATGTTCTGGGTGTGCGTTTACATTGCCTCATACAACATTATTGTGGTGTATAGCTTGCTAACATATACGTTTAACATGTTTTTTGTGTGCTGGTGGTTTAGGCTGCCATTGGTGGTTTCAGAGATGCGGACATTGACTGCATACCAAGACGCATATGCCACACATAGCGGATCTTTGTTTGCAAAAATGTGACATTGCTGTTATTTGCCATGTCTGTCCAGACTACAGGGGCCCTTTCTGACATTTCTATCACCATAGGTCTTATTCTGTCAAATGTATATTTGTGTTGTCATATGATTCTGTCAGGATGTGTAATGCACTTGTCTCTAAGGTCCATACCTGTGCAAATTTGTGGTGGCATGCGCTCATGCATTCACATGCATCATTCTCTTTTTGCAGGTGATGCAGGGTATGGATGTCGCCCCTGGCTGCTAACCCCTGTGCGTCAACCACGGACACGTGCAGAGCGGAGGTACAATGAGGCCCACGTCTCCAGCCGCTCTGTCATAGAGTGCACCTTTGGCGTTTTGAAAAGTCGCTTCAGGTGTCTGGATCGGACAGGTGGGGCCTTACAATATAAGGCAATGACTGTTGCAGAGATAATCGTAGCCTGTTGCATCCTGCACAACATTGCTCTCAGGCATGATATTACTGCAGAGATTAATGAGGATCTTGCGGAGGATCCACCGTGCCCCCCTGTACGTGCCAGTGGTGACACACAGGCAGGCACAGCGGTCAGGCAGAGGTTGATTGCTGAGATATTCAGTGGTATGTATTGCACATCCTCCCACATATATGTGCTGTTGTGTGCATGTGAGGTTTATAACGGGTCATGTGTCTGAACATATAGCATTCAGATCCATCACTGCATTGTCCTTATGCTGAACATCCAACAGTAACATAGGGCCAGGGGTGTGCAATGGACAATGTGGACAGGGCACAACAGGGGCTGTTGGTGTTTTTGGGGTTTGTGTGTTGCGACACCTTTATGAGCTTTTGGGGGTCACAGTACCAGTTAGTGTCTGTGTGTGATAGCAACTGCTGTGCAAACACACTGTTTCCATTATAGTGTGTGTGTGGCACGGTGTCAGGCATATGTTCCGGGGTTAAATGGGGTGTAGATGGCAACATTTGTGGAGAGCTCTCATGCGGCCACCTTGTTTATGTACTACAATCAGGGTGTGCTTGTGTGTGTGTTATGCTATTATGGGCTGGCTATGTCTGTATGTTTATAATGTGTCATGCAACATGTCTAACATAGCACAGTACACATGCGCATGACTGCATACCCATGATGGGATAGATTACATGTGACAGGTGTTGCTGCCACACCAAACGGTACCATACGGTATGTTGATTAACGTAGCACATACATGGCTAGGGTGAGGCATGTGGACATAGTCAGTGTGCAGCCCGGGGTCCATATCATTGGTTTAATCTTATATAGTGAGATGTCATACATTGCAGTATTTTCACTGTACACACATACGGATGTGCAGCGGGTCACATCATGAACGGGTGGATTACAGGACCCCACTGTAGAGCTGCATGTGTGTATTTGTTTGCTAGTTTAGCGGTTTAGCAAATAAAGAGTGGCATATGTGGGTGATACTATCTCAACATCTACGTCATGGCTCTGGTACATGCTGTATGTCGGTCAGGTTAGCACAGTACACAGCCACATATGCCTTGTCTACACTGGCAAGGGATGTTATGTTGACATACACACACAGACCTATTTGGGTGATATGTGGTGCAGGTGCACATATAGCCTCTCCATGGATTAACATTCTCCCTGATACCCAGTGGGCTGACATGACGCCATCATGGTCTGATGAAAGACAGACATGGGGGTGTTGTCTGGTACACATGGTGATGACATTGCCATGTATTTAGGCACATGATCAGCACACATATCTAAGTAATCATTGATGTACAGGATGTACACTGCATAATATTCCTTTGCACAGTGGATACAGGGGGTGGTACAGCATATTACCAGGTGTCACAGGTATGTACAATGGACTAACAAACAACATTAGGGGAGTCATAGACACGGAGAGGGGGTAATGTTGTCAACCTGGCCAACACAGACTAATAGTGTGACCTTGGGATGTGTTTCACACATGGTGTTTGCAGACACCTCCTTAGACAGGTGTGAGGAACAACCGAGGGTGGTGGGGGCAAATGAGTAATAGGGGGACATTTCATTGGTATCATACATCTACATGCTGCCTCTCCCATGTGGTATATCAGTACAGTGTGAGGGTGAACAGTCAGTCGTTGGGTCAGGTTGTGGGGTCTGCCAGCTGTTGACATTGCTGTGTACTGTGGGTTTCACAGATGGGACATGACATATATTTTGTGATGGTTTGTTTCCCTCTCCACAGGACCAGCTTCATGAGGATGCTGTTCCACTGTAGCATTGGCACATGAGGGCCCATCGTCCAAGATGCTGTGGTCCAGGGTAGGTGGATCTACAGCTACATTGTGCGTACATGGGTTCATGGGAGCAACATGTCGCCTGTCATGTGTCATAAGAGGCAGCTGGTGTTGTACAACTCTCCCCTGACAGCCTCCCTTACCCATATTTTGGGGTGGTGACCCATCTCCCCATGTGTTTGTGTACAGTATGTTCGCAGGGACACCTTTTCAGTCAGATGTACAGCAGAGTTAGATGTGTTTTTGGTTGTCGTGTTTTACGGATACTGCATTTTCTGTCTACACCATCATAGTTAGATCAGACATCACCAAGGTATATGTGCATGTGACTTGGCCATGATGTGCACAGGTTTGCACTTGTGCACATACAGCCCATGTTTTTCAGCTGTGCCCCTGACCAACGCATACTGTGTGTGTGTTTGCGCTTATGTTTTGAATATGTCCTCCAGCATTGTCCAGGCATGGTACATTATCACGTGCTCTCATGGGTGTGGGCACCTGGGGGGCATGGTGGGGTGTACTACCTCTACTGTTGTGCTGCTTACCTTGTCATCATGGTCCACATGTGTGGTGAGCTGTGAGCAGCAATGTGTCTTGTGTTTTGAGAGACAGGTGTTGAGCAACATTTATTTCTCTCATATGTAGGCATGATGTGGAGATGCATCAACAGTTGATGTACATGGTAAATCGACATGTCTGGCTGACATTGTCTCCCTTCGCTGTGACCTGATGTGGCTATGCAGTACTTGGAGGAATTGATGACGGCCGCATGATGCACACATAGGGTTTGTTTTAACTTTGCGAATTTTGTATTACATTTGGCTGTACCTGTCCTGGGGTTTATGATCTTCACATGGACATGTTATGTAGCATCTCTGTAGACACAAACAGATGCATATAGTGTGTAGCTGTGAGATGCCCATGTGACCTGGGATTGTACATAACCATATCCATGTGACAGCCATGCCTGCATTTACATGTACTGTTGGCGCTCATCTCCTTTTTTTTTTTATATGCATCTGCTGTAATTTGTGACTTTGCATCCCTTTGGTCTGTATTTTGTGTATTGTGAATCTTGGCAATCTGTTCTGTTTTGGCAAGGTGTCTAACAATACCATACTTCTCCTCTCGTGACACAGGGCAGATGACATAACAGCACCATTTCCTCCACGGCATCTGGCTCACCATCCAACGTCTGTTGTGGGACTGACCTTCATCTTAGTCTTTCTGGGGAGATGTGCCATTGGATGTTTGACCTATGTTGGTGGCACACAGGCCTGTGATGGACATTTTTGCTCTTGGACCGCTGACTTACCCATGATAGACCTGTACAACACACAGTGTGTGCCATGCTGTGGCTGTGTGTCGTGCTGCTGACAGGGACACAGATGGACTTTCATGGACTGTGTCATATTGGACGATGGCACTTTACTGTGCATGGCCAGGTTTGCATGGTGTGTTTTGCGATGATCTTTTGGCTGTCAAGGACACCTTGCTTTTGGGACACTGTGTGCATCAGGGACTGACATAATCTATGTATTTCTGACATCCCTCCACAGTTGGTTAGTGTATAGGTGTGTCCCATGTGTGTGACATGGCACACATGATATGTTACTTTGTGGGTTTCAACATCAGCATACAGCCATGTTTGTGGCACGGGGGCACACATGGAGGGATCCAATTGTCTATGTCCACCTGCCCCACACCTAAACAAGGTGCAGGTTCTGCCACATACACACTTTCATGCCCGCCACCATCCTTGTTAGATGTGTGGAGGGGCCAGGGGTGCTTAGATTCATGTGTGGCATCACTGTACCATGTTTGTGTGCAGCTGGTGCCTGTGCTTCTCAATAACTATGTTTGTGAGACACTGCATGTGGACCTATGGCTCTGTGTGGTTCACTGTAGGCTGTCTGACCATCATTTGCATCTGGACATGCTAGTTATTGTATATGTTTACTGTACAGATGTGACACTCTGCATGTCTGTCCACGCGTTGCAGTGCACATTTGCAGAGTCCTGTTTTACCCCCTGCATTGACAACAGTCTCATTAGGCCATTATATTTGGTGTGGGTCAGAGTGGGTGTCCATTGTCCTCCTACACTTCAGCATTGCATGGACCATGCTATCGGTAGCCAAACACTGTCCACCAAACAAACAATGCAAGGGGACATACTGCATGGTGTTATGTCTGCACCTTTCAGGGAGTTGTGTGCTTTGTATTTTCTCTGTGTTCATGTGTCCCTGCTACCTGTTAGCATACAATCATTCAGCTCTAGATGATATTTGTCATGTACACTGAATACTTTCTGATGTGCCAATCAGCCATTATGTGGGAGGTTGGACATAACTTAATGAGGGTGTTTGTCACATGTCAACATTGTGCCAGCATATGTTTTTCTCTTTTGGGGGCCACCTGTGTTGCATGAGGGCTATGTTGGGGGGGGGACATGTGATGTGTTTGGGGTCTTACGCTTACAACGCCTAGAGTCTACATGCCCTCATATGTAGCTCACACATTGTGGGCATGCAGCAGATGCTCGTGTATGTGGCCCTGGAACCCAGTGCATATCATGCACCTGTTCCACCAGAGATCTCATGCCACTCAATTGTGCGCAGGCATTGACCTTTATGTGGCATGTGTTTGTACCTTGCTGACTGTGTTCCCATCTTTAAACAGGGAGGGGCTTACTTTGAAATTATGATTACACTGTGTACAGTAACTGGGAGGAGTGATCCAAATAAAGATATGTATTTTACAGACATTAGTTCCTTTTGCTGCTTGGTCATGTTCACACACATGCACTACAATGTCTACCTTTGAATATGTCATGACTCCTTGTGACCTTGGGACTCCGTGGTTACCTTGACAATGTTCCTCGAGTTACTTTCCAAGGGCCACATGATCTGGTTTTGTGAAATGAGGCCTGGTTGCCTTGTGTGCATGACAGTTTTGTGAAGACTAGGCTGCTCCTCCTCTCGTAGAGCACATTCACACTTGTGTCTACTGGGTTGCTTGCAAGGTCCATGTCCACCTGTGCTCACAACAGTGTACGATGGCAGCTGTGCATGTGTCTGTCATTTTGCACATCACAGGTTCTTACTGGTTCACATACAGACCCTGTCTTTGGAATATTATTTATTCCTTGGGCTCAGTGTATTATTTGTGGGTGTGGTTGGTGGCATGTGTTTTCAAATAAGGTTATGCGTTTAGCCCACGATATCCTTTGTTTTTAATTATTTTGTACATTATGCTGACTTGACCATTAGTTCACTGCAGGTTCATCAACTCTACACACACCCTTGTCTGTGATCAGGGTGCAGCAGGGTGTGCACTGTGTGCTGCCTAGCCAGCAGATATCATCTGTTACATAGGTTTCTCTCATTATGTTGTTTACACTGCTGTGCACCTGGGGGTGTGGTGGTGATGGGTTTCAGCAGGTGTGTGTTCACCCTTTTTCATGTGTTGCTCTCTGCTGTCCTGTCCATGATCAGTACATTGCTTCACCACGCATCCTCCACTGCCCTTGGGGATACCTTGCTTTGCTCTTGTTATGTCTGTATATATTTATGTATTTGTTTTGGTATCCCACTTTTCACAGGGTCAAGGGGGGTTTCATACGAGGGGGGGGGGAAGTTTTACATGTTGGCCACGGCCATTGCCAGGGGGGCTACATTGACGGTTTCAAATGGGGACATAGGATATACTATGGACATTGACAGATTGTGCACATTGTCATATTTGTATGGGGTGGGTTAGGGGTTGGATTAGTGGGGTTCCTGGGACAGTATGTTTTTCAGCTGTTTTATAATGGATTAGTGGTCTGGGTTGTTACCAGGACATCTTGGGGGGCTGTGCATGATACATGGGGCAGGAAGTTCAGGGTCTCGATTGCAGGTCCCTTGCGGGCATTTGGTTCATTTGTTGCTTACAGTACCGGAGTTGGTGGGGGCTTGTCTGGTAGTTGTGCCGTGGCCTGGGCGACACAGTCTGGTGTTGATTTGGGGGTTGCGTGCTTCATGTATGACTTTGTTGGTGAGTGGGAGGGCTTTGTATTGACTCCTTGCTTCAGGTGCCTGTATGTATGTTTCTTTCAGGATTGGGGTGATGTGGTCTGTATATTTTGCATGCTGTGTCTACAGCATCACATATCATTGTGTGTTTGTGCATGCGTCCCTGGTCCCAAATACAGACTGTGATCTGAAATGTACACAGGAGTTCTGCAGGTGCATTTGTTCATGGTTTCCCTTGTGGGTTTGCCTGTCCTTACAACCAGCATGCATGTAGCGTGAGGGCCTGGACTATTTCTGACTGCATCCTTTGCTAAAACACACACATTGGTGCTGTTTCCTACCTGTTTTTGCATTTACATTTCTGGTGTTGTTCGTATGTGTGATTCCTCTCTGTTCTCTTGGATGTGTATGCGTGTCCTGCAGTTGTGTTTTCCATTTGTTTGACTGTCATATGTTGTCAGGTTTGTGCTGTGGACACATTGTACACTCATCTGAGTTGTGAGCCATGCATCTGTCCATCTTCTGTCTGCCAACTCTTGTGTCATGCTACCCTGATGTGCATGCAGCTGCAACCCTTCCTGCACTCCTACACCTTCCTGCATCACAACTCTCCATGTTTGTCGCTCCTGTGTTTGCTCTGCATATCATCGCTAGTCCACTGTAATCATGATATTTCACAGATCCTGCCATTTCAGCCTCCTCTGCTGGACACATCTTCCCATCCACTGTTGCACACCATCATTATAACATGGTACATTATCCATCACTCTGTACATAGCTACAGCTGGCACCAGTGTCTTTATCCATTCCTGTTGCTGCCACATAGCCTTGTGGAGATCTTTGTGGTACAGCACCTGTGATGTCAGTGGTTCTTATACTTTTGGATTGCCTTTCCTTTCGGCTCTGTGCAGTATTTGGGTTACATGTGCACTCGCATTTGATGATGTGGTTGTTTATGATGTGCATTGTGTAGCAGCCTAACGGAACGATACTCTGGCTAGGCTTGTGTTTAGATGGCAGCACAGCTTACTGTACAGTTGCATTCTGAAAAAACAGATGTCACTAAGCCAACCTTGGTCACTGCTCATTTGGCACCATGACCCCTGCACCATCACGCAATGCCCTAACCATTGTGCTACACTGCTGTTCCCTCCTGCATGTCTGCTCACCTACCTGGGATTTCCCTGCGTTAGACTGCACAGTGATGCCAGCACTGACTGTGCTTGGACCATGCCCTGCCTCATACGACAAACTGTAAAGCACCCTACACACGACATTGTGATTTCCTTGGTGGACAATGCGCTTTAGGATTTGACATGTGAGGTACCTTATATTGCGCCATATGCATCACCTGATATTACAGTGCTTTCATAGTGCATTTGCAAGGGGGAGTAATAACAATAACAATAACATGTAAAATGCCTCCTAGATCACTATTGCTCATGACAGATGATGGCTCATCCAGCCGCTTCATTGGGCACTGCGGGGGATTGAACCCCCGATCCCTGCTCCATTGGTAGGCGTCATTCCCATCGTGCTGTGGCTCAGCTCGTGTGCATTCCCATCAGCGCGCCGCCTTATGCCGCACAAAGTTCCTATGCCTCGTAAAGGATTAGTGCGCCGCCTTCTGCTGCCCACTAATTCTGTGCCTCCTAAAATGGTGCTTGAGCCTGCCGCTTCATTGGGCACTGCGGGGGATTGAACCCCTGATCCCTGCTCCATTGGTAGGCGTCGTTCCCATCGTGCTGTGGCTCAGCTCGTGTGCTTTCCCATCAGCGCGCCGCCTTATGCCGCACAAAGTTCCTATGCCTCGTAAAGGATTAGTGCGACGCCTTCTGCTGCCCACTAATTCTGTGCCTCCTAAAATGGTGCCTGAGCCTGCCGCTTCATTGGGTACTGCGGGGGATTGAACCCCCGATCCCTGCTCCATTGGTAGGCGTCGTTCCCATCGTGCTGTGGCTCAGCTCGTGTGCTTTCCCATCAGTGCGCCGCCTTATGCCGCACAAAGTTCCTATGCCTCGTAAAGGATTAGTGCGCCGCCTTCTGCTGCCCACTATTTCTGTGCCTCCTAAAATGGTGCCTGAGCCTGCCGCTTCATTGGGCACTGCGGGGGATTGAACCCCCGATCCCTGCTCCATTGGTAGGCGTCATTACCATCGTGCTGTGGCTCAGCTCGTGTGCTTTCCCATCAGCGCGCCGCCTTATGCCGCACAAAGTTCCTATGCCTTGTAAAGGATTAGTGCGCCGCCTTCTGCGGCCCACTATTTCTGTGCCTCCTAAAATGGTGCCTGAGCCTGCCGCTTCATTGGGCACTGCGGGGGATTGAACCCACGATCCCTGCTCCATTGGTAGGCGTCGTTCCCATCGTGCTGTGGCTCAGCTCGTGTGCTTTCCCATCAGCGCGCCGCCTTATGCCGCACAAAGTTCCTATGCCTCGTAAAGGATTAGTGCGCCACCTTCTGCTGCCCACTATTTCTGTGCCTCCTAAAATGGTGCCTGAGCCTGCCGCTTCATTGGGCACTGCGGGGGATTGAACCCCCGATCCCTGCTCCATTGGTAGGCGTCGTTCCCATCGTGCTGTGGCTCAGCTCGTGTGCTTTCCCATCAGCGCGCCGCCTTATGCCGCACAAAGTTCCTATGCCTCGTAAAGGATTAGTGCGCCGCCTTCTGCTGCCCACTATTTCTGTGCCTCCTAAAATGGTGCCTGAGCCTGCCGCTTCATTGGGCACTGTGGGGGATTGAACCCCCGATCCCTGCTCCATTGGTAGGCGTCGTTCCCATCGTGCTCTGGCTCAGCTCGTGTGCTTTCACATCAGCGCGCCGCCTTATACCTCCCGCGCAGCTTTTCCAGGCGGTAATGTGCGGGACGCACATTGGCGCATATGTAAACCGCGTGTTTTTCTTTTTCAGGACGCAACGCCCACTCCTTATATGGCACACGCACACTAGCGCGGCCCCGCACGTTATGAATGTTTAGTAAACATACCCCTTAGACAAATGGTGATGGAACCAACCAGGGAAAGCTCAACGCTGGATTTAGTGCTCACCAACGGTGATAGCGTGTCAAATGTCTGCGTGAGTGCCCCTGTGAGCAGCAACGATCATCACACGGTGTGGTTTGAGATAAAAGCCATGGTACAGGCCAATCATAGCAAGCTCAAAGTTCTAAACTTCAAAAACACCGACTTCAATAAAATGGCCGAGTACCTAAAGGAGGAGCTGACAGGATGGAAGGAGATAAGGGAAGTGGAATTGTTATGGGCTAAACTAAAGGTGGCAATAAAAGGGGCAACAAATAAATATGTAACAAAAGTAAACAAAAACAAGAGGAGAAGAAAACCTATTTGGTTTTCCAAAGAACTGGCTGCTCAAATAAAGGCAAAAAACACAGCTTTCACAAAATTCAAAAGCTCACAAACAGAGGAACAGAGAAATGAATACAGGATCAAACTCAAAGAGATAAAGAGAGAAATAAGGATAGCAAAATCAAAGGCAGAGGAAAAAATGGCTAAAGATGTTAAGTGTGGCGACAAAACCTTCTTCAGGTATATTCGGGAAAGGAAGAAGATCAGAGGTGGAATTGCAGGACTCAGAAGTGCTGGGAAAGGACTCGTGGAAAGTGACATTGAAAAAGCGAAATTGCTAAGCGAATACTTCTGCTCTGTTTTTACTAAAGAAAGTCCTGGAGAAAGACCACCTGTGACTCCCAAATATAAAAATGGGAATGAAGCAGATACCACGCCATTCACAAAAGATGATTTGTTAGAACAACTTGCGAAACTGAAAGTGGACAAGGCCATGGGACCGGATAGAATACATACCAGGATACTGAAAGAGCTCAGAGAGGTTCTTGCAGGGCTGTTAAAGGATGTTTTCAACAGATCCTTGGAAACAGGAGAGGTTCCTCAGGACTGGAGATTGGCTGATGTCATATCTCTACACAAAAGTGGTGACAGGGAAGAAGTGGAGGAGTGGCCTAGTGGTTGGGGCAAGGTACTGTAGGCCGGAAGGTCGGGGGTTCAAATCCCACTAGAGGACAGCAACCTTGGGCTAGAAGGACTGGGGTTTCTAGTTCCACAGGTGCTCCTTGTGGTCTTGGGCAAGCCACTTAACCCTCCATAGCCCATGTTCCCTGTAAAATAGTTATTTCCAAGTTATAATGCCCTGTTCAATGTAATTTCAGTTTGTTCAATGTAAACTGCACTGATGCAGAATAGCGCGGTATATAAGAGAATGAAAATAAATAAATAAAATAAATAAAAATAAAGTGTCCTACTAAAGGCCCGTGAGCCTTACCTCGGTGGTGGAAAAGGTAATGGAGGTGCTCCTGAAAGAGCGAATAGTGAACTTTCTCAAAACCAACAGGTTGCAAGACCCGAGGCAACATGGATTTACCGAAGGATGATCTCGCCAAACAAATCTGATTGAGTTCTTTGACTGGGTGACCAGGGAGCTAGATCAGGAGCATGCGATGGATGTCATCTATCTAGATTTCAACAAAGCCTTTGATACTGTTCCTCATAGGAGGCTTATCAATAAACTCAGTAGCTTGGGGATGGATACTAAGATGTTAAATTGGATCAGAAATTGGTTTACTGACAGACGACAGAGGGTGATGGTAAATGGAGCTCACTCGAATGAAGGGAAGGTGATTAGCGGGGTGCCCCAGGGGTCGGTCCTGGCCTGTGCAAGGCACTGTTCAATGTATTTGTGAGTGATATTGCTGAAGGACTGAATGTAAAAGTCTGTCTTTTTGCAGATGACACAAGAATTTGCAACAGAGTGGACTCCCCCGAGGGTGTGGTTAACATGAGGAAAGATCTACAAAAGCTGGAAGAATGGTCTAATGCTTGGCAATTAAGATTTAATGCAAAGAAGTGCAGAGTCATGCACTTGGGTAGCAGAAATCCAAGGGAAATGTACGCGATAGGGGGCAAGAGGTTGGTGTGTATGGATCAGGAGAAAGACCTTGGTGTGATTATTTCTGAAGATCTCAAGGTGGCAAAACAGTGCGACAAGGTGGTGGCAAAAGCCAGGAGGATGTTGGGCTGCATACAAAGAGGAATCACCAGCAGAAAGGAAGAGGTACTTATGCAACTGTACAAGCCACTGGTGAGGCCTCACTTGGAGTACTGTGTTCAGTTTTGGAGACCATATCTTGCAAAGGATGTGAAAAGACTGGAAACTGTTCAGAGGAAGGCAACCAAAATGATTTGGAGCCTGCATCAAAAGCCTTATGAGAAGAAACTTGAAGACCTAAACATGTACACTTTGGAGGAGAGGAGGGAGAGGGGAGATATGATTCAGACCTTAAAATACTTAAAGGGAAATAATGAACAAACAAACCTCTTCCAAAGACGGGGAAGCTGTAAAACTAGAGGGCATAACAGGAAGCTGCAAGGTGGTAAATTGAAAGGCAATGTCAGGAAATACTTTTTCACTGAAAGGGTGGTGAATGCTTGGAATGCCCTCCTGATGGAAGTGGTGGGGGCAAACACGGTGACGGAATTCAAAATGGCATGGGATACACACAGTGGATCCCTTTACAGCAACAGAATAAAATCAAAGTAAACGGAACCATCTAATTTCTCAACAAATAGGGGTGTCCTGCATGGAATGGTTGGTTCATCCCTAAACAGGGACGTAGGGAGGGGTGGCCTGCACGGAGCGGCAGGTGCACCTACGCTTGCCATCGTGCTGGGCAGACTAGATGGACTATGCTGGTCTTTATCTACCATCATTTACTATGTTACTATGTTCTCCCTCCATGTCCAACATCTCCATCACCCTATTCCCCCTCCTGAAGCGTTCAGCTTTCCCTCTCTGTGTCTCTGTCAACTTCCCCCCATCCAACATCTCCCTTCTGTGTCTCTATTCCTTGAACCCTCCCCTGTGCCCACATCTCTATCACCCTATTTCTCCTCTCACATGTTCAGCAATCCCATCTCTCTCTCTATTCCCTCACGACAAACATTTTTCCATCACCCTACTTTCCCTTTGTCCAACACCCTCCTCATATATCCAGCATCACTTCCTGTGTATTATCCCTATTTTTCCTTCCCCCAAACCAATCCAGAGAATACTCCACATATGCTGGCTTAGAAGTGAGGTTCATGACTGTCATGGTATGCACAAAACTATCCCATTTGGAGAAATTACCCCAATGAAAAGGAAAAAGCATACCTCATGTGCCGTGCATTGGGGTTATATAGAGGGCAAGCGGAACCAAAGAAGCCAACCCATAAAGGGGATGTTATAGCAAGATGGCTTATACTTACAGCTAAGACTAGAAATGGTATGTCCTCAACTCAAAGCATATTGGAATGGTGAGGATCCTGAAGAGATACTAACATATGACCCAAAAAGAAGATCAGAGATTTTTGGTCCTCATTAAAGATATTTGTCACAGGTACACAGCAGGAAAAGGTACTTTCTGGGGCAAAAAAGCCCTAAAAATAACATATTAAATGAATGTAGATGAGGATAATTTGGACCACCCAATGTGTTTGGTTGCTTCTTCCCACAATGCTCTATTGAGTATATCGCCATGCTTTTTCAGCTGTACACGTTTGACCACCTGCAAGATATTTCTTCTTTTACTTAGCTGGAAAATGTAGCCAAGTCACCTCTAGCTCAAACTGGGAAACTTGCCACCTGAAGTTGTTTATTTATTTGACTATTCTTTTAGACTGCTCTTCCACAGGTCAGAGTGGTATATAATTAACAACAACTGTTTTTATATCAAATAGGGTACAGTACAACTTGGACCATTAAACAGGGATGAAGCTGCGTTTGCTATGTACAAGTTGGGTAATAAAGCAGCTTAACTATATACAATTTATGGGTGCATATATAAGTGAACATATGATCGCTTAAATAGGATAAAGTATGGGATGAAGGGTGAGTTCAATTGTAATCGTTCGTAGATAGTTAGTTCGAGTTGTTTATCTTTGGTTCTTGCATTTAAGTTAGTGCCCCTTCTGTACCATGTACTGTTCCATGTGATTGAACTGTACTGTTCCAGGTGGAGTGGAGGAGTAGCCTAGTGGTTGGGGCAAGGTACTTCAGGCCAGAAGGTCCGGGGTTCAAATCCCACTAGAGGACAGCCACCTTGGGCCAGAAGGACTGGGGTTTCTAGTCCCACAGGTGCTCCTTGTGGTCTTGGGCAAGCCACTTAACCCTCCATAGCCCATGTTCCCTGTAAATAGTCTCCAAGTTATAATGCCCTGTTCAATGTAATTTCAGTTTGCTCAATGTAAACCACACTGATGCAGAATAGCACAGTATATAAGAGAATGTAAATAAATAAACCAATAGGTTTCATAACTAGTTAGATGCCTTCCCCTCCAACTCCAATATATTTTACTTACCATTCCCATACATTGCTTATACTTTTGATCTTTATATCTGTTCTAAGGGGACTTCAATTCTGTATGGTTTGGGCACTACTACCTCAGTTGGTGGACATCTGCAGATCTACTACTATCTGGAACTTACTGTTAATATAATTCTCAGGAGGACTGTGATTCCTTAGAGAGAAAAACACAGAGAAATTACAGAAACCACAGAAGTGTTTATACAATATGAGCCCAAAAGAAGCTATCTATCCAAGATCTCCATCTTTAAAAAAAAAAGCCCAAAAACCTTGCATCTAAATATTGATTTACCACCAGTAGTTTTGGACTTCTGAGGTCAAACATCTCAGGAAATTTAGATTTTACCAGAGTAACTCTCAAAAAAGGGTCTAGTTGGCAGATATATGAGGTAAGCCGTGATGACATTTATGGCGCAAGGAAGCTGTTGGCCTCAAACTATAATTTCAGATCACTGCCCCTATTATTATCATTATCTATTGGTTTTGCTCTAAGACCACAGATTGTGGTATTTTTTTCTGCAAGTTGTAAATGTATCTAGCAAATGAAGGATGTTGAGGGCCTGATTCTGTCCCGCATGGCTATCCCCTTTGTACGTCTAGTCTGAGCCGGACATACAAAGGGGATCGCGATTCTGATCCCATGGGGCACATCTATCCCCGCAGAATCATAATCACAATCAGGCCTGTAGTGCAGGCCAGGACTGCAATTCAATCCCAGCCTGCACATACAAGCACTACCCGGCTAACTCAGTCAGGCATTTAAATGGAGCTGCGGTGCCATGGCTTCCTATAGCCATGGCACTGCGGGTCCATTTAAATGCTGCGATGCCTGCCGCCAGCGATTAGTTTTTTTCCCCCACAGTCCGATCCCTGATCTGGCCTCCTAAGGCCAGGGTCATAACTTTCTACACATCCTTTATAACATCAGCCCCTAAAAGTCTTGAGGATGTTGTCATAACATATTTTTGACATTTTCCATAATCATTTTCTGGAGGAAGATACAATTTGCAGTGAAAAAAATAAATATATATTTTTTTAACCTACTAATTTTTTTTGTTTAAAAATATATTTGAAAGCTTAGAAATGGATATCTGGGCTATGCAGGAGGCGGAGCCATCATAGACAATCCATTAATGGACTCCACTTTGCATATGGGCCAGAGCACAAGAGGCTATTCACTAAATTCCAAACTTAAACATTTTACACTTGCCTAAAGCTGAGGTGTTTCTGTAAGATCCCTTTCTGTGACTACACAAATATCTTTAGAGTAGGTAATTTTATAAGTTTCTTCCCAGGTCCGGCCCTTCCATTAGGTGTCCTACTGTGATGGCAGACCCAGGAGGCGGCACCATGAGCCCACTACATAATTGAAAACAGTGACAGAGCAAGCTAGTGTCGGAGTTGCAATGGGCTTTGAAGCACACACACACACACACATACTCATGACCTGCTGCTCCTGCCTCTGATGCAACCTTCCTGCAGCAGGGACAGGAGCAGCAGGTCATAGATGTGTGTGTGCACGCGCGAGTGCGCTTCAAAGCACATTACAGTGCCAACAATAGCTTGCTCTGCCATTGCTTTTAATTATATAGAAGGGTCATGGTGCCACCCCCCTGCAGTTTCCTCAAGGTCTGCTATATTGTAGCACTGAAGTGGCTTGCTCTGCCGCTGTTTTGAACTAAATAGAGGGGTTGCAGTTCCACCCCCTTCTGATGTGAGGAAGAAAGGAAGGGAAGGAGATATGGTGGTTGCCTGGGGTGGATGGGATGAAGGGTACAGAAGGAAAGGAAGAGTTGAATGTACACATGGGGGAAAGAGGAGGGAAGAGGAGATATTGAATACTTTGGGGTAGAGGGAGATGTTGAACTAAGAGGGCAGTAGGGAAGGGAAGTGCTAGAGTATTGTTGTATAGGAACTGAGCCACCACAAAGTATGTGGCAGTGCAGGACTGAGGGATCAACTAGGGAGGACTCCAATGCAAAGTGAGGTAATACTTTTCCTGATAGCTCTCAAAGGGGTTTTGGTGTTCATTTTTAAAAGCTAATTCTTTAAGGGATTTTGGTGTTCATTTTTAAAAGCTAAGTCTTTTTTCTATACTGCAAAGGGGGATTTTTTTTGTTTGTTTGCTTGTGGTGTTGGGCCTAGAGTTCATTGTCTTTGTTCCAGCTACTCATTCACAGCTAAATCTTTGAAGCCACTAAACTTATCAGGTGTTAGGTCTCTCCCTATGCACCCCGACACCCACCCATCCCATGTGAGCATTCTTGCTTTATAGGGCAATTCCCCAGTTAGCAACACATATGGACATAGAACAGCATTGTTAGAACATATTTAAAAGAGGTTAACGGCTTTTGCTCTTAAAGGATAGCTGAGGAACTGGACCTACTTTGGTAGGTCTCCCTCTTTTACTTCAACAGGAGCCAAAGCTCCATCAGCAAAACAATGGCTGGGAAAAATCATATTGCTAAGCTGCTGCCCTGGATACAGCTTCTGCCTCTGTCCAGAGAGAGATCCCAATGCCAGTTGAAGGACTGGTCCCATGTGTAGGATGCCTGCATGCTGAGGCTCTTAGGAAAGAAGTGGAGATGTTCAAAGAAGAGGTGGTGAGGCTGGGAAGCATTCAAGACAGTGACAAGTACATTGATGAGATGCTTCTTGAAACATCCAAGCTTTCCAAAAGAGGTGAAGATGGGAGGCTACAGAAGGAAGAAGGTTGGACATGAGTCACCAGAGTCTGCATTATCAACAATCCAACTCCTCCAGCCCTTGAATTGAAGAACCAGTATGCAACCCTGAAAGTGAAGGAGGTGAAAGCACCCAATGAAAGGGAAGAACCATAGTTCGAGCACCCCAAAGTTGCAGAATCAGTCAACACAAAGAAGCAAGGGTAATTGTGGCTTGTGATTCTCTTCTGAGGGGTACTGATTTTATATCTAGAGAGGTGTGCTGTCTGCCAGGTGCCAAAATCTGAGATGTTATGGAGAATTTGCTGAGACTCATCAAGTCTACTGACTATTATCTGAGGTTGCTCATCCATGTCAGCACAAATGATACTGCTAGATATTCCTCTGAGTGTATCAAGAGTGACTTTATGGCTCTGGGACAGAGGGCAAAGCAGATAGGTGTGCAGGTGGAGTTTTCTTCAATCCTCACTGATGAGGGTAAAGGCCAAGGTAAAGAAGCTTGCATCCTTGAGATGAATGCATGACTGTGTGGATGGTGCTATCGAGAGCATTTTTGTTTCCTGGAACATGGGATGATATTCCAAGGCCTGCAGAGCAGAGATGTTGTCCATCTGTCCAAGAAGGATCAACATATGTTCAGCAGCAGACTGGCTAACCTACTAAAGAGGGATTTAAATTAGATTCACTGGGGATGGGTGAAGAGATCCCCCAGATTAGTGAAGAAAGCCACCAGGTAAGTGAAACATTATATACCTCTGTAGAAATGGGTAATAGGGGTGACATCTGGAAAGCAGTGTAAACAAATGTCCATATCATGGGAAATAAGATCTCAGCTGTTGAGCCTTTAATGGAAGAGACAGACTTGGATTTAGTTGTGGTTACAGAGACATGGTTCATGGAAAACCATGACTGGGATATAATTATGTTGGGGTCTACTTTATTTGGGATGGACAGGGTAGGAAGAAGGGGAGGTCGAGTGGCACTAAATGTAAAAAATATTATTAAAGCTATAGAACTGCAGGGCTTAAGAGGAAGAAAGGAGGCACTGTGGATTAAACTAGAAAGAGGGAAAGGGAAATCCATTTGCATTGGAGTTATAAACAGATCCCCTTCACAGGGCATAGAAGTAGATGAAGATTCAATAGAAGACATACACGGCATTACCATGCTACTGATAGATGATTTCAATATGCCGAATGTGGATTGGAACATCCCTGCTGCGGTGTCATCTAGAAGTAAGGAGATCCTGGATTCTCTACAGGAAGAAATATTCAGACATCTGGTAACACAGCCCACATGTGATGAGGTCCATACTGGACTTAGTGCTTACCAATGGGGAAATGTTTCTGATGTTATAGTGGGAGATCATCTCGCATTCAGTGATCACCAGATGGTATGGTTCAGTATTAGGACTAGGGCTGCATTAATCCATTCAAAAGCGAGGGTCTTAGACTTTAGGAAAACTAACAGCGGGATGGGAACAGCTGGGGGATGTAGAAAAACTGTGGGCAAAACCGAAAGGGGATATTTTAAGGGCAGCCAATCTTTTTGTTAAAATGGTAAATAAATGTAAAAGGAAAAGGAGGCCACTATGGTTCTCAAAAAAAGTAGCTGAAAAGGTGAAGAAAAAGAGAAAATCCTTCATGAAATACAAGAGAGAGGAAGACAGGCGTCTATATTGTAATGCAGCAGACCAGCGGGGAACAGAAGAAAATATTTTAAACACGAAAAAAGGCATGCACAAGCTGCAGTATTTTCAGGAACCTGATAGGGCGAGCAAGAGGGACCTCCGGAAGACTGAGGATCCACGCCCCACAGGGTGTGACCTAAAGCCAGCCAGCCTCCAATCCAGGAAGGCAGGAACTCCTTTTAAAGAAAGTTTGGAAGACTGGAAAAGGGGAAGTGGCGGTAAAAGCGAAAGTGGCGGTAGCAGCAGGAGCAGCAGAGAGGGCAGAGAAGTTACAGAGCCTGCAGAAGCCGGAGGAGCGGCAGGAGCTGCAGAGGTGGCAGAAACTGCAGAAGCTACAGACGCTGAGGGAGCGCCAGAAGGAGGAACAGGCCAGAGAGACCTGAAAGGACGGAAAGTACGGAAGGATCTATGAGATCCGGGAACACAAAAGCAGTACTGTGACAGCTGTGTGAAGTCAACCAAAGGACGGTTGAAAAACCCACGCCAGATTGCAGGAGCAGGGCAGAATCTCAGCAGGAGTAGGCCTCAAGCCTCACCCCAAGGAGAGAAGCCGGCATTACAAGGTAACCCACACTTAGTTGGAAACAGCCTTCAGGGAGCTAGCCTGTGGAGAGGACAAGAAACAGAAGGTCCCTGTTTATGTAACACTCCTCATGATACAAGGTATGAAAAGCTTTTAGCAAATGAGAGACTTTTGAATAAGCAATGTTTGCAGAAAGCTAATATAAAACCTATGAAGTGGGAAGAATATTCGCCTTGTAGAACAGTTCATGACCGACGCCCTACTCTGAACCCAAGGCATTGGGAGGTCATACAGCGTTTGGCTGAAAAGCCCAATTATAGGCTGCCCAGAACTACGGACTCTGTTTCAGAGGCGTATGATCAGGAACCAATGCAAGTGGAATTGGTAGAATCCCTTTCAGATGAGGAAATGGATTGTAGTTATTGTACCACTGGAAGCTTGGAATCCTTGCATAGCATGTGAGCAGTAAACCGGTGAAATAGGAAATGTTTGTTTTTGTATCACCTCTATGAAGAGAACAATTTTTGCTTTGAACCTGAGTTTTACTTTTTTCTAACCTGATGTAAGGACATTTCTTTTGTTGTTTTGGGACTGATCCTTTGCAAGACAAGGGAAATAAAGCCTTAATTTCCCTCCACTTGGAAACCTGTGTTCTTTGGGTATTGGGTAATAAGGACGCTACCAAGGCTATACATCCCTGGGCCCTGAAAAATATGTACCAATCCCAACCTTATCTTTATTTGTGTCCGACCTGCCTTGGCGCCCATTAGCCACCAGGGTGGCGTCGCGACAATATTTAGAAAAACTTAGAGAAGCTAGTGCAAAGAGATCAGGAAAGTTATGGTACAAAAAGAAGAAGAAATAGCCAATGCAATAAAATGCGGGAATAATATATTTTTCAGATATGTTAGTGAAAGGAGGAAGGGCAAAAGTGGTATTGTCAGACTCAAGGGTGCAGGGGAAGAATATGCAAAAACTGATGAGGATAAAGCAGAATCGCTTAACAAATATTTCTGTTCTGTGTTCACAAATGAAAGGCTAGGAGCAAGCCTCAGAAAACACCCATAAATAGAAACAGAATTGACGGGGATCTCGAACGATTTTCAGAAGACTGTGCTTGTGAGGAACTAGCTAAACTAAAAGTAGACAAAGCCATGGGTACCGATGGGATATATCTAAGAATACTGAGGGAACTTGGGGACATTCCAGCAGCTCCACTGTCTGACCTTTTCAATGCCTCTTTGGAGTCGGGATGGTGCCAGAGGACTGGATAAAGGCACATGTGGTCCCTTTACACAAAAGCGGATGTAAAGATGACATTGAGAACTATAGACCGATTAGTCTTACCTCTGTGGTTAGTAAATTATTGGAAAGGCTACTAAAAGAGAGAGTAGTGAGGTTTCTGGAGTCCAACGGATTACCGGATCTGAGGCAGCATAGATTTACCAGAGGCAGGTCTTGTCAGACAAATCTGATTAATTTCTTTGACTGGGTGACCAGGAAGTTGGACCGAGGGAGAGCCCTATACGTGGAGTATTAGATTTCAATAAAGCCTTTGACACCGTTCTGCACAGGTGACTTATAAACAAACTGAGCACTCTAGTGATGCACCCTAAAGTTACTGTTTGGGTTAGAAATTGGTTGAGTGGGAGGCAACAAATGGTTCAGGTAAATGGAGCTCACTCTGAGGAGAAGGAGGTTACCAATGGTGTGCCACAGGGATCTGTCTTTTTAACATCTTTGTTAGTGATACTGCAGAAAGGCTGTCGAGCAAGGTTTGCTTGTTTGCAGATGATACCAAAATCTGCAATAACACCCAGGAAGGAGTAGATAACATGAGGAGGGATTTAGCTAAGCATGAAGAATGTTCTAGAATTTGGCAGCCAAATTTTAATGCTAAAAAATGCAGGATCGTGCATGTGGTCTGCAATAATCCAAAGGAGTGTTATATTGTAGGGGATGAGGTACTTCTGTCCACAAAAGAAGAGTGGAACCTTGGCATAATTGTGTCTAACAATCGTAATGTAGCTAAAAAGGAATAAAAGGCGATAGCAAAAGCCAGAAGAATGTTAGGGTGTATAGGGAGAGGAATGGCCAGCAGAAAAAAGGAGATGATAATGCCTCTGTATAAGTCTCTGATGCAACCTCATTTGGAGTATTGTGTGCAATTCTGGAGACCGCACCTTCAAAAAAATATAAGCAGGTTGGAGTAGGTGCAGAGGGTGGCTATTAAAATGGTTAGTGGTCTTTGTTACGTAGCATTTGAGGACAGACTAAACGATTTTGATATGTATACTTTAGAGGAAAGGCGGGATAGGGGTGATATGATAGAGACATTTAAATTTCTCTGTGGCATAAATGCCCAGGAGGGTCTCTTTCAATTGAAGACTGGCTCTGCTACGAGGGGACATAGGATGAGGTTGAAAGGCATACTCAAGAATAATATACAGAAATATTTCTTCCTCAAAAGAGTGGTGTGTGCGTGGAATAGTCTCCCAGTGGAGGTGTTGGACAAGAGGACAGTATCTGAATTCAAAAAAGCATGAGACAAACACAGAGGATCTCTAAAGATAAAAAGGGGACTATTGTAATTGATATGGAAGGGCAGACTAGATAGGCCATGTGGCCTTTACGCCATCATGTTTCTAGGTTTCTATACCCTTGGGCCCGATCCTGATTCCTCCATATAGGGGGTTATTGTGAGACACAAATAGGGGGGATGTATGTCTCAATGGGTCATCCATCCCCGCTATTCGTGTCGGCGGCAGCCCCCGACTAACTTCCCCACTGGTTGTGAGGGGAAGTTAGTCGGGGGAGGGGAAGAGGTGGCATGGGGCAGTGGGCAGTTGCCGACCCTGGACATACAGAGCCAATCCTAATGTTGGCCCTGTACGTCCAGGACCGGCAAATTGGCTGGGGAAGTTATTCCACCTCCAAGGTGGAATAACGTCCCTGGATGTTGCTTTTTTTTTAGGTCAGGGTGCGGAAGGGGCTGGGGGGGCCAGGGTTTCCTCCCTGCAGCCTGACACTGGCCTTAGGAGGCCAAATCATGGGTTGGGCTGCAGAGAAAAACCTTAGTTGCTGGCGGCTGGCATTGCGGCATTTAAATGGAGCTGCGGTGCCATGGCAACAGGACACCATGGCACTGCGGCTCCTTTAAATGCCTGACTGAACTACGGGCAGTGCCTGTATGTGCAGGCTGGGACTGAATCACAGCCCTGGCCTGCATGTACAGGCCTGATTATGATTCTGATCCCGCAGGGCTAGATGTGCCCCGCGGGATCAGACTCGCAATCCCCTTTGTACATCCGGCTCATACCGGATGTACAAGGGGGATAGTCGTGCGGGACAGAATCAGGCCTATACTGTATAAAGCCTGTTTTACACATGCAAATGTAGACACATGGAAAATGTTCATCTATATTTATGTGAGCCACTCATAAACCTTTCAGGGGCACAATCTGTGCTTAGCAGAGGGGCGGCTGTGATATACCTGCATGTACGTGCATACATGTACATCTTTTTTGGGAGTAGGTATAAATTCGTGTGCTGGCATTTGTATGCTACTGGGGTTAGTTCTGGAGCCTTTTTATAAAAGCACCTAGGGACCTAGGATGTTTTTATAATGGGCTTAAATACGTGCCTCTTTGGACTTCTCACATAAGCATAGTGTGCGCTAAGAGACGCTTAGCATGCTCTAAGTGCCACGCAGCCCATAGAGACAAAAGGAGTCACATGGCACTGTTCAAAATTTGCTCCACTACTTCCTCAATGACATTGTATCATTCACTTATGTAATGGCCTTATAAACACATGCTTTATTTTATTTATTTGTGTGTTTTATATACCGCTACTTCGGGTAATCATAGCGGTTTACAATTAAAACAAATGATACATTAAACATTGTAACAATAAATGGTGCAATAACAGGCAATCAAGAATGTAAATGATTCAAGATAGTTTTAACTTATATACAGCATATTTACAGTTCTGTTGATCGATAATATCCGTCAGTACAGGATGGGGTTAAGGGATGGGTGATTTATTGGCCTTTGATGCAAACCGAGAGCACAAGCTGGACACCGAGCCACTGCATGGCATCCCTTTCCTTCAGCTCTGTGTCTGTCCCTCGAGATTTTGATAAGCTGAACAAACATGATCACCTCATCATATATAATATACATCCCATATATAATATATATGCATATATCAGGATAATTGTATAAAGCTTTTCCACATAGAAAGCCTATTTTTGCATGCAGAAAATTGAGGGGGTGTATGTATGCACATAAAAAGTAGTCACATGGAGAAGGTGTGCACCTCTGTGTACACAATCTGTAGATAGGCATTCCCGGGGTCCACTTTGGATGGAGTAAGGATGGAATTGCAATGTTCATGTATATTTTATAAAATACACAAATACATGGGTAGAGAATAGTCATAAAAGTATTCAAAATCACAGCTAAATTGATAATATGTACATTTGCAAATAATTGGAGGGTTTGTAAATTTATACTGCTGAAACATACGATGCATTTGTATATCTTATAAAATATACACATAACTTTTGACTCTGCCTGTGCTCCAAGCAGAGTCCTCGTCCAAGCAAACCTAACCTGGATCTTGAAATATAAATGCCTACTGACTTGTATACAAGGGGCAATTTTACAAGAGCTATTTTACATATGTATGCTTCCACATACACAGGAAACATCTTTTATAAGATTAACCCCTACAGAGGGTAAAAGTTGATGTGATATTTGCAGGTTAAAAGGTATTGTTCTTTGATTTAGATTCATTACTTGCTTTTTCTAAATTTGAGGTCAATATGAGTACTTTCAGGTACACGTGTTATTTCTCTGTCCAAGTGGGTCCACAGTCGTAATGATTGTAAACTGGCCACCCTTTATGCATGCAAAAGTATGCACTTTTAGCCGCACTTGGGGGAGGCATTCCTAGGGTGGGGTTCGTGCGGAGGCTGAAACAATGTGCCTTTTTGAATGTATGTGTGTTTTTACCATCAAATGAATAATCCACTCGAAAGAAGATGCTGCTTTGGGCATTTTTTTGGTTAGATGTTTTTTAAAGGAAAAATACAAGCGTATTCACATTTTGTCCCCATAGTACTTTCAGCTAAGACTGATCACAGAGACATAAGAGTGTGTGGAATGTGTGTTATTGTAGTTTTCCACTTTTTCTTTTCTTTTCCTGTGTTGCACGGCTGGAGGCATGGGACTGATGAACCTCCATTTCCCACTCTCCCTGCCCTTCCTGCACTGGGATGTGCTGTTTAGTACTGATGAAAGCTGTCAGATAATGCTAGTGTTGAAGGACCTCTTGCTCATTCTTCTAAGAAAGAGAAATGTGACCTTTTCTTTCAAAGCAGGAGGGACGGAGGGAGAGAGCCCTGTTACTCCCCTGATATATCGGACATAATATCCTAGCTATTGAGGAGTGCTACCCCAATGTGGGAGGGGAGTACTAGATTTTATGGAACTGCAGGCCCTATATGGGACCACCCAGATGTGAAGGAGACACAAGACTGGGGATCCTGCCACCTATCCCCTCTACATACTGTAGGACACACACCCTGTGGCCTAAGCTCTGCCAGGTGGGTGGGAGGCATTTCACCAAGGACACCCATGTTCCCATCCTGGGGAGAGCTCTGGGGGAATACCACAGAACACTCTATACACGGGGATAGATTACCCCAATCAGCTCCCAGTCAGAGCATGCCACCTATTATGGGACCAAAGTCCTACAGAGGCCACAGCATTTCCCCAGATCTGTGGAACACTTCATCCCCTAGGCAAAGGAGCTGGGAACCCTGATCAGGGAGCTCCAACAAAGCTATCCCATATTCAGTGGTGGAAATGTAGGCATCTGATCTGAGTCAGTAGGTCAAAGACATGTTCGTCTTTGGTCAGGGTTCTATCCCGCCTGGATTATTGCAATGCCATCTATGCCGGTCTTCCCAACTTTCAACTTCACCATCTTCAAACTGTTCAGAATGCAGCTTTACAGTTATTAGCACATGCATCCAGGTTTGATCACCTCACTCCCTTATTTCTTCACTTTCATGAGCTACCTGTCCAATATCACATTCAGTTTAAGATCCTCTCTTTGGTTCATAAAGCTTTGCACTCGGGATTACCCCCCTATCTTTTGTCTTCTATTATCCCCCATGCACCATCATGACGTCTTTGTTCTATTCATGGCAGTCATCTCTATTCCACCCCTGCATCTCATGGTCTGTATGATTCTACTTGTCACTCCACTTTCTACTTCCTTGTTCCTAGTCTATGGAACTCATTCCTGTCTGATCTCAGTCTTGAACTATCCCTACACTAGATTTAAAACCCTTCTCAAAACCCACCTATTCCATCTTGCTTTCAACCTGGGCCCTCAGTGACATGGCATCCTGCATCCCTTACCTACCTAGCCTGTGATATTGCCCCCTTCCCTCCTTTTATTCCCATATGTATATCTTTGTGTTCTATCTGTCCTTTCTCGTGCCTGTCTAAATTTTGGAGCTAAAAACTCATCTATTCCGGGAGCACCTAGGATCAGAATGGAACAGCACCCACTGAAGTTCACTAAGCGGATTGACACTGAAGAGAAAGTCAGAACTGTAAATAAGACCTATGCCTCTGATGTACACCAAATCAAGAATGTAGATATGCTATAACCTCCTGGTGATGGTATATTCCCTCCCCCCCCTGTAAATACGAATAGCTCTGTTTAATGTATCCCCACTTGTTTATTGTAAACCTCTTTGACCCGGTGAAAAGTGATATATAAGCACGGCTAAATAAATAAATAAATAATGCTAATAAGAAACTCCTGCACAATGAATTTAAGACCTTGTAAAGCAAAGTGTTTTGCCATCGACAGATTGGGTTTTAGCCATTGAGGTACACACTTTAGCGGCTCTTTTTCTGAATAATAGCTGAACCGTAAAAACATCATGACTACATTATTTTCTTGGTGACTTTGCTGTATACATGATAGACTATAATACAGGTTTTGTACCCCCTGAAGAAGGCCCGTTGGGCTGAAATAACAGCCTTACAGAAACAAGGGAATTGAAATCATTAGACTTCGTCCAGGACAGGCGAACTTCAGGTCTGCATATATGCCTTGGTCTGATATTTTAAGTGGCATTATAGAAAGGATGTCCAAGTTAAACTGAGAATGTCCAGGGTGGAATGTGCAGAAAAATGTCAGGGATGTCTATGTCTCTGGCTGATTTTAGGAACAATGACATCCCCGATGTGAATGTCCAGGCTGGCAACCCATAAGTAAATGTCCCCCTTAGGAAAGTTTAGTTTGGGGACATCCATCTCATGCAGGCTAGCATAAGGGGGCATCCAAAGGCATAGCAAAACAAAAACATGAACCCTCATATCCTGTCAATGTTCGTTGACATATTGTGAAATAAAGGGGGTATTAGTATAGCTCCTTCTCAGCACTCTCCAGACGTATGCCTGACAAAATGAGCACTTTTCAGATGTCTGTTAATGCCTGGAACAGGTATAATCTTAGACACAGCTTCAGATGTCCAGGACATTTCTAAGATCAGGCGGGGACGTCCAGGTTCTTGGTAAAGCCTCGGCCATGCTTTTGCCATGCCCCTGTTTAGACTTGGATATCCTCGTGCTGGGGATGTCTACCGACCCAGCTTCTAAAATGGCTATGGAGACATCTCTTTGCTTTGGATGTCTCTGTGCCCATTTTCAGATGTCCAAAGCATGAACAGGGCTTTTAAAATAACCCTCTTTCTATACCTAGTTCAGAGGTGAGCACCTACCGATTCATGTTTCCATTCACAGCTTTTGAAGATACACATTAGTCTTGAATGCTTTGAAAAGTTGGGATCTTTGCATACTGGTGTGATCTTGACCCTAGATGTTCAAATCCATCTTTGTTTATTCAAATCTGAGCTGAGCCAAAACTGCCTTTGATTAGCAAAATAAATTTAAGTCAGATGTTCACTGAAATTAGATCTGAAATACGGCAGTACTCTGAGTTGTTCCAGCTAAGCTAAAACACTCATTTTTTTCACCATCTTCTGCCTTTCCTTGTCCTTCCTCCTTCCTGAAAGTATTCATAAATCCCAAACCTGCATTCATGTCAAGCTGTGGGAGGTTTGCTTATCCTGAATTCTTGACAGAGATGAAGTTCAACACCTACACCTGAAATCTAGGCAAAAGTATTAAAGACGTGCCCTCTTCTGCTAGTTGCAACCTGTAGAACAGCTTGCAGATGTGTCTGCAGCAAAGAAAGCTATCACATTTTACACTGTACTTCATTGCTGGCATTAAAATGTACAGTTTCATAGTAAAGTGATGCTGCATGTTGCTGTGAACAATTACCGTAATCATTACTATGAACTTCAGTTTTCAGAATAGTGAATTTTTCTTTCAATACTCTTATAAAAAGCCATGTCCCATGAATAAAGTAATTGATCCATGTGATATCATGAATAAAACAAACCTGCTAGAGATGTACAGTCTTGTGCCATTTCATTTTAGCATATGCTAAAACGTTTAGTGCAGACAAACTTTGTACACAATAAGGAGCAATTTTTTAAATGATTTTTTTGCTTTTAAAGGTCTTTTTGCGGGTTCAGAAAGGCTTTCATAAAATTACCTCAGAAGACGTCCGCTGACGTCACCAGACTGAATGGCGGTGAGGTAGAAGGGTTCCACCACTGAAGCCTGCACAAAAGGAGATAGAGCACCCCAAGAAGCAGCAGAGTCGTGGCACAATGCAGGGGCAGTGAGTAGATTACTCCCCGAAGATAAACAAGAGATTGAGCGAGCCGTGGGAAGCAGAAGAGAAGCCTGCACTAGCAGATTGAGGGAGTGGAGTGTAGTACCACAAGGCAGAGGCGAGAGGCGGGTGACTAGGCCACGGCGAGAGTGGGCCAGGCCAGAGAGCGGAGACGAGAATCAGAGAAATTAATGGCTGAATCCTAACGCAACTGAAAACCTGGCGTTAGCACACATTTGCAAGGGAGAGAAACCAGTTCTGTGTCAGCAATGTACAGCATAGTCAGGGAGCCCCAGAAAAGTGATAGTAGTGATACATTTGCACCAACAGCATAGCGGACAAGTATGAAAGGCCACTATGGTGACAGTGCGAATGGGGCATAGGGTGCTGCAGGCGGGACATGTAGTGGGGGCAGCTGGGGCACATGGATGACCAGGCAGAAGCCTAGGTGACACATAGGAACATAGACATAAGAAATCAGCAAGACAGCCGCTGACCAAAGCAAAACACAAACCACAAATACCCTGACCACTCTAGCCAATAGTTGCCAGGGCACACACCGGACACCCTCCCAGCCATCCGTCCTCCATGTGGAAGGTGCAAAATGTTGGTAGGCTGTAATGGGGGCAGGGTGTGTGCAGAAGGCCATGTATGCCCCTCCCCCCTGATACCCCAACCCAGGCACCCACCTACCCATGCAGTGTATGACCTGTGATGGCACACCAACAACATATGCCCATGTCAGCATGACAGAGGGGGAGGTGTCCGTGCTGGAGGGGGCAGTGGCACCTGCCTGCAGTGGCCCCAGGCCATGCCCTGCACCAGTATGTGGTGTGCAGTGCAATATAAAAGTTCTGGCTGAGGAGACATACAGCTAGCTCAAGGGACCAATGTGACTCTGTGGCAACACTGTAGCACAATACACACAGCCAGTGTGTCCCTAAGCAGAGGTTCACAGGTTCAGGTCCCATCTGCAGGCCCAGCACAGCACAGCACATCCAAATATTTTACCCCACTATGTAGATAAAACACAACACCAGAAAAGGTCTGGCTGAGCAGACATACAGGTAGCCCAGAGGCCCATTGCAACTCTGTGGCAACTCTGTGGTGCAGCACACACAGCCAGTGTGACCTGGAGTTGAGAGTCACAGGTTCAAGTCCCAACTGCAAGCACAACCAAATATTTTACCCCACCATGTAGATACACCATCAAAACGTGCAATCCCCACAGCAGCAACCAACAGGGGCACAAACACCCACTCAGCCAGGCTCCACTATCCAAATCCACATGTAGATTCAGGCTGTTGGCCCCAGCACGGAGCTGCAGGTAGCATCCCAGCACCACCACCACCTCCTGCACAGGCCGGAAACTTCGACACTGTGAGCAGGGCAAGGTGGCGGGCAGGTTTGCCAAACACTCCTATTAGTGCACAGTGATGCGTTAGGAGTGCGTGTGGGTGTATGTCTATCCATTGTATTGTGGCTGCCCACCCTGTCCTGGGCCCCCAATGTGCCAATGTTAACAGCATTAAAATGCAAATTTGCATAAAAAGGAACAAGGTTTTGTGGGTATGGCCAGGACAGGGCATATTGGGCAGGCAGCAGCTGCACAGGGAGTAGGGCAATGGCTTGGTCACTGTAGTGGCAAAATACCACCTGCATGGACATGGGGGCCAAAGCATGTAATGCTGTGAGGCCAGTCCACCCTGATTGTTCAGTGACCATAGTATGTCTAGGTCCCCCCCCCCCCCAGTGCTCTATGCCATCTGTCACCAGTGATACATGTGTGATCCTAGTTCTGGGTCCAATCACTGACATGCCTGCCTGCTGTGTGTGTTCCACATACCACATCTGGGTGCACAGGTGTGCTCACCATGAGCCTTGTGATAAGGAAGCTTATCATAGCTCAGGAAGGAGCTATAGGAAAGGTGAAGGGACTCTGAACAAGCAACCTGTCAGTTCTGGTAGAAATAAGAAAACAGAATTTTCCCATAAAAGACTACCAGTCCCAGAATGCACCAGGTTTCCAACAGCCATTAGAGGAGCTGAAGTGGGGAAACGTGTGTTCAATCAGGAGGGTCTATGAGGTAATCCCCAAGCACTCATCTCAAAGGGCAGGGCCTGATTCAGCACAGCTGCGCTGTGCTAGGGTGGAGCACTCATCTAGGCAGAATAAAGGTAGAGTTTATTCTACAGAGAATTATCCTCAGAATCATCATCTTCATGATCTTGGACAGCTTCATCATCTGGAGGATCACCAGAAGCAGAAGCCAAACCGGACGGACAGAGAGGGCAAGAAACCCTTTGGAAGAAAGAAGAGAAAAGCATTTGGGAGGTCTAGAGGAGTCTGGAGCAGTACGTATACTGGGAGGCATTCCAAGGGCCAGCATACACCATTGGACTGGGGAAAGCCAGAGGAATGGTGCTGCAGAGCTAGGAATCTCCAGACGGTACCTGTGAGGGAGACGGCTGCACTTGGAAGGGACCCTAAGACCCATGCCAGAAGGTATGTGAAGAGGGACCCAGTGTCCAGGGATCTGGATTGGAAGGCTGGACATAAGAACTGGACTACATACTGGCCAGGCTATATAGAGAGGAACTCTAACAGCAATGGAAGCTCAGGTATGAACACTGATCTATGCCCTAGCTATACCCTTGAAAGACAGCAGGGAAGCAAGTATTGTCCTGAGAGTGCTCCATTGAGAAATTCCTCTGTGCCAATCCATGATATTGAACCCATGATTGTTGAAGAAGGGGGAGAGGTTGCTGATGAAGGCTGTGTTTACATGGATTGCTCTCTATCTAAACTCCTGTGGTAATTTTCTGTTACAAAGTACATCAACCATCACAAAGAAATACAAACTTGTTCTTTAATCTACTCAGAAAAGCTCCTGAAGTAGGATTTGAGCCACGCAGTAGAAAGCAAGCCAGCTAAGGGGTTTCAGCAGGGTAACTGCTAGCAATTGAGCCTTACCTAATTGCTTGTGAGCTCTGAGGGAATCACTTCTGAGTGTATGTGGGAAGATATAAGAAGTTAACCTGAAAAGAACAGTTTTTCCCTTCTTTGTGGATTTTGTTTGTTGTTTGATACACTGCTAAGAAAATATTAGCTAAAGCCAACAGAAAAGACCAGTTTGTTACCAACCAGGTCTTTATTCTTTTGCTTTGATTGCCTGACAAGTTCAGCTGTTGTTTTTCCTGATTTTGTTTTTTCTAAGTTAAACACTGAAAGCAAGTATCCTGTTTTATGTGCTACCAAGCATATCTGTGTTGGGAGAAATAACCCCATAAATAAATATCTTATTGGCTTTACCCTCAAGCACAACTAATTATTGTGAGCAGCTGTGTCTGGTGTGAATGGACTGCATTTCCCACAATCCCTTGCAAATCATATTGATATATGCACTTGCCAAGACTGTGAACATTCTCACCCAGGCAGCCGTCTGACAGCCTGCACCAGGGACTGGTATGTGGACTGTCTGCAGTTAGTTTGTGCATGGTTGGAACACCCTGTACATTGCTGCAGGTGCAGTCCAAAAGGGCTGTCTGATGGTGAATGCCAGATGGTGATATGTAGCCAGGGAGGATGCACAGACCCATCACTACAAGATGGCTGATCTGCCACTGCTGCAGTCACATGTATGGGTCCTGTGCACTAGCCCTTGAAGGCTGTCTATCATCATTATGAACGAAGGTCACTGGTGCCACATCCAATCCCCAGGCACCTGTCACTCCATGGCTGCTCTGACAATGAGTGAGAGAGGGCCTGGGGGGGGGGCACATAGTGTAGACCACTCTGACTGGTAGGGAAACTGCTATATATCCCCCATGTGATCCTAAACCACCCCCACTAACAGGTGTCCTTGACAGCCAGATCCCAACACTGTGTATGCAGTTACATGGTTGAGGTCTGGTGCCAGCAGACCACATGTGATTGCAGAACCCAGATGGGCACAAAGCCACTCTCAGATGCACTGTTACAAACACCTGTCACCTACTGGTAGGGATGGGGATGTGTAGCATGACCTTCCTTTAGCAGCACATGTACTGCATACCCAGTGCTGTGCGCCCACCCGTACCATCAGGGCAAACACAGAACCTGCCGAATGGCAGGGTCTATAGCTACTCTGTGGCAGTATCACACCCTGGCAGGCCGGTACACCAAGCTGGGGAATCAGAGAGGTGCAGACACCATGTGGAGATCAGATGTATAGCACTGTTCTGCTTGTGCAATGCATCATGGGTGCTGGTGCAGCTACACTATTCTTCCGCACACAGCTGATGGCTGTGTGCTGAACTGCAGTCCCCCTGTACCCAGCCAGTCCAAAAGAGCAGAGAGGTAAAGAACTCTGGCCAGTACAATGAGGCTACAAACAGTGGTTGTGGGTCGGATTCACCGTTGTTACCGCCCCTCATGCTGTAGCGACCAGAATAATTTGTATTGCCGCCAATAGTCATACCCTCACAGATCGGTACTGCCAGCCCCCAACAGCTATGCCACAGTTGAAACACAGTCCCTCTGTCCATCCATCTGCGTGTGTCAGCTGTACATAGTCCTGTCTGCCTGTGCAGGCTGCCACCCCATAGCATGCGCCGGTACCCTGTCCTGCATTGTGCCTCTGTGTGCATCCCTGCCTGTGCCCGATCTGCATGATACCACCACCCTGCTGTCGACCCACCATTTCAACTATGTTGCCACCACCGCCCCCACCGGAAGATACATACACCCTTCAACTGCCACCCACTGTCGCACAAGCATGTCACATTGACAGAGCCCTGTGCTGTGGTACAGTCTCCCACAACATGTTGGTCTACTATACTGACAGCAACATGGGCTGGCCACAGATATGGCACCTGCAACTCCCCCCCCCCCCGTTAGTCACCTGTGCAGTGCCACCCCCCCCGTGGCCACCCAGTGCCAGGGTGACAGCTGTCCCAATGCCCCTAGGTGATGCATGTCAAGCTGAGGCACCTTGCAGCCCATAGGGCACACTAACCGAGGGCACCCTACCCTTGTCAGGACACTGTAACCATTAGCGCCATATCCCCAAGTTCCCCCAAAGGTGACCCATCCAGGGGTACCTAGTCCCGCGCCATGCCTAGAGACCCAGAGAAGGAGCCATGTACAGCGCCATACAAAGCACCTGGGGAGCAATACAGCACCGTACAATATGGCAGCCACCAAGGCATATACTAAGGCACCATGTATGGTACAGAAACCACAAGAGCCCTAGAACACACTATGTCCAGGAGCATGGGTCAGGGTGCCGTATGACATGCCTATGCACTATGGAGACCCAAGATGCACTTGGTAGCGTATCGAGGGCAAGGCACACTGTAAGGTGCGCTGCAAGGCGCTGTAACCAAAGTACGCCTAAAGTGCACATGATAAGCTTGACACGCTGTGACGTTAAGCCGCAATGCCCACAAGATCATGGTCTGATAAAGCAGCCTAATGGTGTGTGTTGCCACCCACCCGCTCCCTAACCTTGAGGGTTTAAGGAGGGGTTGGCCTTGAGGTTGAGGTTGTAGTTGTGAAAGGTCAAGTGATAAGGCAGGCAAAAGAATATTTTTTTACATAAGGATTTATTTCTCCCGCTCCGCGGTGGAATGGAACAGACGTAAAGAAATATTTTTAGACAAAGTAAGAATAAAGCAAAAACAGGCTCTTCAATGCTGTGCTCAAATGTCCTTTAACGCTAGGGTTCACATTCAGTCATGTGACCTCTGCTTTTAAATCAAACAAACACTGGCAAAACAAGAATGTTCCTGGGTTGTGAACAAGATATGCTTTAGCTTATTTTTACTTCTTCATAAGCTCTTCAGCAAGATACTCATACAGGATACATTTAGTATATTATAGCATATGACCATTCAAGCTTTGCTTCACTTATCTCTGTCAATAAGACAGGTTGAACAGTCCATTGGTTGGTCGACTTCTATCATTGGCAAAGAACAAGCCAAGGGCATTTCTGCTTCAGGACTATTTTCTGGTTGTGCTTGCTTCTGGTCAGAAATTGCTCGTTTGACTAAGAATTCCTTAAATTCTCTAAGGAATAATTCAGCCTGCTTTCTAACTGGGCTAAGCTGAGGATTTGCTCCTTCCTTAGGTAAGCATTTGTTTGCAGTCCTTATTTCAGGATAGCTAGTAATGCCATCTCTGTTAATACAATCATTCAATGTGCTGGAGTCACCCCTCCCCCACTTGTCTCTGAAAGTAAGTGTCGGGTTACCAACTTCAGTTGTATGAGGAGTGCTTCTAAAGAGTGCTTCAAACGCAGGACCGTCTAACTTCTCCTGGCTTATTTCTCTGCCATACAGGTCAGCTGTTTTCTTTCTATTAGCTTGCTTGCTAAAACTTTCAGCTGTCTGGTGAGAATAGCTGGGACTGTTTAAACGATTTCCAGGCTGCAGCCAACTGCCTTCATATTGACTGAGTCTGTCCTGAGTTTTAAAATCAGCATTCACTCTTTCTGGCTTCTCATTATAAAACTTGTCATCTGTATTAAATACACCATGTACCTTGTATTGAGGCTTGTCTGAGAATTCCTTGCCAGTCTGCCTTCCTTTCCACGGGTCAGCTCTCCCCTCCAGAAGCCTGGGCTTTATCCCTGGTCTCTCAGTGCTTTAAAACTCTCCTGTTCACAGAAGATTCTATCAGCCTCTGAGTATCCCTGGTACCTGCTTCTTGGGTCTGAATCCCTTCTCCTTAGATTACAGCTGGGCAGTGTTTCTCTTTCCAAGTCAAGGATTTCTGAGTCAAAGGCTGCTTCCTGCCTTTCTCCTTCCTGCTTCGCTCTCCCTTGCTTTGCTCTCTCTTGCTTTGCACTCTATTGCTTTGCTCTCTCTTGCTTTGCTCTCTCTTGCTTTGCGCCCTCTTGCTGTGCGCCCTCTTGCTTCCCATCTTGTCTGCTTAACAAGCTGCCTCTGCTTTGGACAGCCCACCTCCTGCTAGGGCATGCCCAATCAGTAACTCTGCTTCTCCCCTCCCCCGAGGTGAGCTGTGTTAGCTGATTAGCCATGTGTTTCTTGTTCTGAGCAGAGAAAATCCTGCATTCACCTGCAGTACCAATACTTTCCACCGGGTCACCATCTGTTTCCATGGCTTCTGGGGATGCTGCCACGTCACAGATCCCCCCCCCCTTAAGATATCACGGGCTGATTTAGGATCACCCGCACAGCACGTGATACATTCTATGGGCTCTGGGCTAGTGGGCTGTAATGAAAGCAGTTGTCGCAGAGAGGCTATTGTGGCTACTTGGGCTAAAGCTACCCTATCATGCCATGGCTTTAACACGTTGATGTGGTAGACTTGCCTGTGACCTTTTTTATTCTCAACTAAATATGAGACGGGTCCTACAGAATGTACGATCCGACATGGGCCTTTCCAATGGCTCTCAAATTTCGGTTCAGTCCCTGCCACCATTACTATAACCTTTTCTCCTGTCATAAGTTGATGGTGTTTGGTGTTCCTATCATAATAGGACTTTTGTTTGACCTGACTACGCTGCAAATTCTCTACCGCAACCTGTGAGGTTCGGCGTAGCCGCTTCTTTAAGTCTCTTAGGAACTCCGGGACCTCTACCTTCCTGGCGTCCGGTTCCACCCACTGTTCCTTCAAAATATCAAGAATCCCACGGGGAGACCGACCATACAGTAACTCGTATGGTGCTGTTCCTAACGAGGCTTGTTTTCTTTCCATACATGCGTAGAGAACGAAAGGGAGCATCGTATCCCAATTGTCTATCTCACCCTCCAAACTTCTACGTAGCATTCTCTTAAGTGTCTGGTTTTGTCTTTCGACTAGACCATTCGTTTGAGGATGGTATGCCGCTGTCTTAATGTGGTGGATACCAAAGGCATCCCACACTTGCGTGAGGTACTTCAAGAGGAAGTTACTCCCCCTATCGGTGAGAACTTCCCTAGGGAAACCTACTTCACAAAATAACTTGATAAGTTTGTTTGATATTACAGTACTTTTGCCGAAATAGTGCGCAGTGGCATGGCCCACGGGAATCGTGTAGCGTGGTCTACTACCACTAGGATGTATCGGAATCCTCGAGGCGTTTTAATCAGAGGTCCGACTATATCTACACCTATTCTATAAATTGGGTCTTTGATCACAGGAGATGGTATCATAGGGACATCCCTGGGATGAGTCGCTGAGACATGTTGGCAAGTGGGGCAAGCCTCACAGAACTGGGTTGTTTCTTTAAAAATACCCGGCCAGTAGAATCAGGCTAGAATCTGGTCGAGGGTCCCCTGACTGCCTTTATGTCCCCCTACTGGATGGTCATGAGCCAAACGTAGCACAATGTTTTTAAAGGTAGTCGGTACTACCAACTGTTTCCTGCTGTCTCCAGTGAAGGGATTTCTACTCTCTCTAGAGTATACCCGTCGTGAGGAGAAATCTAGGCAATGTATCCCTAGGGTCCTGAGCCCACTTGAATGCATGTGTGAGAGCGGGGTCAGCCTGCTGCTCCTTTGGGAACGTGGGAAACTTACTCATCAGCTCCTCCGGTACCCATGGCAGCTCTTGCCCTGCCTGCACTTCGGACTTATTTCTAGAGCGTGACTGTTTCTCCTTACGCTTCTCTGCTTTTCCCTTCTTTACTTTGGGTTCTGGAGTGGTTACTAATGTGTCATTAGAGGGAAGGACTTCCCCAAGATCCTCTGAGGCATTTTCTTGACTTTCTAGGGCCTAGGTCTGGGCTCTCGTGGAGACCATTGCACCTTTCTCTTGCAACTCTCGTTTCATCTCCCTATAGAATTGAGGCCAGTCTCTGCCTAGAATTATTGCATGTGGAAGGCGTGGGACAACTGCTAGCGGGATAGTTCTTTGGGCACCTAACCCTGCTATGTGTAGGTTGTACACGGGGTAGGAAGATGTTCCTCCGTGAACACATCTTATCTTCACTGAATCTACAGGCTGAATTACTTCTGGGCCCTGCCTGGCTTCTATCGCTTTCCAGAATTCCTCAGAGATCATACTTAACTCTGCTCCTGAGTCTAGCAAAGCTTGAGTGGTAATTCCCTGTACTGATACAGCCAGAAGAAACCCTGGTCTATCTTCCATGTAACTATCCGCAATTAAAGCAGTTTTTACAAAACAATGTTTTTGTACGTGTCCTACCTGCCCACATTTGTAGCATCTTGGCTTACATGCAGAACTTTTCCAAAGAGGCATGCACATTTTTACTCGATCCTCCTGCACCCTCCGTCTCCTTTCTGATCCGCTAGTGCTTAACTCATAGGAAGGGGTGCCACCTCTCTGGGCAGTTAACTCTGCCTCTATATACCTCTCAGAGAGAGCAACCGCTTCCTGGGGAGTTTTGCAATTTTGCAGGATCAGGAAGGTGCGGATTCCTTGTGGTAGAGCGTCCATATACTGCTCTAATACTAATTCGTCAAGAATGGATTCCACAGACCTCCTTTCTGGAGTTAGCCATTTGTTAATCAAACCACGAATTCGGTGGCACAAGGACTTAGGGGTTTCACTCGGCCTCAGTCTCACGCTCCTCAAGCGAGTGTGGTAGACTAGCGGAGTGAGTCCTAGTCTCTCCCTTATTGCCTTTTTCAAATCGTCATAGCTTCCGGCCAACTCAGCGGGCATGGCGCGGTAAGCGGCCATCGCTTCCCCAGTAAGGGACGCGGCTAACCTTAAGGCCCAGTGTTCCTTAGGCCATAAGCTAAGGCGAGCTACCCTTTCAAAACTCTCAAGATAATCGTCTATATCATCTTGACTGGTGAGTTGTCCAAAATTAAACAGAGTTCCTGTTTGCAAATTGGCAGGCTGTACTGTGTTAGTCAAAAAGGAACCTGTATCAGGCGCTGGTACAGTCGCTTACTTCCTCTCTTTTAACCACTCTTCCAACAGAGTTAGTAGAGGTTGCTGCTGTTCCTTTAGACTCGCACTGGCTCTCTGCTGCGCTTCCAATGCAAGGTCGGCCTGGCGCTCCAGCTGCGTCGCCATCCAGTTGAATATCTCCTTGGGATCCATCGCCATCTTGGGATTCCTGTAATAAAAACAGAACACGGACCCAAGTGCGGTATAACAACACTCTGGATTATCTGTGTTTCCTCTATATATATATATTTTTTTTCCTTCCCCCCAGATACCACTTAGGAGACACCCTCGCCCTGGTATCCTCACAACCCGGGGTGGATACCCTTTACCTGGCTAAGGTGTTTTTCAAGCACATCAGCAATGGCTCCTGTAGCCTTCTGCAGTCCCTCTTCCTCTGCTGGGCTCGTCAGCTCTTCTGCCGGGGTCCACTGGAAGAAGATCTCTGCAGCTCCTGCTGTGGCTCCTTTTGCGCCTGCGCCAAATCCTTAATACTACGCCACTTTTGCCACCCACCCACTCCCTAACCTTGAGGGTTTAAGGAGGGGTTGGCCTTGAGGTTGAGGTTGTAGTTGTGAAAGGTCAAGTGATAAGGCAGGCAAAAGAATATTTTTTTACATAAGGATTTATTTCTCCCGCTCCGCGGTGGAATGGAACAGACGTAAAGGAATATTTTTAGCCAAAGTAAGAATAAAGCAAAAACAGGCTCTTCAATGCTGTGCTCAAATGTCCTTTAATGCTAGGGTTCACATTCAGTCATGTGACCTCTGCTTTTAAATCAAACAAACACTGGCAAAACAAGAATGTTCCTGAGTTGTGAACAAGATATGCTTTAGCTTATTTTTACTTCTTCATAAGCTCTTCAGCAAGGTACTCATACAGGATACATTTAGTATATTATAGCATATGACCATTCAAGCTTTGCTTCACTTATCTCTGTCAATAAGACAGGTTGAACAGTCCATTGATTGGTCGACTTCTATCATTGGCAAAGAACAAGCCAAGGGCATTTCTGCTTCAGGACTATTTTCTGGTTGTGCTAGCTTCTGGTCAGAAATTGCTCGTTTGTCTAAGAATTCCTTAAATTCTCTAAGGAGTAATTCAGCCTGCTTTCTAACTGGGCTAAGCTGAGGATTTGCTCCTTCCTTAGGTAAGCATTTGTTTGCAGTCCTTATTTCAGGATAGCTAGTAATGCCGTCTCTGTTAATACAATCATTCAATGTGCTGGAGTCACCCCTCCCCCACTTGTCTCTGAAAGTAAGTGTCGGGTTACCAACTTCAGTTGTTTGAGGAGTGCTTCTAAAGAGTGCTTCAAACGCAGGACCGTCTAACTTCTCCTGGCTTATTTCTCTGCCATACAGGTCAGCTGTTTTCTTTCTATTAGCTTGCTTGCTAAAACTTTCAGCTGTCTGGTGAGAATAGCTGGGACTGTTTAAACGATTTCCAGGCTGCAGCCAACTGCCTTCATATTGACTGAGTCTGTCCTGAGTTTTAAAATCAGCATTCACTCTTTCTGGCTTCTCATTATAAAACTTGTCATCTGTATTAAACACACCATGCACCTTGTATTGAGGCTTGTCTGAGAATTCCTTGCCAGTCTGCCTTCCTTTCCACGGGTCAGCTCTCCCCTCCAGAAGCCTGGGCTTTATCCCTGGGTCTCTCAGTGCTTTAAAACTCTCCTGTTCACAGAAGATTCTATCAGCCTCTGAGTATCCCTGGTACCTGCTTCTTGGGTCTGAATCCCTTCTCCTTGGATTACAGCTGGGCAGTGTTTCTCTTTCCAAGTCAAGGATTTCTGAGTCAAAGGCTGCTTCCTGCCTTTCTCCTTCCTGCTTCGCTCTCCCTTGCTTTGCTCTCTCTTGCTTTGCGCTCTCTTGCTTTGCTCTCTCTTGCTTTGCGCCCTCTTGCTTTGCACCCTCTTGCTTTGCGCTCTCTTGCTTCCCATCTTGTCTGCTTAACAAGCTGCCTCTGCTTTGGACAGCCCGCCTCCTGCTAGGGCGTGCCCAATCAGTAACTCTGCTTCTCCCCTCCCCCGAGGTGAGCTGTGTTAGCTGATTAGCCGTGTGTTTCTTGTTCTGAGCAGAGAAAATCCTGCATTCACCTGCAGTACCAATACTTTCCACCGGGTCACCATCTGTTTCCATGACTTCTGGGGATGCTACCACGTCACAGTGTGTAGCGCAGTGGGAGGAAATATGTCTCATAACAATATAATGTGGGTTCAAATCCCAGTAGAGGGGATCACATGTCCAAACAGATAGGAATATGGCACAGCACACCAGGAAATAACACAAAACCTGAACAAGGGAGGCACGTGACAAGACATGTGACAAGGCACATAGCAATGCGTGTAGCAACGCCTGCACTGCTCATGCGCACTTTCACTGCGTCACGGGTGAACTGACCACATGAGGCATACAAGATGGCTGCCAGATCTAGAAAGCCTGCATTTTCCCATGCAGACCTATATCTCCTTGTGGAGCAGATCTGCAGCCGCCAGGGGCGCCAGTTCCCTGGCTCCTCCCACCGGCTGAACCTCAGCAGTGTGAGGAGGGCCTGGGTGTGCCTCACAGGGCGCTACAATATGGTCGCAGACTACCCACGTGAGGTAAGTGCATGGGGACCGATACAACAAGCAAGGAGTGCAACACAGTAGCCAGCAACCACATTAAATATCAAGCACGCACAAGTGGAAATGACATTTCTTAGGGGTAAAACCAGGAGCAATGTAGTCTGCACAGCTGATGCTTGCAGGTCTGCCCTACCCCCAGGATGCTCCAGGCCTCCTTATAGAGGAGTGTCACCCATCCTGGGGTTATGTTCTTGGCTTCTGTTGCAGTTCCATAGCCCTGCCCTATACCCAGGATGTTACAGGCCTCCTTATAGAGGTGTGTTTTCTATCCTGGTGTTATGGTCTTGGCTCCTGTTGCAGTTCCATAGCTCTGCCCTATCTGCAGGATGCTCCAGGCCTCCTTATAGAGGTGTGTTATCCATCCTGGTGTTATGGTCTTGGCTCCTGTTGCAGTTCCATAGCCCTGCCCTATCCCCAGGATGTTCCAGGACTCCTTATAGAAGAGTGTCACCCATCCTGGTGTTATGGTCTTGGCTCCTTTTGCAGTTCCATAGCCCTGCCCTACTCCCAGGATGCTCCAGGCCTCCTTATAGAGGTGTGTTATCCATCCTGGTGTTATGGTCTTGGCTCCTGTTGTGGTTCCAAAGCCCTGCCCTATCCCCAGGATGCTCCAGGCCTCCTTATAGAGGTGTGCTATCCATCCTGGTGTTATGGTCTTGGCTCCTGTTGAAGTTCCATAGCCCTGCCCTACCCCCAGGATGCTCCAGGCCTCCTAATAGAGGTGTGCTATCCATCCTGGTGTTATGGTCTTGGCTCCTGTTGCAGTTCCATTGCCTGCCCCACCCCCCAGGATGCTCCAGGCCTCCTTATAGAGGAGTGTCACCCATCCTGGTGTTATGGTCTTGGTTCCTGTTGCAGTTCCATAGCCCTGCCCTACCCCCAGGATGCTCCAAGCCTCCTTATAGAGGAGTGTCACCCATCCTGGTGTTATGGTCTTGGCTCCTGTTGCAGTTTGTCAGACGGCTGCCTAGGGTGAGAACTTACACAATCTTGACGATGCATATATTCATATGATTCTTGCAAGGTATTGTGGGTAATGTAGTTCATTCACTCCCAAACACAGCTGAAGACAATAATTGAGTTGTGTAACCAGTGGTAAAGCCAATAAAATACTTCTTTTATTGATGGGGTTTAATTCACCCAGCACAAGTATGCTTGGTAGCAATATAAATGAGGTTACTTGCTTGCAGTGTTTAAATGGATAACATAAAGTCACAAAGCAAATCAGAAAACAACCTTTAGCTTGTCAGGCAATTAGCTAATGTTTTCTTAGCAAATAATTACCAAATAAAAAAGGCACAAAGAAATGAATAAACTTTGCTTGTTAGGTTAACTTCTGCTTATTTTCCACACAGATCCTGCAGTGATTCTCTCTTGCTCACATACACAATCAGGTGCAGCTTTAATTACTATCAATTGACCAGCTGAAACCCTTTAGCTGGCTGGCTGCTACTGTGTGAACCCAAATCCTGCTTTAAGAGCTGTTTGCAGTGGAAATAAGAACAAAGTTAGGTTTCTTTGTGATGGCTGATGTGTTTGCTCACAGAAAGCTAGCAATAGCATTTAGATAGAGAACAGTCCATGTAATTAATAGTTTCATCTGCTGTAATTCCCCCTTCATCAATCAGCATAGGGTCACTATCATACATTGGCACAGACGAGTCTTTCAATAAGGCACTATCATGAGAATGCTTATTCCCTTGCTGCCATTCACTATTATAGATAGGGTCTGGATCAGTGTTCATACCTGAGCCTCTCCTGCTATCATAATTCCTCTCTGTATAGCCTGGCCAGTAGGTAATCCAGTTCTGATGTCCAGCCTTCCAATCTTGATCCCTGGACACTGGATCTTTCCTCACATACCTTCTGGCATAGGTCTGAAAGTCCTTTCCACGTGCAGTCTTCTCTCTTCCAGGTAGCCACTGGTGATTCCTATCTCTGCCATTCCATTCTTCTGGCTGACTCCAGTCCAATGGACTCTGCTGGCACTTGGAATACCTCCCAGTATGGGTACTGCCTTGGACTCTCCCAGACCTTCCAATGGCTTTTCTTCTCTTCCTTCCAGAGAGTTTCCTTCTCTCTCTATCTGCTTGGCTTGGCTTCTGCTTCTCGAGATGATGTTGGTGCTTGAGCTTGAAGCTGTTGCTGTATCTTTTTCTGAAGCTGTTATCTGTAGAATAAGCTCTATTCTTATTCTGTCCTAATGTGTGCTCCTCCCTAACACAGCGCACCTGTCTTGAATCAGGCCCTGCCCTTTGAGATGAGTGCTTAGGGATTACCTCATAGCTCTCTTGATTGCACACACGTTTTCTCACTTCAGCCCCTCTCATGGCTGCTGGAAACCTGGTGCATTCTGGGACTGGTAGTCTTTTATGTGAAAACTCTGTTTTCTTACTTCTACCAAAACTGACAGGTTGCTTGTTCAGAGTCACATCATCTTTTCTATAGCTCCTACCTGAGCTATGATAAGCCTCCTTATCACATACCCCCCTGCTTAAGTTATTACGGACTGGTTTTACTGGTGAAACTTCTTCTCTACAGTCCGTAATACGGGAAAGTGCATCCGCATTCTTGTGTAACTTCCCAGCACGATGTTCAACTTGGAAATCAAACGCCTGTAAGGCCATGTACCAGCGTGTCAACCTGGCATTGTGGTTCTTCATTTGCTGCAACCACTTAAGTGGGGCATGGTCCGTGACCAACTGGAACTTTCTCCCTGTAAGGTAAAACCTTAACGGCTCCACTGACCACTTGATAGCCAAACACTCTTTTTCTATTGTGGAATACTTTTGTTCAGCTGGTGACAACTTCCTGCTCAGGTACATCACAGGATGCTCCTCCCCATCATGGCACTGGGATAGGACCGCTCCTAGCCCTACATCCGATGCATCGGTTTGAACCAGAAAGAGTTTCTTGAAGTCTACTCCTTTCAGTACCGGTCCTGTACACAATTTTTCTTTTAAGACTGAAAACGCTTTTTCAGCTTCTGGTGTCCACTTTATCTGGTTTGGACAATTCTTTCGCAGCATATCCGTGAAAATGGCACTTTTCTCTGCGAATTGCGGTATAAACCGGCGGTAGTATCCAATAAGTCCTAAGAAACTTCTTAGTTGTTTCTTTGTTGTTGGAGGAGGAAAATTCCTGATGCTATCTATTTTGCTTAATAGAGGTTTAATTTTTCCTCTTCCCACTAGGTGGCCTAGGTATTTTACCTCCCTATTTGCAAAGGCACACTTCTTCGGGTTTAAAGTGATTCCCGCTTGCTTCATAGAGCACAAGACTGCCCTGATCCGCTTCAAATGCTCCGCCCAGGTGTTACTATGGATTATGACATCATCCATGTATGCAAAAGCATAATTTTGGTGGGGTCGAAGTACCTGATCCACTAACCTTTGGCAAGTAGCCGCTGCTCCATGCAGTCCGAAAGGCATCCTCTTGAACTGGAAAAGGCCAACGGGGGTGCTGAACGCAGTCTTCGGCTTCGACTCCCTGGTGAGAGGGATTTGCCAATATCCTTTTGTCATATCAAGGGTGGTTAAGTATTGAGCCTGTCCCAGCTGGTCCAACAGCTCCTCAATTCTTGGCATTGGATATGCATCAAAAACTGATATGGCGTTTACCTGCCGGAAGTCAATACAAAATCTTAAGGATCCATCAGGCTTCGGCACCAGGATTATGGGACTATTCCAGGGACTCTTTGACTCCTCTATTACCCCCATGTCCAACATCTCCTGGACTTGTGCCACTACCTCCTGTCTTTTGGCTTCAGGCAAGCGGTATGGCCTTTGACGAACCAATTTCCCAGGTGGAGTTATTATTTCATGGGCCACCAAATGGGTCTCCCCAGGTATGGGTGTCAACACATCTGGGAATTCCTTAAGCAACTTCCTAATTTCTTCCTGTTGTACCATTGTCAGGTCCTCACCTATTTGGGGCTCTGATTTTTCTTTACAATCAGATACCTGGGGTCCCAAATCTTCCTCTTCACTCACCTCCCTCTCTCGGGCACAGGTGGCAGCTAAGCTTTTAACCCCTTTGACATCAGTAGAACCAAAGCCTTTGGCTCCACGCTCAGAATTCTCTAGGGATGTGACCTCCTCCACAGGTGGAAAACCCAGCCTCTCACAAATCAATTGGGCAATTTTGTCTCCTGTCTTCACGTGATACTCATTCTGTCCAAAGTTAAACAACAGAACTTTAATATTGCCCCTGTAATTGGGATCAATTACTCCCGCACCCACATCGATGAAATATTTAAGGGCTAATCCGGACCTTGGGGCTACTCTCCCATAACATCCAATTGGTATTTCCACTTGGAGACCGGTGTCAACCAGGGCTCTCCCTTGGCTAGGTACAGTCACATTTTCTATGCTGCACAGGTCAAACCCAGCAGATTGAGGGGTTGCCCGCTTAGGAGCTTGGGCCTTCTCGGAGACCTTATGGTACTTTAGGACGAATATCTGCTTTGGGGTAGCTTGGTCTTCTGGACGCTTAACCATCTTTTTAGCTGGGGTCTGAGGACTTCCAAATAAAGGCCCGGGAGCTACTACCATTAAACCTTCTCCCTCCTTCTTTCCTAGTCCTTCCACTAGACCCTGCTTAAATCTTGGCCAGTCTCTTCCTAGAACCAAATCAAAGGGTAGCCTAGGCACCACTGCTAATAGGACTTCCTCTTGTTTCCCTAGGCACTTAACCTTTAGCCTATAGGTGGGATATGATGATGCAGTACCATGAATGCATCTGATGTGAACTTGGCTTTCAGGGGTTCTAGGCACAAATCTTTCTTGGGCCTCTATCCTCTTCCAAAGCCTTTTTGACATCATACTCTGGTCTGCCCCAGAGTCTAATAAAGCATTTGTGGTAATTCCCTGCACATCAACCATCAAAAGAAATCCTTCTTTGGGCTGTTTTAAATCCAGACCCATTAAACTAGTGTGTGTCTGGCATCTCTTCTCTAAATGTCCCAATTTTCCACACTTGAAACATTTCTTTCTATTCCACTGTGTCATCTGGTTTGATACAGTACATTCATTTTCAGAAACATTCTTAATTATTCTCTTTTCTGATACAGCACATCTAGCCTCAGCATCCATCTTTAGAGGGCCACCCATTCTATGGCAAGCCTGCGTGGCTTCCAAGAATCTCTCTGCTAGCATGGTTGCCTCTCCAAGATTTTGGCAATTTTGCTGTATAAGAAAAACATTCAAATCTTTAGGTACCCCAAGCATAAATTGTTCCAGCATTATAATATCTAATAACATTTCTACTGTCTTTTGCTCAGGCTCCAACCATTTTACAGCTAAACTTCTGATTCTCTGACTCAGAGCCCTGGGTGTCTCACCCACTTTCAATGTAACAGCTCTAAACATTCGCCTATACTCTGAAATAGACAACCCTAGGCGATCTCTAATAGCTGCCTTTACATCCTTATAATTCAAAGCCTGGGCTGCTGGCATTGCTCTGTAAGCTGCAAGTGCCTCTCCAGTTAATGAGGCTGCCAGCCTTACTGCCCACTGGGTCTCTGGCCATGCTAAAGCCTGTGCCACTCTTTCAAAAGACTCTAGAAAATCATCAACATTATCTTCTGGAGTTAATTTCCCAAAATTAAATGCCCCAATCCCTTGATTGAGTCCCACACTGTCCACATGTGGTGTACCAGTACTAACTGCTGGTCTTGCATCTGTTCCACTTTGGCTCTGCAGCTGAACTAGAGCTTGCACCAGATCAAGCACTGGCTTCTGCTGTTCCATTAAGGCCTTCATAGCAGTGTCCTGGGCCTGCTGTGATAGCTCCTGCTGCCTGCTAAATTGGGTTGCCATCCACTGAGCCATCTCCTTCGGATCCATCTTGACCCCTGCAAGAAATAAAGAAAAAAAAAAAACCAAAGTGCACCACCTTCCAACCAGGTGTGTTTTTTTCAACTTTTTTTTTTTTCAATTACCCCCTGTGCTTACACACATCCACCACTAGACATGCCCAGGTACATATTACCTTGTCTCAGTGATGAATCCAGCTTTGCACAGGGTCTTTTCATCTGGGACAGCTTCCTGGAACAACCACTTCTCCTCCAAAGTGCAGATGAGGGAAAAAAATCTTCTTTCAGCTTCAAACTTGAATTTTATTTGTAATCCACAGCAAATAAATCCTCTTGGTGCAAAAGCAATCCGAAAAACTACGCCATTTGTCAGACGGCTGCCTAGGGTGAGAACTTACACAATCTTGACGATGCATATATTCATATGATTCTTGCAAGGTATTGTGGGTAATGTAGTTCATTCACTCCCAAACACAGCTGAAGACAATAATTGAGTTGTGTAACCAGTGGTAAAGCCAATAAAATACTTCTTTTATTGATGGGGTTTAATTCACCCAGCACAAGTATGCTTGGTAGCAATATAAATGAGGTTACTTGCTTGCAGTGTTTAAATGGATAACATAAAGTCACAAAGCAAATCAGAAAACAACCTTTAGCTTGTCAGGCAATTAGCTAATGTTTTCTTAGCAAATAATTACCAAATAAAAAGGCACAAAGAAATGAATAAACTTTGCTTGTTAGGTTAACTTCTGCTTATTTTCCACACAGATCCTGCAGTGATTCTCTCTTGCTCACACACACAATCAGGTGCAGCTTTAATTACTATCAATTGACCAGCTGAAACCCTTTAGCTGGCTGGCTGCTACTGTGTGAACCCAAATCCTGCTTTAAGAGCTGTTTGCAGTGGAAATAAGAACAAAGTTAGGTTTCTTTGTGATGGCTGATGTGTTTGCTCACAGAAAGCTAGCAATAGCATTTAGATAGAGAACAGTCCATGTAATTAATAGTTTCATCTGCTGTAATTCCCCCTTCATCAATCAGCATAGGGTCACTATCATACATTGGCACAGACGAGTCTTTCAATAAGGCACTATCATGAGAATGCTTATTCCCTTGCTGCCATTCACTATTATAGATAGGGTCTGGATCAGTGTTCATACCTGAGCCTCTCCTGCTATCATAATTCCTCTCTGTATAGCCTGGCCAGTAGTTAATCCAGTTCTGATGTCCAGCCTTCCAATCTTGATCCCTGGACACTGGATCTTTCCTCTCATACCTTCTGGCATAGGTCTGAAAGTCCTTTCCACATGCAGTCTTCTCTCTTCCAGGTAGCCACTGGTGATTCCTATCTCTGCCATTCCATTCCTCTGGCTGACTCCAGTCCAATGGACTCTGCTGGCACTTGGAATACCTCCCAGTATGGGTACTGCCTTGGACTCTCCCAGACCTTCCAATGGCTTTTCTTCTCTTCCTTCCAGAGAGTTTCCTTCTCTCTCTATCCGCTTGGCTTGGCTTCTGCTTCTCGAGATGATGTTGGTGCTTGAGCTTGAAGCTGTTGCTGTATCTTTTTCTGAAGCTGTTATCTGTAGAATAAGCTCTATTCTTATTCTGTCCTAATGTGTGCTCCTCCCTAACACAGCGCAGCTGTGTTGAATCAGGCCCTGCCCTTTGAGATGAGTGCTTAGGGATTACCTCATAGCTCTCTTGATTGCATACACGTTTTCTCACTTCAGCCCCTCTCATGGCTGCTGGAAACCTGGTGCATTCTGGGACTGGTAGTCTTTTATGTGAAAACTCTGTTTTCTTACTTCTAACAAAACTGACAGGTTGCTTGTTCAGAGTCACATCATCTTTTCTATAGCTCCTACCTGAGCTATGATAAGCCTCCTTATCACAAGTTCCATAGCCCTGCACCACCCCCAGGATGCTCCAGACCCCAACACAGAGGAGTGTCACCCACCCCAGTGCCATGGCGGTTGCAGCTGCTGATGTGTGTAGGCCTGCACTGTCCGCACGTGGACCCTGGACCCAAGACGGCATGTTGCAGCACATCCCCGTGCAACACCCTGGTGTGTCTGCCATTGTGCCCAGGGTACAATGGTGGGACACATGAACCATGCCCCCGCGACTGTGCACAATGGCACCTGCTTATGCAGCCTCCGCATGTAGGACACATGACACAGACAGGCCCCTGGGTGCAGGTGGCATATCAACACAGTGCATATTTGCAGCCTGGGGCATGTGCCCCCACTCACATGGCACAAGGCATGCCATCATGCAGCCCCCACGACATACTGCCTGTGGCACACAGCGTGACTATGGTACATGTGGCATGGTGGTACATCGCCATGCATGGAGAGGCTGCTGCTCTGGAAGGGGGCCATGAGGTGTACGCCCATGGCACCTAGGTCAAAGGACAGAAATGTGCAGCTGCACCCACACACATGCACATGGCAGAGGCAACAGGAAGTGGGGACAGATAGCACACAGCAGAGTCAGCCAGCCGCTGCATCCAGATATGTGGGATGAGCAACAGCAGATGGTGAGGGATGTGTGCTCCCTAACAGTCCTGCCCATTTCTGTACCCATAGATGGAGGACCTTCGTAAAAAGGGCTGTGAGCTGAGGCTATGGTACCCACAATTCCTGGCACAGGTGCTTCGAGACCAATGGCAACAACAGGACGGTGAGTGGCACAGGCTATGCCATGCGTCATGACAGGCTCCGGTCATGGTGCAGCTGACCAGCCACCCACCCAGGGCAGCCCCCAGGGGGTGTGATTGCCAGCCGGACCAACGTCACCCCTGCCCTCTGGCACCCTGTGCCCCAGGGCTGATATCACCGGTGGGCTAGGGTGCAGCAGGGCCATGGCCCTCAGAAGCACACAGCATGCCTTTGTAACCCCCCTAATGTAAATAAACCTCTGTTGTTGCCATGATCAAAGCATCCCAGTTTCTCATTTCGCAACATGGCATGTGGGTGTGATTGCCAGGTGTGTGCATGTCCCTGTTTGTCCCCCAGGGTGTACCGATACCAGGAGGTATCACGGCGGTGAAGGGGAAATGTCTGCTGGGGACAGGCCCAGGGAATGGCCCAAACATCAGTAGGTGGGGGTAGGTCAGCAGTGCAGGTGGACCTGCATTAGGGGGCACAGACCCCAGAGAGCATAGATGGGGCCACAATCCAGTGTGGATCACTGTTGGGTGTAGGACGGGGGAGAGGGGTAGGGGGTCAGCAGAGAGGGCAGTGGGGGGGCCATGAGGGGGAGGGGCGATGGCAGGGGACCTGTATGCAGTACGGTATGCCAGTGGCGCAGGGGCAGGGGTGGAGGGCAAGGACGGAAGTGGGTGGGGTGACTGTGGGGCAGGGACAGACCAGTATGTGGGGCACAATGTGCATGGAGCGCCAGCAGCAGAGGTGCTGCAGGATGGACACGGGTCCTGCTCAGTACGGTGCGTGCAGGTACAGTAGCAACGGTGGCGCTGGCAGGTGTGGGGTGGATTGGACAGACAGGGGTGGTGCCGCCACAGATGCCCCGTCTGGCTAGGCTATCCTGCGTGAACCCAGGGGCAATGGTTATGCCGGGGGCGGTGGCGAAGGAAAGGTTAGGTGGCACTGGGGCACCAGGGGGCATGAGCTGTGCCGTGGCCTGGATATGTTGACAGTGGCAGGGGACACGAACACATGTGGGCAGGTCACAGGGCACCCGGGGATGGGACCTGTGTGCAGTTTGCAGCACAGGTATGGCGGGGAGGGTGGGATGTGCATGACAGGGCTGTGTTCCAGGGGGGGCCTGGGGTGGTCACAGGGGAGGGTGTGGGGGCAGACATGGCCATTTTTGGTGATGGCCATGTGTGTGGGGGTGGCAGGGGGACAGGAGAGGCCCGGGTTGTGGCCAGCATGGATTGGTAGGGGAGGGGGCACCCTGAGCAGGGAAGTGTGAGGGACATGTGCCCAGGGTGGCCACATGTGTGACAGGGGGACATGGGCCATTCAGCTGATGGCATGGACACAAGTTACACCTGTGATGACATTATTTATTGTGCACATGAACCCCCCCCCACCTACACCCCCCTGCATCCTCTGCCGCATCTGCCACATTCCTGAGCACCATGTAGGGTGAGTGCTGCTTCTGCCACTGGTGGTGCTGTGACCAGCTGGCCCATGTGTGCCAACATGGCCTCATGCACCACCACCATCCTGGCCATGCTGGCTGCCACTGACCCTGCCATGTCATTCAGTTTCCACACCTCATGGAGGAGGCCGCCCAGCAGCAGTCATTGGTGTCACACCTCACACCACAGGCAGTCCTGTGCCACCACCATCTCACGTAATGCCATCTGTATGCCTGTGGGTGAGACACGGTGGAAGCCATGAGACATGGGTTGCACATTCCACCTGTACACATGAAATGGCTGGCCAGACGGATCGGCCACTCACCCTCTGCATCCTCATGCATTGCCTCAGAGTGGGAACACATCTCCCCGATGACCTGGTGGATGGCTTCCTGTGCGGGCCATGGTGCTGTACCTGGGGATGGTGGTCCAGCTGTACCACCAGCTGCAGTCCCTGCTGTGACATTGCTGTCGCTTGCCTCATCTTCCTCCACACTGTCCTCTGAGCAGTGGTATACTGCTGCATCCCCCTCTGCCTCCAGTGCTGCCTCGTCCTCCTCGGGCACCTCCACATCCATGCCCACCTCGGACGGGGAACATGGTCTGGGCCCAGGGGGCTTCACCTCCACAGCCGCCTTCATGGCATGTATGTCACCTGTGGGGGGTGAGGGTACACAGCTCAGTTGTGCTGTGCCTGTCCAGCCACTTACATGTACCTGTCCCATCATGGCCTGCCAGGTGGGGTGGGCCATGGGATACATGGGGCAATCAGGGCCATCTCCAGCTGTGTATATGTAGCCAGGGACTGTTCCGGGCAGGGGTGTGTGGTGCACCATCAGTTGTATGTGTCCCCGGTGTCAGCGGCGCCTCACTGGTGGATGTGTATGTGTGCAACTGGATACGGGCCACCTATACTGCTGGGACTGCTGGAGTACTGCTTGGGTTGGCAGGCCACCATTACCTGGGACAGGTGTGCCCTGTGGTGGCAGGGATCCATGCGCAGGGGTGCATGCCGTGGCAGCATGGGGCCGTGTTGGTGCAACCAGCATTCCACATTGGGTGGCTGTGCAGTGTGGGTGCATGGATGCATGTGTGCCACATGGGTCTGGCCTTGTTGCACCAGCCACCCTACCCATGCCACCCCCTGAACAGTGGCCTGCCCCATGCCAAGCATCCGGGGCTGCCCTCGCATCCTCCTTGCCCCCCGCCCTACCTACCTTGGGACACCCACCCCATTGATTGCTGTTGCACATTGCAGCCATACCACCACCATCCACTGCACATGTGGATGCAAGGTGACACTGGCACCAACACACCCTGCATCACCGGGTGCTATGCTGACCCCCTGCCCCCTCCAGTGTGGCTCCACTGCACATAGGTGGTCAATGATCCCTGCCCCTGCCTGTCCCCCTCTGTGCCTGCTGCCTCACACCCACCCACCCTCACCCATGTGCACCGTCATTACATCCCCCTCCCATGGCCCCCTGACTCCAGTGTGGCCCAGCCTGTGCCAGCTACTCTCAGTTGCTGTATCGCTGTCACAGGTCTCCAGTGAGATGTCTATGACATGCCACACAGGCCTTCACTGCCGCCATCACCCATGGCCGCTCTGCTGCACCTGTCACTGGTGGCCACATTATCCTTTGTGGTATCCTGTCCATGCATGGCCCTATGGCTGTGACCTGTCCCTGGCCTCCCCCCCAACCCCTGTGTGTTGGCATACCCTAGAACACATTCCTATGTCCCACCTGCACATGGGACCGCTGTATCCAGCTCGGGCAGCAGGCCGTGGAGGTAGATGGGCCCCCCAGTCTGTCGGCCAGTTGCTGTTCCAGTGGCAACAGTGTGGCTCCATGTGGTGCAGCCCCTCCTGTTGCACGGGCATGGCGCCTCTCAGCAATGGCATGAGCCCGGACTGGACACTTGATGTCACAGAAGCATTTCCTAATACTCTCGGTTTCCTAATACTCTTGGCCACTGCTGTCGTGACCTCCTCCCATCCATCATTTCTCTGGCTAATGGCGGTGGTGCTGCTGAGCCACCCAAATAGCACCTTGTAGTGCTCCAGGACGGCTGTCAGGAGGAGCTCATTCTCCTCTTGGTTGTAGCAGGCTGCCCTCCTCCTGGTGTCATCCGTCACTGGCCTGCGATGGCGCCTGCCACCTGCCACACTTCCACACTGTTGCTGCACCCCCTGGCTGTGGCTGGAAGGGCCTGTCTTGCCCCCTCAGGTTCCTCCTCTGTAGGGTACACCACTGCCTAGTGGCTGCTCGGGTCACTCTCGGTCATCTCTCATGCTCCACTCTGTGCCATCATGTGCCGCCATTGCTGACCTGCTGTGCCCCTTTTAAATATGTGGTGTGTGGTTCATCTGACGTGCAGTCTGTGCAACGTGCATTCCTATGCACACAGGGGGTGGCATAGGTCACTTCTCGCGCATGTGTCATGGCATGCTGTATGGGCCCTGCCCCCCCTTCGGCGTTGCTCTATGATATGCACACGTGTAATATGTGTGTTAAGTGTAACATGTGTTCTTACATGCTCTATGCCATTACATACCTGTGCGCTTTACGATCTGTACATTTGGACTTCTTCATTGTCTGCCCCTACATCCACGGGTGCTGTGTCCTCTTCCATATTTGGTGCCACACATCTTTCGTTTCTGGTATGTAGTTTTACTCAGTGTGCTATGCTGTCACTACAGTGCGCTACAATGCGCTCCACCGTGCGTAGGTACCCCATGCGTTGCATCTACGCATATGTTGTGCATGTGCACGTGTGTGCAGACATGCCACATGCCCCTCCCCTTTCTACGCATGCTCTGCCCTTCCTACGCATGCTCCACATGATCCAATCGTGAGGTGTGCTTGTGTGTTGTGGTACACGTGCTAGAGCGTGCGCTACTACATTCCGCTTCCATGCGTACTGTGCGGTTTGCAAGCCTGTTGCTTGTGTGCATTATGTTGGTTCTGATTAGTTGCCATGCCCTACAATGTATTTAGCTCCCCACATCGCTCAAGGCTTCTGTCCATGATGGCTCACACTGACCATGCGGGTTGTGCAGTGGTGGCATTGCTGGGAGTTGAAGAGCTGCGGTTGCCTGATGAGGGAGATGGTGTCCTTGGGGCTGTGGAATTGGGCATGGGTGCAGTCCCGCTGCAACACCGACCTACCACTGTGGAGGCTCCACAGGCCAAGGTATGTGCAGCATGGCACCATAGGCATGCTGAGGCACGCCCTCACTTGCCTCGCCTCTACAGGCCCAGGCCCCTGCTCCAGGACATTCATGAGGACCAGGTCATCTCCCTCTACCATCTGAGCACAGGGGCTATTAGGGAGCTCTATGAGGATCTGAGACCTGACCTCAAGCCCCAGACTGCCTGGTCACATGCCATACAGGGATTGGCCAAGCTCCTGTCTGCCCTACATTTCTTTGCCTCTGGCTGCTTCCAATCCTCAGTGGCCACAGTGTGGGGGATGAGCAGGCCCACCTTCTTGCGCTGTCTCCATCAGGTACTGCGGGCCATGGTCAACTGGGTTAGGAATTACATTACAATTCCTAACAGTGGGCAACAGTGGGGGGCCTGCAACACACATGACATGGCATGCTGCACCTCAGATGTTTTTGAAGAACACATTACAGACACAGTCCATCATGCTGTGGCATATCACTGCCCATCCGATGTCTCTTATACGTGGTCCCATTGCTGACTATGACCCCTGCATGCCTCTCCCTTCATTGTGGTTGTGAATCAATGACATTGTGTGGGGCGGTGTCCTCAAGCATGCCATGTCACTGTCACAGGGGACATGGACACATATGTTTGTGTGTTTCCAGATGTAACTATGTCGGCCATATGTGCGTCACTGCTCATTTGTGTGTCCTGGTACACATGCATGTTATACTGTTTCCAGGTGCCGCTGCTGTACTGCACATGCCTTTTGGTGTGGTCCTCCATGTTGATGTGACACACAGATTGTTTGCCATCATCTTCAGTGCACAGCCTGGACTCACACACATACGCCAATCTACTTGTGTCAATCTGGGTTGTGTGTTCCTAGTTGACACTGTCTGCAAGGTGTGTGTGTGTGCTACTGGAGGGGGGGCCTGGGTTGGCTCACATATTCATTTTCATGCTGTGCTGTGTGTTGGGGGCCTATCCCTGTTTAACTTGTCTGTAGCATCACGTGGCTGGCATTGTGGTGCAATGTTGCATCCCACATGTCTGCTCTATGTTGGGCAGCGTTGGGGTGAAGTTTCACCCATTTTTGCTACACCCCTACTGTATATGTTACTGTGCCAGCATATGTGTGTGCACTGTACCATGGCCATTACATTATTGCACACATGCTGGTCTCTGTCCCATTCCTGGGGCAATGCCATGTATCTGCCTGCTGCGTTCAGGGATGCTAATCGTGGGTGTGGGCTGCCGGTGGTTGGTGATGTGATTGGTCTGGTTACTGTGTGCTGCTTAGTGTGTGCTGCCCTCATTGCCCCACCCCCATGTTGTGCATTTCACACCCCCAAACGCTGGTGCACAGCTGCCGTGTGCCATTATAAGACATCATCTGTATGTGTTGTCGTGTATCTGTTGACCTTTCACACGTAGATACTTGTGCGCACTTGTGTGACCACCAGTTCATAATTGACCTTACCACATTTCTGTCTGCAGGTGATGCGGGATATGGCTGTCGTGCCTGGCTGCTGACCCCTGTGCATCTTCCACGGACACATGCAGAGAGGAGGTACATTGAGGCCCATACCTCCAGCCACTCAGTCATTGAGCGCACCTTTGGCGTTTTGAAGAGTTGCTTCAGGTGTCTGGATAGGACCGGTGGGGCCTTACAATACAAACCCATGACTGCGGCACAGATCATTCTGGCCTGTTGCATCCTACACAACATTGCACTCAGGCACAATACCTGGGTCGACATTAATGAGGATCTTGAGGAGGATCCACTGTGCCCTCCTGCAGGTGGCCGTGATGACACACATGTGGGGACGGTGGTCAGGCAATGTCTGATCAAGGAGCTGTTCTCATGTAAGTCCTGCATATGTGGTGATATGCATATTTGTCTACATGTACATGCTGTGGTGTATGTTTCTGGCCTCTCTCTGCACATATGTATGTTTCCCTTCTGTATTTACATCCCCAGGAGTAGACACTGTTCATGGCTGTCGTGGCGGTGCAGTGGTACCTGTGAGTATGTCAACCTGCAGGTAACTGTGTTGGGTGAACATAGCGGTATATGTACTGTGGGTGCACTGCAGCATAGCACATTTCTGTTGTTCTCTGTCCACTGCACAGATGTTGTTGTGCACCTGTTTGGCCTGCGCCTCCCTATCCCATATGTTCAGTTTGGCACTCATATGGCCATTAGTTCAGGTCAGGTTCTTGGTTTTCATAACTGTATTTGTGGTAACTGTGATGGAGCTGTGTGTGTCTGCAGGCACAGGATGTGGTGGTGGTGGGTGGCACATACACCCCTTCCCTAGCATTGTGCCATTATACAACATCAGTGTCTCCTTGCATGGACTGTGATGCTTGCCTCCACTGGTCTCAGCTTGGGCTCACAGGGGCTGTATGCTACTGGTGGCATGCTCTCCCCATCTCACTGTGTGTGTCTGTGTCTGTGTTTTTGGGACGTGTCTATGCGACGGCACACTCTCTGCTACCCTTGTGCATTGTCTGTTGATGGGATGTGCCTGGACATCTGTGCGGTGGTGCTCACTGCTCTATCTCTAACCCTGTGCTGGTGCCCTTGTGTATATGGTACGCACGTATTTACGCATGTCTTCTATGTTTTCTACTGACCTGTCTCCTGTTTGCTGCAAGTCCACTATGCATCAATGCTTCCATTTCATGGATCTCACCAGACCTTGAACATGTGGTATTGCCTGCTCGACATGCAGCCATGGTGAATCCATGCATTCCAGTGATACACCCTACCTTTACTGTGACCTCTTGTGGCCTTTGCCTGCCTCAGACAGTCCCTATTGGACACCTGTTGCACACAGACGGTACGTTGCATGTTTGATCTGTTTTGACTCACATCACACTTCAAATGTTTCTTATGGGCTGTTTGTTTTGTCGTGGACCTCTGTGGGATCTGTGTGCACCAACACTGCTGGAAATGCTGTGGCCCACTGGGCAGCCTGTGTTACATGGCCATAGACATGGCCATGTCGAGATGGAAACCTGGTCGGCCATGCCATCTCCAGCTGTGGCCAACACGCACTGTGCTCTTTGTTGTGATCATGTCCTGTGTACATGTCTGAGATCTCATTATGTACTTATTGTGTTTTTTCCCTCTCCATTGTGACCTTATTTTGTGTACAGCATACCATGACCTGTTTCTCCTTCCTCTATCACAGGGTGCAGCGAACACACACAGCATATCGTCTACATTGCAGCTGGCCTACCCATCATAGTACTATTGGTGGACAGAGCACCTCGATCCAACAATCCCTGGGGGATCGTGCCATTGGGTGATGGGCCTCAGAGAGTGGGACACACGCCTATGATGGACATTATTGTAAATAGTTCGATATAATCTAACACACTACACTTCTCAGTTCTCACACTGCATGCTACAAACCACACCTTATTATTGATTTTGATTGATGTGCCACACCACCTTGATTTAACGATAAGGCGGTATACTAAATCCTTCTAAATAAATAAAATAAATAAATAAATTATTGTTTGACTAATACTTTGCGCTGAACAGGGACAACTGACACAATATTGCTGCCATACTCTGGACGTGTGTGGTGGTCATCGCGATGGACACACAGTACAGTCTGCATTACTGTGGCATACTGAGTTGTCACATGTAACCTTGCATGCCCGTGGATCTGTTGCATCCGTACGGGACATGTGTACTTTCGGATGACATTTTCACTAAGGACAATGTGTACTGGTCCAAACATATACAGCAGGATGTCACATACTCACTGTATGTTGTGCATCTATCTGACAATGTGTTGATGTGGATGGGCCATGTATGTGACCTGCAGTGCAGTATATCTATATATGTTTGTGTGGACAGTTGCATGCAGCCACGTTTGAGCCATGGGGGGAACATCCTGTAGGCCCTGTTGCTATGTCTGGCTACCTTGTACTTGGACATGACAAACTGTTTGGTACCACACCACTGTGATGCGTGCCACCATCTGTGATTGGTGTTTGACCCTTGCAGGGGGCATTACATTTCATCTGGGGCAGCACTCTGTCATGGTTTCATGTACACGGTGCATGTGCATCTGCCTGATTCCAGGTTTGCAATGGTGCATGTGCCTATGTGGATTCTGTGTGGGTTCATGCACCATTTTTGTCCTTTCGTTCTAACTCCACATACATGTTATTGTGTGTGGTTCCTCTACAGATGTGCCACTGTACATTGATTTACCTCCCCATCAATGCATGTGTGCCCAAACCTCCGTATGACATAGCATTATGCCACTGACATTGCAGCATTCCCTTAGCCGTGGTGCGGGGGGTGTCTCATTTTTCTGCCTTAGGTTGTGCATCCCCTGTTCATTGGCATATCTGTGATGCTTCTGTATCCACAACACCCATTGCAGCAGGCCTTCTGCATGGTGCTACCTCCATGTGTGTGAGGTTCGGCTATGTTTGTTCTTTGGCAACATGTGCATCTCCTACCTGTTTCTATGTCCTCTTTTTGCCTTGTGTAACTGTTATTGCTCCCATTTGGTCATTAAAGGTGTTTCTGTACATGCATAACTGATGTCTGCTGATTCTCACGCACATCACGGACTTTTGACTGGCCATCTACACTGCTGTAGGACCCATTGATGCACACACATATGGTCTACACAGTTGAGGGCTGGTGCTGGGACATTGAGACATGACATTTTGTTAATGTTTCTGCATTTGCCTGTGCACTGCAGATCTACATTGCTGTATGGCAGCATGGCATTACATCTAGGTATCCTCTGTTCCGACCCTATCACCTTCTGGTTATGTGGGCAGCTTGGTGCACCTGCCTGGACCATGCCCCCTGTTAGTTGTGTGTTCCTATGCTATTCCCATGATGCTGCCGACAGTGCACGTCAGTGCCATCTGGTTCACTCACATCACTGTGTCGCCAGTCGACCTTTCAGGTCATTGCCCAATGTGTGTGTTCTATCATATATAACATGTGTGTAGTGTATTAGACGTTCTGCTGCTGCATTCCTATGCACAGATGATTTCATTGGTGGCCACATACATATTCCATTTTAACACAGGTACATTCATCGCTCCCATGTGCCTGTACAGTTGGATGTCATCTGTTTTGGACATTGTGGCTTCTTGTGGGCGGGCATCTCTACTACTTGGGCACATGCATGCCCAGGCTGCTGCCTCTACATCCCCGCCTGGGATGTGTGTGTCGGACATAGCTGGCATTGGCGTTCATTGGCACTGGTGCTGGCGGTGACTGTGGGACTGATTGGATATGCGCCTGCCTCCTTGTCTACACATCATCCACTGCAGAGATGTTTATGTCTTGGTGTGGCACTATGGTTCTCACACTGGTCTGCGTACCTGGGGACAAGGATTCAATTCCCCATGTGGCATTTGTCAGGCCACATTCCCTGCATTGCTCTGACAGGGTCCAGTTAATCATTGTCACCATTTGATGTACATTATGAGGGTTATGTTGCCATGTACACTGTTTTGCTTGATATCATGGCCAGGCTCTGACACCCATTACATATATCTGTGTGTAGGCTAGCAGACATCTAGCTGTACATGCTTTTCCTGGCTTGTGTGTCCTGTATTGCCAGGCATGTATGCCTTTGTGGACATTTCATGATTCCTGTGTGTTTGGTCCTCCACATGCAGCACCCACTGTGTACATATGCACGGCATGCATCTCCTGGACATGATCTGTCCTGTTCCTCATCTGTTGACGGACCAGTGGCTTTGGTGTGACATTTTTTACAGACATTTGTCTCTGCTGCTGCATCACCACACTGACCATCCTGGACCACTGGCAGTTGCCTGTGTGCCAGCCATGTGCCAGCCATCTGCTGCCTCACATGGTGCTATGACCTTGCATACACACATGCCATTTAGTGGTACATATTAGCATTGCAGTTGCTGTGGTTGTTTGGCATAGTTGTTAGAGGCATGCATTGGGCCACCATAGGTTGTGGGTTTAATCCCAGCATGTTCCATTCCTCTTCTTTTCTTGTGTTCTGCTAACCTTACTATGCAATGGCTGCAACTTCGTCACCTCTCCGCACACCCTCCCTTCTCTTCACTGTGCACCACGGTGTGCCCTCTATGCAGCCTATCTTTCACATATTAGCTGTTACATATGATTCTTATCATTATGCTATCCAAGTGAGAAGTTGGCTTGGGGGATTGGTAGTGCTGTTGTGATGCTGTTGTTGGACACATTGTTGTGTAGGTTCGATTCTCATGTGCTCCTTTTTGGTTCTATTCCCCATTTTTCCCTGGTCCAATGACCATGCACACAGCTGTCCCCTCTGCAGGCCCCTGCCACCCTTTCTATTTTGGATCTTAGCTCCTTGGCATGCTTTGTTCAGGGCATTCCATTTCATGGTGTGTGTGCATATGTTTATCTATGTCTCTTGTCCCACTTACAGACTGCGATATCAGCTGTGGATGTCTGTTCTGCATTTGTGTTGCATCATGGGTACTGGTGGGGTTGCCCTATCCTGGCACACAACAGGCGTTTTGTGTGGTGTCCTGCAGTGTTCTTGTATGCAGACATTGCTGTGGAACTCAACATGGCGGTGTAGCCTGCTGGTTTGTTCACTGACTTTCTGCCCACTGGTCATGGGTTTGATTTCTGTTTGTTCCCGTTTTTTATGCCTGTCCTATACAACTACTTGTCATTCCTTTGGACAGTCATATCTCTGCAGATCTGTGCTGCCAGCCCATAGTACCCTCACTACAGTTGCCAACAATCCTTTTAAGGCGTTATAGGGCACCTTATTAGGCACAGTATGAGGCACGTTACAGGGCACCTTATTAGGCACAGTACAAGGCATGTTATAAGGCGCGTTATAAGGCACGTTACAAGGCACCTTATTACGTGCCTTGTACTGTGCCTAATGAGCTGCCTTGTAACGTGCCTTATAACGTACCTTATAACGCGTGTTACCTGACATGCTTGCCATAATGCTGCCCCGCCCACGCTTTTATATGGGCATCTGTACCTTTACCACGGAACCTAATGCGAATGACATTACCGCAGTTTAGTAAACATACCCCTATTTGTTTGTGTGAAATGTTGTGTATGTAAGGCTATGAGTTGCCTAGGATTTTGGATAGTGCGAGCTGGAAATGTTTTAAATAAACAAATAACTAATTATGGCCTTAGGTGTCTTTATAAAATAGGCTAAGAACAGGTGCCTATCTGGCCTTGAAACATAGGTGTCTTATAAAATTACCCCCAGCATTCAAGTATCACAGTGACAAGAATGGCATACTTGTATGCAGCTTTGATATAGCTGTGTTCTAGGGTAGATTTTGGGAAAAGCATGGGCAAAGTCATGATTTACGAGCATTCTTTAAAATAGAAACAGACACATGTATTGAACATGGATACATTCTAGCTAGAATAAATGTATGCAGCTTGGAGGGATATTCAGTGGTGACGGCTAATTCTGATAAAGCAATTAGCTGTCACTGCTAAACCTTGAACCCGGATATTCAATGCTGAGACCATACAGTATATGACCACCAAGAATGAATATCCAACATAAAGATAAAGTTGGCCAGATAGTGTACTAGTTAAGTGCCTAAGTTTAATCACTTTAGGATAACCAGCTGCTGGCTAGCTGGTTATCCCCAGGTGCTGCCTGTGCTGTACTCCTGGAATGGCCGGACGCTAGCCGGCTGAAACCGAGGATATTCAGCAGCACTAACCACGTTAGTGCCACTGAATATCCCGCTGAGCACTATTTAGGCAGTTTTCAGGTCTGCAAACGCCTAAATGGCTTCAAATATCCCCACTCATCCATTCATTTTACCCTTGAATTGTGCAGGATGAGTTGGCCAATTTTTTAAAGACACATGAAGGCCAATTTTACATAGTATGTTGAGATCGGAATTGAATCATGGTGATTAGGACTTGCCCAATATCAGCAGTGTATTACTAAAGGCTAAGGCCAGGCCTCCAGGAATTATAATAGCTCCTCTTAGAAGGCCGGTGCCTGCCAACCCATGGGATAACTGTTTACGGAGACGTGAGCCAGGCCATGGGGGAGGGAGGGAAACCAAATTTTTGATGTTTTTCATTTCATTTTTGGATTTAACCCAATATGAAATAACATGATATGTCCTTTGCTGTTTCAACAAATACACATCCCTATTGAGCAACTATTGATGACACAGAAAAAAACCTGTTCTGTTTTTAAGATTTTTAAAAGGGCACTCTAACCATTGAGTTGTCTGCCCTATTTGCTACAAATAATGGAATGGACACTATCAGTTTAGAACAAATTAACAGTAGTTTTTGGGAGAATAAATAAAAAAAAATCTCAAGAGGTCATTGATGCAATGCAAGGACAAAAATTGGAGGAATAAATCTCCAGATTAACGTGCTTTATTAGTCTGAGACCTCGGGAATACAAAGAGAAAAAAAGTCTAATAGTGAGGTTCTACTCTATATTACTGAGCAGTTGTTATTTGAACAGAAAAAAACCCTACATTTTGAACAGTATTTGAACAGAAAAAAACAGTATTTGAACAGAAAAAACCCTACATTTTGAGTTTTCATTTCCTATGCCATTTCAAATGAATGCATGGAGCCCGATTCATGAAGGGGCATGTCCGGGCCATCCAGACAGCCCCAAACAAGAGGGGCCTATTTGGACCCGATTCTGTGCCTTGGGAACAAAACGTTCCTGCAGCACACAGAATCTGGCCAAGGATGTCCCTGAGTGTCTCTTCAGGTGCTGTAGGATCATCCTCCCCATGGCAGCACATGTGCGGCACATCCCGGGCCCTGATTCCCCACTGCCCATGCCCAACGATGGCAGCCAGTGCCACAATCGGGTGGCGTGGACCCACATGCACCATGGGCTGACACAGGGGTGTGGGGTTGGTGGGCGGGATCGGGGGATGGCCTGTTCTTATTCCACCTCTGAGGTGGAATGAGCAGGCCATCCCCCATGACCCTGCAGGACATACAGGGCCAACAATGGAATGAGCCCTATACGTACTGCTGGCTCAGCCTGGCCCCGCTCTGCCCAGATCCTGCCCCGTCATGTCCCCCGCCGGCTCTCGCCATCCTGCAGCCCTAGCCGTGCGGTGAGAGCAGGAGGGGGAATAGATTCCGGACGGCTTGCAGGGCTGCACTTGGGCCCATAGCCTTACTATTTAGAAATGAAAATGCTTCTAAAATAGCTCCCATACTCGCCTATGTGTCTTTATAAAACAAGCCCAACATAGGTGAGCACTTGGCCTCTCCTCCTAGGTGACTGTCTATAAAATTACTCTCCACATCTGCACTATTTTGTTTAGTGTGCAGTATTTCATAATATCACATATTGAAATGAAACAAAAAAAGACACACCAAAAAAACTAAAAATGAAAACTGAAATATCAATTTTCTGCCTGTAAATCCCTAACTACCAGCCCCTATCAGCACTTCGTAGAGCTTAGAAATGTCTGGGCTTGGAGTCTTCAGATTTCTAGTACATTGTATTTATAGTTTCCTTCTGGTCACAAATCATCTTAGTTGTAAAATTATGGCCTACCTAATTGTCTTAGGCTTTCAGCAGCTGGAGACACAGCATTTCTCTTCTTCCAGAGCCAAGATCTTGATTGCAGTGGAATATTCTCCACCAAAGAAGTAGAACATGCCGCTAAATCAAAACATAAAGGTAAGTAAACAAAGAAAGCTGTTTAGAAGAAAGCTGGTTCTTAACAATGCTATTTTAAAAAATAAGAGTAAGACTGCTTTAAAAAAATAGGCTTGTGCACTATTGACAATGCAGAATAAAACCCAAAATTTCAAGTTTTTTCCTGTCATTGTGGGTTAAAAATGACATGAAATGTTATGGGAAATGTTATTGACATTTGCCATGTTGTTTAGTCAAACGCATAACCCTATTATTAGCTAAAATATGTGCCTACATAATAACTCTGTCTCCACTCCACTCAAACCGTGCACCTGGTAATGCCTAAAAATAAACCACATAAAAGTCGATGCATTGATTTGTATTGTAAACCGCTTTGCAGATTTGGAAAAGGCAGTATATCATAAGATGAAATTAGTTCTTACCTGCTAATTGTCTTTCCTTGAGCTTTCTCCGGGCCAGTCCAGGGAAAGGTAGGGTTGTCAATCCCCTATAACAACTGAGGACTGAAGGCTCCAAGCTTTTTCCTGTGATGTGAAGCCACTCCCCCTCAGGGTAATCTGGCAGTCTCCTTCTGACAAAGCAACTAAACCGAAAGAAAACTAAACACAACAGATTAACCCTTGAAAAACTGATAACGTTCTATAGTCCTTGAACAGCAATAACAAAGGCTTTTTTTTTTTTTTTTTTTAAAGAATAGCTGAGAATGGTCTAGAATGTATACTAGAAGCCCCAAGACGTCTCCTGCGAGCACATACGATGTAATACTGTAGCGGCTCGTAAAAAAAAAATCAATCAAGATAGCAAACAGGGGGGGACCCTGGACTGGCCCGGAGAAAGCTCAAGGAAAGACAATTAGCAGGTAAGAACTAATTTCATCTTCCTTATCGCTTCTCCGGGCCAGTCCAGGGAAAGGTAGGGCAGTACCAAAGCAGTACCTAAGAACGGGAGGGACCCGCTAGACCAGCGATAAGAGTCGATGCTCCCACTTTTGCATCGTCTCTGGCTTGAACATCTAAGCGGTAATGCTTAGTGAAGGAATGCAAGGAAGACCACGTCGCTGCTCTGCAGATATCCACCGGAGGAACAAAGGCAAATTCCGCCCAGGAAGTCGCCAGAGCACGTGTTGAATGAGCTTTGAGACCCACAGGTGGCGAAACTCCCCGGGCAGAGTAAGCTGCTCCAATAGCGGAGCGCACCCAGTGAGCAATAGTAGACTTTGATGCAGCTTGGCCCTTACGTGGGCCAGCCCACTGGATAAAAAGTCTGTCCGTCTTCCAAAACGGTTGGGAGATCTTAAGGTACGTCCGCAACACCCGGCTAAGATCTAAATGCTTAAGAGCCCGGTCCATAGGTGAACCGTCGCGCTCAGAAAACACGGGCAAAGCCACTGACTGGTTAACATGAAAAACAGAGAGCACCTTAGGCAAAAAAGAGGGAACAGGCCGTAGTAACACACGTTCGGGCAGAAATTGCAGATAAGGCTCTTGGCAAGACAAGGCCTGCAAATCGGAAATTCGTCTTGCCGAACATAAGGCCACGAGAAAAGCTGTTTTCCAAGAACACTCTCGGATTTGTTGAGCACAGATGGAAGTTAAAGGCGACCGAGAAAAAGCTTCCAACACAATATTCAAATCCCAAGGAGGTACAATAGGTCGTCGTGGAGGATGGATAATTTTTGCTGCCCGCAGAAAACGCTGAACATCCGGATGGGCCGAAAGACGGCGACGGCGAATTAATCCCCGAAAACAAGACAGCGCAGCCACATGCACTTTAAGGGTATTTAGAGCCAAGCCCTTATCCAAACCCTGCTGCAGAAATAGGAGAAGATGAGGCATGGTAGAAGCCATGGGCGACACCTTGCGCTGAGAACACCAAGTCTCAAATAGCCGCCAGACTCTAACATATATTAAAGAAGTCCCTGGCCGCTTAGATTGTAGTAAAGTGGCCACCACGGAATCCACATATCCTTTGCCTGTCAAGCGAGACCTTTCAAGAGCCAAGCCGTAAGCAAGAAGCGATCCACTCGCAGCATGAGAATCGGACCCTGATGCAATTGGTTGACTCGGATTGGAAGAGGCCACGGCGGAGCTACTAGGAGACGAACGAGATCGGCATACCAAGGACGACGAGGCCAATCTGGAGCAATGAGAATCACCAGACCTTGGTGTTGCGCTATGCGCTGGATAACTCGACTCAACATCGGCCAAGGCGGGAAAACGTACAGGAGAGCGTCGAGAGGCCAAGGCTGAACGAGAGTATCGAGACCCTCTGACATGCGTTCTCTGCGCCTGCTGAAGAAACGGCTGGCTTTGGCATTGTTGTAGGAGGCCATGAGATCCATTATTGGCTGACCCCAACGCAATGTCAACTGGTGAAAGATCGCTGCATTCAATTCCCATTCCCCGGGATCGAGGAGATGGCGGCTGAGATAGTCCGCCTGCACATTCTCCATGCCAGCGACGTGCGCCGCCGACAGTGCCACAAGATTGCTCTCCGCCCATTCCATCAATTGCTGACATTCGGATAGGAGAGAAGGAATTCTTGTTCCGCCCTGCCGATTGATATACGCGACTGTAACGGCATTGTCGGAGAAGATCTTGACTGCTGTCCCTTTGAGCAAAGATGCGAAGCGAAGTAGAGCTAACCGAGCCGCTCGAAGCTCGAGCCTGTTGATCGACCAAGAGCTTTCCTCTGCGGTCCAAGTTCCCTGTGCAATGTGAGACTGACAATGGGCTCCCCAGCCCGAGAGACTGGCATCCGTGGTGACTAACACCCACGAGGGTTCCTGTAAGGGAACACCCGCAATGAGGTGATCCCGAATCAACCACCACTGCAGACTGTGACGCACGAGCTCTGGATAGGGTAGCAGCTGAGAGAGAGGATGAAGCTGTGGTGACCAGCGGGAGAGCAACACTTGCTGCAAGGGTCGCATGTGCGCTTTGGCCCACGGGACGAGATCCAGTGCCGCCGCCATGGAACCCAAAAGTTGTAAAAACGTCCACGCCGACGGCGCTGTTAAGTTTAGAAACGCCTGTACTTGACGCACAAGCTTCTCCACGCGAACTTCGGGCAAAAAGACTCTCCCTTGTGCGGTGTCGAAAAATGCTCCGAGATAAGTTAGCTGTTGCAGCGGTTGTAAGTGACTCTTGGCTTGATTGAGCACCCAACCGAGTTGTTCGAGAAGCTGAACCACTCGAGTCGTCGCCTGGATGGAAGCTACCCGCGATTCGGCTCTGATCAACCAATCATCGAGATAAGGATGAACTCTGATACCTTCCTTGCGAAGCGCCGCCGCAACTACCACCATCAGCTTTGTGAACGTACGCGGAGCCGTAGCGAGACCGAATGGTAACGCCCGAAACTGGAAATGTCCCATGGGAAGGGCGAAACGTAAAAAACGCTGATGCGAGGGCCTGATGGGAATATGCAGATATGCTTCCATGAGATCTATGGATGTAAGAAACTCTCCCGGCCATACCGCTCGAATTACCGTACGCAGCGTTTCCATGCGAAAGTGAGGCACCCGCAAAGTACGGTTGACGCCTTTGAGATCTAAGACGGGTCGAAAAGAATCTTCCTTTTTGGGAACCACAAAATAGATCGAGTATCGACCGCAACCGTATTGGTCTGGAGGTACGGGAACTATCGCTTTCAGCTGCAACAGGCGAAGGAGCGTGTCCCGAATGGCCTGTTTCTTCCAACCGGGAGCACAGGGAGACATTACAAAGGCGGGTAACAACGGGCAGGCGAAATCTAGTGCGTATCCCTTCCGAATGATCTCTAAAACCCATCTGTCGGAAGTAATGTTGGTCCAGGCCGCCAGATAGTCCTGTAGGCATCCTCCCACAGGAACCAGCGGCTGGACCAGCAGACCTTCATTGCGGCTTTTTAACCGAGGGCTGGGAGGCACTAAAGTAGGATCTGCCAAACCCTCTGGCTCCACGAAAGGAATGCCCCCGAAAGTTGGAACGGCCCCTGGAATAGGGTGCATAGCGCGCACCGCGAAATCTACGAGAGTCTCGGCCGGAACCTCGGAAACTGGGCATCGTTCGCGTAGGCTTGGGCTTGTCCTCAGGCAAACGTCCTCCTTTAGAGTCACCCAAATCCTTAACAATTTTCTCTAAAGCCTCACCAAAAAGCAATTTTCCTTGATAAGGCAATTTACTAAGCCGCAACTTGGAGGAGACATCCACCGACCAGTTGCGTAACCAAAGAAAACGCCTGGCAGCTACTAGCGAGGCCATGGTCTTAGCCGCAATCCGCAGCAAATCATAAAAGGCATCCGCCATGTAAGCAGCGGCTGATTCCAATTTTGCCACATCTGGAACTGCAGACGTAGCCTCAGATGAAACGTCTCCTTGTAACCAACGAATGGATGCCCGAGATACATAAGCCCCACAAATAGCCGACTGTAGCGCCAAGGCACTAGAATCAAAAGGTTGTTTGAGCAGAATTTCCAATTTCCTATCTTGCAGATCTTTAAGCGCCGCTGCACCTTCTACAGGGATAGTAGTCTTTTTGGTTACTGCGGAAATAATGGCATCCACCTTCGGCATGCGAAATAAATCCTTTATCTCCTGAGGAAGGGGGTATAAGCAAGACAAAGCGCGGCTGCCACGCAGCGAAGCTTCTGGACACTCCCACTCCGAGTCAATCATTTGTTTGATAACTCGGTGCAAGGGAAAACACCTTTGCTCAGTTTTAAAACCCTGCAGTAACGGATCTTCCAAAGGTTCCTGAGAAGCCGCCGGAAGAAGCAGGTGCAGCGCTGCCAAAGAGTGGGAAATGAGAGCAGAGAGCTCCTCCTTACGGAAAACTCTGAAAATGTTAGGATCCTCTCCGGGCGCTATCTCCCCTTCCTCTAAGTCCTCAGCTTCTAAATCCAAAGCTGGTTCGGACAGAACCTCTGGATCCCCCTGCCCCAATAACATAGAAGACTGAGATAACAAAGGATCCTTAACCATGTCCTTAAAATTAGAAGATCCCTCTCCTGGATCATCAGATACTGGAATAGGAAGGGAAACTGGCACCGGACTAGAAACAGAAGGAAGTTCTGGAGGCTGAGAAGATCGCAGAAGAAATGCTTTGTGCATTGCCAGAATGAATTCTGGCGAAAAAAACGAAGGCATAGCTTCCTGAGGTATAGCAGGGGAGAGAGAGGGCTTATCTGGCGAAATCGCCTCTTTAGAGGACTTTGCCTTTCGTTTATGCGGCTTTTGATGCTCTGCTAGAGCACTGCTCGGCACCGCCAAAATGGCCGCCTTTCCCGCCTTTTCGGCGTGTAAAGCCGATTCAGGCAAATTAAGCAAAGGCTTCTCTGCCATGTTAAAAGAACGCCCCAAACTGAATAAAGAACCACAAGAAGTCGATACCAAGAAACGCTGGTTAAACGACGCTAAAACCGCTACGGAGCCCACGGTCCCGAACCGTAGAAAAAAACAATAAAACGGAATAGCACTCACCGAATAAGACAAGCTGAGCCGGCAAAACTGTTTCGCTGTTAGCGGGACACCGGACAAATCTAGAGCTGTTGAGACAGAGGAGAAAACTGGGGCCCCCAGTATCACTCTGGTACTCGAGACGGAGACAGTGAGAGAGGCAGGCTCTACCTCACACTGTGTGGAAAAGTCACTCAACGTCTCTGCATGCTCTTAAAGGTATAGCGTTCCCAGAAATCCAATAACAAAAGGACTATAGAAATATCAGCTCTGCTAGAGCCAATAAATAAGTTTTCAAAAACAAAAAATAAATACAAGTAACCGGTAGGGGTAATGCTGAGGGAGAAGATAGAATCGATCCTCTATAGTTGCTGAGGACTGAAAGACTGCCAGATTACCCTGAGGGGGAGTGGCTTCACATCACAGGAAAAAGCTTGGAGCCTTCAGTCCTCAGTTGCTATAGGGGATTGACAACCCTACCTTTCCCTGGACTGGCCCGGAGAAGCGATAAGGAAAAGCCTCTTACTCTGTGTGAAACAAGGCTTTCAACTGTCCGAATTTTAACCACTGAAGCTATCTGGTTACTGGCTAAATATTGCCACTAACCAGATAGCAGCTGTCACCTCCCTCACTGCACCCACAGACCACCCCAGTTTTAACCGGACATTTGTTGGGTGGTCTGCGGGGATATTCTGGTTAGAATTGCTGAAAATCACGGTGACTGCATTTTAGCTGATTTGCAGATCTGTTAACCAGCTAAAACATTTTGAAAATGCCTCACAGTCTAGTAATAGGGTAGAAAGTAAGGGTGTTGGTTTCATGGTGAACTGGCAAGGGAACCCTTTAAAAGGAAAAAAAAGGCTGGGGGGCTATGTCTATGTAAAATCCACTGAAGGATGATGGATTGTGGACCTTTCCAGATGAATTATTAATGCAATGGGTGTGTCTAGGAGAGGCAGACATTGACATTCAGTAATCTCCGAGAGCGGACAAAAGCTGCCCTGGCTCCATCCAGTATGTGATATGCTGAGAATGGTTGACATAGAAATTTATACCAATCCAGAAGATTCTCAGACTATAATAGAATGTTATAACTTTAAATAGTGTTCTATTGATATTCTTTCTCATCTCGTTTTAGCTTTTTCAACTTGTCTCTTGACAGTACCATATGTCATAAGAACATAAGATATGCCATACTGGGTCAGACCAAGGTCCATCAAGCCCAGTATCCTGTTTCCAACAGTGGCCAATCTAGGTCACAAGTACCTAGAAGTTTCCCTAAAAGACAAAGGTTCCACAATGCTTGTATTGGGGCAAGTAGTGGATATCCAGGGTCCCCTTTACTAATAGTTTATGGATCTTTACTCCAGGAACTTCTCCAACCCTTTTTTAAACCCGACTACACTAACAGCTTTTACTACATCCTCCTTTATATCTTTATTTTTATTAAGGTTCTTAATATACCACATCTTCAGAAGCCAGCAGTGTGGTTTACAATACATCAAAAAAACACAGAGAGGCCAAATTTGACCAGAAAACAGAAAGGAACTACAATTCATGATAGGAAAGCAACACCCAGGATAGAAGAGAGAAAAGGAAGGAGAGAAGGAGCAGACAAGAAAAAAGAGGAGGTTAGCCAGGAAGGCTGGATGGGAGGTCATAGGCTCAACAGAAGGGGTAGGTTTTAAGGAGTGTTCTGGTAACGATTTCGAGTTTGATTACACATCGAGTGAAAAAATATTTTCTCTTATAAGTCTTAAATAGGTTACCCTGTAGCTTCATTGCATGTTCCCAGGTCTTTCTATATTTTGATGGTGTAAACAATCAATCTATGTTTATCCGTTCCACTCCATTCATTAATTCATAGACCTCTATCATATCTCCCCTCAGCCGTCTATTTTTCAGGTTGAAGAGTCCTAACCTTTTTAGCCTCTCTTCATAGGGTCATCCTTCCATCCCCTTTACTATTTTGATGGCTCTTCTCTGTAACTTTTCTAATAACGCTATATCCTTTTAAAGATACGGCAACCAGAATTGCACACAATATTCAAGGTGCGGTCACACCATGGAACGATACAGAGGGATTATAATATCCTTTGTTTTATTTTACATTCCTTTCCTTATGATTCCTAGCATTCTATTTATTTTCTAGGCTGCCGGTGCACACTGGATGGAGGGTTTCAACATGTTATCCATGATGACACCTAAATCTTTTTCCTGGGTGGTGATTCTGTTATTGATAACCATTATCGTATTGCTGGAAATACTTTTTTCAAAATATAGAAATCTATTTTTTCAACAGAACACAAAGAAACATATAATAAAATGATATCAGCATATATCTTTTGTCCATTCTAGAAGTTTGTCCAATAAAACATAGAAGAGAACCAAATACAAAAAAATAAATAGTACTGATGCTATCCGGATAATGCCGTCAATCACTGTATTAGCCAGATATTTGTTACCGTCCACTACCCAAATGCTGCCACTGAATTTCCTGATTTTTTTTAACCACTGTGGCTGGCATTCAATAGAAACCAATTGTGGCAGCTGAATATCCACCCCTAAAGTCTCAAAGGCTGAGCCCTGAAATAGATCTACAGCTGCAAGTTCCTCCAGTGCTGGAATCGGCATAGGATGTGTGAAGGTGACATTTTACTTACCAGATAATGTCCTCCTCTTGAGTCTTGCTAGACCAGTTCAGATAAGTGAGTTGTGTTCCTCTACCAGCAGATTGGTGTAGACAGAGAGCTAATGAAATGCCCAGGTTTCAATGACATCACTCTCTTGCCTTTGTACACCTCAGCCACCAGAAGGCCTTCAATATCTGTCCCAAAGCATATGGGAGAACACGGCAAACGTCACACAACCTCAACATGGGCAACAATGAGTGATCAGACAGTAGAGAACTATGTACAGGAATGAATAAAGAGGCTGTTAGTAGAATATGGACCTGTAGAGCCAAGCATAGAAATCACAGTGGATCAGAAGGTACTGCTGCAGAAAAAAACAGAGCCAAAACAGTTCAAGGGGCAGGTCCTGGACTGGTCTAGCAGGACTCAAGGAAAGGACATTATCTGGTCAATAAAATGTCACTTTCCATATTGTCCTGCTAGACCAGTCCAAACAAGTGGGATGTACCAAAACTACACTTCTACCGGGCGGGAAGAAGACACAGCAGCTTGCAAAACCTTGGAGCCAAAGGCCATGTCTGCCCACGTGTGGATATCCAAGCAGTAATGCTTGACAAAAGTGGAAAGGAATGTCCATGTTGCCACTCAAAAAATGTCCTGCTAAACACAATTGGTGTTGTATGCCTACTTCCATAGGGAGAAAAAGGATCTCAGAACCAATGAGCATTTCAGGTCCAGGTCTAAAACACTAGTCTCGGACCAAGCTCAAGTATATCAAAGATCCAAAAAACTCCCTATCATCAGGCTTCTGGAGAATATTTGTTAAAAAAAAATCACAAAACTATCAATAATAGTAATTCTGCCATATCTATCAGTGTAGACCTTGTTCACACAACCTGCAGCATTCATATATTCTTTATCCACAGCTTTGTCAGAAATTCAGCATAATAGCAACAGTGCATACTAATCAGTAACCATTACTTTTCATTCTCCTCAATGCCACTGCAAATGTCTATATGGGAAGAAAGGCTTTCTAGACCAATAATGATGGGAGACCCAAGATCCCCAGGAGTCCGACCAGCATGTCTGCGAAGGCATTATCTTTGACCATTAGGCAAATGAGGTTGTACATGGCATCAGAAAAGCGGGCTGTAGTCAATGACAAAAGAGGAGTAGTATCGTCCAGCACAATAGACTGAATCCACTGGAGCAGGCCTCAAGACGTCAGGCCAGCACACACTGCCAAGTGAATAATAGTAGACATCGCTGCAAGCTCGTTCTTCAGCAACAAATGATCCCTCAAAGCCTAAATGGTGGTCTACCTCATAACCACCGTAACCTGCACATCCACCTTGGGAATATGTGTGTGACAGGTGCTCCCACCAGTGCAACCGAAAGTACTTCTGTCACCATCTGGGTTCTGCAGTCACATGTGGCCCTGTGGGACCAGACACCACTCAGATTAGTGTGTATGCAGTGTTAAGGTCTGGCTGCCATTGGTACCTGTTACCAGCAACCACAGCCCTCCAGGGCTGAAGGGCCAGAGCCATACATGTGACCATGGTAGACCAGCAGTGATGCTTGGGGTGGGCAGGGGAAGGCTCCATGACATGGTCTGCCATCCGCCAGCACAATCAGACTGCACCTGCAGCATCCTACAGGGTGGTCCCACCATGCACAGACTAACTGCAGACAGCCCACTAGCTAGGCCATAGTGCATGCTCGTGGGGGAACCCTGTGCACCAAGAGGTGGGATGCACAGCACAAACACCAAGCAGGTATTTATTTATTTTTATTTATTTATTTATAGTCTTTTTATACCGTGCTATTCGACATCAGTGCAGTTTACATGAAACAGAAAACTTATACAGTGCAACAAGCTGCTCTGTGTTACAAAGAACAGGTATTAGAACTTGGATAACTAGGGTAAATATTTACATATAGGCATCACTTCAAGTCATATCATGGTATAAGCATAGTTGGTGGCTTGCTGGTGTGGTACTAGAGGATGGGGGGGTGGCTGTAGGTGTGATGGGGATACATAGTCGAGGGTGGTGTGCTGGTGTGTTGGTACTAGAGGAGGGGGGGTGGCTGTAGGTGTGCGGACATCTGGGTAGTACTTGAGGAAGAGGTGGTGCTTCAAAGCCCTCCTAAACTGGGTTAGGTCAGGGATTGCCCGGATGTTAGGTGGTAGGGCGTTCCAGCATCTGGGCACATAGAATCTGAAGACTCTGTTTGCTGTTGCCTGGGTGCATTGGGTTATTGCCTTCGGGAATGTGACAAATTCTATCTAACCTTTTTGATGTCTTGGACATCTGTACCTTGCCCACTCACAATCATAAATGACAGATGTGTAAGGCAGGGGTCTCCAAATCCAGCCCTGGAGGGCCACAAACCAGTCAGGTTGGCAGGATATCTCTAAAACATATATAGCTCATGCATATTCATTAGAGATATCCCAAAAACCTGCTTGTTGTATCTCCGTGATTAGGCCCCAGAACCATGAACACACAGGTATCACTAGAGACAAATAATGTGTGGCACTAAGTGGGAACATGGATATGCCATGGTCACTGCTCGGTCAGAGTGAGAGCGACCTACCAGCGTGACATGCTGTGGCCACCCTGTCCATGCAGGTGGTGGTCGAGCACTACAGTGTCCCAGCCATTGCCCTCCACCCTGTGCAGATGCATCCTGACCAATCCGCCCTGTCTGGGCCATACCCACAATACCTTGCTCCTGATTATGTGCATTTGCAGGCTAATGCTGGAAACAGTGTGAGCAATGTGGGCTCAGTGAGATGTTGGCAGACACAAAACAATGGATAGACATACGCACACTCCCACACCTATCTCAGCATTGTGCAGAGATAGACGTGGTTGATAACCCTGCCCACCACACTGGTCCTGAGCACAGTGCCGACATTGCTAAACTGTGCAGGGGGTAGTAGTAGTGCTTTGGTGATAACTGCAGCTCCGTCCTGGGGCCAACAGCCTGACACTCAATGAGGCTGTGGATAGTGGAGCCCGTGTGAGTGGGTGTTTGTACCACTGTGCACTGTTGCGTTGGGGTTTGCACATGTTGTTGTTGTGGCTGCATTGTTGGATAAAACTATGGGGTGATGCTCTGCAGGATCCACAGATGGGACTTGAACCTTTTGCTCTTGGACATACTGGCTGAGTGTATTGCACCACACTGTTGCCACAGCAGCATAGTGGTCCCTGGGGCCACCCTTACATTCCCCAGCCAGACTTCTTCTGTTGCACTGCACACCACGTACTGGTACAGGGCATGGGCTAGGTCCACTGCAGGTGGATGCCACTACTCCCTCCAGCACAAACCCCCCCCCCCCTGGCCATGCCACCATGACCATATGCTGTCGGTGCCGGTGGTGTGCAGTCTTAGGCCATCCAGGGGGCAGGTAGATGGCTGCCTAAGGTGTGGGTTCTGGGGTAGGGGTGCCTACATAGCTGTCCACGCTTCCCCCGGCACTGCCTGCCAATGTTATGTGACCCTTGGGGTTCCTGCTGGGTAATGTCCCATGGATGGGACACTGTGGGACACAGACTCATGGGCATGTTTGACCCTGGTCTGTTGCTGTCTTGCTGGTGTCCATTTTCCGCATTTCTATGTGCCACCTAGGCAATCGCCTAGTCCACCCCGTGCCCCAGTTGTCCCCACTCCATGTCCCACCTGCAGTCTCCCTATGCCCCATTTGCACCATCACCATAGTGGCCCTTCATACATTGCCACTATGCTGTTGCTGCAGATGGAATACTACTATCACCTTTCTTGGGCTCCCTGCCTATGCCCTACATTGCTGACACTTAAATGGTTTCTCTCTCCTGCAAATGAGCATCTAACGGCAGGTTTTCATTCGTGGTAGGATTCATCCCTTCAGTTAAGCGCATTAGTGTGCAGGGAGCCTCTCCACGCCCACTCTCTGCCCATTCCCCGCCCATTCACCCCAGCTCTCCGCCCTCTCTCCTCCCTCTGTGGTGTCTACCATGCCGTGGAATGCTTCCACGAGGGTTGTAACGTTACCGCGCATTAATGTTACATAACGCACATTAACATTACCTACCGCACTTTAATGTTACCTACCGTGTGGTCTGTAATGTTACCGCGGTTTAGTAAACATACCCCTAAGTATAGGTAAGCATAAAGGTAAAGCCAAAGGGGCAGAAGGAAAGTTGGGCGTTAAAGGCCACATGGACCAACATGTGGTTTGCTTCACACAACCCGGGACATCTGCTGGAGTGGTGGGAATTATGTCTGTTCCTACTGATGCTACCTTAAGTTCAGGGGGTTCTTCCCCTCCCCCCCAACCAAGTGGATTTAATTCTGGGCAGTCCATGAGCCCTTGTTTAGCCAAAGAGGGGCAGCCTGTGTTGGCTTCCACTCCTGTTCTCAAGGCTGGTTCTGAGCCTTTGGACAGACTCTGTGATACATCATTGAGTTATCCTCCAGTAAATTTGGGGGTGCTGGCTTCTGTAAGCCACAGGGATTCTATTGTTTCACTGAAGGATGTTTTGGTTGCAGTTCAGCGTATTGAGCAGGTTCTTTTGGGCTCTTTCTCTCAATTATGCAATTTCACTTGTGATACTGCTGGAGTTCTGTGCAGGTATGGGGATTTTCTTACCGTTTTGGGAGTTCGGGCCCAAAGGTTAGAGGACTCTGTTGGTTCTATTCAGACTTGGATTGCTTCCTCTATGAAAGACTTGTTTTATACTAAGTGTGAAAATTTTGAAAACTCCCTTAGATCCCATAGCCTGTTGCTATTAAATTTTCCGGTTGTACATCTTCTGTCCCCATTAGAGTTATTCAAAAAGAATGTTAAAGAAGTTTTGCTATGAGACTCCTTTGATATTGCTGGTATTTCCTCCATTTATTAATTGCCTCATTCTAGGATTTGAAAGGGGTAGAGGACGAACAACCTGAAATTTCAGCTGATCTTGATTTGATACATTTCCTGGAGACCTCCGTAGATATGGTCTCTCAGAGAGCTATTTCGTTAGTTACTTTTCTTATGGAGTCTGATAAAATGGCTATTATTTGTCTTTATTTTTCTAAGAAAAATGCATCTTTTTTGGGTCAACAACTATCTTTCCTAATTTTCTAAGGTCACTCAACTTCGTTGGAAGTCCTTTTTGCAATTGAAACCAAACATGATCGGGATTGGGGGTACGTTTTACCTTAAATTTCCTTGTAAATGTTACATTTTCTATAAAGATAAAGAGTAGTTACTCACCTGTAACAGGTGTTCTCCAGGAGCAGCAGGAATCAGTCCTCACATATGAGTGACGTCGGCGCCGACGGAGCCCTCGTGTGGAGCATGTCCCCAGCTTTCAAAGAAAGCTTTTGGGAATGCAGCGCGCATGCGTGGTCCCCTTCCCGCCCAAGGGTGCCATCTTTCCCAGTCTGATGACATAGCTAAAAGACAGCAAAAAACAAAATGAATATATATGACTGCAACTCCCAGGGGAGGAGGGAGGGTCGTGAGGACTGATTTCTGCTGCTCCTGGAGAACACCTGTTACAGGTGAGTAACTACTCTTTCTCCAGGACCAAGCAGGAAGTCAGCCCTCACATATGGGACTGCCTAGCTCTAGGCTACCGAGAACCCAAAGCTGAAAAATAAGCTCCCTCTAGAGCCTCAGCATACGTGATAAGAATCTTCTCTGAGAACGCCCCCGAACGGTAGCCCAACACAAGGTCTGGCAGGTAGGAGTTGCCTAAACCTCAAAGAGATTACGGAGTACCACCTGTCCGAAAGCACTGTCCCTGCGGGACTCCCTCTCGAGACAGTAATGGGCCGCAAAGGTCTGGCTTGAAGACCAAGTCGCGGCCCGGCAGATGTCTGCCAATGGAACAGAGCGGAGATGAGCTACTGACGCAACCTTCGCCCTGACACGGTGGGCCATGACTCGACCCTGCAAGGAGAGGCCAGCTGCTCTGTATGCCTAGGCGATACAATCTGCTACCCGAATAGACAGGGTACGCTTGGACAAAGGTAACCCCAGCTTATTAGGGCCAAAAGATACGAAAAGCTGAATAGCTCTTCGATGTCCCTGTGTACGGTCAATGTAGAAAGACAACGCCCTTCTACAGTCCAGGGTATGCAAGACTATCTCAGCCCGGCTGGCATGCGGCCTGGGAAAAAAGGTCGGAAGAACCACCTCCTGACTGAGGTGGAAGGAGGAGACCACCTTTGGAAGGAACTTAGGATGAGTCCGTAAGACCACCTTGTTTCTATAGAACCGTGTGTACGGTCTATCAGAAGCCAGAGCCTGTAGTTCACTCACATGCCTGGCCGAGGTAAGAGCCACCAAGAACAAGGCCTTCCAGGAAAGGAAGCGTAAAGGACAGGTAGCCATCGACTCAAATGGTGGGCAAGTAAGTTGTTGCAAGACCACATTTAAATCCCACTCAGGGGCTGGTGGACGGATCGAAGGCTTGAGCAAAAGCAGGCCTCTGAGGAAACGGGACACCAAGGTGTGGTCCGACAGAGATTGGTCCTCTACCTGTGAGTGGTGTGCCAATAGAGCACTGAGGTGGACCCAAACAGAGTTGGATTTAAGGCCCAGGTCCGATAGGTGGAGCAGGTACTGCAGCACCACTGGAACCATGCACGAAAAAGGATCCTCCTGGCGCTGAGCACACCAGGTGGAGAACCTACGCCACTTGAGGGCATAAGATTTCCGGGTGGATTGTCTCCTAGAGGCCAAAACCACCTCCTCCACTTCCCTACGTAGAAGTAAGGGGGCTAGAACAACCCTTTCAGCAGCCAGGCCATCAAATGGAGAGATTGGAGGTTGGGGTGCAGGAGAGATCCCTGATCCTGAGACAGGAGATCGGGTTGCACCTCCAGAGGGAGTGGAGTGTCCACCGCCAATTGCAGAAGGAGTGGAAACCACGGTTGCCTTAGCCATCTGGGGGCTACCAGGATCAGTGAGGCCGTGTCCCGAAGAACCTTGAATAGGGTTCGGGCCACTACAGGCATTGGAGGAAAAACATACAGCAGGCCCGTAGACTAAGAGATTAGGAAGGCATCTGCTGCCATTCGCAGAGGATGCGGTTGTCTGGAACAGAACCTGGGTAGCTGACGGTTCAGTGGACTCGCAAAGAGATTGATGATTGGAAGACCCCATCTTAGAAAGATCCCTTTGACCACTAGAGGATTCAACTGCCATTTGAGGCTGTAGAATCCTGCTCAACCTGTCTGCCAGGCAATTTTCCTGGCCCGGCAGAAAAACTGCCTTGAGAAACATGTTGTGCTTGATTGCCAAGGAGCACAGGGCCTGTGCCTCCTGACACAGAAGCCTGGATCCTGTGCCTCCTTGTTTGTTCACATAGAACATTGCTACTTGGTTGTCCGTCTGAATCAAGACAGACTGGTGAGAGAGGGCATGAGAGAAAGTTTGTATAACTAATCGAATAGCTGGCAACTCCAACAGATTGATCTGCTGTGTGGCCTCCCAAGGGGACCAGAGGCCCTGAGTGCATGCCCCCTGGCAATGTGCACCCCGACCTTGAAGAGAAGCATCGGTCGTCAGCACCTGTGTGTGTGGTTGTGCCTGGAAAGGCACACCTTTGATCAGGTTCGGGAGATGCAGCCACCACTGCAGGGAGGCCGCTAGTAGTTTGGACATTCTTACTCTGTCTCTTAAGTCCCCTGTGGCCTGTATCCACTGGGCTCTGAAGCACCATTGAGCAGGCCGCATATGCAGATGAGCATTTGGAGTTACATGGACCGTGGATGCCATGTGGCCCAAAAGCCTCAGGAAATGTCTGGCAGAGACCAGAGATCCACTGCGAAACTGCTGGGCCAGAGCTATCAGTCTGTGAGCCCTGTTCCCGGGCAAATAAGCCATTGCTTGTAAGGTATCCAACCGTGCCCCTATGAACTCTAGGTCCTGGGAGGGGAGCAAAGTGGACTTTGCGAAGTTTATGACGAAGCCCAGGTGCTGAAGAAGAGAGACAGTGCGAAGAGAGACAGTGCGAAGAGCTTGTCTGGCCTCCTGTGGAGACTGACCCCTGATGAGCCAGTCATTCAGGTATGGAAAGACAAAGATGCCCTGGTTTCTGAGATAGGCCGCCACCACCGCCAAGCATTTGGTGAAAACCCTGGGCACGGAGGTTAGGCCAAATGGAAGTAGCCTGTACTGAAAATGATTTCCTCCCACTACAAATCTGAGATATTGTCTGTGGTCTCGATGAATGAGGATGTGAGTATAAGCATCCTTTAGGTCTAAGGAGCATAGCCAATCTCCCTGCTGGAGGTAGAGCAGCAGTATTCCAAGGGTAAGCATCTTTAACTTTTCCCTCACCAGGAACTTGTTGAGATTTCGCAAGTCTAGGATGGGCCTGAGCCTCCTGTCCTTTTTGGTACCAGAAAGTACCTGGAATAGAAGCCTCGGCCTACCAGGTGGTGAGGCACCGGTTCCACCGCCTGCTCCTGTAGAAGACCTGCCAACTTCTGAAGGAGGAGGTTCCTGTGTAGAGGGAGTCTTGGAGGCTCCCCTGGAAAATAGGAGGGAGGTATCTGGTTGAAGTGGAGCAAGTAGCCCTTTTGGACTATGCTCAGTACCCAGGCATCCCCTGTTATTGCTGACCATCTGTGGGCGTACAGTGTCAGCCGGCCTCCTGTGCTGAGTGGAGCCAGCTGTGGGGGAGAGGCTATGCAGTGGGAGTCAAAACCACGCTTCCTGCTGTGCAGGAGCCGGAGCTGGTGGCTTGGGGGTTTTCTGCCTATGGGGCCCATGTCCCTGCCCCTTGGCCTGCTGACCCTGTTGGGGAGCTGTAGAGGCCTGGAAATGAGGGTAGGATTTGTAGGGAGAGGCCTTCCTTGGGTAAAAGGGCTTTTTCCCCGAGCCCTTCTTCTTCTCAGAAGGGGCAGAAGTCTTCCTGGACAGCCTTGTCCTGGTGAGAGTCTCAGTCTTGATTTCTGCAGCCCTTTCAGCCATGGGTTTGCCAAAGAGGTTTTCACCCCAGCAAGGGACATCGACCAACTTGTCCTGGACCCATGCCTCGGGGTCTGATGACTGTAGCCAGGCCTGACGGCGTGCACCGATGCCGGCCGCTACTACTCGGGCCGAAGCCACGAAGCCATCATAGGCTGCTCGAGAGATAACCTTCGAGCACTCCCGAATTCCCAATGACAAGGCCTTGAAGCTCTGCAAAGGTTCCTCGGAGAGGCCAGCAGAGAACCCGGCAATCTCCTTTGCCAGGTCTCGGAGGTACATGCCCATGTACAGCTGGACACGGAAAGCCAGCATAGAGCCCTTGAAGTACTTTCTACCGAGGGCATCCAGGTTCTGGGCCTCCCTGCCGGGGGGCACTGAGGAATGCATCTTCTGACTCTTCAGACGATGCATGGCCGATTCCACAACCATAGAGTGGTGCGGTAGCTGTGCCTTCTGTAACCCAGGGCTCTTACGGACTCGATAAATGGAATCGACCCGCTTGCTGAGAACCGGCGCCGAGGCCAGTGCCTCCCACATACGGAAGAGCAGCCGTTCCATCATCGGAGGAACCGGTACAGTAAAGGCATCCTTCGGTGGAGAGTCATACTGAAGGGCCTCGAGCTCCTCGGCTCGAGGCTCCTCCTCGGGATCCGCAGGGAAGGCCAAGGCCTTGGCCATGTCCCTCACGAAGTCCAAGAACTGGGTATCCTCTGGGGTGGACCTTCTCCGAGGCTCAGACTCCGGTGAGTCCGATGGGATGCACCAGGTCCGGAAAGTGTCCGGGGACTCCTCGTCCTCCGTCTCCCACCCCGACCCCTCCGAGGAGGAATCGAGCGGCTCTGGTCAGGAGGTCACCGATGCCATCCGCCCCGACGCTGAGGGTATCAGCGTTGACGACCTCGGCCCCATACAGGAGGCCGAGGAAGACCTTGGCCGAGGATCGACTCGAGACCGCATGGACTCGAGGATCGGCTCGGCCTCCGGAGTCGACTTGGACGTCGAGGCCCCAGTGGTTGGGGTAGATGCACCGGTCAGACCGGTGATCAGCACCCGCTGCTGTTCCATGAAAGCAGCCAAGCTGTTCTCTAAGGCCGTCAACCTGAGTCCGAGCTCAGGAGACTCAGCAGCCCCCGACTCGTCCCCCGACGTCACCCATATGTGAGGACTGACTTCCTGCTTGGTCCTGGAGAATAAGTATATCTTTCTTGATTTGGAAAGGTTTTTTTTGATGGACAAGGTTTCTCTGGAATAAGCTTTGTTCCTTTCCTTTTCTGGTGGTTGGGATGTTAATCGCGTAGTAATATTGGATTGATGTCCCTCTACTGCCTTCTTGATCGGTTCGTGTATTGTTTTTCCTATGTAATTTGCTTGTTTTTTCTTGTACACTACCACACTTTCTTTGGTATGTTTGTAACTAATCCATTAAAAAAAATAAAACAAGCAATTGAGTAGGAAAACAAAACCAAAGCACTACTGGCTCAACAGTTCCACAGGTCAGCTTTAAAACCACTTAGCATCTAAAAATAAACATAGCTGAGAAGGTTCAAATAAATGATAAATCTTATTTTGATAGGAGAGCACACATTTACAGGGAAACCTCAACTGGAAACTCACACTCAAGGCCAAGACCTCAGCTCGGAGCTCCAAAAACGTCTTCCTTCCAGCCTGTGTCCATTTGGACACATCTGTGAAAATTTGTATCTTACCACTCCAAAAGGAAATACAGGACTTTTTAAAGTACCACCTTAAAACCATTCTTTGCATCTCCTGAAGCTTCTGCACTGAAGACTTGAACCCCTACAACCAATCTTACTAAGTCTCCAGGCTCTTCTTGACAATCTCCAGCCTAGGAGCCTGCTGAGCTGACACCTGAAAAACCCCAGCACATACCTTATAGCCTGATTCCAAAGCAATCCAAATGGAGTCCAGAGTTACTTCCTTGGGGTGATTCAAAGGTGGTAGAGGAGAAGAAACTGACAAAGAAGACTGGGAAACTGCCTCAGATATTCCCAGTAGTTCCTGGACACAGTTGTTCACTCCTGTGGGGGGCGGGGAGGGCACCTCCACTCTTGGGGATGGAAGCTGCAGACTCACAGGGCATTGACGAAAGAAACGCCATAGATAGAGCTGCCTGGGTCCCAACGCTTGCATGACCTGAACCCAGAAGCTGAGGGTGCAGGAGGAGTGGAAGAACCCACTGGACTGAGCAATAGATCGCTCTCCAGACTGGGGCTCTCCCCAGCCCCGGTAGAAGGAACGCCCATATGCTTCACCTGCATGAATGACTCATCGTACACTGCCCCACCAGTAAGGCCTCGGATTTGGGAGGGATACCACTCTTGCCTTTTAACTTGAGCTTCGGCATCAAGAGGTAAGAGATAAAGGAAAAACAGAGAGCAGGTGCGAATGGGTCCTACTCCAATGATGCCATCTTGGATTCTCAGAAAGACTTTTTTGGCTTGATAGATCTGAGATCCTTTTTTATCCTATATATGATTTTTGATATTAACATTCTCTCTCTTCTCCTATCCATGCATTTTTTGAATGAAGCATCTGCTTATTGTGGTGATCACTGTTCCTTCATTCTAAGATAGTGACGTTGTTCATATTTGGTTTAAAAGAGCTAAGCTTTTCTCTTTCTTGTGACTGTGCTTTTTTTTTAAATGGTTGCATTTAATTCCAGCCAAGAAGCCAGATTGTTTACCTGCTGGTCCTCACTACCTAGCTTCCCTTCCGTTCTACCACTTTGCTATGCACTCCATTGGCTAGGCTACTAGTGGATGGCATCCCTTTCTTACTTAATAGGTCCCCTAAACTCAGCACTGATAGAGTCATTACATCTCGCCTATTCTGGTATTAATATTTCTTCTCCTTCTCTAACTATACTAGACCAGCTCTAGGAACTGAAGAGTAGCCTTTTTCTACAGCAACTGTAATAATCTTTGCCTTCCATAACTGCAGCTGCCTTTGCTCTATTTCCCCTCTAATAAAAATTCTTATTACAGATTGTATTACAGATTCCATTAAACTTTCCACTATGAGCCAGCCATCTGTAATTGGATGAATGGGATGATGAAGAGAGAGGGAGGAAATGCTGGCCTAACATCCTGACCATTTATTCTCTATTTTCATCTGTCTTCAGTGTCCATCGACAAGTAGCCTGTAAGTGCCTCACAACAAAAGACTGTCTTTTCTATGTACATATACAATGCTGAGTACATAGCAATAGAAGGAACAGTAACTGGGTCATAATTATGTAAGTCTCATTGCAAGCAAAGTTCAGGCATAGTCACCAGCTTCTTGGGAATGGCAAAAAACAGCAGCAATAACTGCAAAAAAGGGTCCTGATAGCTATTTACACTCAAAAGGCTCTTTTACTAACACTTAGCTCAAGCTATCTGCCACACAGCCCATAAGATTAAAATGGGCCATGCAGCAGATTAGCTCAAGCTAAATGTTAATAAAAGAGGACCTAAGAATCATCATTGCTTTCACTCTCTTTCTCTTCAAACCCTTCTTATGTACAGTCAGATATCAATTACTGCTTTTCACTAGGGGTGTGCATCCGCTAGTGCACATATGTTTAGTTAAGGCACCTTAAAATTTTTTAGTGTGCTCTAAATTGATTAATCGACTTTTTGTACCTTACTTTGTCAGTTAGTACATGTTGAATCAATTTAGCACATGCTAAAAATATCTTATTAAAATTAATGTGTGAAACTAACTGAATATACCCTGCTTTACCCCTCACCAGCAACAGAACCTGGGTTCTCGGGTTTCATCCCTTCACGCAAAGCAATGGGAGAGAGAGAGTAATAATATGTAATAAAACAATTCACCCACGCAGAATTATGTTGAAAAAATCATACTCTTAAAGCCTTACAGGAGTCTACAGTTCTGCAAACTCGAGCAGTTCCTGTAAATCCTCTTCCACCTAGCTAGACCAGAGCACCTCATTTATTGAGAGAAAAACTGTGTTGTCAGCATTACTTTTATTACAAGTCTTGTTATGGGACAAAGTAAGCAGAAACATATTGCTTAGCTAAATTAGAAGAAGCAAAAATATTCTGTCCTTTTCTGCTAAATATGACCTTGGCTTTAGGTACATATATCTCTCCAGGCTGCTAGTGAATTCTAAGCCATTCTCCATATTAACTCTTTCAAAGGTCACTGGTATCCCATTTCAAGTCTCTCTCAACATTAACTGAAAAAAAAAAATCCTGAGATGTAGGAGCAGGGCCAGCCCAGCCATTAGGCAAACTAGGTGGTTGCTTATGGCAGTAAAATTGGGAGGGCAGCAAAAGCAGGCCATTCAAAGCTAAATAATAGTTTTTGACAGCCAGAGGAGGTGTAAAGCTTGAGGTCTGCTTATGGCTCCAATACTTTGGACCAACTCTAGGGCCAGCCCTGGGTAGGAGCTTCCTATCCCTCAGGACCTGCCCACTCCTCATGATTCAAAGCATGGAGTGGCAGGGGAGGGGGTTTAAATTTACAACTATGTACATTAGTGAAAAGTGTGCATGTTCTTTTCGCTATGCAGACTTTGCCAGATTTCCTAAGCAAAAACAGTCATGTACTTTCCATTTTAAAAGTATTTCAGGAACACAATTTTTGTACATTTGCACCTTGCACATAGTTTTTCCATGATATAACATAAGAACATGAGAAATGCCATATTGGGTCAGACCAAGGTCGATCAAGCCCAGTATCCTCTTTTCAACAGTGACTAATCCAGGTCACAAGTACCTGGCAAGTTCCCAAAAAGGTACACAGATTCCGGGGTAAGCAGTGGATTTCCCCAGTCCTCTTTAATAATGGTTTATAGACCTTTCCTCCAGGAACTTGTTCAAACCTTTTTTTAAACCCAGCTATACTAATAGCTTTTACTAAATCCTCCAGTGATGAATTCCAGAGTCGAATTATGCATTGAGTGAAAAATATTTTCTCTTATTAGTCTTAAATGGGTTATACTGTAGCTTCATTGTGTGTCCTCTATTCTTTGTACCGTTTGTTGGTATAAACAACTGATCTAAGTTTACCTGTCCTATTCCATTCATTAATTTCCTCATCATATCCCCCCAGCCGCTCTTTTCCAAGTTGAAGAGCCCCAACCTTTTAAACCTCTCCTCATAGGGGTATCCTTCCATCCCCTTTACCATTTTTGTTGCTCTTCTCTGTACCTTTTCTAATTCTGCTATATCCTTTTTAAGATATGGCGACCAGATTTGCACACGTTCCTCAAGGTGCAGTCGCACCATGGAAGAATACAAAGGCATTATAATATCCTTGGTTTTATTCTCCATTCCTTTCCTTATGATTCCTAGCATTCTATTTACTTTCTTGGCTGCCGCTTCACACTGGATGGAGGGTTTCAACGTATTATCAATGATGACACCTAAATCTTTTTCCTGGGTGGTGGTTTCTAAGATGGAACCTTACATTGTGTAACCAAACTGTGGGTTGTTCTTTCCTAGGTGTATAACATTGCACTTGTCCACATTAAATTTCATCTGCCATTTGGATGACCATTCTTCAAATTTATCAAGGTCCTCTTGCAATTTTTCACAATCCTCGTATGCTTTAACAACTTTGAATAATTTTGTGTTATCTGCAGATTTGATCACCTCACTCATTATTCCCATTTCCAAGTCATTTATGAATATGTTAAAAAGCAGCAGGCCCAGCACAAATCCCTGTGGTACTCCACTGTTCACCTTTCTCCATTGAGAAAATTGGCCATTTAGCCGTACCCTATGCTTTCTATCTTTTAACCAGTTTCTGATCCACAATAGTACATCACCTCCTATCCCATGACTTTTTAGTTTTGTCAAGAGTCTCTCATCAGGGACCTTGTCAAAGGTTTTCTGAAAATCCAGATACACTATATCAACTGGCTCACATGTTTATTCACACCTTCAAAATAATATAACAGATTAGTAAAATAAGACTTTCCTTGGCTAAATCCATGTTGGCTCTTTCCCATTAAACCATGACTATCCACATGTTCAGTAATTTTATTATTTATAATGGTTTCTAGTATTTTGCCCGGGACTGATGTCAGCCTCACAGGTCTGTAGTTTCCTGGATCACCCCTGGAACCCTTTATAAAAATTGATATTACATTGGCCATTATTCAATCTTCCGGTACGACAGATGATTTTAGTGATAGTTCACAGATTATTAATAGTAGGTCTGCAATATTTCTGTTCTTTCAACCCCCTCAAATGTATACCATCCAGTCCAGGTGATTTGTTACTCTTCAGTTTATCAAATAGTTGTAATACATCTTCCCGGTTTATTGATATTTCTTTCAATTCTTCTGATACATCACCTTTATATACCATTTCAGGCAATGGTAACTTTCCTACACCTTCTTCAGACCAAAGCAAAGAATTCATTCTGTCTCTCCGCTATGGCCTTGTCCTCACTTATCACCCTTTTTGCCCCTCTTTTATCCAATGGTCCAAATGACTCACAGATTTTTTGCTACGAATGTACTTGAATTTTTTTTTTATTATACATATATAAGCCTGATAGTTCAGAAAAATATATGTAAGTGTAAATCCCTCCCCGAGCCTGCCCCTGAGAATGTTCTGTTTACTGTGGGTACAGGCCGTACCATCACCTGCTTATTGGATTGAAATTCCTCCGGTAAAGCACTGATTTGCCTACAGAAATGGCTGTAAAAATTACCCTGTTTGTGTCTATGCCTCTAATAGGACTTGAATAGCTAACTTTCAAATTTGATCCTAGGGCTTACCCTGTGGTGCAGAGAACAGGAAGGGAGAGGCAATACTGGAGCAGAGAAAAGCTGTTCTAGTACTAAATCCAGCCCCTGCCCTTATCTTTTTCCATTCCCTCCCAGGCAGCTGCATGGAACAGGAGGGATGGGATAAGGCCTCTGCAGACCTTGCAAAGCTATTCTGTGCCTTAATTCAACCCCTTCTCTTCTGTACTGCAGGGAACAGAAAGGGAGAGTTGAGAATGGAGTGGAAGGCAGAGCAAAGAATTCAGTTTATGTACTTTTAATATGTGGTCCTTTATTCAGTATTTGGCGAGGGTTTGTCCACGTTCTGCATGTTACTGTGGTACAGTAGTCTACTAATGTATACTTTCTGTGTAGAGATCTGCTGCAAACCAGCTTGCTCTGTTTTGCTAAGTAAGAGGTGTGTCACCTAAGCACTGAGGTCCCTCTTTGCTAAGCAATGTTAAATGGCAATATGACCATTAATACTGTATGTGCTAACAGTTAACAGAGGCATCATGCAGTTAACGTGCGGCCTGGGTAATTTCCACATTAATAACCTAATGGAAAGGGGGCATGGAATGGGTGGGGTATAGATGGTGGTTGGATGTTATAAATAAAGCAGAGATCATCGCCACATGTTAATGCAGCAGATATTGTCACCACAATAAGTGTAGCTAACTCCATCATGTAATCTGCTATTCAGTTAACAATGCGATGTGTACCTTCAAGTCAATGCTGACCTAGTAGCTCCTTGGATTTCTTGGCAGTGTGACCAGAAGCAGATTGCCAGGCCTTTCTTCCGAGGCAATGGAGGGTTAAGTGATTTGCCAAAGGTATGCTAGTGGGAATCAAACCAAGCCAGTGCTCTAACCACTAGGCTACTCCTCATGAGGTACAAAATTGTCTCTGTATTAACTGAATGGCAAACTTCAGTTAACTGAGAGATTAATCAAATGGTAACTGCAAAACTTTACACCACTTTAGTAAACAGGGACCTGAATGTGTTTTTGCAGTTCTCTCTTAATTCACAGAGTGCCTGGTAATCAGGGATGGCTCTACAATGAGGCCGAGTGAAGCGGTGGCCTCAAGCGACAACTTTTTGGGGGCAGCAAAAATGCGGGAGGGGAGGAGAGTGCTGCTGGCCCTGGAAGAAAACTAGGGGCTAGGGCTACAAATGGGCTGATGCGGGAGGATGGTAGAATAGGACTGGAAGGGAGCGAATAATGAGAGGGTCTTCCAGGGGAAGGAAGGTGCAGGAAGGGAGCTGACACAGGGGAAGGAGGGGGCTGGAAAGAAGCTGACACCTGGGATCTACTGATGGGGGACTGGAAGGGAGCTGACACTTGAGGTTGGGTAATGAGGAAGAGGTTGGAAGGGAGCAGACATGCAAATGGCACTGGAAGGGGGATGGACAGCGGGTAGGGCAACTGGAAGGGAGCTGACTAGGGGGGTGGCACTGAGAGTGGACGTGAGCTGATATCTGGGTTGGTGTTTGGACTAGAAGGGGCTGGACAGTGGGGAAGGAGGGGAACTGGAAGGGAATGGACACCAGTGGCAGTCATGGGAATGCAAGGCGGTTGACATTGGAAGGTATTGGGAGGAAGGACTGGAAAGGGGGCTGATACTGGGGAGGTTACTGGAACTGGAAATGGGCTGATGGAAGGAAGTAAAGAAAACAAAAGAAGAGATAAGAAATGGCAGATGGATCATGGACCATAGACCAGGAAGACAGGAAAGCCGAAGCCTCAGATCGGGACCAGCATGATCAGAGAATAAAATGTTCAGACAACAAAGGTAGAAAAAATAATTTTATTTAATTTTAGTGATTGGACTTTGTGCTATTTTTATATTTTACACAGTATTGGGAAACTGCATATCTTATTTATCTGATGTTGCACTGCATGTGGACTCTGGCTTCTTGGGGTTTCAACTTAAATTTTGTCTACATATTTTTATTTTTACTTTAGATTGTGGTTACTTATTCTGTACTTGGTGAGGGTTGATGTTGTGAGTGTGTGACTGAGGTCAGGTGTTCTGTTAACATGGAGTTTGTACATAAATATCTATACTGTACTGTAGTAATTTGACTTGTTCAGCTTTTCAAATAGGTGTATAGATGTTCCAGGGCCCACTGTAGTATTTACAGTGACACTTTTTTTGGATAGGCTCCTTATGTGAGTTTTGGAAGTTTGTGCTGATATGGTATGGTATGGTAGGTTTGCTCTTTGATGTAGGTTTTTGTATTAGTTCACAATATGCCTGGTACAGGAGAATAGTGGTTGTTGTTGTTAGTGAGATGATCAGAATCAGATTTTTTTTTTAAATATTGAGTTCTGTGGGTGAATGTCCTGGTTCTGCTCTGCACTTACTGTGGATGCAAAATATATGTTGAAAAAGAAAAAGTAAAAACCATAACGCAGTTTATAACAATAAAATAAAAATGAGTTATAATTTAGTTTTATAAACTGTGCTGTTGGTTCTTGCTGTCTTTTAGTTCCTTGGTGTGCAAACGGGACCGTACCTAGCCCTATGCAACTGGTGCAGCCGCACAGGGCAGAAAGGCTTGGGGGGGGGGGCACATTTCAGCTGTCGGCTCTTGCCCTGCTGCCGCTGGCAGGACAATAGCAGGCAGCCGAAATGCGCTCCCCAAGCCTTTTTTGCAGCACTTTAATCAGATCTGGTCCCTACCTCCTCTAACGCGATGTCAGAACAGGGAGGGACAGATCTGCTTAAGGTGCCGGTGCCTTTCAGATCAGGCGCAAGTCCCCTTCCTCCTCCCCATACCTCCATCCAGCGCTGCCTGCTCTTTCCCTGCTGCTGGCGCTGCCATGATAAAAACAGAGGGCGGCAGCAGCAGGGAAAGAGCAGGCAGCACGGGACGGAGGTATGGGGGGGAGAGGGGGGTGTGCACCCAACTTGCAAGTAGCACAGTGTGCGATTGCAGCTTGATACGGCCCTGTGTGCAAACATCTTGCATTTCCTACATATAATCTAATCAGCTTTTTGGTTTGGTTCAGTCTCTGATTGGATTTCTGAAAAAGCCCCGCCCCCCTCTAAGGTGGTGGTGGGGCATTTCATACTTCACCTCAGGCAGCAAATTGCCTTGAGCCGCTCCTGCTGGTAATGATTCCTATCTTCAAGTAAATGTCACCTCTTAACCCACCTATGAGACTAATGGTATCTCATGGGCTAACAGTCTCATTTGGAGTGGAGGAGTAGCCTAATGATTAGAACACTGGTTTGGGTGCCAAGCCACTAGAGTTTGATTCCCACTTACAGGCCTTGGGCAAGTCACTTACCCCTCCATTGCCTCAGGAACATCCAAATTATCAGTGTCCCTGTTTAATGTACATTACCAAGTTTAAGATACAATGAAAACCACTTTGGCTGAAATGATAGTGTGATATAAAAAATCCTGTTAAATAAATAAAGAGAATATTTACTAATGTGCATTAAGAGAATAGCACATAATCTCTGTAACTTAACTTGTGCCAAATAGCAAAATCATATGTTACTTTACCATAACACACAGGAGTTTAAGTCATCGCGTGTTGTATAATAATGAGATGTAAAAGCATGCAGATGCATACAAAGCACCTCATTATTATGCAAATCAAATAATGCAGCCTGTGTTGAACTTCACAAGCTGCATTCTTCATGCAAAGTAACGTCAGCTTTGAGCTAGTATTATTTTTCCTGCCCAGGAGCATCGAGTCACTAACATGCAGCCCACTACCCCTGAATGCCATCTTAGAGGGTCATGCAGTATCAACAGAATTGAGGAGCCTCCTCCACCTTTTCCAGCGAATATCCCCCTCTGGAAACATCTTTCACTCCCCTGAACTGACTCCCCACTTCCCAAAGGCACTTACTGCATCTCCAATCCAAGAATTGCCCCCTCCCCCCCAGATGCCTGCTGGACCCACAGTCAATACACGCCACCCCTTGAAGACCCCCAGGCCTACCTGGCCAATCCTTATATCTAGCATTATGGGGAAGGAGCAATTCCCAGTCACTCCCTGCCTATGTGGCTCTGGGTTAGAATTTGTGTCTGTCAATCCCTAGTGGTAGTCGCATGGCACTAAAGCCCTTATAGAGCAGCAATAGGCATCGTTTTGAAGCCAGAGCCAGACAGGGTAGGAGAGACTAAGGATCACTCCTGCTCCATACCATTAGACACCAAGTGAAAGTATATGATCTACACCCAAATATCAGAGATCACACATTCATCAGACACTGTGACATGAGTTCTGAAACATAGCAACTTGTGAAGAATATGATAAAACTGGAATCACCAAGACATGATGGAGCACTCTCATATTTATTCCTCCTGCGAATGTGCTGCTTGCTTTCTTTTTATTAGGCACTCTCATATTTTTACTGTAAATACAACAATTTATATATTTTATAGCCACTGCCTTGGGTATGCAACTTCTAAGGGTCATTTTTAAAGCCATTTTAGCATGTTTGTGCAATATGTGTGTTTAAAATGGCTCTTATAAAATTAGGTCAGACACAAAAATATGCATGTTGTCATGAGCATGTGTACTTTTACTGTAGGCGCAGCCAGAGGTGCAGTCTGTGAGAAGCATAGTTAGAATCATGAAGTAAGCACGGTTATTATAAAATATGTTTATCTATATGCATGATATTTATACCTGCTCTCGAGCAGATATAATATTCACACCTTAAACTAGATTCGTTGGGGATGGGTGAAGAAAGCCCCAGGTAAGTGAAAGCCCCAAGGTAGGTGATACATTAAATACTTTTATGGAAATGGGTAACAGGGGTAACATATGGAAAGCAGTGTGTATAAATGTCCGTAGCATGGGAAATAAGATCCCTGATGTTGAAGCTTTGGTGGGAGTGGCTGACTTGGATTTAGTGGCAGTTACAGAAACATGGTTCACAGAAAACCATGATTGGGATGTAACTATACCTGGATATACTTTATTCAGAAAGGACAGGGTAGGAAGAAGGGGAGGAGGAATGGCACTATAAAAACTACTATTAAAGCTTTGGAATTACAGAGCTTAAAAGGGAGAGAGGAGGCATTGTGGGTTAAACTAGAAAGAGGGAAAGAGAAATCTATTTGCATTGGTGTGATATACAGACCTCCCTCACAAGAGAAAGAGGTGGACAGAGAGTTAATTGAAGACATATGCAGCATTGCTAGGAAAGGGGAAGTGCTACTGATAGGAGATTTCAATATGCCAGATGTTGATTGGCACATTCCTGATGCAGTATCGTCTAGAAGTAAGGGGATCCTGGATTCTCTACAGGGAGAACTATTCAGGCAATTGGTAACAGACCCCACACGTGAAGGGGCCATACTGGACTTGGTGCTTACCAATGGTGAAAGTGTTTCTGATGTTGTAGTGGGAGATCATTTTGCATCCAGTGATCACCAGATGGTGTGGTTCAGTATTAGGACTAGGGCTGTTAGAATCCATTCCAAGGTGAGGATCTTAGACTTTAGGAAGACTAACTTTGCGAAGATGGGCCAATACCTCAGGGAGTCGTTAGTGGGATGGGAACAGCTGGGGGATGTAGAAAAACAGTGGGCAAAACTGAAAGGGGATATTTTAAGGGCAACCAACCTTTTTGTTAAAATGGTAAATAAAGGCAAAAGGAAAAGGAGACCGCTATGGTTTTCGAAGGAAGTAGCTGAAAAAGTGAAGAAAAAGAGGGAGGCCTTCATGAAATACAAGAGATCACAGAGAGAGGAAGACAGGCATCTATATTTGGAAAAGCTTAGAGAAGCTAGCAAAGTAGTCAAGAAGGCAAAGATTCAAAAGGAGGAGGAAATAGCCAATGCAATAAAATGGGGGGATAAGACATTTTTCAGATATATTAGTGAGAAGAGGAAGGGCAAAAGTGGTATTGTCAGACTCAAGGGTGCAGGGAGGGAATATGTAGAAGCTGATAAGGATAAAGCGGAATTGCTTAACAAATATTTTTGTTCTGTGTTCACAGATGAAGAACCAGGAGCAGGACCTCAGAAAACACCCACAAATAGGAACAGAAGCGAGGGACATCTTGAACAATTTTCAGAAGACTGTGTTCGTGAGAAACTAGCTCAACTTAAAGTAGACAAAGCGATGGGACCGGATGGGATACACCCTAGAATACTGAGGGAACTTGGGGACGTTCTAGCAACTCCACTGACAGACCTTTTCAATGCCTCATTGGAGTCGGGAGTGGTGCCAAAGGACTGGAGAGAGGCTCATGTGGTGCCTTTACACAAAAGCGGAAGTAAGGATGTGGTTGAAAACTACAGGCTGGTTAGTTTAACTTCGGTGGTGAGTAAATTATTGGAAACGCTGCTGAAAGAAAAAATAGTGATGTTTCTGGAGTCCAGCGGATTACAGGATCCGAGGCAGCATGGATTCACCAGAGGCAGGTCTTGTCAGACAAATCTGATTGATTTCTTTGACTGGGTGACCAGGGAGTTGGACCGAGGGAGAGCTCTAGATGTGGTGTATTTAGATTTCAGTAAAGCCTTTGACACTGTTCCTCTCAGGCAACTTATAAACAAACTGAGCACCCTAGGGAGGGACCCTAAATTTACTGCTTGGGTTAGAAAATGGTTGGGTGGGAGGCAACAAAGAGTACAAGTAAATGGAGCTCACTCTGAGGAGAAGGATGTTACCAGTGGTGTGCCCCAGGGATCTGTCCTTGGTCCGATTCTTTTTAACATCTTTGTTAGTGATATAGCGGAAGGGCTGTCGGGTAAGGTTTGCCTCTTTGCGGATGATACCAAAATCTGCAATAGAGTAGACACCCAGGAAGGTGTATATAACATAAGGAGGGATCTAGCTAAGCTTGAAGAATGATCTAGAATTTGGCAGCTGGGATTTAATGTTAAAAAATGTAAGGTCATGCATTTGGGCTGCAGCAATCCAAGGGAGCAATACAGTATAGGAGATGAAGTACTTATGTCCACTAAAGAGGAGCTGGACCTAGGCGTGGTTGTGTCTGATGATCTTAAAGTAGCTAAACAGGTAGAAAAGGTGACGGCAAAAGCTAGAAGGATGCTTGGGTTCATACAGAGAGGAATGGCTAGCAGAAAAAAGGAGGTGATAATGCCTCTGTATAAGTCTTTGGTGCGACCTCATTTGGAGTATAGTGTGCAATTCTGGAGACCGCGCCTTCAAAAGGATGTGAACAGGATGGAGTCGGTGCAGACGGTGGCTACTAAAATGATTAGTGGGCTTCATTATAAAGCATATGAGGACAGACTTAAGGATCTTAATATGTACACCTTAGAGGAAATGTGGGATAGAGGTGATATGATTGAGATGTTTAAATACCTCCGTGGCATAAATGTTCAGGGAGAGAGCCTCTTTCAATTGAAAGCAAGTTCTGCTACGAGGGGACATGGGATGAGGGTGAAGGGAGATAGATTCAGGAGTGATATGCGGAAATATTTCTTTACAGAAAGAGTAGTGGATCCATGGAATAGTCTCCCAGTGGAGGTGGTAGAGATGAGGACAGTAACTGAATTCAAAAAAGCATGGGACCAACACAGAGGATCTCTAAAGGTAAAAAGTAGACTGTTGTAGTTGTTGATATGGAAGGACAGACTAGATAGGCCATGTGGTCTTTTTCTGTCATCATGTTTCTATGTTTCTTAAATGTAGGTGATATTGCAGCTGGATTTATGCTGATATTGTATGTAGACAATATTCTGCTATGTGTTGTGAAGGCAGATTTTAGATATGATGTGGAGAAGGGAATCCACATGTCTAGGTCAGGACATGGAGAATTCACATAGTATTTTACAAGAGCCTCTTGCAAAATAGGTGCAGAACTGCATGTGTCTCTCTCGCCACATCCAGCAGGAGCAGCAAGTTCTTTAAGAAGCTGAATATGGGGGGAGAGGGGGAATGTAAACATACTTCCCATGTGTGCTCCTGTTGTGTATGTGTACCTATTCAGCATCACCATTTCCCCTCCCCCAGTCCCTCACCATATCCAATCCCCTTACGCCCAAAGCATCCAATCACTTTTCCTCTCCCTGAATGCATCTGATCCCCCCACAAGCAAACCCTTCCCCTGGCATGAGTACCCCCCACTTGACCCCTTGGCAATGCCAAAACCCTTCCCAAGGTCACCCCCAAAAATACCTTGGAAATGCAGCAAGATTACTGCTAGATCTTGTCAGTGCCCTTTTGGAACCTGGAGCAGTGGACATTGCTCCTGTTCCCACTAGGCACAAGGGACCCCTGATAAGGTTGGATAGGGAGATCAGAGATGAGGGGTGGGGAGATGCTAGAGGGGACCTAGGGGAGGTCAGTGTTGCTGGGGGTGTTGGGTGAGGAGGTGTTCTTGCTAGTGGAAGGGTTTGCTTTTGGGGAAGGATCAGATGCTTTTGGGAGTAGGGGGTTCAGATCTTGTAGGAGGTAGATGGAGATCAGATGTCGTGAATGGTTGGGGGAGATCAATATCTGGGGGGGGGGGGGCACCAGGTGGGAAATACTGAAGTCATGGGGTGATTGGGGGCAGGCTGACAGCCATAATATCTGATATAGACATAAATTCCCTATATGGAAAAGAGAATCCACATCTATAATACAGACCTGCCCAAACCACTTCCTCTCCCTGCTGTCACCATACCCTCAGGAAATTTAAACATGGTAAACATTAAAAAGCTCCTCTTCTAAAATGGCATTCACACATGTATACCAATCACCACAAATAAATGATGCTTTTTAGACGTGGGGAAGATAAAAAAAAAGCTCTCTTAAAATAGGCACTTTCCTGCAATTTAATCTAGATGCCCTGATAAAAGATGCCTCTGGAATCGTTGGTAATTAAAACTATGGGGTTTATCTACTAAAGCACATTAGGCTTTTGCAGCCAACACAGCAAAACAATGCAAATAGTGAGGCTTTAGCTGCCAAAGCTGTGCATTATCTGTTGAGTATGTACATAGCATTCCCACAGCAGATATATGTTGTAAAGCACCCAAATGTTAAATGTAACCCAATTGTGATGTGATGTAACCACTTTGATTGTAGGATAAGGTGGTATATAAGTCAGTCTAAATAAATAAATACTGCACCGAAAATGCAAAGCGTGATCCAACAGCAGCCTTGATGCAGCTAACACAAACCAATGAACCCCTGCTCTGTCTGCAAATCTAATCATTACCAAGTGCTGTTGAGACCCACAGTAACTATGCATTGCAGACACACTCACTCTCTGTCCTAATCCCACCCACTCACACGGATAATGTATTTTCTGCAGGTTATATAGAAAATCACTGTCTTATCTGCATTTTGCATGCATTATCTGTTAACATGGCCAGATAATGCACACTCTGCCATGTTAACAGCACATTTTAGTAAACATGCCCCTATCTGTTGTAGAAAAGGACTTTGGGTGAAGCTCACAGGCAGGTCCGGCGCAAGGAGATAAGGTGTCCTAGAAGAACCTCATTCCTTGTGCCCCCTGTGGTGTGGCTCCCCCTGCAGCACCTATTGCCACTGCTGCCTTCCCTCTCCAGGAGAGATAGCAGCTGAAATAGCCACAAATAGCTCTGTGGCACTTACCTTCAAGCTTTGGCGCTGTGGGGCTGTTTGCTTCCGCTGCTCTCCAATGCATCAGCATCGAGAGTCAGAGAGGGGCAGAAGCAAACAACCCTGCTGTGCAGAAGCTTGAAGGTAAGCACCGCAGGGCTGTTTGTGGCTATTTCCACCACTGTCGGTCCCAGCCCATTCCCAGTGGTGGGAATGGGCACTCCTGGAAGGCTAGTGCTCTAGGCAGCTGCTTAGTCCGCATAATCGTAGCGCAGGTCCTTCTAATAGGAAATTTTAAATTCATCTCTGTGAATATGTGTGCATCCCCAATAAGCTAACCCCAAAGAACAGTAAACTGCAACAAATGGAGAAATTTCACTTACCGTTAATGTCCTTTCCTGGAATACTGCTAGACCAGTCCAAACAAGCGGGTTATGTCCCCCTGCTAGCAGATGTTAGAGACAGAGAAAAAACACTCCAGAGCTGTGATTGGTTTGGCTTTGGGTGACATAGGAGTGCCCCTAGAGGATCTAGCCAGTATTCTTTTGAAAAAGCACTAATGCAAAGAGAAAAACGGGACTAATGAACTCAACTATGTACAGGTAGTCAGTAATTCAACAAAAAACTTGAACTCGAACCAAGAAGGTTGGAGGAGGATCAAACATCATTCTTTGGAGAAAAAAATCTGATTCCACTGTTGTGGACTTTCTCCGGCATATGATATTGCTTATGTCTGAAGTAAATTGAACGTCGGTTCCTCTGCACCAGCAGTCGTGACACTGATAATGGGGCGGGTTCTGGACTGATTTAGCAGTATTCTAGGAAAGGAAATTAACGGTAAGTGAAATTTTTTCTTCCAGAACTTACTGCTAGACCAGTCCAGACAAGCGGGAAGTACCCAAGCTAATGAACCCCAGGGTGGGCAGAGAGAGCCGCTGACAGTACACTAGCCCCAAAACGACTGTCCTCACGTGCCTGAACATCCAGGCGATAATGCTGGACAAAGGTAGACAAGGAAGACCAAGTTGCCGTTTGACAAATATCAAGAGGGACTACATGCGATTGCTCAGCCCAAGACGTGGCCTGAGCCTGAGTCGAATGTGCACGAAGAGTGGGAGGCACCAGCTTGCCTTGGAGAATATAGGCCGATTCAATGGTACAGTGTATCCATCGGGCGATAGTAGACTTGGAAGCTGCCAAACCTCGGTGTGGCCCCGCAAAAAGGACAAAAAGATGGTCGGTCTTGCGAAAAGAATTGGTGACCTTGAGATAGCGAAGAAGAATCCTTTTGAGATCAACCGCTCGGAGATTCTTGGAACTTCTGTAACATTGTTCCTTTGAAAAAGCTGGCAACAAAAGAGGCTGATTGATATTTAAAGGAGTAATCACCTTACGCAAGAAAGAGGGAACAGTGCGAAGGGACACTCCTTCTGCAGAGAAAGTCAAATACGGATCCCTGCAAGAGAGGGCCTGCAGCTCCAAAATGCGATGAGCTGAAGTTATTGCCACTAAGAAAACTGCCTTAAGTGTCAAATCTGATATGGAAACTTCCTTCAGAGGCTGAAGGGTGGAGACATCAGAGCCCGAAGAACCAAGACAAGGTCCCAAGAAGGAACAAGTGGACGGACCGGAGGGTGTAGAAACTTAACTCCTTTAAGAAAACGCAACACATCGGAGTGGGATGCAAGAGAACAACCATGAATCAGCCCCTTATAACACGTCAATGTTGAAATCTGTACCCGTATAGTGCCAAGAGCTAAGCCCTTGTCGAAGCCCTCTTGAAGAAAGGCAAGAATGTCTGGAATTTCTGTTCTCCAAGGAGAAAGATGATGTTGGGTACACCAGGATTCAAAGACTCTCCACACCCTAGCGTATGCCAATGAAGTAGACAAACGGCGAGCCTTGAGGAGAGTCGACACTACCTTGGAAGAGTAACCCCTACGAGTCAATCTACGGCGTTCAAGAGCCAAGCCGTAAGCAAGTAGGGAGTTGGATCTTCCATTGAAATAGGACCTTGCCTGAGAAGTCCGAATGGATCTTGTAGTCGCAGAGGAGGGAGTCGAGACAGTCTTATGAGATCGGCATACCAAGGTCTTCGTGGCCAGTCTGGGGCCACCAATATTACTGGATCCTGGTGCTCCCTGATTCACTGCAAAACCCATTCGATCATTGGCCAAGGTGGGAATATATAAAGCAACTGACGTTTCAGCTATGGCTGCACCAAGGCATCTATGCCCTGAGAGCTGTGGTCCTCCAATGACTGAAGAAGAGCAGAACTTTCACATTTGTGGCTGACGCCATGACATCTACTTTCGGTTGCCCCCACTTCTGAACTCTGGTTTGGAACACTTGTGGGGCCAGTTCCCATTCGAGAGTGTGTCTGCTTAGGAAATCTGCTTTCATGTTGCTGGTTCCCACAATATGCTGTGCCGAGAGTGCTTGAAGGTTCTTTTCTGCCCAAGGGAAGAGAAAGGACATCTCTTTCGATACCCCTGTGCACTTGGTGCCGCCCTGGCGGTTGAGGTAGGATACTGCCGTGGCATTTTCGCAGAGAATCCGAACCGCTTGTCCCTGTAGGAACCACTAAAACTTCAGTAAGGCGAATCGAGCTGCTCTCACTTCGAGCCTGTTGGGCCATCATGCTTCACGTTTCGTCCAAGTTCCTTATGCTGAGTGAGTGAGACAATGCGCTCCCCATCCGGACAGACTGGCGTCAGTTGTCAGCAAGATCCAACGTGGGTTTTCAAACGGTACTTCCCTGAGGAGATTGTGAGATGCCAACCACCACTGTAGACTGCGGAGGACCTGCTGCTGTAACGGCAGATGAATCTGATAGTCTTCTGTCACTGGGGACCATCTGGAAAGCAGAGCGGCCTGAAGACAGTGCATGTGAGCTTTTGCCCAAGGTACATGTTCAATGGTGGCTGCCATGGATCCCAGAACTTGTAAGTAATCCCATGTCCGGGGGGCTGTTTGCGCCAAGAAACTGCGGAGTTGAGAGGTCAGCTTTACAAAACGGGCTTGAGTGAGGAATACACGCCCTTGACCGGTATCGAAGCGTGCTCCAAGATATTTGATCTCTTGAGATGGAAGGAGGGAACTTTTGGTGTGATTGATCACCCAGCCGAGCTGCTGAAGAAAGGCCACTACTGTGGAAACAGTTTTGATAGCCTCTGGAAGAGAATCTGTATGAATGAGCCAATCGTCCAAGTACGGGTGCACTTTGATGCCCTGCTTGCGTAAGGCTGCGGCCACAACCACCATCACCTTTGAGAAGGTTTGAGGCACCAAGGCTAGGCCAAAGGGCATAGCTCGAAACTGAAAATGTTGGCCTAGAATTGAAAAATGCAGGAAGCGCTGGTGGTCTTCTCGAATGGGAATATGAAAATACGCTTCCGTGAGATCTAAAGAAGCTAGAAACTCTCCCCGGTGTACTGAATGAATGACTGATCATAGGGTTTTCATGCGGAAGTGTGGTACTCGAAGGCTGCGATTTATGCCTTTGAGATCCAAAATTGGATGGAAGGATCCATCTTTCTTGGGCACCACAAAATATATGGAATAGTGGCCTAGCCCGCTTTCTAATGGAGGGACTGGACAAATTGCCTTTAAGGAGAGAAGTCTCTGAACAGTAGTTTGAATGGCCTCTCATTTTCCCAATGAGTGTCCTGGAGAGACCAGGAAGGCATCGTGAATGGGTCTGTAATATTCGAGAGAATAGCTGTGAGTAACTTTATTGAGGACCCAGCAATCTGAAGTTATGAGTGCCCACTATTGAGAAAAAAGGGATAACCGTCATCCTATGGGCGGAAGCATCTCGAGTGGGCGAAGCGTCCCGTCAGCGGGAAGGATGGGACGTTCCAGTAAATTTCCATGGTCCAGAGTAGGTATCTGTCCCTCTGCGGGATCCTCAAAAAGACTGCATTCTCTGACCATAGCGATGGGCAGAAGCGGAAGAAACACCTGGCTTAAAAGAATGGTATCGACATGAATCCTGAGATTTAGAAAATCGTTGAAAACCATGGGACCGAGAGCCACGACGAGAAGATGCCTTTGGTCTGTCCTCAGGTAAACACTGTGGCTTTACCTCTCCGAGATCTTTCACCAATTTATCAAGATCTTCGCCGAAAAGGAGTCTCCCTTTAAAAGGCAACTTAGAAAGGTGAGTCTTAGAAGCAACATCCGCTGCCCATTGACGCAACCATAACCATCTTCTAGCCACTGTAACTGCCACCACGGAGCGAGCTGACAGCCATAGAAGATCATAAAAGGCATCTGCCAGGAATGCAGCGACATATTCAAGGCACTCTAACTCTGGCTCGTCAAAAAGTTGCTGAATCCATCGGAGGGAGGCCTGAGCCGCCAAATCTCCAAAAACCGCAGCTTGTAGAGAAAGAGTGGAGGATGAAAAGGCTGTTTTCAGAAGACTTTCGACCTTATGGTCTTGTTGATCTGGGAGTGCCGCTCCACCCTCAACCGGAATAGTTGTATGTTTAGTGAGCCTAGTCACCAAAGCATCCACCTTTGGGTATGACAGCCAACGGTCAAGGTCAGTAGGAGACCAAAGATACAACTGCCCAATACGGCATACGGTGCGGAGAGACGATTCTGGAGAGTCCCATTCCCAAGATACCATTTGCTGCAACTCTGCTAGAAAGGAAAAAGCTTTGTAAGGTTTACGAATACCTTGCAAAATAGGATCAGGCTGTAAAGGAGCCTGGGAAGTTTGTGGATCAGGCGTGTCGGCCAGATGTAGCGCCTCTTTCACCTGAGCAATTAAGGCCGGTAACTCCTCTTTCCAAAAGAGTCAGATATCTTGAGAGTCCTCCTAAAGTGTGAGTGAAGAATCTGAGGAGGAATATTCCCCATCTTCTCATTCAGACAAATCAGGACTGCCCTCTGAAGATTTATGCTCTTCATGGGCATCAGGAACATCCCAGAAGCCCCACAAAATGTCCCTGGAGGAATGAGTAGGCTTAAGGTCTGCAGACTTACGTGAGCGCTTGCGAGACCCCACAATATCCCTGCTTGGAGCGGAAGCAGGTAAGGCAGGTATTCCGGAGGATTCAGAACACCATGCCTGGCGAAAAAGTGCCAGGAACTGTCCATCGGCCGAAACCAAAGAGAGTTCAGCAGTCTGTGGAGGCAAATTTGGAGCAGATTGAGATCCTTCTGCAGGCGGACTGGATTGCAGCCCTTCTAATGAAGGCGGTGACAAAGCGCTGATATCCCCAGATGGTAGCACAGTGGAAGAAGACTCCCCTGGATGCATTGTACACAAAGAGCACATGCGATTAACTAAGTCTTTCTGCTTCTTATTACATCCGATACATCTGTGCAGAGAAGCAGGCATGTTAAGTGTAAATCTTCTATTGTATTTTTTTTTTTGAAAAGGGAACAAAGGTCCACTTAAAACTTCCTTGAAAACTTTCCTAGAAGGGTAATGTGTTTCTCTGGTGAGAATTAGACATAAAATGCCTGCCCAGAGATGCTCCCGCCAAAAAGAATGAAGAAAAAAAAAAAACTATCCCGAGTTTTCAAAATGGCCGCTGGCAACTTTAAAAGCAAAAAAAAAGCAACCCTTTGCTCAAAATAACTTTTAAAACACAGCAAAATTGGTGGGAAAGAGGCAAGGAGTGCTGCCAGCACCTTACAACTTGAAACCCTGTCGAGCCCCGAATCGCTGAAAACGGCAGTGAAAAGGAAATTGTCAGTTACTCACTGTGCTGGAATCAGAGGAGCTGAGGTCCCACCGAGGAGAAAAGAAACTTTCAAGTCAGTGTAAGGACAATTACAGAGACTGAAAGGAACATGAATGACAGTTGGATCCTCCTCCAGCCGCTTAGACCCTCTTGGCAGGGGCTGGAAAGTGTTTCTGAGGAGGAATGGAGAAAAGGGGAGCTGCACTGACAGGAAATCAGGAGCTCAACCCTGCTGTATTGCTGATTACAGAAATACAGCTATCAAGAAGGGAAGCCTGGGAAACCCAGAGAAAACACCTCTTGTGTGCTCTGGGTGCATCCAGGAGTTAAATATAAAAAAATAATCTAATAGACAAACTTGTCTAAGTCCTTCATCTGCTAGAGACAGAGAAATACTGGCTAGATCCTCTAGGGGCACTCCTATGTCACCCAGAGCCCAACCAATCATAGCTCTGGAATGTTTTTTTCTCTGTCTCTAACATCTACTAGCAGGGGGACATAACCCGCTTGTCTGGACTGGTCTAGCAGTATGATCTGGAAAGATGGTTTCATACTATCTTATTTTCCCCTGAAATATTTACAAAGAGATATAGAGAAGCTCAGAAGACAAGACTTTGACTTTCATACTTTGGACACATCATGCGAAGAGAAAGATCATTAGAGAAAGACATTATGCTTGACAAGGTTAAAGGTCAACACAAAAGAGGAAGGCCAGCAATGAGATGGATCAATACAATAACAGCAGCTATGGATGCCACTCTATCAGCAATGGACCGTCTGACTGATGACTGAACACAGTTTAGGACAACTATCCAGAAAGTAGTAGCCATGAACCAACACCGACTTGACGGCACTTAACAACAACATTCATGTTTTGGATGTTTGAAAATGGGCACTCAGATGTCCAAATCACAAGGATATTCCCAGAGCCATTTTATAAACCTAATGTGAAGACATCCATGTAGAATAGGGACATGCTGGGGGAGTGGCCTAGGCAGAACAATGAAGATTGCATATTATGGTACAATAATAGAACAGCACAAGAATGCCTGGCACTTTTGAGGCATCCATGCCTATACCTGCTCCTAACCACGAATAAGGAGCAAAAAAGTGCTCATTTTATGGCAGGATCGACACAGTCAATATTTCCTGGCCAAAGAAACTAGCATGTAAATACAAACCCCTAATAGATTATTAACCTGCCACTGTATATCTGAGTGTCAACATGGACACCATCCTTCTGGACGTCATTCTTTTGGGAAATGCTGACTGGGACATCCAGTAAGACATTTCTGCAGCCATCCAATTTAGGGATGTCCATATTTCTAAAACTGGGCCAAAACTTAAACGTCTCTCAAGACCAGCCCATCCACTAGGCAAGTTAGGTGGCCACCTAGGACAACCAACCTGGGTGGGAAGCTTTGTGCTGCTGCTTTGTTGCCTGCGGCAGGCCATATGCTTTGGCACACATGACCTGCCGCTTCTGATCCCCCACCAAAGCAACTTACAGGTTTTGACACATTCTGCTCTGGATGTTCCTTTCTAAAATGCTACTTATGGCCAGCAGGCAACAATGAGTTTCAGTTCTCAGTTTTCTGGGTAGAGCAATTCAGCCATATTACAGGTTTAACTGGGAACTCATTAAGCATCAGGGAATCTATTGACTAATCTGCTGCAAAGTGGATAACCTATGTTATTGTACAGTATTTTTTCATGGCTCACAAAATTTCTAACAGGACCTGCATGACCCCTATGTCAGCACCTATTTACTTCTTCTTGACCTGGCTTTAAGTCAAATCTCCCTCTCTTTTAATGGTACTCACCAGGCCTGGATTTAGGCATGGGAAACATAAGCAATTGCCTAGGGTCCCAAATCTTGACACGCCAAATATAAGCCTACACTTGCTTTCTTTAGAGCTGCTTCAAAGAGCTACCACTGTGGCACAAAAGCCTTCTTCCACTCCTCTTCTAGCTCTCCAATATTTGGCATCTATGACACTCCCCCTGCCCCTGCTCTATGGGATCTTGACTATGGGTACCAAAATCTTAAATCCGACCTTAGCACTCACACTGTGTTTTTTTAAGACATTTGAGGCACAATGATCTTCCTGAAAGAAGAGCCAAATCTACATGTTTTGCTTATTCCTCCCAGCTGCTCAGCAAGAAAGCTAGATGTTTCCTGTATTCCATGCTGACTATCCCTGCAACTCTCTCTCATTTTTGCAAACTGGATCAGGGCTAGCAGACTGCTTAATGCAATACTATCCCACTTGAGCCTGCCTAGACAATACTGGCTAGATTACTCTTTGTTCTTGCTCATAGTGTACTAAAGCATACCAAAGTAAACACTAAACATGAGGGCTAGATTTGTAGACTGACTCACAGGTCTGTTACAAGCTTTTTTTTTTTTTTTCCTTTGTCCTATTATTGCCCAAAGCTAAGGCCACGTAAGCTCTGTCACCACAGGAGCAGCAGATCTCAGGGCAAGCACTTTAAAGTAAATACAATGCATTTCAGAATCTGGGCTCAGCAGACTGGGCCCAGTGGATGTACAGCTGCACCTCGCTGTGTTTTCCTCTCTGGTCCCTGCTGTTTATTTAATTTTTTCCTTTATAGATTAAATATATTTATTGGGGGGGGGGGGGCATATTCAAAACAGTTTAGCCAGATCGAAGACCTGCTAGCCAGCTAAACAATGCTCTGTGGGATATTTAGTGGCACTACATGGTTTGCTCATACCCACTGAAGCATTGGAGGTTATGGGGGCGACACCATGGGTTAGCTAATCAGTGGCAATATTGAACCACTGGCTGGTAAACCCTAAATGGCTAAAATTAGGCAAAAAAAGCTGGCAGTTTAGCTATCCAACCTGTGGCTGAATATATTGGCACTGATCAGAAAACAAAAACGCTATCTAAGCATAAAAACATAAGAACATAAGTTCTTCTTAGGTTCTTAAGCAATCAAATATTTAATGCCAGTGGCTGGATATGGATGGCAAGATGTCCAGAAACAGGCACAGAGACTGCTCCAGAGCCATTTTAGAAGCCCGGCCTATAAACATCCAAGTCCAAATGTGGGCATGGTGGATGCATGGCTGGGCCGTTCCCAGAAATGTGGATGGCCCCACGTGATCTCAGGAATGTCTTGGATATCCAGAGTTGTGTCTAAATTTAGGCCTACTCCAAGAACAAATAAGTATCTGAAATGTGCACATTTTTGGCTGAAAAACATCCACAGGATGTAAAGAAGAAACCACTCCATCATTTCTAGTACTCAGAACAATTTCAATGACAACAGCAGTTGGATTTGAAACCTCAAGTCCCAAGTCCTAGCCCAATTTGATAACCATTAGGCTATATCTACATGTCTAAGGCCTGAAATACTATTTTGGAGGTGTCTATTTAGACACTCCAGCAGACATTCATATCAGGCACATTCATGTTTGTGAAATCGTGTCTGCACCTGGACGTGCCTGCTTTTTTTTTCCAGATGTTTTGGCTTAGACATCCCAGACTACACTTGGATGTCCCTTCTAAAATTCTTCTCAACGTACTTTATAAAATAGGGTCATAAATGCCTGTGCATAGATTGTTCAGAAATGCTCGCAAGCTATAATATTTTATAATTTACGCATGTAAATTTAGGCAGGACAGTACCAAGCTAGAAATGCCCCCTGTGCGACTAATGAATCTGGTGCCCCTTCCACCCAGCAATGTTCGGTAACTCACTCTTTTTGAGTTTCCTAGATGTCCAGTGATGATATCAGTGCCCCATGCTTGTGCCCTCTGTGGCCGCACCACTTGCACAGCCCTTAGTATGGCCCTGAATTTAGTTTCTGCCCCTGTGCACACACAAACTGAAAGTACACAAAATAGGACATGCATTTGCTTAGAGAATAGCAACTCCTCTAAAGCTCATGTAGAAGTCCTTTAAATTAGGGACCAGTGCATAACTTTCTATGTGTCCCTTATAAAATCAGCCCATAGTGATGAAACCCTTTGTTATATTAGTGCTATGTGGAAAATTCATTTTCCTTCATGACTTCAACTAGATGTGGTTCTGTGCCAGTTGCACTGGCTACCAGTTAGGCAAAGGTGTCAGATTGTAGCAGCAAAGCGCAGACAAACCAATGATACCAGGAGTCTGTTCAGAAGGTCCAAATCATTTATTTGTGCACAAGTCTCAAGCAAGGCAATTTCAAAATGGCTGAGCAAAGTTTTCAAGCGTTACAACAACTTTTATAGACTTCTGTTCCATTCTAGGTATAGAAAAACATTTCATTGGTCCCGGTACGCTCCCGTACCTCCCGTAGCCCTTCTATTCGTCCCGGTACTGATAAGTTTCTCCAATTATGTTCCTTCTGTGGGCTTCTGTAGGCATGACACCTGCCTGCCCCCCTTCTAGTCCCGATTACAATGGTCAGTTCATCAACTTGTTACTTTCACACTTTCAAGGCTATGGGACCATTTGTGCGTGCAGAAGAGCAAGGTTCTGTAACTCATCTGTCAGCACTCCTCAATATTTCTCTGCAAATGTACTCTTTCTTATCAGTAACTTTAAAACACATCTTTTCTGTATTTTTCCATTTCTTAATTCTGCAATTCTGCTTATCTAAGCTAATTCAATATTTCTACTGAGTTCTTTCTTTCAATAGCAGCATATTGGGGGATGTGCAATCCTATATGCCTCTCCACAGGCCTCATTTACAGGTCAAGCTAGCCATGCTGGCCTGCCTATGTCAGACACCGTGGGTCACGGGCCTGCACCTGCCACATTCCCCCCTTTGATTAATCTCACCCTATTACTTAATAAGGTGTGAGAATTAAATCACTTTCCAGAAAATTCACATCCTGATTAAAGGATTCTTACTAGTTCCACTAGGGCTAGCTTTGTATAAAGCCATTATTCTAGTTGCGGTCTTCCGCTCTACTGTACTATCAATAGCACTATGAAGGGAACGCATACAACATGGGATTAAACATGGTAAGCAGAGGACAACAGCAACAAGGATTAGTACTAAGATAACGAAAGTCTTAAATCCTCCCAGCCAAGAGAAAAGGTTAGCAAACCAATTAGGAAATTTCAAGGCGTGCCAAGTCTGTACTGGCACATAAGCATGTCTTTGCATATCTTTAGCAATTTCTTCAACTACTTGACCTTTATCATCTATTTTCAAACAGCAATTAGTTAAATTCAGTTTACCACATACTCCTCCTTCAGCTGCTAGCAAATAATCAAGTGCTAAACGATTCTGGTATATGGCAGTGCGCATCTGAGTACTTTGTCTAGCTAAAAGCGTGAGAGCATGACTAGTTTCATTGGTTATTATTTCAACTACTGCTTGTAAGCGAATAATACGATTGATCATATAAATTGGGGTACGATAACCATACATACCATCATCATTCCAAGTGGCAGGTCCATAATACTCAATAATTCTTTCTGGTGGCCAATCATCACCTCGCCACTCTGTAAGGCCTCTCTTCTTTGTCTGGATGCTCCTTTGTGTTTGTGGGTAGTATATACAGGGTATCCTAATTGTTCTCCATGTTCAGTGTTTAACAGGAAGAAAGAAGGTCTGATGGTTCCTAAGACACATGCTCCTCCCCATTGTGGCGGGAGTTGCGCATATGCTCGGTTTCCACAGATCCAATATAGGCCAGGTGGGGCTTGCCAGGCTTGGACTTTGGCAAGGTTAGTCCATAGACCTGCAAGTTCAGGAAATCTGGCTAATGGGTTAGGAGGTTCAGGATGTCTGATTTCTGACCACCATGCTGTCTTTTTGGTCGTGGCATTATAGTACTTCTGGCTAAGACAGACCAGCTGTCCTACCTTTTGGGTGAACTGGGGTCCAGTTCTGGCAAAGCAAAGACGTCCAACGATTGAGTGCGCTAACACCCATTCACTGGTTGTCTTGTGTAATTCAGTCTGATTGTAAATCATGGAATAATTCAATTCTTGGGCTTCCCAGGGCCATTGGTCTCCATTTGGGTTCCGCCACAGAAATAACAATCTGTGATCTTAAGACTAGATACTACTGCTCTGGCTAATTCTAGAAACAAATTCTGTGAAGGGTGAGGGATCTCAAACTTATTTACATGCATAGCTTCATAAAAGGTATTATGAATATGATATTTAGATGACTTATGGGCTTGAGTATTCAATCTAATATACACAATGGTCCCTGGATCTGTTCCTCCTCCAGCAATACGTAAACCAAACTTATATCCTTGTTTCCATGCATGGGGGTTATGTACACGCAAATGTAAGGGGTTGCAAGCATCTTTCTGACATTTATCATTTGTGGTTGGCTTGGTTAGAGTAGCCATCCGTTTATCTATTTTCTCATCAGTTATACCAGTGTTCCAGGTAGCATAGAAAACACATTCCCAATACGGGCAATAGTAGTCTGCCGCAGTAGCAGTACTATACCCTGGTTCCTTTTTACCTGTACACTTCCTCCATCCCGTGGCTCCTTCTGGACACATATACTTATGGTCATTTCGATACGCTTTCTCCCATGTACCACAGGTGGACTGACTATCTCTATTAATAGCATTACATGCATCAAAATTCAAAACAGCAGGTTTAGTAATGTCCTTAAGTGGTGGTGTAGCAGCTAATATAGGTCCATCTGCATCCTTCCATCTTATTTCCAACGTGTAATAGGATGGATTCTGATGCGGATTATAGCATGCTTTAATTTTGCCATGAGTGCAAACATTTAGTTCAGTGGTGTTATAGATACACCGAGTTATTGTTCCCTTGCAGGTATAATAAGAATGGTAAAGCAAAGTCTGAGTTACTTTCAGTCCAGTTCTAGTAGAAGTAATGCAAGCAGTGCATGGAGGTAGAGCATAAGTCTGTTCAAAACCTCCAAAGAGGGCAACCAAGGCAAAGCAGAAGCAAAGATACATGTTGATGTTGATTGGAGTTCTTCTGAATCCTCAGCTTGCTGATCTTGATCACGACGGTCTATTATTCTTCGTCCCGTTTGCTAATGAAGCAATTTAACGGGTGCTGAGTGTTGATTGAAGATCCTCAAGGTGTCCAGCACACATTAACCAACTTAGCAATTCAGTTGGCTTGTGAAGTCTGGCTTAGTCAACGTAGTCTCAAAGTAGTGTGTCAAATCACACACGAATTGGGTTCGTTGAAACAAAACTGTTGCTGCATGGAAAACAGCAATCCTCTTCGAAAGACTTGGCTACTGCAAAGCACTTGTGATGAAGTGTCTATGCTGCTGGTTGCCGTCTCAAAGTAACTCGCAAGGGTACATCAGGGTGCTGCTCTGCTGTCCACCGCTCTGGTTCAGGATCGGCGGCGGGCTTGACTCTGCTGTGGTGGATCCAGGCGTCGATCTCGGCTACCTTTACTGCAGTTGGGGTAGACAGGATGACGGTGTACGGTCCCTTCCAATGGGGTTCCAACGGTATCTTCTTCCAATCTTTGATCCACACCGAAGTTCCAGGCTGGTAGGGATGCAAGGGTTTCCGTCAAGTTGATAGGCAACTGGTCTTGGATCCACGTATGGAGAGTCTGCAGAACAAAACTAAGAGCTAGGAGTTCTTGTCTGGTTACTTCTGAACCAATCTGGGCTAGATTTCCTTTGACTCCCTGCACTATTGGTGGGGGTTTACCATACAAAACTTCAAAAGGGGAAAATCCTGTTGACTTCACAGGGGCTGAGCGTATTCTGAGTAAAGCTATGGGGAGCACTTGGGGCCATTTCAAGTGTGTCTCCTGACAAAGCTTAGACATTTGGGCTTTCAATGTACGATTCATTCGCTCAACTTTCCCTGAACTCTGGGGTCTGTATGCAGTGTGGAGTTTCCACTGTATCTGCAAAGCTTTTGCTAACTGCTGAGTAACTTGGGAGACAAATGAGGGTCCATTGTCTGACCCTATTACTGCTGGGATTCCAAATCTGGGGACAATCTCTCTCATTAAGGCTTTGGTAACTTCTCGGGCTTTCTCAGTTCTGGTTGGGAATGCTTCTACCCACCCAGAGAAAGTACAAACTAATACTAGTAGGTAATGGTATCCATTAGCTTTTGGCATTTCGGTGAAATCAACTTGGAGGTTGTGCATGGGGGTCACACCTCTTGACTGAACTCGGGGTGCTGTAATAAGGCCTTGCTTGGCATTATTCTTGGCACAGATCTGACATTGTCGGGCTACTGAGGCTGATATGGTTGTCATCAGAGGGATGTAGAAATGTGGTCTGAGTGCTTTCTCCATAGCACTCTTTCCATAGTGGGTGGCTTCATGAAAAGCTTTGACAAAGGATGGTCCTAACAGTTCAGGAATTACTATTCTTCCCGGAGGTTGACTGCCTTCTTCTGGTGGCAGCTCAATCCATCCGTCTTTCAATACTCCATTTTCTTTGTCACAATAGTAATCCAATTCTTTGGTGGTATATCGTGGGTCCATAGATTCAAGGGTACTGGAAACAATGCTGCTTGCATTGGTATAGCTTGTGGGGCAATCTGTCCTGTCATAGCTGCTTGTCGTGCTGAGGCATCTGCGAATCTATTTCCTCGAGCAACTTCTCCTTTTCCTGCTTGATGTCCTCTACAATGCATGACAGCTACACGTGTTGGGGCCCAGACTGCATCAAGTAACATCAGTATTTCGGGACCATACTTGACTGATTTTCCTCCGGATGTGATGAGTCCTCTTTCTTTGTAGAGAGCTCCATGGGCATGCAAGGTGGTGAAGGCATATTTGGAATCTGTATATACATTTAGCACAAGTTTTTCTCCTAACAACAATGCTCTGGTGAGTGCTATCAATTCGGCTTTCTGGGCTGATGTGCCTGAGGCTAGGGCTGATGATTCAACTACTTCGTGTTGAGTGACGACTGCATATCCGGCACAGCGTCGTCCGTCAAGGATGAGACTGCTCCCATCAACATAATAGATCTGGTCGGGATTGTCTATGGGCACATCTGTTAAGTCAGGTCGACTGGAGAACACAGTCTCCATGACTTCGATACAGTCATGTTCTGGGAGTTCTTCACTGATGGGTATCAAGGTAGCTGGATTCAGGGCATGGCTCACTTCAAGTTGTATCTGTGGGTTTTCACATAACATGCTCTGGTACTTCAACATTCGGGAATTGGTGAGCCAATAATTTGCTTTCTGTTCCATAAGGGCAAGGACTGCATGTGGCACAGTGACTCGTATGTTCTGTCCTAGTGTGAGTTTGTCTGCTTCACTCACTAGTAGCGCTGTAGCTGCAACTGCTCTCAAGCAGGGTGGCCATCCTTTGGCCACAGGGTCCAATTGTTTCGATAGGTAGGCTACAGGTCGTTCCCAGTTTCCTAATTTCTGAGTCAACATGCCTAAGGCATTTCCCTGTGCTTCATGTACAAACAAGTGGAAAGGTTTGTGGACATCTGGTAGTCCAAGTGCTGGTGATGACATCAATTCTTCTTTTAACTTCTGAAAGGCTGTATCCTGCTCAAGTCCCCACTCCAGTGGTGACTTCTCTTCTCCTTTTGTGGCTTCATACAGTGGTTTGGCAATTTGGGCAAAGTTGGGTATCCAGATTCGGCAATATCCTGCCGCTCCCAGAAAGGCTCTGACTTGCTTTCTGGTTGTTGGAGTTGGAATTCTGCATACTGCTTCTTTTCTTTCTCTGCCTAATCTTCTGCTTCCTTGGGTAATACGAAAACCCAAGTATTTCACTTCTGTTTGGCATAGTTGTGCTTTGGCTCTGGAAACTTTATATCCAGCTTCATTTAGTAACTGCAAGAGATCTTTGGTGGCTAATATACATTCTCTTTCTGATACGGCAGCTATCAACAGATCATCCACGTACTGGAGAAGTACTCTCTTCCCCGGGGCTACTGGATAGCTTGAAAGGTCTTGATTTAGTGCAGCACTAAAGATGGTAGGTGAATTCTTGAATCCTTGGGGTAATCTTGTCCAGGTGAGTTGGCCCCCTCTTCCAGAGATGGGGTCCTGCCATTCAAATGCAAACAATATTTGGCTTACAGGGGCTAATCTTATGCAAAAGAATGCATCTTTTAAATCCAGTACAGTGAAATGGGTAGCTTCAGCAGGTATCAGTCCTAGAAGAGTGTAAGGATTGGGCACAACTGGATGTATAGTTTCAACTGCATCATTTACTCTTCTCAAATCTTGCACTGGGCGATAATCATCTGTCTCAGGTTTCTTTACTGGCAAAAGTGGGGTGTTCCATGGGGATTGACATACTTTCAGTAGGCCATACTCAAGCAATCTCTGTAGGTGGCGATGAATGCCTTCAATTGCGGCTCTTGGGAGAGGGTACTGTTTGACGTGCACTGGTGTAGCGCTAGGCTTGAGGGTTACAATCACTGGTGCTATATGCTTGGCTAGGCCTGGGGGACTGCCTTCTGCCCATACTTCAAGTGGTGCATGAATGTTCTTTAAAGTTTGTTCAAAATAGGTATCTTGAATCGAATCATCAATGTAATATCTCCATTCTTCTTCTCGGGGTACTGTCAGCAGCATTACTCCTGCTGGTTTGGCTTGGGAATTCACTGTCATTTGCATTTCTCCTTGTTCGGAGAAAGATATTTGGGCTTGAAGCTTGGCTAGCATATCTCGTCCCAGTAGGGGTACTGGACATTCGGGCATGTAAAGGAATTGATGAGTTACTTGCTGTCCTCCTAGACTGCATATTCGGTTTTGTAGAAAAGACTTTGTGGCTTTGGCACCAGTTGCTCCTATAATGGTGACTGCTTTCTTGGTGAATGGGGCTATCTTTTTGTCTATTACTGAATGTTCTGCTCCAGTATCAACCATAAAGTTCATAAATTGGTCTCCTATTTGTATTTCGACCATAGGCTCCTGGAGACCTAAAGCAAACTTGGAGCCCGGTCTGTCCTAATCCACGTCATCCTCATCATGGGCCTGTGTGGCCAATGCTTGGATGGCTCCTCCTCCCCTCTCTCTCTGGAATTGTTCTCGATTGGCTCCTCCTCGGCCTCGGGGACGGCCTCGTCTTTCTTCTCGCCACTGATGATCGTATTCGTCATCTTGCTGGGCGTCTTCGAGTTGCGGGCACGTATCTCTCCAATGTCCTTCTTCTTTGCAATAGGCGCATTGGTTCACGCCTAGTCTCTGGGTCCGGCCTCCGCCTTGACCCCGCCCTCTTCCTCTGCTCCTTCGATTAGGGACACCTCCCCTTTTCTTTTCAACTATGGCCGCAGCCAAAAAATCAGCTTTCTTCTTCATCTTTCTATCACATTCTCTCTGTCTTTCAGTATCACGATTCACATACACTTTATGAGCGACTTCCAATAACTGTGTTGCATTCATGCCCGCAAACCCTTCTAATTTCTGTAATTTACGTCTAATGTCTGGTTGAGACTGGTTTACAAAAGCAGAATTCACCATGCATAAACTTCCTGGTGCCTCGGGATCATAGGGAGTATACATTCTGTAAGCTTCAGTTAATCTTTCATAATAATCTGCTGGGCTCTCATCTATTCCTTGGATAACTCCTGCTACTTTGGAAAGGTTCATAGCTTTTTGGCCTCCCCTTTTCAGGCCTTGTAAAAAGCCTTGGCGAAAACGGGCTAGGGCTGTGGATCCTTCATCTGTATTTGGATCCCATTGGGGGTCTTCATTCGGGAATTCTCTCTGAGCTGCTTCTCTACGATCTATTATATTCTGCCCCTGCGCCGGAGCGGCAGGGTTTTCTGCCATCCATTCAATAGCTGCTTTTCTAATTCTCGCTCGTTCTTCTGTAGTGAATAGGGTGGTCAGGAGCTGACGGCAATCTGGCCAAGTGGGTTGGTGAGTTTCCATAATACTAGTTACTAATTCTGTCAGCTCCTGGGGCTTGCTAGTATAGGAGGCATAATGCGACCTCCAATTTAATAAATCAGTTGTAAAGAAGGGAATATACACATAAGTTAAGGGTCCCGCTACCACTTCATCATTATCATTCTTTACGGGCACTCCCGGGACTTGCCTTAAGGGAAACAGTTTGGCTGTCGTCCCAGGCGTCATTTGGGTCTGGGATCTAAGGGCTATTGTCGTTGTCTTTGCAGGAGTTGCTTTCTTTTTCTCAACTGGTTTTGCTTTGGGTTTCTCTTTCACTGGCTTACTAGTGCTAGTGCTGGCTTCCTCAATTATTTGTGCACTGTCCTCTTCTTCTTCTTCTGGGGAATTCCCTCCTTCTTCTTCTAGCTCCGCTTCGGGCTCACTTTTTACATCCTCCTCTTCTCTTCCCGCTAATTCTTTCTCTTCCTCTCCTCCAGGAGGAGGGGGGTCAGGGGTTGGGTCTCGCCTCGGCTCTGGCAGTCTCTGGGGTTCTGGGGCAGGACGCCGCCGAGCTATTCTTACTGGACCTGGGGTTCGGGGCTGCCTGAGGACTACTTCTGGGGAATCGGGATCTGCCAAGATGGGCTTCTTCTTGGCTTTCTTATCCTGCTCTTTCATTCTAGGCTGTTCCTTTTTCTGTCTAGAATCTGTTTTAGCTAACATTATTCTGCACTGTTCCTCATAACAGCGCTGCGCCCAGGAGGGCGGATCTTCACAAATACTTAACCAGGAATCTATATAGGGGTACTGATCGGGGTGCGCTACCTGCACTCTACGGTGTATTGACTGAATAATCTCTACAGTGAACGTTCCCTCTCGGGGCCAGATGGGGTCTAGATCGGGCCACTCCCTAGTACACAAAATCTGCAAACGGGCTGCTGTCATTTTAATACCATAATCTCCTGAATATCCCTCTTTAAAATGTGCGATCATACATTCTAATGGAGTGTTCCTAGTAGACTCCGCCCCTCCCATTTCGATGTGTGCGCGCAACAACAGACAGAAGGGAAAAGGAGTGTGGACCGTGGGTAAGGGGTCCTCACGGCCCTGGAAACATACAGGGAATACAAAGAACAAGACAAGACGACAATCGCTTCCCCCTTTTCGCGACCTGAATGCGGTCGCCCGGTCAGGAAATGCGCTAATCAGGGGTCCGCCTTCACTTGGTCCGTGCTGCCAGACCTCTCATTCACACTTCGTTCACACAATCATGCTAGCAACGTATTCCCAGAATGCATTCGTTTCTATCTATTCTGACTAGTCTTTTCCCAAATTACAAAAAGGATGAGGGTTTCACCTAGCGAATTCCCATGCCAGGCTACTCGGCTCTTCCTTGAGAGGTGATCAAGCTCTCTTACCAATTCCCAATATCTCGAGATTACAAATTCCAAATTCCAAGTTCCAATGGCAGTACTGCTCTTTCTATTTCTGTCTAGACCCAAAATCAAAACTATACTCACCGGATCCGGTCCTCAAACTTCCCAAGCAGGCGCATGAGTTGGACCTCGGACTCCCCTCACTCGGGTTCGAGGCGTTGGCTCCGACCGGGCCCGGCACCCGCCGAGGTCCGACCAGCTCCCTCCGATACAAGGGACCGGTGGCGCCAGGGAGCGGCCCTCGTCGGAAGGGCGCGATCCCGGCAGGACCAAGCCTATAGAGGCGGAAAGTCGTGGTATATTGCCCTATATACACTTTGATTCCACAACTTCCCGGCCAACGCACCAAGGAATATGTAGCAGCAAAGCGCAGACAAACCAATGATACCAGGAGTCTGTTCAGAAGGTCCAAATCATTTATTTGTGCACAAGTCTCAAGCAAGGCAATTTCAAAATGGCTGAGCAAAGTTTTCAAGCGTTACAACAACTTTTATAGACTTCTGTTCCATTCTAGGTATAGAAAAACATTTCATTGGTCCCGGTACGCTCCCGTACCTCCCGTAGCCCTTCTATTGGTCCCGGTACTGATAAGTTTCTCCAATTATGTTCCTTCTGTGGGCTTCTGTAGGCATGACCTCAACCTCTTATACAGGACACCGTCCATGTCTCCAGATGACCTCCCAACCATTATTGACCTTACTGCCAGCACCCTCAATCCCAATAAACCAAATTGGATAATGGGTGACTTCAATCTCCCATCGTTATCCCAAAACCACGCAATTGCCTTCCTTGGTGCTATGGAAGACATGGGACTCAAGCAAATTATCAATAAACCCACTCATATAAAGGGAAACATTCTGGATTTGGTATTTGCTCCTCAGACAGTCTTTGAACAAAACCACAACCTACCAATATCAATCGTTGATGTACCCTGGTCAGACCACAAACTGATCATTTTCCAGATCCCCATCATCAATGAGAAGCTGCACATAAGCCAAAACATGCACAGCACATCACAGACGCCCACAAGAAGATTTAGACCATTTAACAGGGAACACATCTTGGCTGAGACCCAATCACTCCTCAACAAAACCATACCAGACCTCGACGAACTAATCACCTCCTGGAACTCCAATCTGCATGCCATATCACAACCTCCAATTTCCAATAACACAAAGAGGAGAAAAAGAAGCACCGCCCCATGGTTCTCTCCTGAATTGCGATCCTCTCTGACCCATCTCCGCAGACTGGAACGCCGCTGGCGCAGATCACTTTCCACTGAAGATCAGACCGCCTACCGTACTCACCTCTCCACACACCGTGAAGCAATCACAACCACAATGAAACAATACCACACAGACACTCTAAAGAGATCACTGAATAAACCATGTGACCTCTTCAACCTGGTCAAATCCCTCTCAAAGGAACCTTCTCCCGAACAACACAGTGAGATTCATCCACAGAAATTCGCTGACTACATGCAATCCAAGATAGTGCAAACTAACAAGGTGTCAACAGTCCCGTTCCAAGAACCAACGAATGCAACCCCACTAAATAACTTCTCTACACCATCCACTAAATGCATCGAGGACACCATAGCATCTCTCAATACCTCCACTGCACAAACGGACCCATGCCCAGCTTTTTGGATTAAGGAGCTACGTTGTGCGTTCAGCCCCTTCATTGCAAATCTAATGAACCTCTCATTCACAACAGGGTACTTCCCTGCAGCACTCAAGCAGACTTCCATCAGGCCACTTTTGAAAAACCCCAAGCTAGACCCGCAAAAGGTCGAATCTTATAGGCCTATAGCTAGCATTCCCCTCTTAGCCAAGATAATTGAGAAGGAGGCACAACGGCAAATCCAAGATCATATAGACACCACAGCTCCCCTAGATCACTGCCAACATGGGTTCAGAGAATATCATGGGGTCGAGACCCTTCTCACTAACCTATTCAACGACATTATCATAGGCATTAACAACATCCGACAAGGATTTGTACTCGTCTTCTTAGACATCGCTGCGGCGTTCGACTCGGTAAGCCACGAAATTCTCCTCGGACGACTGAAAGAGAAAGGTATCTGCAACAGTGCATTAGAATGGTGTAACTCTTATCTGGATGGAAGATGGCAATATGTGAAGTCCGGTACAGAAGAGTCAAAACGCTTCCATCAAAAGCAAGGTGTGCCTCAAGGTTCCTCATTGTCTTCCCTACTATTTAACATATACATGCAGCCCATCTGCGACGTCATAAGATCCTTCAAAGTCAACTGCTTGATATATGCAGATGACATTCTCTTATATATGCCTTTCTCTACAACTCAATTAGACCTGGCACCGTTGGTAGACTGCCTCAATTCGGTCTCAGAGTGGCTCCAATCACAAAACCTTCGCATTCAACATAAAAAAACAGAGGTGCTCTTCATCTCCAAAGACCCCAACTTCACCCCTCCAGCCCACGTCAGTGTCAAGGAAGCTGACCTACAAGCTAAAGAAACAATAAGATACCTTGGAGTTACATTGGACCAACGTCTGGATATGAAACATCACATAAATAACATAGTTAAAGCTGTATACTTCAAAATACGCTCGCTTAGGCATATGCGTTCCCTGTTGGACCCGGATGACTTCCGAACCATATACCAAGCACTAATCCTGCCACACTTCGACTTTGCAAATGCCATATTACAAGGTCTCCCCCAATCCACTCTTAGCCCACTACAGATGGCCATGAATGCCGCAGCAAGAGTCCTCTACGGAGCCTCCAGAAGCGATCACGTAACTCCCATTCTTAAACAACTTCACTGGCTCCCCATCCATGGGAGGATCATCTTTAAAACCCTAGTACTATCATTCAAGGCAATCAAGGGTATCTCATCCTCCTCACTCACAGATCTGATTCACACTGTACCCCCCAACAGATCCAGAAGAACAACAGCCGTAAACCTACTGACAACCTCGAAGGCGTTGACAAAGTGCAACATGACAACCTCAAACAGAGCCTTCAGTTTCTATGTACCCAAATGCTGGAACGCTCTACCCTCTGACATAAGGGCCATTACTGACCTACTCCAGTTCAGGAAGGCACTCAAATACCACCTCTTCCTTCAATACTACCCTACCAGCAATTGAACCAGAGGAAGTGACCCACTCATGAACACACCATGCCGTTCTTGATATTATTAAGACTCTATTCTTTTCTATGTAATTATCTCATGTATATAGGTTACCCCGGTTCTCCAAGTTTGTACTCCTGTTCGATGTAAACCAAACAGCTTGTTGTTATGGTCTTTATGTTATAATGTAAACCGCGCTGATGCCGAATAGTGCGGTATATAAGAACTTGTAATAAATAAATAAATAAATGACACCTGCCTGCCCCCCTTCTAGTCCCGATTACAATGGTCAGTTCATCAACTTGTTACTTTCACACTTTCAAGGCTATGGGACCATTTGTGCGTGCAGAAGAGCAAGGTTCTGTAACTCATCTGTCAGCACTCCTCAATATTTCTCTGCAAATGTACTCTTTCTTATCAGTAACTTTAAAACACATCTTTTCTGTATTTTTCCATTTCTTAATTCTGCAATTCTGCTTATCTAAGCTAATTCAATATTTCTACTGAGTTCTTTCTTTCAATAGCAGCATATTGGGGGATGTGCAATCCTATATGCCTCTCCACAGGCCTCATTTACAGGTCAAGCTAGCCATGCTGGCCTGCCTATGTCAGACACCGTGGGTCACGGGCCTGCACCTGCCACAAGATGTGCTGGGAAAGGATTCATGGAAAGTGACATTGAAAAAGCAAAATTGCTAAACAAATACTTCTGCTCTGTTTTTACTAAAGAAAATCCTGGAGATGGACCAGCTGTGGCTCCCAAATATAAAAATGGGAATGAAGTAGATACCACAGCATTCACAGAAGATGAGGTGTTAGAACAACTTGCTAAACTGAAAGTGGACAAAGCCATGGGACTGGATGGGATACATCCCAGGATACTGAAAGAGCTCAGAGAGGTTCTTGCAGGGCCATTAAAGGATGTCTTCAACAGATCCTAGGAAACAGGAGAGGTTCCTCAGGACTGGAGAATGGCTGATGTCGTACCTCTATACAAAAGTGGCGACAGGGAAGACGTGTCAAACTACAGGCCTGTGAGCCTTACCTCGGTGGCGGGAAAAGTAATGGAGGCGCTCCTGAAAGAGCGAATGGTGAACTTTCTCAAAACCAACAGATTGCAAGATCCGAGTCAACTTGGTTTTACCGAAGGATGGTCTTGCCAAACAAATCTGATTGAGTTCTTTGACTGGGTGACCAAGGAACTAGACCAGGGACGTGCAATGGATGTCATCTACCTGGATTTCAGCAAAGCCTTTGATACTGTTCCTCATAGGAGGCTTGTCAATAAACTCAGTAGCTTGGGGATGGGTCCCAAGATGGTAAACTGGATTAGAAATTGGTTGACTGACAGGCGACAGAAGGTGATGGTAAATGGAGCTCACTCGGATGAAAGAAAGGGTATTAGCGGGGTGCCCCAGGGTTCAGTCCTGGGCCTGGCACTGTTTAATGTATTTGTGAGTGATATTGCTGAAGGGCTGAATGGAAAAGTCTGTCTTTTTGCAGATGACACAAAACTTCGCAAAAGCGTGGACTCCCACAAGGGAGTGGATAACATGAGGAAAGATCTACAAAAGCTGGAAGAATGGTCTAATGCTTGGCAATTACGATTTAATGCGAAAAAGTGCAGTGTCATGCACTTAGGTAGCAGAAATCCAAGGGAAATGTATTTGATAGGGGGCGAGAGGTTGGTGTGCACGGTTCAAGAGAAAGACCTTGGTGTGATTATCTCTGATGATCTCAAGGTGGCAAAACAGTGTGACAAGGCGGTGGCAAAAGCCAGGAAGATGTTGGGCTGCATACAAAGAGGGATTACCAGCAGAAAGGAAGAGGTACTTATGCCACTGTACAGGTCGCTGGTGAGGCCTCACTTGGAATACTGTGTTCAGTTTTGGAGACCATATCTTGCAAAATATGTAAAAAGACTGGAAACTGTTCAGAGGAAGGTGACCAAAATGATTTGGAGCCTGCGTCAGAAGCCTTATGAGAAGAGACGCCCCTTCTCCCAGACCAGCATCAAGGACTGGACTATCGGTAATCAGAGGCTACCTCTTAATATCAAAAGGCTTAAAGCACCTCCACAGGATCCCCAAACAGCCACTTCATATATATCTGGAGCAGCAAAAATCACCACAGGCTGCTCAAATTATTACTATTATTCACACTCTCATTTTCCTCTGAGGAAGTTAACCTTTCAGAGCTTTAATTCAAATTTTGTGCCCAATCATTCAGCACCTCAAAAACAGGTCTGACTCTTTCAGTGTCTCCTGGTGGTCCCCATTGTATAACTGAGTTATGCTGCAAATAGCATTCCTCCCCCCTCCCATCTGAGTGCTGCCATGGCATTTGCCATAGTTCCTCCAATGGGCATCGTGCTTTAAGCTTCGCTTTTGGCTTGGGTTCCTCAACATTCCAAACTATACAGTTTGGAATATTACTGAGCTTTCAAGTTTCCCTATGGCTATCTGTTTCAATTAAAATTCATCCCACTAATAAACAATTCACTAATGTACTCAAAACTCACACAAACATTCCCAGATTGACTTCCCAGCACAAGCCCAGGGTTTCCAGTATCTCCACTGACCCTTCGGTCAGTTGCAGTTCTGCAGCAGTTTTAATCCCCTTTAAACATTTTCTCTGGGTCTCTTTCTACTTCCTCTCTGTCAGCACTGTCACTACTGTTCTCAGATAGACTCTCACTAGTTCTTAGCTAGCCACCATTTTAAATTATTATTTTTAATCATTTTAGCAGCACTCTCTAAATAAGACCTTATCTCTTTGAATTTCTGGCTGCCAAACTCACTGTGTCTCTTTCCTCAGCCCTCTCTCTCCTGCTGTGACTGCTCCTCTTCCTCCTCAAGGGTTGCCAATTGGCTGCAGATATGCCTGACAGGCTTGATCCAGTCCTTGGTTTACCCCATTGCATACAGGGACCCCATTGGTTTACCCCATTGCGTACAGAGTTTTCCTTCTCTTCTGGCGTGCAAAGGAGAAATCAGAACTACATGTCCCAGCATGCAATGGGGTAAATTCAGGACTGGATTAAGCCTGTCAGGCATCTCTGGAGCCAGTTGACAAACCTATCCCCTGTCCCATTGCGGAATCAACATTAGGTTCTTGGGCTTCAGCTCTATAAAATTTAAATGTGGCTCTGTGATGCTTGTCTCCTGGTCTCAACACTGCCCATGCCCTAAATCATAGCTTTATTCTTTTTATATATTTTTAACTATGTGGCCTCTTTAAATCGATGTGGCTTAGCACCATTTACATCCTGGGCTCTAGTCTCCTTTAATCATGGCAACCATGGTCTTTACAGTCCCTTAGCCCTACAAACACTACTTCAACCCTGCTCTCAACCAGCTTTCCCGCAGCAATATAAGCACTGCGAGCATAATGTGGAGGTCTAGCTCTGGCCTCTCCTCAGTGCTACTTCTATTAGATTGGCTTTCAGTAGAGTTTAGGGTGCAGTATAAAATCATTAGGATAATATTTAAGAGTAGACAATCTTTCAGCTGAGGTTCTCTCATCGATCTTACAAAGTCATTTTTGCAGTCATCTCAGAAGGCAGTGTTCCCAGAACAGAGATGCCATAACCTCACTGAGTGCAGGAAGGAGTCAGGTTACCCATGATAGAGCTTTCACGATATACACCCCACGTATCTGAAATACTTTGCCAAATTATTTGACAATGACTGATACTCTAACCTTTAGGGAGCAGTTGAAAATGTTGCTGTCATTACAAGTCTTTGGCTAGCGGAATACGGAGCTGAGCTGCTGGAATGATGAAGATGTATAAAATGTGTCTGTTTATTTTATGTGATTTTCCTGTGTTATTGTAAGTGTTTTTGTAAATGATGCTAATATTGATCTCTCTTGTCCCTCGCCTTTGACCTTAAGTGATAAGACGGGTTATAAATAGTTTCAATAAATAAATAAAACCTTGAATATCTCCCATTTTCCCCTTTCACACCATTTGCTAATCCTCTAAGACTGATGGAGGACCAAAAAGAGGGGTTAAATCAAGTCCTTAGTGCTTGTAATACAGAATAAAACAACTTTTGCATAACCACACTCCGCAAAAGACAGGGGTATTAGATATGGGATGGAACTACCCAATGTGAACAGCGTATCCGAATATAAGTTACCATGTTCCTCTTCCATACCTGTGCACCTGAATATGGCCATTGTAGGGCTGACTTCAAATACGGCATGTTGTTATTTGTCACCCATATAATAAATGCTGCATGATAAAACATTCCCTTTTAAACAAGCATGTCTAAGCACTGTTTATTTGCTTCCGACTTACGGATCCTGCTGTACAATGTTCTCCAGTTATGCTGACCTTGACAAAAGCTGCAGCCTCGCCCTATTTCAAACTATACAGCTGAATCAGCCTCAGTTATGTTACTGAAATGCAAGGGGAGTCCAGTAGCATAAGATACACAGAAAACTTTGGTTGTGTATAAAATCTAGAAGAGCCCTTTGTGTATTGTGCATTATTTATCTGCCCTGCTAATTAACAAAAGTATGGCTTACATTCTTCAGAGCAGAAAATAAAGAGCTTTAGATGACTCACTAAAGCACTCTGGCAGGCTTTGACTGAGCAAATATGAGCGTTTATAGAATACCCAATGCAAATTTACCTGCTTCCATGGTAAGAGAGGCACAGCTTCTAGCCTGGGCAGCTGGAAACAAACTTAAACACATGCAAGACTAGTGCTCCATGTGAAATGCTGAATAATTCAAGAGCACTTGGAAAGTAGAAAAGCCTGGCTCGAGAGATCATATTTCTTGCTCTTACTAATTAGCATTTTCCTTCAGTCAACTTTCACTTAATGTTTGTAAACGCTTTTGCTGTTCATAGCCTTTATTTTGATTCTTTGTAAACATAGTAAGATTGATTCTGCAGAATGCCACATAGCTGAAAATATGTCTGCTGAGATATTAGGTGGGGTCTAGCAAATTTAAAAGACAATTATAGAGTCACAGTTATGCCGTGTATCTGGAAAGGTTTGTTTAACTGGCAATTATACAATTTTCAAGCCCCCCCTCATCCTATATTCATGTTTGCCTCCAGATTCCGAAATCACCCAACTCTGGGCTGTTCGGGAACTGTGCCTCAAGCATTTTTTCAGTGGTGAGAGTGTCTTAATACAACAGAAATGCCATGCATTAAAGGTCCTTTTTGTAATCAAAAGCCAAGTGTTGCCCTTTAAAGGTCAGCATGCATTATTTTTATTATTTATTTGCATTTATCTCACATCTTTTCCATGGACTCTCAAGGTGAGTTACCTTCAGGTATAGTAGGTATTACCCTGTCCTAGGAGGGCTTACAATAAGTTTGTACCTGAGGCAATGGAATTTTAATTGACTTGCAGGATTTGAACCTTATTCCATGCAATCAGAATTCTATGTGAATAATAATGTGGCACGCAGGAAAGAAAAAAGGCCATTGCTGTCCCATTTTCTTGGAAATGCTCGACCCACAGAAAGTAGACTCATATAGACCGATATCCAGTATACCTCTACTGGCGAAGATAATTGAAAAAGAGGTCCAAAAACAAATACAAGACCACATCGAATCTGCTGTTCCACTAGATGTCTGCCAACATGGATTCAGGGAGTCTCATGGAGTGCAAACGCCCCTTACCACCCTCTTCAGTAACATAATTATGGGAATCGATAACATCCATCAAGGATTTGTCCTCATCTTCTTGGACATTGCTGCAACTTTTGACTCAGTAAGCCACGAGATTCTCCTGGAGCGGCTAAAGGAAAAGGGCATTGTTGGCACTTCACTGGAATGGTGCAAATCATATCTGTCCGGAAGGTGGCAGCACGTACGATCCGGAGCTTCAACATCGAAACCATTCCACCAGAGGCAGGGAGTTCCGCAAGGATCCTCCCTCTCAGTCCTGATGTTCAACATATACATGCAACCCATCTGTAATATCATCCGATCTTTCAGTGTGGACTGTTTGATTTATGCTGATGATGTTCTGCTCTACATGTCGTTCTCCACAGAGCAATTGGACCTCTCCCCACTGACAGAATGTTTCAATGCAGTATCCGACTGGCTCCAGTCTCAAAACCTTTGAATTCAACACAAGAAAACGGAGGTGCTCTTTATTACAAAGAACCAAAATTTTACCCCGCCACCCCACTTAAAGGTTAAGGAAACAGAGCTACAAACAAAATCCACAATTCAATACCTTGGCGTCACATTAGACCAGCGCTTAGACATGAAGATGCATATAGGCAACACAGTGAGAGCAATCTACTACAAGATCCGGACGCTCAGGCATTTATGCTCCCTGATAGAACCAGAGGACTTCCGGACAATCTAGCAGGCATTGATTATACCTCACTTTGACTATGCTAATGCTATCTTACAAGACCTCCCACAATCCACCCTGGACCCCTTACAGCTCGCGATGAATGCTGCAGCGAGAATTCTGCATGGGGCCTCTAGGAGCGACCGTGTGACCCCCATCCTGAAACAGCTCCACTGGCTCCCTCTACAAGGTAGGCTCACTTTCAAGGAAGGCTCACCTTCAAGGCCATCAATGAGCTCTCCTCCTCCTCACTAACAGAGCTCATCCACATCAGTGCACCAAATAGATCCAGAAGATCTACTGCAATTAATACACTAACAACTCCGAAGGCATTAACAAAATGCAGCATGGCAACAGCAAACAGGGCCTTCAGATTCTGTGCTCCAAGATGCTGGAATGCTCTACCACCTAATATCCGGGCAGTCTCTAGCTTACCCCAGTTTAGAAAGGCACTCAAACATCACCTTTTCCTCAAATACTACCCAGACAACAACATGTCAAGACGACCCCCCAATGAAGGTAGCTACACCAACATTCCCAGTTAGCTACACCAACATTCCCAGCAAGCTATCCATGACCATTGAACTCTATGTAACATGTGATGTTGTGACGCCTGTATGTATATAGTTACCCCTAAGTTATCCAAGTTTCATGTCCCTGTTCTCTGTAAACACAGAACGGCTTGTTGTTCTGATGATTTTGTTGTATGTAAACTGCACTGATGCCGAATAGCGTGGTATAGAAGAAAATGTAAATAAATAAATAAATAATTACCTCATTTCTAAGAAGCTTAGGCAAGCTCTTCTAACAGCCATTTCTAGCACCTTGGAAAGACCCTTTAGAATTCTAAAAAAACACTTGACTGTCCTTTGTATCTTTCCTCCCTTCCCCTTGTGAATCAGCAACCCATCAGAGATTTGTGAGGCATAGTTTTTCAGAGTAAAACTGACAGCAATATGGTACTGAGTATAGGATTGTAAGACCGCATGTGTTCATAGTCCCCACAGCAGCTCTGTCCCCTCCTCCCTTGGATTTCATGGTTGAAAAGGAAATCCAAGAAAGAAAGTGGGCAAGAGGGATGTGCATGCCAGAAATTTTCCATTTGTTTCATCTTTGCTCCTGAAACCCATTTGGTTTGTCTTCATTAATCACCTTCATTTTATTTGTCCCCATTACAGTCTATGGGGCAAGCAATTTTGTAATATAACACTGGGGCTTTCCATCTATTTTCAATGAAATTTGCTTTAAACATACTGGTAAGGACCTGTAACAGAGGCAAGAGCACTGGAAAACATCAAGAGTGTTACAAACACCCCACAACACCAAAACAGGGGTACAGGGCACTACAGAAACATGAAGGGGTATTTGAATTTCACTCATGCCTTTTTCAGAAGTAGCTCAAGGGAAATTATATTCAGGTATGGTAGGTATTTCCTGTCTCTGGGAGCTTACAATCTAAGTTTGTACCTGAGGCAATGCAAGGTTAAGTGACTTGCCCAAGATTACAAGGAGTGGCGGTAGGACTACACGCCACCATCAAAAGGGCAACACAGTTCAAAAGACAGAAAAGGTACTGGAAGATGTCAAAGTAGTACCAAAACTGGCAGAAACTCACCATGGCAATTTAAGAGGAGCCAAACAGCACCAACATTGTCATGAAGACTACAAGGCTTTTGCAAAGGCATATAGCAGCAAAAACACTGACTGGACAATTCCAAGGCAGCATGAGTGAGTTCAAGTAGTAAATAATTTGGCTGAAAGGCCCAAGAACACTGGAAGAGGGACAACACAACAACCAGATTGACTGGAAGGCCATCATAGCAACAAGATAGGCTGGCATTAGCAGCTATTCAGCAGGACAATGAACCAAGAAGGGGGGCGGGGGGCAGGAGGCAGTGGCAGAACAGGCAGTAAAAGGGATGACACTATATACAGTGGCACTAGAAGCAATAGAGTAGAACACTTTACTAAGAGAGTAGGCTAGGTAGTGGCAGGACAGGCCGTATCATAGGTGGCAGTGGTGATACAGACAACCAAAAGAGCAGAGAGAGGCAGGAGAAAAGGAAGTATTTCTTTTGTTCATGTATTTCTTTTTCTTTTTAGGTTTTTGGATATGTGTAAAGTAGCCACTAGAGGCTAGACATCAAGCAGTAGTGACTGCAATAGAAAATGACAAACATATAGCAAGACGGCACAGAATGTGGACAAGTGGGCATATATAGATTTAGTGAAGCTCAATATTCAGCCTCCTCCCAGTCCTATAGAAATTTAGGGAAATCAAGTAAAGGGAGGATTGTATTTCAAACACTAGCTTTTGTAGTAACTCTAGTGCTAGCTGTCAATAATGGGGGCTCACAATATCCCCTACCATAGAGAATGCTCACTGTCATGCTACTTAGTGGGCAGGAGAGGAAATGCTGGTTGACTTCAGAGAGTACTCGTATACCAAGTCCATGGCTATATCAACAATGGTCTGCATGGTACCATGTCATATAAATTCAGGCAGACATCTCACTTGTAGCAGACTGAAGCTAGGTTTTCTGTCATCAAAGAATTTCCTCTGGCAGGCATTATAGGGGACTGGCGCATACAGGAGGAGAGAAAGTGGTAGCTGAGAGGGTGTCACTCATCCCACTATTGCTAGACAATATGCCTACTCTTTACTGTATCCCTACTGTCCCTCTGGTGCTGTCTATCCTCCATCTTGTTTACCGACTTATCCATCCAGTAAATCAGAGTGTTGTACTGTAGAGCAATAGTTCCCATCACCTGTAGGTGACAGAGAGTAGCTAGCATGTAATCATTCTCTTTGGCGAGGTGCTTCAACTCCTTTTCTACTTCAACATTCCAGGAGTCCACTAGCACCAAAACTACTACTGTGAATCCTTGCCCATGCCAAAAGCCTTCTGATTTTACTATTAGAATGACAAGACTTGTGGTAGCCCTTCTGGAACTTGGTTCCTCCATGGCATCCTTGAAGGGCCTCAGGACTTCTATAATCTGAGTCTTATTTATCCAATGCTGATACTTCAGGGGACTTTCGAAAGCAATCTTGGTCTCAAATGACATCCAATGGCTGCTTGTGGCTCCACTAACCTCTTCAGCATCAGATAAGTGGAATTCAACCTGGTGCCAGCATCCTGAATAAGCTGGTGTGCAGGTTCTCCTGCTGCCCCCTGTTTCTCATGCTGCTCATGCCCACCCTTCACACACCAGTAGAAATATCTAGCTATTTTTCAGTGTATTGCTCTTTCTCAATTTACCAGTCATTTGGAGCACTTGTCAGTGCTCCATCCTCGTCAATCTGGCTTTTGCTCATATCATAGTACAGAAACAGTTCTTACCTCTGTTCTTAATGATCTACACCATATTTTAGATTGTTTTTTTTTTTTTGCTTTCACAGTTTCATTGGATTTCACAGCTGCATTTGACCTGGTTGATCACAAGATTTTGCTCGCTCGGCTTTCGGATATTGGATTGAGTTCTACTATACTCTCCTGGTTTTCCTCTTTTTCAGTAATCACACCTATAAGGATCTCTTGAATTGCTTTCTGCTCAGTAATCACTTCCATGTGGGGTGCCTCAAGGTTCTGCCCTCTCTCCAACTCTCTTCAATGTTTTCCTCAGTCCTCTAGCCACCTTAATGCAATCACATGTATACTGATGACATTCTTCTCATCTTCTCTATTGATGGTTTGGCTTCAGGCCTTTCTTTTGTGAACAGCTCCCTGACAGCTATATCTTCTTGGCTTTCTGACAACCCCACTAAGAGAACAGTGATTTGGATTGCTGGCACTGCTTCTGCTCCTTTTTATAGGCACTTCTCAGTTCTGCTACCATAACACATCTGTCTAATTTTAAATATTTGAGAGTCTATATTGATACCATGGACTGCCCGAAGAACAAACCAGTCGTACTAGAGGAGATCAAACCTAACCTTTCTTTAGAAGCTCAGATGACAAGACTTTGAATTTCATACTTTGGACATATGCAAAGAGAGAGATCATTAGAGAAAGACATCATGCTTGGCAAGATAGAAGGTCAGCGCAAAAGAGGAAGGCCAGCAACGAGATGGATCGATACAATAACAGCAGCTACGGGTACCAGTCTGTCAACAATGAGTCGCCTGACTGAAGACCAAACACAATTTAGGATAGCTATCCAGAGGGTCGCCATGAGTCGACTCCGACTCGACGGCACTTAACAACAACAACATATTGATTCTGCTCTCTCTTTCTCAGATCATATAAATAAAATTGTAAGATCCTCTTTCATTGCTCTTTGTTGCTGTAGGGCACTGTGTCCTTTACTTGACAAAATGGCATTTACTTCTATTCTCCTTGCTACGGTAACATCGTGCCTAGATTATTGTAACATCATTCTCTCAGGTCTGCCACAGGGCTCACTTAAAAAAATTCAATCAGTACAGAATATTGCCATCCGTTTACTTTTAGATGCATTGAAATATTATCATGTCACTCCTCTTCTTATCAACCAATCCTGGTTTCCCTTTCCTCAGTGAGTATTATTCAAAATCTTGACTCTTGTTCATAAGATACTTTCTGGAAAAGCCCCATTGTACCTCTCTTCTCTCATTCATCTTTACGTCTCCTCCCACTGTTTGCACTCTTTTCAGGACTGTAGGTTGGTTATTCCATCTCCTTTTCTTATCAAGTATGAAACCACTAGGTGTTCTGCATTTTTCTCCATTGTTCCCTCATTAAGGAACTGCCTACCTGATTACATTCACCTGGAACTATCTCTGCCAAAATTCAAAGCTCAGTTAAAAACCTCTCTCTTTGAACAGGTTTTTGGTCCCTTTGTTTCTTCCCCCTTCTAGACTACGAGCACTCAGTGCAGCTGATTTGGCTGACGTACCTCTACTATGGGCATGTATGATTTCTATTATCTTTTGCTCTGTCTGCTCTCCTATTGCTGTTGTATAAACATACTCGTAAACACTAAATCGCAGTCAAGTCCTTCTCTTGATTGATGCCATTAAAACCCCATCTTTCATTGCCTTAGCCATGTTCATTCTACAATCTGTTAAAAAAAAAAGCCAGGAAGCATAGTGATTTGTCTCTGGCTTAGATGCCAGCCCTCCAGAATTCCCCTCATTTATGCTAACATAAGGTCTCAGGTATGGCTATCATCTATTATCTAGTTGTTCATCGCAGGTCCCAGAACCCTGTGTAGCACCCTAGAACTACAGCATGCCCCTGACTCATTCAGCTGCTGCCACTGTGTCATCAGAGAGAGGTAGGTGTGTGTAGAATTCTGACTAAAGATATTACTGGTGAAATGCCTGCTACTACCCATGATCTTTGCCAACTCTGCCTGCAGATGGGCACACAACTGAATAAACAAGCTGGAAATCACCTGCCTATTAAAAGTTGCTCTAGATGACACTTAAGAGATGCAGCAGCCTCTTAATACCCACATTCTCAACAATTTGCAAGGGCCAGTCATCCAGGGCAATCTTTTCCCCAGTATATCACATCACCACCTTGATCCTGGGTGCGACCTGGATTTGTCGAGCCCTGGCTTACCTATAGGCAGCTGGGCCCCCGCTGGGTAGGGACCCAGGGTAACTGCCCCTTTTGCTGAAAGGTAAAAGCAGCCCTGAAGGTAATGGAAAGGAGAAGAAAGTCAAGGAACACAAGATCTGGGAGAGTCAGGACAGTACATTGAGAGAAGTAGATAACAGGGAAAGAAGAGAAATTAAAGGGCCAATATTCAGCTGCAAGAAAACTGGTCAATCAGATATTCAAGACTGATTATGTCTGTAGAGCTGAAAATCACTAGTTCACTGTTATTCTGTTAACTCTGACAATGATTTTTCTGATCAGATTTAACCAATTTTCTTTAATTTAATGGTTCTCAACCCAGTCCTTGGGACACACCTAGTCAAGCAGCTTTGCAGGATAGCCACAATTAATATGCATGAGATAGATTTACATGTACTATCTTCATTGTATGCAAATCTCTCTCAGGCACATTCATTGTGGTTATCCTGGAAACCTGACTGGCTAGGTGTGTCCTGAGGAATGGGTTGAGAATCCCTGGTTTAACTCCTGTCTGCCCTTGGGAGACCGGATCCCTGCAGGCAGAACATGAGGGGAAGGATGCAGTCACAGCCTCCATGCAGGTAGCCTGCCCATGGGGATCCCATCTCCTGTGTGCAGAAGAGAAGGGAATGGCTGTGATCGTGTCAAAGACTCTTGTCTGGGGATTTGATCTCCCGTGGGCAGACATAAGTCTTTGTCATAATCACAGCCATTCCCTTTTCTTCTGCTGATTGAAGATGGGATCCCAGCAAGCAGAACAGAAGGGGAAGGCTGTGGTAGCTAGGGGTGGAGTTAAGGTGGAGATAAGGCAGAGCTTGAGGTGGTGTCACGGCAGAGCTTTAGCCCCCCCCCCCCCCAATCATATAGGTGTTCTGCTGCCCCTGCTCGGAGTGATGGATATGAGAGCTAAAGAGACTGGGTGAAGGCTGGGTAGGGGTGTGTAAGATAAAGAAGACTAGGTAAAGCCTGGGAGCGGGGGGATATGAGAGGCTGTGGGAGGGTATATGAGAGAGACTGGAAGAAGGCTGGGAAGAGGTACAAGAGAGAGATGGAGACTGAGGGAAGGCAGGGGGAGGGGTATATGATAGACAGAGATTGGCAGGGGGACGCAGGCCATGGTGATGCATGAAGCACAGAGGCAATTGCTTCTTTGCTTCACTTATCATGGGCGGTGCTGTCACACAGCTGACAATATGCTTAGGGAAGGGAGACTGCTGGCTTCTGCAGAGGCATCTTAAGGAGCCAATTTACTAGACTTTCTCTGCCTATTGGCATATAATAGAAAACGAGCCTTACTAAATCAGTTTCTAAAAGAACTGCTGCTTATCTTGGAGGGGATTCCTCCCCACTCGAACTTCATTGTTTGGAGTGGGGCTGGGGGGAGGGGGGGGAAGAAAGACAGCAGAGGAGGCCTCTGTTATCCCTGAGAAACCATATATACTACATATAGTGTTTTTATTGGAAGGGCTCTAAGGTTTATTGTTACTCTATTTCCCTTCATTTTTATCTTGCTTCCTAGTTAGTATGCCTATGAAGCAAATTCTCTTCTGAGACTAATCTTTGGCTGATAGCAGTCACCTTTTCTGAACACTAATATGTCTCCTTCACTTCACGTTAACCCAGCTGGCCCCATGGAATAGAAAACGGAAACCTACATTTCCTGCACTCAGAACTGCGGTCATCTCACAGAGCCAGCCCACAGTTTATTAATTTTATTGTGTAGTGTTTCCTGGCAAAAAATGATCTGACATATTTTCATGTTCCGCTTTGCTTGCAGAATGAAATGGATTTGTAAAGCTTAGTTTAAGGTATTTTGAACAAGAAACAAGTTTCATATATTTTCCTTAATTCAGTAGTTTCTAAGCTCCTTTCTATTAAGAATTCCTTCTTTCATTTTCCCTAAACCATTAGGCTACTCTGATGGTGACAGTCAGGAACAGCAGTAGTTTTATCTCAGATTCACCAGCAAAGCTGAACACTGGGATTCTTCTTACTATGAGATTATGCAGGCTGCATGTGTGTGATGGTGGTGGTAGGTGGAGTGGGAAATTACAGCATTTTCTTGTACACATGAATAGGTCATCAGATTGGCAGCAGTGTAACCTGACATCTTAGCTGCTGGACAGGGATATGTACAGGATAAAAAATTTGCAGTTCATTTTGGTTCACCTTTTTACCAATTTTGGGATGTTTTTTCAATTCATTTCACACATTTGTGTTAATCAACTATACATTGTTGATGCATAGGTTAACATGTTAAATTGATTTAACATGTAGTACATTTTTTAAGGTACACTAATAAACTGAATGTGCATTAAGGAATGCAGATCCCTACTGCTGGAAAATGTCTTCCACCAGGTAAGGATTCTACTGTGTTGCACCATCCAAAAGACAACATTTTCTCCTAATCGTTATACAATATTATTCACAAAAATATTGAGTAGGACCAATCCCAGGATCATCCAAGAGGCATAGCAATAATTATCTTTCTTTCCCTGGACTGAATTCCATTTTCCACTATTCTCCATCAACTATTGCTCAGCCAGTTTGTAATTCAGTCTACCACCTTGGGGCTTTTTTCCTTTTTGTTCAGTTTTGTATGTTTCCTAAGCAGTGTGGTATTAAAAGCTTTGCTGAAATCCAAATAAACCACATCCAACACATGCCTTTGATCTAAATATCTAGTCACCCAATCAAAGCAATCAGATTTAACTGTTACAATCTCCCTCTGGAACTCCCAAGCTGCCCACAACCCAGTGGGTTCAAGATTCTACATAATTCTCCCCTCTTTCTACTCTTTTCTCTCCTCCAAAGCTGTGGTGCTCTTTCTTAGTTAACCAGAGCACAAGTTCAGTGAAAGGAGGAGGCCTAGGCATCTCTGTCACCTCTCAACCACCCATTGCTTCTTCTGGTGCAATGACTTGGCCTGCCAAAGACAAAGTCTGCCTTTGGGTTAGGTTATAATATCAGCCCAAGTTTCCCTCCAAGTGAGATCTTGTCTCATCATTATTTCACTGGTACAGAGTGCTTGCTTCTGTTCTGGAAACTACAAGTAGTATAAAAAGGTCATAATTCAATACTTTTGTAGAACCACTAGAAGTCTTGATCTTTTAAGCAAGGCAGAACATAGTAACATAGTAATATAGTATATGACGGCAGTATGGTCCATCTAGTCTGCCCAGCAAGGTGGCAAGAGTAGGTGCACCCACTGCTCTGTGCAGGTCACCCCTCCCCATGCCTTTGTTTAGGGGGATACCCACCGCTCCATGCAGGTCACCTCTACTTGTTGAGATATAAGAGACAGTTAAGTTTATTTTGATTTAAAGATTTCTATACTTGTTTAACAATGTTATAGGTTTCCTAGATATCACTATGAATTTTGTTACTGAAGTGGATGAAATATTTTGGATTGCCATCAACTTCCACAATAAATTTATGTTGTTGTTTGGAATGCTACATGTAGGAATGAAAACGTTTGAGAAGTGTGTTTGTGCCCAAGGACTTGAGGTGGATCTCCTTCCCCCTACTCAGAGAATCCATACCAGCTTTTCCAAAGGAGGTGAAGACTGGAACCTTGACTAGTGGGCACCATTCACAACTAGGGGAGTGCCCATCAGGGGGACCATATGTCCTTTTCCCCAGTGGAATCCATCCACCGCAGGTCATAGGACTCCAGCAACCCCATCAACTTTTCTTTAGGGTGAAATGGAAGCAAAAGACCACAACTCCACTACATTTTCTTTGACTAGCATCTAGGACCCAGTAAACTCAGGAATCCATGTTCCCTCTTGGCAGCTTGGCAGAAAAGAGATAAATTGGATCAGAGGAAGCTCTCAAAGGATTGACACCGGCTAGATTGAAGTGCTTTCATATGCTCACCTGAGGAAACCATATGGGTGAAACGCCAAGGAACCGCGCGCCTGACAGCGTCGGGATCTGGATTTGAAAGCCGAAGCTTCCATTGAGAGTTAAGCACTGGTTTCAAATTAATTTGTAAAATTTACAAGTTTTGAACAATGGGGAATGTAGCCATTTCTAAATAAGGTCGTTGATGTTTATAGGCATTTGCTCATTTGACAGTTGATAAAGAGTCAATGGCAGCCTGCTGATTCTGAGACCTTATGGCTTTTCCATTCCCTTGTAAAGTTCAATAATAATAGTACTAACCAAAGTTGACAATAATATACTTTGCACTTTCACGGTAAAACATACAGAGAGTTATTTATATTGTCAAGACACAACTCTGTTAAGAGGACCAAACATTATATTTGTTACAGAAAAGAGATAAAGACAAATGTTCTCTCCTGAACATCTCACTTTTTAATCCAAGTTACATCACTAACTCCTCTTCTGGCAACATTTCAATGGGAAAAGCCAGCTAGAAAATCACTCTCACCTTACTATATTATATATAGGCCAGGGTGAGTGGTATTCCTAAAGAATAACAGCACAGATACAGGCTATCAGCCAGTAACTTAACAGTGAAGCAAATACATTTTATATTTAGTTAGATAGATAGATTTTAAAAATCTTTGTAATAATCATATTATTGATGTTCTTGCAAACTGGCTGGAGAATTATCTGTTTTTTTTGATAATGCATTTTGAATTGTTATGCTAGAGGTAGGCTATAAATATAATTTTAAATTTAATTTAATTTAATACGTTGAATACTAGTTATTTTGTAACAATAGTCACACCTATATCTATTTGAATTTAGCTCACACCTTTATTAAAGTACTGTAGATCCAGAGAGATTTTCTAGGAGGGAAAAGTTCCCAACCATATAATATAATGTCGAGTGATGTAGTAGCCCATCCCTAAGAGTGGGGGTGTTGTATAAAAGATGACTTTAAGAGCCACTTTATGCGGTTAAGGAGCTGGAGAAGCAGCCAGGGGCTGCAAGTTTCTAGATTTCAGGTTACTGAGGGGGACTCTTGATCTGTGCCTTCAGGTTCCCAGGAAGTCAGGTGCTTAATCCCACAATCTGAGAAGATTGAACGAGTTCCAAAATGACTTATCTGTTCTATGGATATGGAATCCCTGGAACACAATGTTCTGCTTGAAGACTAAGGATACCAGTCAAGTATTGTCTGATTTTCTTTCTGTGGGAAGAAAAGATACAGGAATATCCAAAAAGGACCAAGTGAAGAGGACTAAGGAAAATCCTAGGGAGTACTCACCCTCCTGAAGCTTACTAAAGAAGCTTCAGGAGTGACTTTTGTAGCTTTGATATTTTTCTGCTCTTCAACAGTGTGGTTCTGGGAAGATTGGTAGCAAAACAGAAGTCAATGTTCTGCTGCTGCTGCTACTTCTGAAGATATTTCCACATAGAGACACAAATTCACTAATAGCACTCCCCCCCCCCCCCCCCCGTGAAGATATGTCATCAGGAGAAATGCATGGCATAATATTCATTGTCATGGTCTTCCTGATGTTTCCACTGTAAATATGCTAAGGAAACCTATTGAAGCTTGCTTACAGAAAAGGGCGGAGACCATCTAGTTCAGAACCAATTGCAAGAAAAGGAGTCATTTGTCCAAAGTGAGACCCCTTGTATCTGCCAAAAGGGTTGTTATAGCAGAAGATCTAAAGGCACACTGAAAGGTGTAGGTGATTGGGTTCTCCTCCTTCTTTAAGAGTAGATATAAGATGCAAGATGTTTGGGGGGGGGGGTACCTTAAGAGGTGGTAAAAGTGTTTGAACTTCAGGATTCTATACTTAGAGGTATGTTTACTAAACTGCGGTAATGTCATCGGCGTTAAGTACAGCGTTAAGGTACCTGAAGCCATAAAAGGCAATGGCCAGGTAGGGGGCGTTCTGTCGAAAAGGGAGCAATGGGCGTCATGGCTGTTTGGCATAAAAAAAAGAACAAGAGGGAATGAAACCCATGACCTTTGGCTTGGGAGGTATCAATACTAACCAGTAGGCTACACCTCCACAGCTCTCTGATCTGCTATCTGCTGGATACAGAAGGATGATGTGTTGGGACAGCAGCTTAAATGGAACTCCCCATGGCTGATGTGCAGTCCTATATTAATCTGAGACCTATTCTTCCTCTTAGATTCTGTTTCTGTTTTGTGCTCCAGTATTTTCTACCATATGCATGTTGATGTTAGGATGGAGTGATTGTTTCTTATCTCTGGATATAGAAAGACTGCAGGTTACCGCACGACATGTCTGCTGTGGTTACCAGGATAGGGTTAACTCACCAGTACCCATGATGCAATGCACATGCAGATTAGCAGTCTATAACAGGTCACCAGATGGGGTATGCCTCTTGGCTGTAACTGTACCGGAGGGCGGAGAGAAGGCAGAGAGAGAGGGTCAATGGGCAGGGAGTGGGCGGGGAGAGGCCCCTGCTGCACTATTGCTATCAAATTAACGCTGTAACAGTACCGCAAGTGAAAACCTGTCGGTAAATGCACATTTGTAGGAGAGAGAAACCGTTTCATGTCAGCAATGTATATCACAGGTAGAGAGCCCAAGAACAGTGATAGTAGTGCTATATGTGCAGTAACTCCTTGTTTATTGTAAACCGCGCTGATGCTGAATAGTGCGGTATATAAGAGACTATAAATAAATAAAATAAAATAAATAACAGCATAAAAGGCACTATGGTGATGCTGTAAAGGGGGCTGCAGGTGGGATACAGGGTAGACCAGGCAGCTACCTAGGTGGCACAGAGGAACACAGAAAATGGAAAACAGCAAGACAGCAGCTGACCAAGGTCAAACTTGCCCAGTAGTCTGTGTTCCACAGTGTCCCACCCAGGGGAAACGTACCCTAAAGGTACCCCAAACATCACACAGGAAACACAATGCCTGTAATGGAGCAAGCAGTGAACATCTGGGAACCACTCTAATAGGGGTCCACGTACTCACCCCAGGATACATCCCAAACTGTCTGAACACCCAGCTATATGAACACCCATCACACCAGCCCCTGGAAAGGACAGTGCAGGGAGCATCCACGCATTGCCTGACACATGTATACACCCAGCAGTCCAAAGTAACCGCCTTGATTACAGGAGAAGGCGGCATATAAATCCTTTTAAATAAATAAAGTGGATATACTGTACCCGCATTGCATACCCTAGCCTGTCCACAGTCTGCTGGCAGAACACAATCTATCTACCAGGCCCACCCTAGCCAATAGTTGCTAGATCACTGACCTGCCACCCCTAACCATCTCCCCCCCCATGTGAAAGGGCTCTAATAGTGGCAGGCGGTGATGGGGGGTACGTGTGGATGTCCATGTATGCCCCCCCCACCACAGACCCCCCACCCTAGGCACCCACCTACCTGCACAGTGAATGGCCTGGGACTGCACACCACCAGCACCAACAGCATATGGGCACATCAGCATAGTGGGGGAGGGGGCTTTGGTGGTGGAGGGGACCATGACACCTGCCCACAGTTGACCAAAGCCGTGCCCTGTACCAGTGCATGGTGTGCAGTAGAGCAAAGGTCTGTCGAATGAACAGCAAAGGTAACCCCAGGGACTACTATGCTTCAGTGGCAACAGTGTGGTGCAGTACACACAGACAGTGTGTCTTAGAACAGAAGGTCATAGGTTCAAGTCCTAGTCCCAGCTGTGGCTCATACAGATCATGTCCCTACATTTTACCCTACATTGCAGATACAACATGGTCATGTGCACTCCCCAAAGCATCCGCCAACAGAAGCACAAACACCCACACCCACAGGCTCCACCATCCAAAGTCCCATGGATTGTCAGGTTGTTGGGTCCACACAAAAATTCTGGTCTTCTCTTGAGCGACTACAATCAAACTATTGTCAAGAACCGCTCAATATAATCTACATAGAGCACAATTTTCCACATTTCATTTACTGATTATTCAAGAACACTTGTTAACACCAGAGGTCTCAGACCAATTCGGCACTTCGTTGAAGACTTTTAATACGTCTAACTGATGTACCTAATAGCATCAATGACCTTCGGTGTATTGTATCCAGTAATAATGAAGTAAAAAAAAAGTAAACAAGAAGAACCAGCCCTTAAAGTCACTGTGGAAACTCCAAAAGCCTCTACTGGAAATTGTATCTGTTTATCGGAGCTATTTCTCCAAAAGAGGTTCACCACTCAAACAGCCCACTTAACTTCAGTAGACCTCTAGGCACATCAGTTCTCAGTGAAGCATTTCACAGCCAGCTCTCTATCTTCTTTTCATTCAATCCCGACACCTTCCTTCGGTACCACTGCGTTTCACTAGCGATGTTTCGTCAGGGGATCGCCATCACTATTAAACAATGTTCTGTGAAATAAAACCCATACAGATCATAAAAACCAACTGTGCACACCAAAACTCATGCCCCTATATCCCAAGCTTACCTATATTAAAAATCCACCTACCACAAATATAACCGATGCTGCATGCGTCTCCTAATCTCTTTCTATAGGGCCAACTCAAAGTTCCACCGAACTTCTGTCTCTACGCCCTTGAAAAAATGCTGCACATGCGGAGCGCTAGACAATCCTCACCTCTTATAAGTCCTGCCCTATGACCAACCCCACGGCTCGGCAGGGATACCCAACACTATCGAATGACGTCATTCATGTCAACTATAATCCAAACTCATTCGCCCGATAAACCCCACTCTCAAATTCGTCGCAGGAACATAAACCTACAAGAAATAAGACGTATCAATATCCTTATCTAGATCCCTCCTATCTACCAACTATATTGTAGTTAAAATTGTTATACTTAAAAACGATCTGCCAACTCTCGATTCCCCTAAGGAAACCTAATAGAGGCATTATCCTACAAACAAATCAATTATTTGACCCTACCGACTCAACTAACAATACAGAACTGTCACAAATTGATGTTAACCCCCCCCCCCCCACCATCCATGTCTCTTAACTACCGTTCAAAAAAATTTTTTTTTATTCATACTACCCTTATCATAGGCATGAAGCCCAATCTATAGCTGCATTTAATCCCGTAGGGGTAACTGATTTCAACTTATAAATCCATTTCTGTTCTCTAAACAGAAGCGTCTGATCCAGAGTTTTCCCAGATACCCCGCGCTCCACTTTCTCTATACAGAAGCATTGTAACTGTTCAAAAATGTGCCCCTGCGTCATACAGTGCTGAACCAACGGAGCTTCCTTAACCTTACAATGTAACCGACTTCTGTGTTCCCCCAATTCTTATTTTAAAAGAACGAATAGTTTTGCCCACATAAATTAATGCTCAGGGACATTGAATAACGTATACTACCCCTGTAGAATCACATGTAGTCTGCGATCTTAAGGAATGAGTAAACCCATTATATTGAAACTCATTCAATTCTACAGTAATATCACAAATAGTGCATCCCCCACATTTCCTATGCTGTCGGGCTTATTAAGCCCTGAACTGAATTTTCTCTTTCAACTTGTTGTTGCTGCCAAGGGACGGATCCTGGAAGACCAACAGTGTAGAGATAACAGGAAGGTAAGGGGGGGGTCCAGGGGAGGATTTGGGCAGCTACAATCTAGGGGAGGGAGTAGAGAACAGGAACAGTAACTGTCTCCTGCCACCCTTCATTACCTATAGGTGCCTACAATTAAATATGGCCCTGGGACAAGCCAGAAACTCAAGAGAATAAAATGCATGAGGTTCTTTTTCCAAGGCAGCAAGGAAAGTATCGTGTGTACTTTTGTGGCACTGCAATATTCTTAGACAGTGCTTATGGCCTGGATAGTGCCAAAAGGTACATTAGGCTAGTAGGACCTCTAGCAGCACGATGAAATGCATGTGCTCCTCATATACTATGGGGGTCATTTTACAAGACTTAGATGAGATATAGACATCCAAAAAGATGTCCAAATCACGGAGACATCCCCGCAGCCATTATTGACTTTTAAGATGAGAACATCCAAGTAGGCAGGAGGTATGGCAGACACATGTCTTGGGTGGTACTATGGTCATAGACATCCCCAATTGGTTTCAGAACCCTCGGGGATGTCTGCAACTGTGTCCAAATTTAGACCTGCTCTTGGTATGAATAGACATCGGAAAAGTGTTTGTTTGGGCCTTAAAACATCTGGAGGTATAGTGCAGTTGGCTCTCCACTATCCTCAGTACTCTTCACAATTGCATGATAAATTTTGTGTTACTGGGAAACGTGTCTTGTGTTTGAACCACCACTGCATGTCTCTTAGATGTCACCAATATCTAATGCTATGCTGTTCTGAAAGTAGGCCCATTAAAAACATTTAAGAATGGTTTTTCCAGTCATTTCGTGGTGTTAAAGAGATCAGCCCAATGGAGATTCACCCTACGTCTATGCTGATTTTTATTTTCTCTTGCCAACACATACAGATATGTGTTTGTATGAGCCAATCCCAAATGTTGTTAACTTAGAACTGTTAATGTAACAGCATCTCACTGTGACATGCCTATGGAGTTGATTTTTGTAAATATTTTCATCTATGTGGATCAAGAAACGTTTTTTTGTAACTACTAATCCTAAGGTCATCCTAAAGCGATTTCTTTGGGAATTGATTGATCAGTACTGAGAATTACTAGTAGGGTCTTTGCAACTTTATTGATTCTGTCAATTTAGAAGGTACCCACAACAGAGGGGTTTGTTCAACCCTCTGCAATGTGGATTCTCACCTCAGATGATCCATTACAACAGTTGCTTGACTGAGACTGTTAAAGCACCCAATAACTCAAGGAAGGGATTAGAATTGGTCATAAAAGAAGGGTGTGGGGTGTGAGGCAGAGAGAAGACTGATGTTATAATGGAATGGTGGGGTTGTACAGACATGTCTATTTCATGAGGGAGAAGTGCTCTAGAGATCGGACCTTTGGTTCTGGGGAAGAAGTATGATGTTTTATATTGGGCTAAGGAAGGGAGAATCATTTGGAAAGAAAGGTAAATATGAGTAAAACTGAGGTGTAAGGATTGTTTCAGGACCCTAATGTTTTACTTACTTTGTGTGCAATACTATTCTTTTTAGTCTAAACCAGGTCTTTTTTGAGGTGGTACATGGTGGTACAGAGTACTGGCACCTTTTCATTGCTTGCTAAGATTGACCCATGGTCCTCATGTATTAATAAAAGAGTCTTGTATATGCGTACCAGCACCTTTTATTGCTAGGAAAAATGCAGTGGTCTAAACAGTTGGTATATGCCATCTTGTCGTGATGTCCCCCTGTGGGATGGTTGCTTTGGTTCTGCTTGCCTGCATATAACCCCCATTGAATAGGATATGAGTATGGTTGGCCTGTCCACTAGGCAAACTAGGTGGTCACCTGGGGTAGCAGATCCTGCTGGGCGGCTCAGCCCTAGACAGTCCTGATGTGTTGCCCCCATCACACTGCATACCATTGCCATGCCACCCCCAGCATTCAGCCTCTTGTCAGGGGTTGATAGATGACACGGAGAACACCTCTTTGAAACTGCAACATCTTCAAAGCACACGCTTCAGCTCGCTTGCATCCTGCTACTCCTGCAGTTTAGAAGTGTGTGTATGTGCTTTAAGGACTGCCGTGGCTTCAAAGTGGTGAGAGGCTGGATGTTGGGGCTGGTGAGGCTGTACATCGGGCTTGCCTAGGGCGGCAAGAATCTTTGGGCCGCCCCTGGATATGAAGTGTGGTCTTTGTGTGGATTATTAGATGTGGGTGTGGTTTTGTCTTTGCTTTGATTCAGTGGTGAAGTGTGTGTAGAGGCCCTGCATTGGATCATATTTGATTTAATGTGTGTCCAGTGTAGAATCACCCCTTGATTCTTATATTATCTACTTGTGAAGAGTGAGAATCAGAGGTTTTACCCACCCATCTTCCTGAGTGTTGAAGAGAAATTGGAGGTGCTAACTTGCTTTCCAAGCTTAAAGAACAATCTGCAGTACTGGATTAGACTTTGCCCACTGGAGAAGGTATGGTGAGGAAGTTGCTTCTGAGCCCTCTAGGAAGGAAGAAGGAATTAGGATCTCAGTGAGGATGGAGAAAACCTTGGTACTTGCCAATTATTGTGAGAGTTTCAATATGGGAATTCTCTACTTTCGCAGAACTTAGAAATATTCAGATTGTATCACCTTAGGTACTCCTGTCTGTGATATCAATCAGTGTTGCCAAGGACTGTGTAGTCACTCAAATAAATCTGTAACTGCATACTGTTGAGGTGGACATTCTATGCAGTGAAGAGACTTGAAGTTCCCAATTTGGAGTTCAAATGCCAAAGATCTTGGAGGGATTTCCCTTCCTCCGGTGGAGAATCTGCTCCCTATTGACACGAGTATGCGCTGGCTGAGTGCAGGAGTGTGAGAAAACCCATGAAGAAATTTGTTGTGATTCAGTCCTTGGGACATGATTTGCCCTGTGGCAGGCAGGACTGGGGCTACAGATGAATGTCTTGGAAGAGAGAGAACCATACTTCAAAACACAGTTGCTTCTGAAGCAGAACTTTGCTTCAAAATATAGTATTTCATTAGGCAGGACGTAACCCAGGATATTGTAGGTTCAAGAGTTTGAATACATATCGATGAAAACTGAGAATTGTCATGGGTGGTAGCACACTTGACAAGATGCTTTCAGATAAGTATTTCTAAAGTGTCACTTCTGTATGGATATTAGAATAAGCATTATTATGAAAATAACCGACAAACTGAACCTATGATTACAACATTTGTGGGAAGGTCTTTCACTTCCTCTGGAGAAATCACAGTTCTACAAATATTGATATAGAGGGGTCGATCGATATTTCAGGAAGAGAAACAGTTTTAAAAAATGAGGCTTCCCTCTCATCTCCACACTCCTGGTTACCCTCACACATGGTTCTTTCTCCCTGGCTCCCTGCCTGTCTAACATCTTTAGGGAACTCAGTGCTAAGTCATGATGCCTCAGAGAATGAACTCATTTGCTTCCTTGTGAAGAGACTCATTGCAATTTGGGATAAAAAGCAGAAGTCTGATAGCTCTGCTGGGAAAAAAAGAGGAAGGGGGAAAAAAATCTGTTACCGCAAGACTAGAGGGCAATGTGAAAACCTTTGCTCAGTACTCCTCCGTGTCCATAATCAGGGATGGCGCTGACCTTAGACAAACCAGGCAGTCACCTAGAGCGCCAGCCCTCTGGGGGCCCCCATTGCCAATGCTGCTGCTGCTCCTCGCCAGAGCCTGCAGTGGTAGCAATAGTTCAGAAACAATATATATTTACTCAACTTGCCGCTGCCGCATCATATAGGTAAATGGAGCTCACTCTGAGGAGGAAACTTTTACCAGTGGTGTGCTGCAGGGATCTGTACTTAGTCTGATTCTTTTGAATATTTTTGCAAGTGATATTGCAGAAGGGCCACTGGGTAAGGTTTGCCTCTTTGCAGATGATACCAAAATATGCAATTGAGTAGACACCCAGGAAGAGGTAGATAATGTGAGGAGGGATCTAGGGAAGCTTGAAAAATGGTCAAGAATTTGGAAACTTTATGGAAAGAGTGGTAGATGCATGGGACAGTTACCCAGTGGAGGTAGTAGAAACAAAGACTGTATCTGACTTCAAGAAAGCATGGGACAAAGACAATCGATTTCTAAAGGAAAAACATGGATTGTACAGCTTGTATGTGGTATGAAAGGGCAGATTGGATAGGCTGTATGGTCCTTATCTGCCTCTTCCACCCCACTCTGTAAGTCTGCATTGGAGGAGGGCGGAAGAGACAGATAGTAGAGAGCAGAAACCGCAGCGCAGCACCAGTGAAGTGAAGTAAGCACTGCACCACAGTTTCTAAACCATTACTACTGCTGCAGGCCATAGAGAGGGGCAGCAGGATAGAAGGGCCGGCCTAGGGCACCTCTAATCCTTGCACCAGCCCTGTTCATAATCATCATAGATGAATAAGGAGAAAAGTGCACATGTTTTTTTAGTGCCAGTAAGTCAGCATTAAATCACAGCAACCCAGCTACCACTGGGTTTTCTTGGCAATGTATCACCAGCTTTTTCTTCCAAAGCAATGGAGGGTAAAGTGTCTTGCCCAAGTTCACAAGGAGTACCACTGGGAATTGAACCCTTGATTTTCTGGGTACTAGGCAGTTGTACTGACCACTAGGCTACTCCTCCATGTCTGCAGTGGGCTATGGTTGAAACAGCCATGGTAAAACTAAGATAGTAAGATATGTGTGGTTGGGTGGGCAAAGGGACTGAGGTGTATATGAACTCCACTGCCTCAGAAAAATCCAAGTTATCAATGTCCCTGTTAATGTACATTACCAAGTTTAAGTTACAATGTAAGCCGCTTTGACTGAAATAATAAAGCGGTATAAAAAACCTGTTAAACAAACAAAACAAAACTGCATATGTTTGTGTGCATCTATAATTTGATGTGTATATCTTTATTACAATGGGAAGAGCTTAGCTGTTTATCTGTGGAGATATGAAAGTGGAATATTAGAGAGTGGGGGGATATGTGTGTGTTTGGGAGGTGGAGGCATATGTATTGGCGAGAGGGGGTAGGGTGTATTAATATCATGGTATGTTTGCCAGTGGGAATTGAGAGGGGTGGGGGGGGGGGAGATTGTGTAGGCATTTGTCAGGGGACTGCATATGTGCATGCATGCCTGTGTTGGAGGAATCTGTATGTGTGTGTGTGTGGTGAGACTCTATGCATGTGTGGCTGTGGCATGTAGGTTGTTCTCTCCTTTGCACTTTCTTCTCTTATTTCACCCATTCCCACACTTAGTCCCTCCCACCCTCTTGTACTATTTTCCCTTCCTGCCCTTCAATATGCTTCCTTCTACAATTTCCAACCTGCCCTTCCATCCAGCCATGCACGCTTCTTTTCCCAGCCAATATTGCACTCTCTCTCCCTTCCCTAGCTTTCAATCCTTCCCTTCCACCCTGTCTTCTGTTTCTCCTCCAACCTCTCCCTCCCCTTATGCTAAACCCCTTCTCTTGTCCTCCTCCTCACTACTACTCCTCCCTTTATGCTCTGCCCCTCCAAGACTTCCCTCCTCTCTAACCCCACCACTTATGTTAAGCCCCACCCACTTTCTCTCCTTTCCCTTGATGCTCTGACCCTTCTCTGTTTTTTTTGCCTCAGCCCACTTATTGTGGCCTTAAAATGCCAGCAGGACTCTAGGACTCTTTTGGCTGATGAGAGCTGTGGTTTTATTTTATTTATTTATTTGTCAGGTTTTATATACCGCCTTTACAAAGGTCAAGGCAGTTTACATAGAACTGAACACAGCATTACATTGAACTTGCATGGAAAACTTACAGAGTCATTCTGAACCGCGAATAAGCCATTTGCATGTATGCTGGGGACGTGCGCCTAGCGGAGATGTCCAGATGGCATTCCAAACATGAGCCCACATGCATGTACAAAAGAGATGTGCATGTATTTCTGGACATAGGCAGGTAGGGGTGGAACGTGGGCATGGAGGTGAGGAGCATGGGCATGTCTGGCAGCAAAAATGCCCAGACTGTATTCCATCCGGACCCATGTATGTCTACGTGATTATCCATGGACATCTATGTTATATGTGCTAAAACATGGAATAACATATATGGAGAGACCAAAATAAGGTAAATGAATGTTATCACAGAGTTGGACATGTCATCAAAATATAGAAAGTCTAGGGGACCCAGGAGCTTCTGGGTCGCCAGGAGTCAGGACTGACTCAAAGGCACACATTGCATTGCAGGGGACATGCAATGAAGCTACAGGGTTACCTATTTAAGACTAATAAGAGAAAATGTTTTTTTACTCAATGTGTAATCAAACTGTGCAATTTGTTACCAGAGGATGTAGTAATGTAGCTGGGTTTAAAAAAGGTTTGGAAAGCAGGGGCCCAGGTGGCGTTCTTGCAGGAGACGCATTTAAGTGCCAGAGAACATGCCAAGCTTCAAAAGAAGTGGGTTGGACGGGTATGTGCAGCGGAAGTGGCAGAGGGTCGGAGGAAGGGGGTTGTGCTCCTATTTCGTAAGCGCCTCACGGTAGAAATCTTAAGTGAAGACCCGGATCCAGTGGGGCGGTATCTTTGGGTGCATGTGAAGATTAATGGTGAAGAAATGGTATTAGGTAATATATATGCTCCCAATCAGTATTCGCATAGATTCTTTGAGGCTGTGGTCAGGAAGATCGGTGGTTTACCCAATGTACCAGTCATCCTAACGGGAGATTTTAATTGCCCACATGATCTTGTGCTGGATAAGTCTGTCCCAGGAGAGAGAGTTAGTCGATGGGCCTCAAAAGGTGTGAGTTACCTTTGCCAGGCTAGTGGTCTGCTAGATGTCTGGCGGCTGCTACATGGAGGTGAGCGCGACTACACTCATCTATCGCGAGCACACCAGACGTGGTCTAGAATTGACTACATTTTAGTGCGGCAGGCAGATGTTGGGAGAGTTCGGAGGGCGGAGATTCGCCCAATCATGGTGTCAGATCATGTGATGGCGACTATGGCTTGGACAGGACGTCGCAGTCTGGGGGGTAGATGGTCTTTTCCCAGGCAACTTTGGCATAGGAAGGACTTTCAGGATTATGTTCGGGATAAATGGCGTGAGTATTTGGAGGACAATGAGGGCAGTGTCTCCTCGGTGGTCACTTTGTGGGAGACGGGGAAGGTGGTAATACGTGGGCAGGTGATTGCGTATGTGGTTAGACAACAGAAAAGGGTAAATTAAGATTTGGTGAGGCTTACGCAGGAGCTGCAGGCAAAAAAGAAGGCTTCTTTACGGAAGCCGGGGGGGAGGCACTGCAGAGGTACGTTGAGATTCAGAGACAGGTGAATAATCTCCTCCAGGAGAGGGCAACCTTTGATCTGCAGTACTATAGACATCAGCTCTTTCGATTTGGAAACCGCTCTGGGAGGTTGCTAGCGAGGCTTGTACGAGATCGACAGGGTAACCACTTGGTGGTGCGGGTCTGAGACGAGAAGGGTAGACAGAGAACGGAGCCCGCGGAGATAGCGGAGGTGTTTAAATGTTTTTATAGTCGCCTATATACCCCGGAAGGTGAGGATAGGGAGCAAGCGCAGGCCTTTTGGAAAGATGTGACGCTGAGATAAGTGACGCAGCAGGAGAAGGAGCTGCTGAATCAACCGATATCTGGGGCAGAGATACAGAAGGTGATCAGAGAGGGGAAATTGCACAAGATGCCGGGCCCAGATGGGTACGGTATGGAGTTTTACAAAATACTGGAGTGGCAGGTAGTACCCACTTTGGCAGTGGTGTACGCAGAAGTCCTTGAGATTGGAAAGTTCCCAAGAGATATGCGGACGGCCTCCATTTCGCTGATACATAAGATAGGGAAAGACCCGGAAGATCCAGCATCTTATAGGCCTATCTCACTTATCAATGTCGATATGAAGATTCTTACATTGGTGCTGGCTCTGCGGGCCCAGGAGGTATTGTCCCGTCTAATTGGGCAGTACCAGGTGGGCTTTGTGCGAGGGAGGGTTGCAGCTCGGAATATTGTGCAAGTGTTGTTGAGCATGGAGAGGTGCCTCCAGCAAAATTGTCCCTTACTATTGGCCAGCCTGGACACAGAGAAGGCCTTTGACCGGGTCTCCTGGGATTATATGTTTGAGGCTTTACATCGGTTTGGGTTCGTGGGACAATATGTGGGGTGGATACGTGCCTTATATGCTGAGCCGAGGGCATTTATTATGGTTGGGGGAGAACGTTCAGAGCCGTTTGTTTTGCACAGAGGGACTCGCCAGGGGTGCCCTCTGTCGCCACTTCTCTTTATTCTACATTTGGAGCCCCTCTTGGTGAAGTTGATGGGCCAGAAAGAGGAGACGGGGGTTATCTGGGAAGCAGGCGAGTTGAAGCTTAGCGCCTTTGCAGATGATATGTTGCTTTGCTTGACAAACCCGCAGGTGTCCTTGGAGCGGGCGCTGCAGATAATTGAATGCTTTGGCACCTTTTCAGGTCTGAAAATTAACAAGGCTAAATCTTTAGGACTTGATGTGGGCGGGGGCTGTCGGCGAGTCTGGGGTGGTACTTTTCCCCTAGTGTGGGCGAAGGGGCAGATACGCTACCTGGGTATCCAGCTCCCTGAACGGCTAGACCATTTGTACCAGGTGAACGTCCCGTTGCTAATGGAGGGGATGGCCCGTCGACTGCGGGCCTGGCAGGAGCTACCACTATCGCTGAGTGGCAGGATAGCACTATTTAATATGGTGGAGTTCCCCCGCTGGGCATATGTTTTACGTCATCTCCCTGTGTGGTTGTCGCGCCGAGATCATGAGCAGCTGGGCAGGCACCTGTCGCGGTTCTTGTGGAGGGGCCAGCGGGCACGCATTGCGTTAAATACTTTGCTGCAAACTAGGGAGAATGGAGGAGCCGGATTGCTGTCACTTCGGTGGTACAATCTGGTGTGTTGGACGCGGATTTTTCGCAATTTTTTGGAAGACACCTCAGAGGTAGTACCTCTGGCTATTCTTGATGAGATGGCAGCTCCCCGGCACAGAATGGTGATGGTACATATGGGAAAGGGGCAACTTCTGGTGGCTTGTAAACAGTAGGTGTTCTGGAATGCCCTGCGCACGGCGTGGGGGCGCTTTGTCGCCACAGGGGAGGGCATGGCAAGGTGACCGATTGTATCCCACTCGGTGGAAATCCAGCATTTCTACCCAGCTGGAGGGCAGCTGTGGCGACAGTTTGGCGTCTAAAGGTGTGCGCTTCGTCGGGCATCTTCGTATGGAAGATGCGGCAGAGGTAGATTTGTTTGCTTCATTGCGGGGGAGATATCATTTAGAGCCGCGAGATTTCTATTTCTACTTGCAGGTCCGGCATTATATTGCTGCGCTGCGGATGGTGCACGTGGAGATGTTAAAGAGGGGAGGGATGTTGGAGTTGTTTAGAACCTTGGAGGGAAAGATCACCATCAGGGCTCTGGATAGGGTGTTATACCCTGTGGGGAAGGACACATACTTGGTAGGCTTAGAGGAGAAGTGGTGGAAAGATGGTGTTCCTCAAGCCACCGTAGAGCGACTCCGGGTGGCCTTTGCGGGCATTAAAGCTATCTCTGAAACAGTTCAACTGCAGGAAATTCAATATAAGTTTTTGTGGAGAGCATATGTACATAATGTTTGGGCGGCGAAAGCGGGTTTGGTGGCGACGGATCTATGCAACCTCTGCAAGGTAGAGAAAGGGGGTTTCGCTCATCGATTCTGGTTCTGCATCCATATTCAGGGGTTATGGTTGGCAGTGGGTAGGTTGCTGGGAAGATGGCTACAAACTACAGTAGAGCTAACCCCTGAATGGTGCCTTTTTGGGTCTTATGAAGGAGTGCAACCCCTTTGGGATAGTGGGCGTAAGCTGTGTGCAAAAGGCTTTATCCTTGTCAAATTATGCATACTGCGGTGCTGGTTGAAAGATGTTGCACTTGCGGTGGGGGAGTGGGAGAGGGCTATGCGAGAGTTGATGGAGATGGAGCAGCGTACGGCCCGGCTGCTAGCAGGAGGGGTGTGGGAGCGGTTCACCAATGTGTGAGGTCCCCTGAGAGATCCAGCCCCCTAAGCTGAGGGAGGCAGGGTGAATTTAGACTTACTTGGGTTTAGATTGGGGAGGTTGGGGAGGTAGGGGAAGGAGGGCAGGGGGGCAGGGGGGAGGGGGGACTGGGGGGGGTCTATTATAGGCTCTGTGGCGGTGCTCCATATGTATGCTGTTATGTATCTTGTAGTAATAAGGGGGAAGGGGGAGGGGGTTTAGAGGGGACAATATTGTGTTATTTATTTGTTCTCAAGGTTGGTTGTATTCTGGCTCTGTATTTGTTCCTGAAACTTATGATGCTCATAATTATAATAATAAAAATGATTTACCTAAAAAAGGTTTGGACAAGTTCTTGGAGGAAAGGTCCATAAACTTATTAAAAGGGACCCAGGATATCACTGCTTGACCCAATACAAACATTATGGAACCTGTGTCTTTTGGGGAAACTACTAGGTACTTATGACCTAGATTGGCCACTGTTGGAAACAGGATACTGGGCTTGATGGACCTTGGTCTGACCCAGTATGGCATACCTTATGTTCTTATGACATACTGCTCTGTGCCCCCCTGCATCCCAACGAGATGTATGATGGTGAAACTAACTGTGTGCCTGCTGTATCAGGGTGCACAGGATGCAGATGTACATATGGTTATGCATAAAGAAGGGACATGTACAAGGTGCATGAGAAAGGACAGGCAGCACCAGGGAAACAGGGGCAAATGATACATATGCCCACAGTGACTGAGGCAGAGGGAAACACAGAGCTCAGCGGGTGTGTGAAAAACTCTTTATTGCATGCATGACAAAAAAGGTAACACCCACACAACTGCTAGGAGTGGCCTAGTGGTTGGGACACAGTACCTCAGGCTGATAGGCCAGGGGTTCAATTCCCACCTGGGGACAGCAAGCTCAGGCCAGAGGGACTGGGGTTTCTAGTCATATAGGCATGCCTTGGGCAAGCCACTTAATCCTCCATTCTCTCAGGTACATATAGATTGCGAGCCCTTTGGGGACAAGGGAATGTATCCATTACCTGTCTGTAGTGAATACATAATATAAGCTGCTTTGATTGAAGGATAAGGTGGCATAGAAAACTAGTTAAATAAATGAATAATACCAGTGCCCAGGCAAGCCCACCTGTTTGCACTTAAACTTAACAAAAACACTTGCTATTTGGTTCACTCATGATAATCCTCCCCCTCTGGTTGCTCCCTCCTTCTCTGGCACACCTATTCCCCTGGTTTCCACCTTCTGTTATTTAGGTGTTCTTTTTAACTCAGATCTTTCCTTTCAGGCTCACATCTCTCACGTTACCATGACTTCTTTCTTCTTCCTTCGCCAGATCCGAGCAATCCGCCCATTTCTCACCCCACAGGCTCTTACTACCCTTCTTCTTTCTCTGGTCATGTCACATGTAGACTTCTGCAATTTGGTTCTGGTTGGGCTTCCTCGTTCACAACTCCACTGTCTGCAACCCATTCAAAACACTGCTGCACGCCTTATCTTTCACGCCTCACTTCAGGATCATGTCACCCCTCTCCTTCTCCATCTTCACTGGCTTCCTCTTGAGTTTCACATATGCTATAAGATCCTCACACTGGTGCATCAAGTCCTATACAGCCACACCCCTCAGTATCTGGCAGATTTAACACAGTTTCATACTCCTACCCGCTCAGTTTGGACCCTGCACATCAATCGCCTGCACCTCCCTTCCCTATCATGTGCTCATTTACAATCTACACGCTCCTCTGCTTTCATTTTCATCGGTACTGCACTCTGGAACTCTCTACCCACTTCCCTTCGACTCGAACAGCAATATTCCACCATTAAGAGAGACTTAAAAACTCACCTCTTCTCTTCCGCCTTCAACCTTCCTTCCCCTTCTGTGTGAAACTACCCTTGTCCTACTTTCTTTCACTCCTTTCTCTCTTTCGTTACCTGTATTTAACTGTCTTGGGTGCTTTCCTATCTTAAAATGTAACTTCTTTTCCTTTTATGGCCCTTTGGCCTATCTTGTATGTTTTTACCTCTGTAAACTGCTATGCTGTTACTCGAATGGCGGTATATCAAACCAAATAAACATAAACATAAACACCCCATACACCCAGATGCCACCCCAACAGCATGATGCATACTGCCCCTGGCCCCTTACCCCCCCCCCCCAACCTAACCCCAACACCCTGCCCCTACCTCACCAACCTGAACCCCCACCCTGGTGACAGGCAACCTAACCCAGGCCTACTGCTGCCACCCCACATACCCTGACCTGACCCTGGTGCCACCATTGGGCCTCAGTGGTTGGACATTGGGTGGTGTGGGTGATGGTACACCCCCTGAGACCATGCTACTGGTCTCCCCATGTGCCTCATAGAATGGTGGGAAGACCAGCGGGGACCCCACACCCTGGGGCCCAGGATGCAGGACTGCCCTATACTGCTGGACCCCAATACAGATGCATCCCATGCAATGGCCCATGTGGATACCCTGCTGGTGGATGGTGGGGCAGAGGGGTGTGGCACAGCAGCTGGGGCAGAAGGCACAGTAGCAGCAGTTGGTGTTGGAGGTGTGGGCACAGAGCGCAGCACAGGTACACCACTGTGGACAGATGCATTGTGTGGCCTGGCCAACTGGCTGACCAATAGGTCAATGCATCCCCCAAGATGGCGCTTTGAGGCAATTGGTTGCTGCCAGCTGCTCCTCCTGAAACTGTCAACTGCTGCTCTTGGAGGACTAGCTGCTGTTCCTGCAGTTCTACGGTATTCCTGAGGAGTCACAATATTTCCCATGTATGCACATTGTAGCCCTCCTGCTGGGTGAGCAGGCACTCGACACACTAAACCATCTGCCCATAGGTGTGTTGGTGATACTGCCCATGGTGACTGCTGCCACCAGGCTGGGGTTGGGGCTCGGGCGATGGTGCAAGCTAGTCCTCGATGTCTGCAGAGCTCAGGCTCTGCAGCAGTGGCTGGCTCTGCGCCCCCATCCACAGTGGATACAGGCTGGGAGGCAACCCCCTCTGGTAGTACCATAGCCCTGACAATGGCAGTGGTGGACTCACCAGTGGTAAGGCATGCATGGGCGCAGCACTAGGTCCAGCATCTGTGGTGTCACCTGCTGAGAAAAGCACAGATGACCAGCTTAATATGGACCCCTGCATGCAGCAAACCACCCCTACCCCCACATGGCCTGCACCAGTGTACTACAGCTACAGGGATACTATGCCAAAGAGGTGGAGAGGCAGCTGGGAGAGTGCAAAGCAGACCAGGGAGGTGCCACTACCACAGAGTCAACAGGTGAGACAGCAGTGGGAGATGTGACAGTGCAGCAAGGGCATGTGTGCCCCACCCCAAACCAGAGGGGTCTTGTGTGAGAGGGGCAGTGGATGGTTCAATGGGTGCAGGCCCAGGGTGGGGGACATGCAGCATGCAAATGTCAGCACAAACATGTACCTTGGACTTCTGGGTGCCGGGAGGAATCCATGTTTCCAATGCCCTCCAATGTGGCAGCATCTACAGTAGCGGGAACATGCTGTTCCAGCTCGGTAAGGTGCACCCCCTGACTATCCAAGCTGAAAGCATATGCCTTCCTGCACACCTCACGTCTCACTTGCTGCCACTTGCTCTTGATGTCCTCGATGTCCCGGTTGTTGTGGTAGATTGCATTAGTTTGCGGCAGATGGCAAGCCACCTGCGCTGCCTCTCATAGGCACCTACATGGGCCTCCTCGGTGCCCATGAGAAGCCCGTGGTTGGCAAACACCTCCTCAAGCTCCCCTGTCACTGAAGTTTCTCTTTCGGGATGAGACTTTGGGAGCCATAGTAGCTGACACAGCTGTTTCTGAATGTACTGTCAGGGGATGCAGTGTCAGTAGAATGGCATTTCGAGAGGCATGGTTATGCCAGCATTACATGTTTTATAGCAGTTAGACATGCAGCGACATATATGTCCAGAAGCATGGAATACGGAACACGCCTGTGCGTCTGGACGCACGCATACGTCCATATTTCCCATGCAACGTATAAATAAGTGTGTGGCTTCACACATTTTTCTTTTCCCGTGAGCAACATACCTAGGACAACATCGTTGCTGCCATAGTGCAACATATCAGATTCAACAGCAATACTGTCACTGTCACGGTAGGTACAAAGGGTCAGTGATGTGACTGGGATGGTATGTGTCCTGGGGCCTGTGCTCCTGATGCATGTTTGCAGTACCTGTCGCCCTGTGGGAGACAGTGGCCCTGGGTGCAGAGGCCAGGTGCCCTGCACAGGCACCCACCACAGAGCAGGCAGGTGTGGCCATGGAGCTGTATGGGGCAGGTAACAACTGGCTTGCGTTAAGACAGGGTGGATCCTGCCCCAACCCCACATCCCCAGCCCCATGCCCATGCACTTGAACTATGATCACTGTACAGGGGGTGTACATGTTTGGACCCCACAGGCACATGCCTGTAGGTGTGTTGTCACCAGTACCCGAACACCTCGATGCATGTGTGGATCGAATGACACCCTAGCAGTGCACATATGGGGGTGCACCCAATCCTAATGGGCATGTCCACAGGTGGATATTTAACCATACAGCAATGCAGGGTGGATGGGCCACCCACTGGGTGCCCTGATAGTATGTGTGTAGTGGGAGGGTGCAGAGCCAGTTGTTTAGTACATCACCTGCCCCCTGCCATCCACAGGGGGCATTGGGGGGGGGCATTTGATGACACTCCCCTGGGGCCCAGGCTGACCATTGACCTTTTGCATCCCCCAACAGGTTCCAGTGGCAAAAGCTGTGTGTCTGAGGATGGAACAGGAGAGGACCAGAGCCATGATTGCCACTGCCCTACTGGCGATCGCTGACCATGAGCTCTGGCATGCTGCACACCACCACCCATATGCAAGAGTCTCCAGGCCCCACACCCAGGACCTGGACATCGGTGATGAGCTGTGCCAGATCCTGTACAAATTTGACTGTGAGGCAATGCATGACCTGTGTCAGGAGCTGTGACCACAGCTCACTACACAGGCACACAGACATGACACAGTGCCTGTCCATGTGAAGGTGCTTGAAGCACTGGCCTTCCTGACACATTCCAGTCTGTTGTGGCAACAGCAGCTGGACTGAGCCAGGCAGCAGTGTCACGCATCATCAACCAGTTCCTGGATGCCTTCATGGGACGTGCTGCACAGTACATTACATTCCCACGCACCCCACAGCAGCAGCAGCAGGACATGTTGGCATTCAGTGAGATCGCAGGGTTCCTGTCCGTCCTCGGGGCCATTGACTTCACACATATGGTCCTCCACCCACCACGCCTGCACAAGGCAGCATACAGGAACCAGAAGGCCTACCACTCACTGAACGTGCAGGTCACCTGCAATGCCCCAGATGGAGATCCAGGATGTCATGACATGCTTCCCTGACTCCTGCCATGATGCCTACATCCTGGCCAGTCAGGGATACATGCAGACTTTGAGGACAGTACCATCACCAATGGCTGGCAGCTTGGTGGGTGGAAATAAAATGGCATCTCATGCACATGCATGCATACCCCCAGAAGCATAGGGGCATGGTCAGCCATGTGCATGTAGGCAGGCTATGCCCACAGGGAGCCACACCATGGCTGTGTGTTGCCCATATGTGGCAGGGGGGCCACTGGCACCCCTGCCATTGCATCTTCAGGAGGGATGGCTGACTACAATCACTGCATGGATGTTTGGGGGGCTGTGGCTTCACCACAGCTGGGGATGCACAGGAGTCATGGCTGGCCAGCCTCAGCATGGGGGGGGGGGGGTCACCACATGGCATATTTGCAGTGCAGATGCATGTTGGTCCTGGTGGGGTGGCATGTGGTGCATGGGTATGTTGACACCTGCATAGCTGGCTATGGTGGAACATGTTGTCATTACTGCCACTGTTCCTCTCCACAGGTGACAGGGGATACTCTCTGAGGGACTGGCTCATAGCCCCCATTGTCAACCCATGTACACCTGAGGAGAACAGATATAACCGGTCACACCAGCTGACCCATTCCATCATCAACCATATATTTGGCCTGCTGAAGAGCCACTTCTGTTGCTCAACCAGTCTGGTGGTGAGCTGCTATAGCCCCAGCCAAGGTGTGCAGGATATTTCTGGCATGGTGCATGCTGCACAACTACACCCAGTGCCAGAGTCAGCCCACTCCTGATGCCACAGTCAGTGAGCCTGAAGGTAAGGTGAATGACATTGTGGCCCCCCAGTCATCACATGGTCCTACCTACTGATGTGCTGTAGTGACAAGGAGGACTCTCATGGAGATGCACTGAGGTAGGCTGCCTATGCTGGTGGAACTGGGAAGTAGGTGGCAGGGCTGGGCATCAGCAGGCAGGCCCCATGTGTGCACACCTAGGTTCACAATGTAGTGAGCCATTCTGTCCACTGCAGGAGGTCACCACCCTCACCCCCTCCACATCTGCCACTACACACCCTTCGTGGTGTACTGGCCCGACATACATATCAGCTCTCTATGTCCATGGCCATGGACCGCCCACTGCCCACCCTATCTCCACCACCACCCCACCCCTTTCCCACCCCTGGCTAGCCTTCCAGTATGGCCACCAAGCACATACTGAAAGACTTGTCAGGGTCAGCAGAGGGGGCCAAAAGACGGGGATGGATGTCCAAACGGGACCCCCATCCCTGCCATTCAGGACTCAGAATGACCCCCTATGTGGATATACACACAGACACAGTGTTCCATGATTTCAGACTGTATTTCTGGTACAGAAGCATATATTTCCACATATGGCACTGTGCTGTCATGTTACCTCCCATTAATGGGCATCTGGTTCTGGCACCTCATTTCACTGGTCCAGGTGGGGACAGGAGCACCTCTGTTAGCCACTGTACAGCCTGGACGAGGGCCTGGAGGCCACCCCTGATGCCCCAGAGGTGCTCCACTATCTGTTCCAGGGGCTCCAAAGCTATAGGGGCCTGCTCCACCATCCCATATCCCCCCATCCTCTCCCTCTGTCCCTGCCCCCTCCCATCCATCTCCCTCTGTTCCCTGCCCCTCCCATCCCCTCCCTCTGTGCTCACCACTCTTCCACCCACTGGGTATCCCTGGGTGGCATGTCCCTGAGTTTCCCCTCCTCCAGGGACTCCTCTTCTACCTCCCCCTGCTCCTCAGGACCACTCACCCAGGAATACCCTGTCTCCCCACCCTTGGCCCCTGCTGTGCCTCCCTCTGTGGCCAGGACCTCCCACTATGGGGTGCCCTGCCCAGACCACATAGTACTATCCTGCTTCTCCCCCTCAGGGGTATGGGGCACCTCCATGAGGCTGAGGGTGCATATCTCTTCCATACTCTCCCCTGATGGGGAGGTGCTGGATAGCACTATGGGACTGGCTGTGGGTGGGCTATTGATGTTGACAGTGGCCAGGCTGTGTGGGCTGGCTGTTACTATTTGCTGTTCCTCCCCCTCCTCTGCCTCCTCCTCCTCCTCCTCATCATCATCTTTGTCATCCTCCTCTTCTGCGGTGTAAGGGGTGTATCCTTGACTGGGATGGCTGTGTAAGGGATGCAGAGAAGTTGCTGTTAGTTTCAGTGGATGGGGTGCCTAGCTGCCATGTCCCCATTGTCAGATGCCTCCCCATGCTCTGTCTGCTGTTGCCCCTGTGATGAGCAGCCACTCCAGCCCTGTGCCATGTTACATGTCATGGCCCCATTCCTGTGCTATCCCTCTACACTCACCTTGCTCCCACTGCAGCTGCAGCCAGAGTCTTGCCAACATCTGTGGGCATGTGCAGCTTATGGCTCGGAAACGCACCCGGTGCTGCCACATCTCAGATGCTACCTCACCCCAGTTTGGAGCTTTCCCTGGTCCCCCAGGCCTCCTCTATCCTGTGTTCCTGCATTGCTGACTTGCCAGGACATGGGCTGGGGGGGGGGGGGGCACAGGGACAGTACCGCCTGCGACATTCCTCTGGGACCCTGCTGCATTTGCTGCCTGCCCTGTGCTGCACATCATGGGCCTTGCATGCTAGTGTCAGACCTGGCAGCTGACATGTCTGGTTCTATGGTTGTGGGGCAGGCATTTGGGCTGCCATTATCCAGCAGGGCACTATCATGTGTGTGGTATGGTACCTCTGTACACATTTCAGGGGTAGGACTTGGCCATGATCATGTCTGCTGCTCTTACTAGGGCTGGTCAGGTGGACCAGGCAACAGCAGATGGTACTGGAATGCCTGGGTGCATGGGGTGAGGTATGGACAATGGTGGAAAGGTGGTAAGAGTTGTCAGACGGCTGCCTGGGTGAGAATGTTAACAGTCTTGGCAAGTGCATATGTCAATATGATTTGCAAGGGATTGTGGGCAATGCAGTCTATTCACACCAGACACAGCTGCTCACAATAAATAGTTGTGCTTCAGGGTAAAGCCAATAAGATATTTATTTATGGGGTTATTTCTCCCAACACAGATATGCTTGGTAGCACATAAATCATGTTACTTGCTTTCAGTGTTAAACTTGGAAAAACAAAATCAGGAAAACAACATTTGAACTTGTCAGGCAATCAAAGCAAAAGAAATAAGACCTGGTTGGTAACAAACTGGTCTTTTCTGTAGGCTTTAGCTAATATTTTCTTAGCAGTGTATCAAGCAACAAACAAAAATCCACAAAGAAGAGAAAAACTGTTCTTTTCAGGTTAACTTCTTATATCTTCCCACATAGATTCAGAAGTGATTCCCTCAGAGCTCACAAGCAATTAAGTAAGGCTCAATTGCTAGCAGTTACCCAGCTGAAACCCCTTAGCTGGCTTGCTTTCTACTGCGTGGCTAAAAATCCTACTCAGGAGCTTTTCTGAGCAGATTAAAGAACAAGTTTGTATTTCTTTGTGATGGTTGTTGTATTTTATAACAGAAAATCACCAAAGGAGTTTAGACAGAGAGCAGTCCATGTAAACACATTCTTCATCTGCAATCACTCCCCCTTCTTCAACAAGCATGGGTTCAATATCATGGATTGGCACAGATGAATCTCCCAATGGAGCACTTTCAGGAGAATACTTGTTTCCATGCTGTCTTTCAAGGTTATAGCTAGGGCATAGATCAGTGTTCATACCTGAGCTTCCATTGCTGTTAGAGTTCCTCTCTATATAGCCTGGCCAGTATGTAGTCCAGTTCCTATGTCCAGCCTTCCAATCCAGATCCCTGGACACTGGGTCTCTCTTCACATACCTTCTGGCACGGATCTTAGGGTCCCTTCCAAGTGCAGCCGTCTCCCTCACAGGTACCGTCTGGAGATTCCTAGCTCTGCAGCACCATTCCTCTGGCTTTCCCCAGTCCAATGGTGTATGCTGGCCCTTGGAATGCCTTCCAGTATACGTACTGCTATGAACTCCTTTAGACCTCCCAAAGGCTTTTCTCCTCTTTCTTCCAAAGGGTTTCTTTCCCTCTCTGTCCGTCCGGTTTGGCTTCTGCTTCTGATGATCCTCCAGATGAAACTGAGGATATCCAAGTTGATCATGAAGATGATCATGATTCTCTGTAGAATAAACTCTACCTTTATTCTGCTTAGATGAGTGCTCCTCCCTAACACAGCGCAGCTGTGCTGAATCAGGCCCTGCCCTTTGAGATGAGTGCTTAGGGATTACCTCATAGCCTTCCTGATTGAACACACGTTTCCCCACTTCAGCTCCTCTAATGGCTGTTGGAAACCTGGTGCATTCTGGGACTGGTAGTCTTTTATGGGAAAATTCTGTTTTCTTATTTCTACCAGAACTGACAGGTTGCTTGTTCAGAGTCACTTCACCTTTCCTATAGCTCCTTCCTGAGCTATGATAAGCTTCCTTACCACATACCCCCCTGCTTAAGTTATTATGGACTGGTGTAACTGGTGAAACTTCTTCTCTACAGTCCATAATACGGGAAAGGGCATCCGCATTCTTGTGTAACTTCCCAGCACGATGTTCCACTTGAAAATCAAATGCCTATAAGGCCATGTACCAGCGTGTCAACCTGGCATTGTGGTTCTTCATTTGCTGCAACCACTTAAGTGGGGCATGGTCTGTGACCAACTGGAACTTTCTCCCTGTAAGGTAAAACCTTAACGCCTCCACTGACCACTTATTAGCTAAACATTCTTTTTCTATTGTGGAATACTTTTGTTCAGCCGGTGACAACTTCCTGCTCAGGTACATCACAGGATGCTCCTCCCCTTCATGACACTGGGATAGAACCGCTCCTAGCCCTACATCCGATGCATCTGTTTGAACCAGAAAGGGTTTCTTGAAGTCCACCCCTTTCAGTACCGGTCCACTTTAGCTGGTTTGGACAATTCTTCCGCAGCATATCCGTGAAAATTGCACTTTTCTCTGCAAATTGCGGTATAAATCTGCGGTAGTATCCAATAAGTCCCAAGAAACTTCTTAGTTGTTTCTTTGTTGTTGGAGGGGGAAAATTCCTGATGCTATCTACTTTACTCATTAGAGGTTTAATTTTTCCTCTTCCCACTAGGTGGCCCAGGTATTTTACCTCCCTATTTGCAAAGGCACAATTCTTCGGGTTTAAAGTGATTCCCGCTTACTTCATGGAGCACAAGACTGCCCTGATCCTCTTTAGATGCTCCGCCCAGGTGTTACTATGGATTATGACATCATCCATATATGCAAAAGCATAATTTTGGTGGGGTCGAAGTACCTGATCCACTAACCTTTGGCAGGTAGCCGCTGCTCCATGCAGTCCGAAAGGCATCCTCTTGAACTGGAAAAGGCCAACGGGGGTGCTGAACGCAGTCTTCGGCTTCGACTCCCTGGTTAGAGGGATTTGCCACTATCCTTTTGTCATATCAAGGGTGGTTAAGTATTGAGCCTGTCCCAGCTGGTCCAACAGCTCTTCAATTCTTGGCATTGGATATGCATCAAAAACTGATATTGCGTTTACCTGCCGGAAGTCAATACAAAATCTTAAAGATCCATCAGGCTTCGGCACCAGGACTATGGGGCTATTCCAGGGACTCTTTGACTCCTCTATTACTCCCATGTCCAACATCTCCTGGACTTGTGCCACTACTTCCTGTCTCTTGGCTTCAGGCAAGCGGTATGGCCTTTGACGAACTAATTTCCCAGGTGGAGTTATTATTTCATGGGCAACCAAATGTGTCTCCCCAGGTATGGGTGTCAACACATCTGGGAATTCTTTAAGCAATTTCCTAATTTCTTCCTGTTGTACCACTGTCAGGTCCTCCCCTATTTGGGCCTCTGATTTTTCTTTACAATCAGATACCTGGGGTCCTAAATCTTCCTCTTCATTCACCTCCCTCTCTCGGGCACAGGTGGCAGCTAGGCTTTTAACCCCTTTGACGTCAGTAGATCCAAAGCCTTTGGTTCCACGCTCAGAATTTTCCAGGGATGTGACCTCCTCCACAGGTGGAAAACCCAGCCTCTCACAGATCAATTGGGCAATTCTGTCTCCTGTCTTCACGTGATAATCATTCTGTCCAAAATTAAATAACAGAACTTTAATATTGCCCCTGTAATCGGGATCAATTACTCCCGCACCCACATCGATGAAATATTTAAGGGCTAATCCGGACCTTGGGGCTACTCTCCCATAGCATCCAATAGGTATTTCCACTTGGAGACCGGTGTCAACCAGGGCTCTCCCTTGGCTAGGTACAGTCACATTTTCTAAGCTGCACAGGTCAAACCCAGCAGCTTGAGGGGTTGCCCGCTTAGGAGCTTGGGCCTTCTCTGTGACCCTATGGTACTTTAGGACGAATGTCTGCTTTGGGGTAGCTTGGTCTTCTGGACGCTTAACCATCTTTTTAGCTGGGGTCTGAGGACTTCCAAATAAAGGCCCGGGAGCTATTACCATTAGTCCTTCTCCCTCCTTCTTTCCTAGTCCTTCCACTAGACGCTGCTTAAATCTTGGCCAGTCTCTTCCTAGAACCAAATCAAAGGGTAGCCTAGGCACCACTGCTAACAGGACTTCCTCTTGTTTCCCCAGGCACTTAACCTTTAGCCTATAGGTGGGATATGATGTTGCAGCACCATGAATGCATCTGATGTGAACTTGGCTTTCAGGGGTTCTAGGCACAAATCCTTCTTGGGCCTCTATCCTCTTCCAAAGCCTTTTTGACATCATACTCTGGTCTGCCCCAGAGTCTAACAAAGCAGTTGTGGTAATTCCTTGCACATCAACCATCAAAAGAAATCCTTCTTTGGGCTGTTTTAAATCCACACCCATTAAGCTAGTGTGTGTCTGGCATCTCTTTTCTAAATGTCCCCATTTTCCACACTTGAAACATTTTTTCATACTCCACTGTGTCATCTGGTTTGATACAGTACATTCATTTTCAGAAACATTTTTAATTATTTTCTTTTCTGATACAGCACATCTTGCCTCAGCACCAATCTTCAGAGGGCCACCCATTCTATGGCAAGCCTGCGTGGCTTCCAAGAATCTCACTGCTAGCATGGTTGCCTCTCCCAGATTTTGGCAATTTTGCTGTATAAGGAAAGTGTGCAAATCTTTAGGCACCGCAGACATAAATTGTTCAAGCATAACAATGTCTAATAACATTTCTACCGTCTTTTGCTCAGGCTCCAACCATTTTACAGCTAATCCTCTGATTCTCTGACTCAGAGCCCTGGGTGTTTCACCCACTCTTAATGTAACAGCTCTAAACATTCGCCTATACTCTGAAATAGACAACCCTAGGCGATCTCTAATAGCAGCCTTTACATCCTTATAATTCAAAGCCTGGGCTGCTGGCATTGCTCTATAAGCTGCAAGCGCCTCTCCAGTTAATGAGGCTGCCAGCCTTACTGCCCACTGGGTCTCTGGCCATGCTAATGCCTGTGCCACTCTTTCAAAAGACTCTAGAAAATCATCAACATCAGCCACCCGCTCCTCTGCCTTCTATTTTCTAGCCCCCAGCCTCTGGAACTCGCTCCCCCCCTCGCTTCGCGCTGAGGAATCTTACCAATCATTTAAGTCACAACTCAAAATCCATCTCTTCAGTCTTGTGTTTAACCTACCGTCCCTGGCTTCCCCTTCCCCCTCTGCCACTCCCTCCCCCCCGCTCCCTGATGCTTAACTATTGTAATGTGGTCTGTTACCCTTTTGTTATTTCTTTCCTCCTCTACCCTATCAGTATTATTGGCGTTCCTTTTCTTTTCTCAGCCATTTTTTAAGTTGTTTTAACTATATTGTAAACTGCTCAGGTGCTACCAGTGTTGGGCGGTATAAAAAGTTTTAATAAACATAAACATAAACATCTGGAGTTAGCTTCCCAAAACTAAATGCCCCAATTCCTTGATTGAGTCCCACACTGTCCACATGTGGTGTACCAGTATTTACTGCTGGTCTTGCATCTGTTCCACTTTGGTTATGCAGCTTAACTAGGGCTTGCACCAGATCAAGCACTGGCTTCTGCTGGTCCATTATGGCTTTCATAGCAGTGTCCTGTGCCTGCTGCGATAGCCCCTGTTGCCTGCTAAACTGGGCTGCCATCCAGCTAGCCATCTCCCTCGGATCCATCTTTATCCCTGCAAGAAACAAAGAAAAAAAAACAAAGTGCACCACCTTCCAAACAGGTTTTTTTTTCTACTTTTTTTTTTCAATTACCCCTGTGCCTTACTCCCATCCACCACTAGACATGCCCAGGTACTTGTTACCTTATGCCAGTGATGAATCCAGCTCTGCACAGGGTCTTTTCCTCCTGGGACAGCTACCTGGAACATCCACTTCTCCTCCAAAGTGCAGTTGAGGGAAAATCTTTTTTTTTTTCCAGCTTTAAACTTGAACTTTAGTTGTAATCCTTAGCAAGTAAATCCCTTCGTGCAAAAGCAATCTGAAAAACTACGCCATTTGTCAGACTGCTCCTTGGGTGAGAATGTTCACAGTCTTGGCAAGTGCATATGTCAATATGATTTGCAAGGGATTGTGGGCAATGCAGTCTATTCACACCAGACACAGCTGCTCACAATAAATAGTTGTGCTTCAGGGTAAAGCCAATAAGATATTTATTTATGGGGTTATTTCTCCCAACACAGATATGCTTGGTAGCACATAAATCATGTTACTTGCTTTCAGTGTTAAACTTGGAAAAACAAAATCAGGAAAACAACATTTGAACTTGTCAGGCAATCAAAGCAAAAGAAATAAGACCTGGTTGGTAACAAACTGGTCTTTTCTGTAGGCTTTAGCTAATATTTTCTTAGCAGTGTATCAAGCAACAAACAAAAATCCACAAAGAAGAGAAAAACTGTTCTTTTCAGGTTAACTTCTTATATCTTCCCACATAGATTCAGAAGTGATTCCCTCAGAGCTCACAAGCAATTAAGTAAGGCTCAATTGCTAGCAGTTACCCAGCTGAAACCCCTTAGCTGGCTTGCTTTCTACTGCGTGGCTAAAAATCCTACTCAGGAGCTTTTCTGAGCAGATTAAAGAACAAGTTTGTATTTCTTTGTGATGGTTGTTGTATTTTATAACAGAAAATCACCAAAGGAGTTTAGACAGAGAGCAGTCCATGTAAACACATTCTTCATCTGCAATCACTCCCCCTTCTTCAACAAGCATGGGTTCAATATCATGGATTGGCACAGATGAATCTCCCAATGGAGCACTTTCAGGAGAATACTTGTTTCCATGCTGTCTTTCAAGGTTATAGCTAGGGCATAGATCAGTGTTCATACCTGAGCTTCCATTGCTGTTAGAGTTCCTCTCTATATAGCCTGGCCAGTATGTAGTCCAGTTCCTATGTCCAGCCTTCCAATCCAGATCCCTGGACACTGGGTCTCTCTTCACATACCTTCTGGCACGGATCTTAGGGTCCCTTCCAAGTGCAGCCGTCTCCCTCACAGGTACCGTCTGGAGATTCCTAGCTCTGCAGCACCATTCCTCTGGCTTTCCCCAGTCCAATGGTGTATGCTGGCCCTTGGAATGCCTTCCAGTATACGTACTGCTATGAACTCCTTTAGACCTCCCAAAGGCTTTTCTCCTCTTTCTTCCAAAGGGTTTCTTTCCCTCTCTGTCCGTCCGGTTTGGCTTCTGCTTCTGATGATCCTCCAGATGAAACTGAGGATATCCAAGTTGATCATGAAGATGATCATGATTCTCTGTAGAATAAACTCTACCTTTATTCTGCTTAGATGAGTGCTCCTCCCTAACACAGCGCAGCTGTGCTGAATCAGGCCCTGCCCTTTGAGATGAGTGCTTAGGGATTACCTCATAGCCTTCCTGATTGAACACACATTTCCCCACTTCAGCTCCTCTAATGGCTGTTGGAAACCTGGTGCATTCTGGGACTGGTAGTCTTTTATGGGAAAATTCTGTTTTCTTATTTCTACCAGAACTGACAGGTTGCTTGTTCAGAGTCACTTCACCTTTCCTATAGCTCCTTCCTGAGCTATGATAAGCTTCCTTATCACAGAGTGCCTCTGTCAACAGTGCATTGCGAAGGTATTCATCCACTCTGTGTTTGTTCTGTTTTGTCTCATTCCACCTTGTGGACAGATACTCCCATCTTCACTGTGGATCTTTGCAGCTCCTTCTGTGTTCTCCATGGTGTCCTTGTGGTATCTCTGCTTTATGCCCTCCTTGCCTAGTCTGTGGTTTCGGTGGGCGGCCTACTCTTGTCAGGTTTGTCGTGGTGCCATGTTCTTTATATTTTGTTTTGTTGCAGTTCCTAGTGCTTCATGGCATCCCCAGTCTTTGGAATAGTGATTTGTGCTGCAGGCCTGATCTCTACGCCTCTTCACCTTTCTCTCTGACCTGTTTGGGGTGTTCCTTGGTCATCCTGTTGCTCGCTTGGTGGTGTTGCAGGGTTTGAGTCTTTTGTTACAGGTATCTTTATACAGGCACCATATGGCAGATCATGTGCCATTGCTTGCATCAGTCGAACCCTGCTGCCCTCATTATGTGACATCTGTGGTTCTTTGGTTGGACGTGCTCTTATTTAGGGATTTCATCGGCAGAGTGTTGGAAACATATGCGCTCACATCTTTTCAGGTGAGTCTCTGCCTCTGAGAAATTTACCTGCCACATTGCCATTTTCCAAGGGCATGGCGGCGGATAGGGGGGTAGTCACTATATCCTGTTTCCTATCACACGAGGGAAACAGTGAGGTGAGCACGTTTTCAGACTTACATGTCTGCGACATTACACACAGACTTGCATGCGCCAGTTGCACGTGGGCAAACCACTCTTTTAGACGCCCGTTGCACATTTAATAGCACAGACGTACAGCTCCATATTCTGTGCGCAGCTACACATCTAGATGTTCGGGCACGGAATTCTGTCTTTGTTGGGGACATACATGTGTTGTGCGTTTATAGCCACCTGGCACACCTTTCTCTTAATGTCCCCCTTAGAGGCTAAATAAGACATGTAACATTATAACTTAATATGTAACTACTAATTACAGATTACGGGTCTGTGGGATGGATAGGAGGCCAAGGTCAGGTTACATCGAGAAAGAGTTCTTTGAACAGGAAGGTTTTCAAAGACTTGCGGAAGGCTTTGAGGTGAGTGGCAAAGCCATGTGCAGTTGGAGCAGTGGTTAGTGAAGTTTGGTTATTGTCCAGTACCAACCTGTCATCTCTGATGGTGGGATAGGTGTGCATGATCCCTCGGTGAGCACAGTTGGTCTGCAATGGACCGCATGCCTCATTACTGTGATTTGCTTTGTTGTATGTCTAGGTGTACCTATATCCCCGTGTGCAGCATATTCTGTCTCTGGGGTTTGTGCCACACTGTAGCACAGCGGACCCATGCATGTGCCTGCTGTTGCCATTGAGGGTACAGTGCTGGGATGGACATCTTGACCTCACTGGTGCCTTGGCCTTTGCCCAAGGAAGGTTGCCTGCAGCTGTGTGTCTGCAGTGCTGCTACAGAACTGTGTGTCATGAGCATTACGTACTGCATGTGCGCCAATGGAGCAAGCAACTAGGTGTGGTGTGCCACTGTCTTGGAATGTACCAGCCATGATGTTTCATGTCATGGAGTCCACAAATTGCAGGCAGTGACCTACGGTCTCTTTGATTCCAGACATTACCCTGCAGAACAGTGTGGGGGTGTAGCCTAACGGTTAGAGCACTGTTTTTCATAAGCAAGGGGATAAGGTTTCTATTCCCAACTGTTCTCTGTTTGCTACTCAGTTCATTTTCATGCCTGGAATGGCTGATACAGATTCTTATGCTTTGTTATGTGTTCTGCCCACATTTTGGGTCTGCAAACATGCAATTTGCCATCATGCCCTTCTGAGAGTATAGCTTTATTGGCTCTGCTGCAGCCCTTTGCAGGGGAACAGACATCATCACCCTGCAGATATTTGCCACCTGACTGAAGGTGTATCCTGATGGCCAGGACATTGGTTTAGGAACCAGCATGCCAGGGTTCAATACCCCCTAGCACTCCTTGTGTTACTGGTTGAGAAGTTTAACTGAGGCTTGTTTTGTATGGCACAGTCTTTATAGAATGACCACAACTCCTTGTGACCTTGGGCAGGTCACTTAACCTCCATTTCCTCAGCAGATTGCAGGTTCTCACAGTCCCTGTTTTTAGTCCTACTTTACCAGGTTTTTGGTACAATGTACAATGCTTTGGTTGTACTGATACAGTGGTGTAATAGAAGGCAGTTACATACATACAGATATAATGTAGGGATCATCTCACATCATTCCGTGCCCCATTTGCCTGTTTGGGCGACTCCTGTCCAGATGGTGTATGCACATTTGTCTGGTTATGGTGGTTGGGCGGCTGGGACAGGTGTGAGACCAACATGTCTGGTATTAGACCTTCCTTGTGGCACTGCCACATGTGTTTCCCACATAGTATGGATGCATTGGGGATGGCACCTTGGGTACATAAGTGCTACATGCCCATAGCACCCTCTCTTATACTGCCATCCTTCCTGCAGCCCTTCTATCAGCCTCTGCAGGCTATGTGCAATCTTGTATTCTCCTGCTAACTGCTATATCATAGGCCACACAGGTATGTTTTTCCACATTTTGACTTTTCATACATACCTTTCCAGTGCCTGATCTGCATGTCACCACTCCTGCTCCGTCATCCATTTGATGCACACATTATGGCAAATCTGACTCTGCTGGGGGATACGTCTTCCCCATTCTATGCCACTCACTAACATTACGGCATTTTACATGGATACACCCCAGTGCATCAGTTCAGCTGCCTCCCACATGCTCATTCCGCTTACTGGCTGCCACATTGAGTGCCCACAAATCTGTCAGGTCCATCAGCTCCCACCTGTCCTTCCATCCATCACCATTACATTGCCCTTTGTTGGGACTCTCTTATCCAGCTATTTTTGGGCGTTGAGGTGCACACTTGCCACCTTAACGCCCAGTGTCCTGTTATTGCACATTAAGTAGGCCATTGAACCCTACCACCAGAATGCCTCCTACCCGCCCAGAGTCTTTTTCGCATGGAGAACCCCTTATCGCTGCTATTATATGATATTTAAATTTGCTTTGATTTCATCCTCTTGCTATAAAGGGATCCACTGTGTCTGTCCAATGCCATTTTGCCTCACTACCTCCATCAGGAGGGCATTCCAAGCATCCACCACCCTTCAGTAAAAAAATATTGCCCGATGTTGCTTTTAAGTATATTGCCTTGCAAAGTCATCGTATGCCCTCTAGGTTTACAGCTTCCCCTTCTTTGAAAAAGGTGTGCCTACTATAAAGATGAAGTACTTTGAAAAAACACTACCCTAGAAAGTGTGGATAATAAACCTTTGAACTGTGGCTTTATTGATCCATTTATTTGGACTTTGGACTGAGTTTATTGGAATTAACCTGATGCAGGATTGGTAGATGTGTTCAATCCAAAACATAGTATTGTCGTTTATTTTTTCCTTTTCAGTTGTTCATAGCTTCAATCATTGATTGGTCTGACACCATGTCAGTTGATTAAGTTAAGATTCTACTCATCTTGAAAAGTTTTTTTTGCATGGTATCATTATACTCGTATAAGAATAAAAAGGGTTACGGGTGTACCATATGGAATTATTATAGACCACTTGGTCAAAGATAACATGACAAAAAATATTTTTGGATAGAAGATTTCACCTATAAGTTCAAAATTTGTTGAAGTAAGCAATCCAGATAGCACTGAGGACAGCTTTACACCTGCTATCCAGATAAGTCATGGTTCTGCCCTGACTCCGCCCCCAGATTGCCTCCAGATAGTGTTACAGTTGTCTGGAATGAATAATATTCAGCAGCACTATCCAGATAGTGTCACTGAATAGTTTACCTTAACGGCATTTATCCGAATAGAAAGTATTGCTACCCAGATAAATGTTTTTCAACATCAGGCCTTAAAGTTTTACAAATAAACAAATAACCAGTCAACAATAAATAAAAGATCTAAAAATAATTACATCAGAGAATGCTTTCTTTCTGCAATTTCTGTCCTTTGTCTCTTTAATAGTGAGCAGTTCTGCACCTGTCACCTGGGCCGTACAGATTGTGACATGCGCCCTGTGTGACTTGCACATCGGGCGCACACCCCTCCCCCGCACCTCCATCTAGCTACTTTATGGGGGCGGGAGAGAAGAGGCGTGCCCGATGTGCAAGTCACCGGCATGCTAAGCAGGTCTGGTCCCTCCCGGAGTGACCAGACCTGCTTAACGTGCCATGAGAAGGCTTAAGGGGTGCATTTCAGCTGTCTGCCGTTGCCTGCCGCTGCTGAGAGAAGAAAAAGTGGCGGCGGCAGCAACGGCAGACAGCTGAAATGTGCCCCTTAAGCCTTTGCGCCCTGTGCGGCCGCATCGCTTGCACAGGGCTAGGTACGGACCTGACTGTCACTGTTCTCCTATTCCCCCATTCAGCAAGCTACAAAATAACAAATTCACATGGAGCACCTCTTCTTATATCTCAAGTTCCTCTCCTCACTTGCCTAATTTGCAAGATTTTTTTCCACTGCATAGTTTACCTGCTTTGTTTAGGGAGGCAAGAGAAAGGGAGGTCATATTGATGGTGAGGGGGGAGGGTGAACTTTCTGTCCACTAGATTGGCATGAATTAGCTTTCTCTCCCCAAGCTGACACTCACTTTTTCTTTCACATGTACACACTCACTCAGACACAAACTTTCTGTCACTTTTATACACCCCTTGATTTGACCTCACTGATCTCAATCTTCTCACCTGGTCAGTTGGAGCTGTAACAAGATAATACAATGAAATATATTAAAAACGTTGCATTTCTTGATCTTTTCTATATTTATTTCTTTTATAATTCATTTCTGATTCATCTTATTTTTCTTTCCTATTTTCTTTATCTTTGGGATTTGTTTACTAAAGGATGTTAAGGGAGCGAATATCCCGTTAATGTCTGTTATCGGTACCCTTGCGCCATTAATGCTGCTAAAAGGGCCAATAATGCTGCAATAAGGAGCATTACAGGGTCCTGCAGCGTTAAGGGAAAAGGAGGTGGAGAGTGGACGTTAATGGGGAAGAGAGTAGGCATTGACAGCAGGTGCTCCTTATTTATTTATTTATTTAACTGGTTTTATATACTGTTTTTTACTAGGTAAAATAGTTTACATGAACAATTGAAAACATTTGTAGGCAACTCTAAACATATAAAACTGAAATAGAAAAACTAGAACTTATAAACAGCATTTAGGTGGGGGGGGGGAAGTGTCCCTGTTGGTATAACTTGGATCTTTATTGGTGTGGCTATGGTGAGGGGCAGGGGGAGGTTGGGGAGTGGGTGAAAGGTTATATAGGGTTGAGGGGGGCGAGAGGCAGAAGAAGCAGGGTGTTTGTGGTTGGCGGTGGGATGATGGGGGTTGAGCAGTCTCAGGTTATTAGGGAGGTGGGGTACTGGGGATGGTGTGAGGGGAGGATATTCTTGCTGGGGGTTTGTTGTAGTGTGTGCGCCATGGTGTTCTTTGAACAGGAGCATCTTGAGGTGTTTTTTGAATAGGGTGGGGTTGGAGACATCTTATTGTGGAGGGTAGTTGTTCTAGATGCTGGAAGCATAGAATTCGAAGGCTCTTGTGCATGTGCGTTGTGAAATTATGCTGGTGGGTGGAGGAGATTTAATGCGTTCTGTTGATGGAGTCTGTTGTTGTCGGGATGTCTGATCAATGATTGGAGTTGCTCGGTAGAGGTGTTGCAGAGAGTTCTATGTGTGATGGTGAGTACCTTGAACTTGATTCGGGATGCAACTGGGAGCCAGTGAAGAGATTTAAGAATGGGGGTGATGTGGGAGTGTCTGGAGACTTCCGTTAGGATTCGTAAAGAAGTGTTTTGGGTAAACTGAAGGGGGGCAATGGAAGCCTTAGGAAGTCCATGGAGGACAGATTGCAGTAGTCTAGGAGAGGAGTGATTGAAGCTTGGCAGACTGTCTGGAGGTAGGAGTGGGCAATGGTTATGGTATGGAAAGTTCATAGTCTGAAGTAGATGTTTTTTGGTGATGTTTGAAATGTGAGGTTGGAAATTCAGGTGGAAGTCCAGGATAATGCCAAAATATTTGATCTGGGGTTTGACTTGTATTTCAGTAGCTCTGAGTTTGACACTTTGAGGTGGGGTGAAGTGGGGACTCTGGACACCTGAAGGATCTCTGTTTTGTTAAAGTTGACTGCCAGGTTGTGAAATTGTAGCCATGAGAGGTTTTCTCCAAAACAGGTGGCGATGATAGAATAGTCGGGGAAGGTGGTGTTGAATAGGGCAAAGATCATTATGTCATTGGCATAGAGTTGCTGTCCGACATTGAACTTCTAAAGGATGTAGCAGAGGGGTCTGATGTAGATGTTGAATAGAAGGGAGGAGAGGGTGAAACCTTGTGGGACTCCTTGAGGGAGGGTGTATGGCATTGAGGATTGGTTGCCGATTCTTATTAGTTGGGTGCACTGGGAAAGGTAGGAGTATATCTATTTGAGTGGGGCACCTTGAACACCAATGGAGTTGAGCTGGTTGAGTAGAGTCTGGTAGGATACCATGTGAAAGGCTGCAGAGATGTTGAGAAATAACAGCACAAAGCCAGTTATAAGTGTACTTAAGAGGAAGGTGAGAAGCATTTCAGCACTTTGGTAGGGGCGAAAGCCATGTTGATTTTGGTTGAATGGGACATATCTGTCAAGGTGCTCCTGGAGTTGGATTTGAACTGCTTTTTCAATGATTTTGGAAAGGTAGGGGAGGCTGGTAATCGGTCTATATGAAGCAGGTGAGTTGGAATCGAGGTCGGGTTTCTTCAGGAGGGGTCTCACAGAGGCTTGTTTGAGCGCTGGCGGGAGGTAAGCTTGGGTAAGTGAAGTGTGAAGGATTGTGGATATAAATGGTTGCATTGGTGTCTTAGTTAGCTTGTTCCAGGTTACTGGGCAAGGATTAAGTGGAGAAGTGGTGGTGTTGATGTGAGTAATGATATTCTGGAGCTCTTTGAGGGGGACTTCCCTGAATGAGGTCCATGGTTGAGTGGTAGAGGTTGAGGTGGTAGGAGGAGGTATGAATAGAGTGGGAGACCTAGGGATCTTGTGTTTAGATATAAGGAAGTCTGCCATTACTTGTGAGTGGATGATGTTGTCTTGCTGGGGCTGGGATGAGTCACTTATGAGGGCTTTGACGAAATTGAAATGTTCTCTTGGCTTGTTTATGGCACGGAGGAGGATATTGTTGTGGTGTTCACGCTTGGCATTGAGGATGGAATAGGCTGATCGTTGGTCCAGATAGGTGGATTAAAGCTGTGGGTCTTTAACTTTTCTCCATTTTCATTCAAGCCATATGAGGGAATGCTTCTGCTCTCTGAGAAGGGCTGAGTACCAGGGAGTGTGAGACTGATGAGTGTTGGAGGGTGTGTGGAGTGATGTCTTGGATGCATTGGTGATGAGAGTGTTCCAGAAATGTACCAGCATGTCAAGGTCTGAATGTTGAAAAGCTTGCTTCAGAGTGGGGATGGTCTGGTGGATGAAGGATGCTTTGTTGAAGTTTCTGAATCTTCTTGTCATGGAAGGTCCATGAGGAGGAGGACCTTTAGGCGGGGGAGTTGGTATGGTGAAAGTTATTAGGTGGTGATCTGACCATGGGACTGGGGTTGAGGAGGGGGAGATGGGTGTGATGAGGAAAGTAGGTTGTTAGGGAGGAAGAGTAGGTTCAGGGTGCTTCCCTTCAGGTGCGTCAAGGTGTTGATGAGCTGTGTGAATTGGAGATCATTCATGGCTTGAAGGAAAGCATTGGTTGATGTTGACAGAGGAGAGTTTGAGATCACCATGGAGGATGAGATGTTTTTGGTGGTGAGCATGAGTGCATACTGTTCCAAGAAGTGAGTCAAGCTGGTCTGCATTGTGGTGAGACAAGGCATATGGTAAGGTATCTGTTGCTTATGATGAGGGTATCTAGACAATGGGAGGAAGTTGTACTGGTTGTGGTTAATCCAAGATAATTGTTTGAGAGTATGCAGACTCCACCTCCTCTATTGAAGTTTTGAGGGCAGTTGTGTATGTTGTGGGTATTTGTGTTCAACTGGTTAAGTAAGACATTGTCAGTTTCAGTAAACCAGGTCTCGGTGATACATAGGAGATTAATTGCATCATCATCGATGTGGTCAGCAAGGATCAGTATTTTATTGTGGGCAGAGGGTGTGTTGATTAGGCTGCAACTAATTGTGTGGGCAGGATGGGAAGTGTTAGGGATTGGTATCTCAGAGGGGGACGGGATGGGAATGTGGATGAACCGGGGATGTCTTTTGTATTGGTGACTGTATTTTGGGGTGAGAGTGGATGATTGAGATATAAGAGGGTAGGGTAGGGTGGGTTGAGAGGGAGTATGCAAATAGGGAGGAGAGGTATTGGAGGATCATACAGCTAGGCAGGATCAGCATGGATGAGTGGTCCACTTTGGAGGGGTCTAGATGGGATAAGGTGTTGAAGTGAGCATTAATACCTGAGATGCTATTAATGTGATTTGGGTGTGAATCAATGTGGACAGCAGCATATAAGCTGCATGGAGGTACAATAAGGGACAATGTGAACAATCTTACAAAATGCAGTTGGATACAATGTGATATCATGGCATAAGGGGATACAATGAGATGCACAGTAGTCCTTAGGCACAGTAGTCAACAGAAACGGAGATAGTGTGGGGTACAATATAAGGTACATTGGGGTGAGCAGTAAGCAATAGAGTTTAAGAGAGTATGTGATGATCAAAGAATTGAGGTAGGCGCAGAATTGGCTGTTGCAGACAGAGAGGTGGTAGACAGAAGTAAAAAGCGAATCCACGAGAACGGAGAAGTGTATCGGAACTCACATGTGGTGGGTCAACGGTAGAGAGCGGCTGGCGATGTCTCCGGTCCGTGCCTAAGAGCCATGCCAAAGAGCCCTCTGGCAAGGCCCTCAGATGGGAGCCCACCAAGCGCTGGCGCACCCGATGATGCTTTTATATTTAAAAGTCCTTTGTGGCCTCTGATTGGCCTTGGGCTAGGCGAGTGGGGAGGGACTCCGCTTCCCGCTCCCTCGCCTAATGCTTATCAGGGCAGCAGATGTTCCCGGTGGCTCCTTAGTGCCAATTGCGCAACCGCACATTAGAGCCTCATCACAGAGAACCCAAATGCCAAGTAAAACTTCACGGAAAGGGTCTATTTTGAGGGGAAACAGCCTATGTCCAATGTCTGCAATGTGATCCACACACAGGGAAAAAAAAGTGATAGTGGGCTCCATTAGCCATAACAGCATAATGAACAAGTATGAAAGGGCACTATGTCAATAGTGCAAATGAGGCAATGGAGGTGGGTGATGCAGTAAGGGTTGTGCAAGGCTGACCAGGCAGCTGCCCAGATGGCACATCTGTGATGTCCGTCATGACACTACAGTGATAGTGGTGGTACACAGACATGCTGCAGGCAGTGGCAGTGACTGTAGCTCAAAAAGCAGTCGCACACAAAAATACTACCACTGTGGTTGTCTGCCTCCCCCCTGAAAAAGAATTGGCAGCAGCCGGGGATGGAGTGCTGGCAGTGGCAGTTGGGTGGGGGGTAGTGCAGCTGGGTATATGTGCCACTGCCGCCCCATCTGGACCTGCTTCCCTAGGCATCCTCCTAACCCACATAGTGGACAGGCCAGCACTGTGCTCCTTCCCCACTGCCACCATGCTGCCATGTCAGCATAGTGTGGGGGTGGCGGCGGCGGGTTCTGTGACTCACACCTGCAGCAGACAAAAGCTCTGTCCTGGCCCTGTATGTCCTGTGCAATGCAACATTTGCAAAGGTCTGTCTGATGGTGAACATGCAGTGGCAGGGACAGCAGAGTACATGCTGATCCCTCCCCACCGAGGTCAGACATAGCAGGACATGTGCCCATATGCCCCGGTGGAGAGGGGCCGGAGCAGCAAGGTGCACACAGCTGCATGGGTACAACATCAGTGAGGCTGCCTGTAGCACTTACCCAGTGTGTGTGCCATGACAGCAGAGAGGGTTAGAGCGGCTGACAGGTTGCTCACACTGAGCATTGGCCCATGGCACCAGTCTAGTTAACCATGTGATCGCTCGGACCTTGGATACGGATTCCCCCCACCAGTACATAGTGAGTAGATATGTGCATGGGGGGTGGGGAGGAAATGACACTGTGGAAGGAATGCTATGTGATAGGAGAACAGGGCATGTCAGAACCAAAATGCCCACCCAACACCGTCACCTGCAAGATGATAACACTATTACTACTACTATACATCGCTTATAAAGTGCTACAGGCATACACAATGCTGTACAAACACATAGGAAGATAGTCCATGCCTAAAGAACTTACAACAAATGAGGATAGATAGTACTATACAAGAGAAATGAGGGTACAATAGAGAGAGGAGACACCAGGTCACCAAGAGATAAGGATCAGACATTAGCCCCACAGAGGTCTGCCTTCTGCATTTATTTGAATTGGGAGAGAACTGAGATGTGACATATGGCTAGAGAATGCTTGCACAAGGCATCAGGAGTCCCATAGGCACTCCCTGTGGCTTTGAGCAAACCACTTAACCCTCTGTTGCCTCAGGTACACATAGATCGTGAGCCCTTTGGGGACAAGGGAATGTATCCAGTACCTGTTTGTAGTGATTACATAATGTAAACCACCTTGATTGAAGGATAAGATGCATAGAAAACTGGTTAAATAAATAAGATGAAAGGATCATAGTTTGGAGATGGCAGTAGAAGAAAAGGGCATAGAAAGGAGGTAGCCAGAGGAGAATCAGAGTCCATGGGAAGGGGTGCAGGGAGACAGGAGAGAGGAAAGGTAATGAGGGCAGTAGAGGGGATACATCTATAGGTTAGCATACATCACATGCATGAGATGGATATGGAAATGGATGGGGAGCCAGTGAAGTGGTAACAGGAGAGGATCAGCTGTGCAGCAGAGTCCTGAAGAGATGGAAGGGGAGAGAGATGACTCTAAGGGAGACCAGCAGGGATGAGGGTGCAGTGGCAAGATGGGAGGTAATTATAGAGTGGACAACAGCTTTTGTTGTGTGTTCAGAAAGCATGGGTCTCTGTCTGAACCGGGGCCCCCTCCAAATGTAAGGACCCAGTCATCAACAGCCATCTGAGGCACATATGAATCCACATCAGCCAGTTGGGGCAGCAAGATGTGAGGTTATGCCATGACTGTACCACAAGCACACATCAGGTATGGGGGACCAGGGCCATTCTGTTAGTTCTGCCATAGCATGTAGTGTTTGTAGGCCTGACTCATGGGCTTCCCCACTGAGAAGAACATATCCCATGTGTAAGACAGGAATGTCAGTTGCACCAGCAACATAAAAAGCCATTGCATCATACAGACTGGACAACATTTCCCCCTCCAACACCCACCAAACACACCTTGTCAGACAGGTATGGCACAGGGTATGCAGAGATCTCAGCAGACATGGACAGACCCCTACTCATGCCTACATTCACCCTGACAATGACCATAGCTACACCCATGGGCTGTTGTACTCATAAGGTGGCTCTGTGGCTTAACACACAAGGCCAGTGTGTATATGAGCTGAGGGTCACATATTCAAATCTGGCTGTGGATAAACTTCATCCTACATTACAGGTACAGCACCAGCATGTACAACTCAAGGAATCATCCAGCAAGGGGCTACACACCCATCAGTCACACAGACAGGCGCCACTACCCACAGCTGGATGGAAGGGCAGGCTGATAGCATGGGCACGCTGAGCTGGTGTGCATTTCAGAGCATGCAAATAGCACCTGCACAATGAGCACACATTACCAATGCTTGAGCAGATAAGGGGACCAAAGTGGTAGGCAGGAATGACAATCATCACCACTTTTGCACAGCACAGTGATATATGTGTGTGCGCACGTCTCCGGAGTATTGTGTCCTTCTGCAATGCACTGTGCCTCACATTGCATAAGCTGTTCCCAGCATTAGTCTGGAAATGTGCATGATGAGGAGCAGAGGATTGTGGGTATGGCCTGAAACAGAGTGGTTTGCTTAGGATGTGTATGGGTTGGAGGTAGGGTCAATGGCTGAGACTTTGTATTGCCAATCTGCCATGTTCATGGCCCAGCAGTACAATGACAGCAGCCCCACACCAGCCTCTACAAACTCCACAGCATTTGCTGTGCATGGACACAGCTGGCACAACCCTGGGCACTGACATGAGATGTTCTAGGAGACTGTGTCCTGCTCCTGGTCAACAGGAGCAGGACACAGGCCCCAGATATGACTCCCCCAAAGCGACAATACACAATGGTACAGCCAGATGAATTTGCAGCATATCTGGAGAACAAACTAACTACTAAGATGAATAATGTACCCTCAGATACACAGGGGCGGCCCAAGGGGGGTGCGGGGCCATGTGCAGAGACTCGGTGAGGGGCCTCATTTGCATAAGGGCACTCATTTGCATAAATATTTGCATAATGTTACCTTACACTAACTTTTAGTAAACATGCCTCTTAATGAGTGTATGGATAAAGAAAGACTAAAAGATTTCTATATTACTATAATCCAGTGCCAACTGCCAGGCACATTAGGAACTACTACAAACACTGCCCATTTCGAACCCATAGCAAACCCGCCGTATCATAACAGCACTACCAGGACTCACAAAGCACAAGACCCTACCTATCAAAAGGCTACACTGAAAATATTAAACCAATACATTTCAGAGAATAACAATACATGACCTACTGGGGAAAGAGAACAAGTGGCAATGTTAAATAGGAATTACATAAACAGAATACCTCAGCTCAGTTACACATGCAGAACATAGACCATCACCAAACAAGGAATCACAATTTAGAAACAGGAAGACAATAATTAAACTGGGAACCCCAAAAGCCCAACAACACTGTAGAGATAAAACTATAAATTAATTTCCTCTTGTACTAAACAAAGCACAGACGTTAATGATGCACAATTCTTAGAACTGGCATATTTCAGTTAATAAATTCAATAAAGAGATATTTTTCTACCTTTTGTGCATTTTTTTTCAGTTGCAATTGCTCCAGCCACTTTCTTCTGGTTTCTTCGTGTCTTCTGCTAACTCTCCATCGTCTGTTGTCCATTTGTCTTTTCTTCACGCTTCTAGTTTTTTCCATTCTCTCTACATCTGCTTTAACATACTAATCTTTCTCCTTTTGCTCTTTCCTCATTCCTATTTCATCCACTCAAATTTTACCCCTCCATCCTCAATCCCCACTTACTCTCCCAATATCCGGCCAATTGTAGATTTGTCTTCCCTCCCACACAAAATATTTTTTCACTCTCCCAGCTCTATCTCATTCTAATCCTCCCCCAACATCAGCTCCCTTCTAGTTCCAGCCCCACCCAGCATCCGCTCCCTTCTAGTCCACGCATCAGCCCATTTCCAGTCCTAGACCCCCATAAGCCCATTTCTAGTCCTATCCTAGCCCCACCATCAGCCCATTTCCAGTCCTAGCTCCCCCATCCGAGTCCCTCCATCAGCTCATTTCCAATCCCAGCCCCCCATCAGCCCATTTCTACTCCTTTCCTAGCCCCACCATCAGCCCATGTCAAATCCTAGCTCCCCTCCATTCAGCCCATTTCCAATCCAAGCCCCCCATGAGCCTACTTCCAGTTCTAACCCCTCCATGAGTCCATTTCAATCCAAGCCCCCCCAACAGCCCATTTCCAGTCCTATCCTAGCCCTCCATCAGCCCATTTCCTGTCCTAGCCCCCCTCACTCAGCCCATTACCAGTCCTAGCCCCCAATAGCCCATTACCAGTCCTAAGCCCCCCTATACCCCATTACCAGTCCTAACCCCCTCCCCCCATAAGCCCACTTCCAGTCTTAGTCCCCCCATAGCTCATTAGTAGTCCTAAACCCCCCCCCATAGCCCATTACCAGTCCTAACCCCCTCCCCCCATAAGCCCACTTCCAGTCTTAGTTCCCCCCACAGCTCATTAGTAGTCCTACCCCCCCCCCATAGCCCATTACCAGTCCTAACCCCATCCCCCCACCAGCCCAGATAGATTAAAAAAAAATACCGGCTGCTGCTGCTGCCGCCGTGGCAGCGGCAGAATCAAACGTCAACGCCGAGTCCCTCCCAAAGCGCAGGCTTTCAGAGCCGCGAGAGTTTCCCTTTCTTCTCGCGGCTCTGTTAATCTCGCTGGGGCTGATGGGATTTCCCATCAGCCCCGGCGGGATTAACAGAGCCGCGAGAGGTCAGAGAAGCTCTCGCAGCTCTGAAAACCCGCGCTTTGGGAGGGATTCGGGAGCTGATGCTCGAAGGAAGTTCTGCCGGGCAGTCGGGGCCCCGCGGCGTTGACATTTGATTCTGCCACTGCCACAGCGGCAGCAGCAGCAGCCGGTATTTTTTTTTTTAATGTACTTGGGCTAATGAATGTTTTTTGCGCGGGGCCCCCTGAAACGCGGGGCCCTGTGCAAAAAACATTCTTGCTCAATGGACGGGCCGGCCCTGCAGATACTTCCTTCAAGACCTACTCAATGAACAACAAGCACTGGACTTTCTTTCATCCAATTTCAGACGATCTATAGGAACACATACTGAACTGCCTAAACACTATCACCTTCTTTCATCCAATTTCAGACGATCTATAGCAGTGATGGCTAACCTTTTTGAGCCCGAGTGCCCAAACTGCCGCACAAAACCAAAGAATTTCCTCAAAGTGCCAGCACGTCCATTAAAGCCTCATTTGCATAAGGTGCCCCATTTGCATAAATATTTGCATAATGTTACCATACACTAACTTTTAGTAAACATGCCTCTTAATGAGTATATGGATAAAGAAAGACTAAAAGGTTTCTACATTACTATAATCCAGTACCAACCGCCAGGCACATTAGGAACTACTACAAACGCTGCCCATTTAGAACCCATAGCAAACCCGCCGTATCCTAACAGTACTACCAGGACTCACAAAGCACCATACCCTAACTATCAAAAGGCAACACTGCAAATATTAAACCAATACATTTCAGAGAACAACAATACATGACCTACTGGGGAAAGAACAAGTGGCAATGTCAAATAGGAATTATATAAACAGAATACCTCAGCTCAGTTACACATGCAGAACAGACCATCACCAAACAAGGAATCACAATTTAAAAACAGGAAGACAATAATTAAACTGGGAACCCCAAAAGCCAAACTTGGAATATACAACAACACTGTAGAAATAAAACTATAAATTAATTTCCTCTTGTACTAAACAAAGCGCAAAAATTAATGATGCACATTTCCCAGAGCTGACATATTCCAGTTAATAAATTCAAAATAAAGAGATATTTTTCTACCTTTTGTGCATTTTTTTTCAGTTGCAATTGCTCCAGCCACTTTCTTCTGGTTTTCTTCGTGTCTTCTCCTAACTCTCCATCTGCTGTCCATTTGTCCTTTCTTCTGTCTTCTTGGTTTTTTTTTCCATTCTCTCTCTACATCTGCTTTAACATACTAATCTTTCTCCTTTTGCTCTTTCCTCATTCCTATTTCATCTACTCAAAATTTACCCCTCCATCCTCAATCCCCACTTATTCTCCCAATACCCGGCCAATTGTAGATTTTTTATCCCTCCCACACAAAATATTTTTCCCCTCTCCATTTTACTCTCCCAGCCCCATCCCATTCTAATCCTCCCCCAACACCAGCTCCCTTCTAGTTCCAGCCTCACCCAGCATCCATTCCCTTCTAGTCCCTGCATCAGCCCATTTCCAGTCCTAGCAGCCCCCAACCCATTTCCAGTCCTAGCAACCTCCCAACCCAATACCAGTCCTAGCCCCCCCTCATCAACCCACTTCCAGTCCTAACCCCCCATAAGCCCATTTCCAGTCCTAGCTCCCCCATCTATTTGCAGTCCCATCCGAGTCCCTCCATCAGCTCATTTCCAAACCCAGCCCCCCATGAGCCCATTTCTAGTCCTTTCCTAGCCCCACCATCAGCCCATGTCAAATCCTAGCTCCCCTCCACTCAGCCCATTTCCAATCCAAGCCCCCCATGAGCCTACTTCCAGTTCTAGCCCCTTCATGAGTCCATTTCAATCCAAACCCCCACCACAGCCCATTTCCAATCTTAGCACCCCCCCAACAGCCAATTTCCAGTCCTATTCTAGCCCCTCCATCAGCCCATTTCCTGTCCTAGCCCCCCCTCACCCATTTCCAGTCCTAGCTCCCTCCCCCTCACAACCCATTTCCATTCCAAGCCCCAATCCCATCAGCTATTTGCAGTTCAAGCCCTCCTTCCACTCAGCCCATTTCCAGTCTTAGCCCCCCCATAGCCCATTACCAGTCCTAACCCCCCCACCAGCCCATTACCATTCCTAACCCCCCCATCACCCAATTTCCAGTCTTAGCCCCCCCCCATAGCCCATTACTAGTCCTACCCCCCCCCCCCCAAATCACCATCACCATCACCATCACCAGCCCACTTCCAGCCTTAGCACCCCCATTGGCCCTTTACTAGTCCTAACCCCCCCCCCCATCAGCCCATTTCCAGTCTTAGCCCCCCCCATGGCCAATTACCAGTCCTCCCCCCGGCCAATTACCAGTCCTAACCCCCCCCCCCCTGGCCAATTACCAGTCCTACCCCCCCCCCCCCGGCCAATTACCAGTCCTACCCCCCCTGGCCAATTACCTGTCCTACCCCCCCCCCGGCCAATTACCAGTCCTATCCCCCCCCTGGCCAATTACCAGTCCTAACCCCCCCCATCAGCCCCTTTCCAGTCTGAGCCCCCCCCCATGGCCAATTACCAGTCCTAACCCCCCCCCCTGGCCAATTACCAGTCCTACCCCCCCCTGCCAATTACCAGTCCTAACCCCCCCATCAGCCCCTTTCCAGTCTTAGCCCCCCCCCCATGGCCAATTACCAGTCCTAACCCCCCCCATCAGCCCCTTTCCAGTCTTAGCCCCCCCCCATGGCCAATTACCAGTCCTAACCCCCCCCCCATCAGCCCATTTCCAGTCTTAGCCTCCCCACCATAGCCCATTACCAGTCCTAAACCCCCTTCCCCCTATCATCCCAAATTTAAAAAAAAAAAAACCCAACCCACCCGGCGGCTTCTGCCGCGGCAGCCTCACGAGCTCGGCCGCGGGGGCCCCCCCCCCTGCCCGGCAGAGCCTCCCTGCATCATCTACCTTCAAGTCGCAAAACGCGGGCTTCTTTCAGAGCCGCGAGAGTTTCCTTTCTCGCGGGAGAGCCGCGAGAAAGGAAACTCTCGCGGCTCTGAAAGAAGCCCGCGTTTTGCGACTTGAAGGTAGATGATGCAGGGAGGCTCTGCCGGGCAGGGGGGGGGGGGCCCCGCGGCAGAGCTCTTGAGGCTGCCCCGCGGCAGAGCTCTTGAGGCTGCCCCGCGGCAGAGCTCTTGAGGCTGCCCCGCGGCAGAGCTCTTGAGGCTGCCCCGCGGCAGAGCTCTTGAGGCTGCCCCGCGGCAGAAGCAGCCGGTTTGTTTGGTTTTTTTTTTTTTTTAAATTTGGGACCTTTTAAATGCGGACCTTCCCGCGTGCCAGCTGCAAGGCCTTCGCGTGCCACAGCTGGCACGCGTGCCATAGGTTCGCCATCGCTGATCTATAGGAACACATACTGAACTGCCTAAACACTATCACCTCCCCCTTGACCCATGCCCCACCTCCTGGATAAAGACATCAAAACAAGATCTGTCACCTTTCCTACTCTGAATAATAAACCTATCACTGGCACAAAGCTACATGCTTGCGAGCTTAAAAATAGTCTCCATTAGACCATTGCCTAAAAACCCTGCATCTGACCCCAAATTACCTTCCTCCTACTCACATATATCAAGCATCCCATTTCTTGCTAAGGTGGTATAAAAAGCAGTGCAGCTCCAAAATTTTATAGATACTTCATCCCCTTTGACCCACAGCAACATGGCTTTATTCCAGGATACAGAGTATAAACCCTGCTAACCTCACTAATACTTTATTCACAGGAACTGAGAATTCTAAGCTGGGTACTCATCTTTCTAGAAATAGCAGCTGCCTTTGATACACTAAACCATAAAAAAGCTCATATCCAGACTGATGTAGTTGGGAATTAGTGATACTCCCTCAGATTGTGTCTTCCAGCTCAAGGTAAAGGACAATATTTCAAAACTAATTAAGCAGAAACAAGGTATACCTCAGGAATCCTTCTTGTCTGCCCTGTTATTCAACTTATACATGCAGCCAGTCTGCAAGATTATTCAAGAATACAACCTCAACTACCATCTATATGCAGATGATTTAGAAGCATAGAAACATGATGGCAGAAAAAGACCACATGGACTATCTAGTCTGTCCTTCCATATCAACCACTGCAACAGTCCCCTTTTTTCCTTTAGAGATCATCTGTGTTTGTCCCATGCTTTTTTGAATTCAGATACTGTCCTCATCTCTACCACCTCCACCGGGAGACTATTCCATGCATCTACCACTCTTTCCATAAAGAAATATTTCAGCATATTATTTCTGAGTCTATCCCCTTTCACCCTCATCATATGTCCCCTCTTAGCAGAGCTTGCTTTCAATTGAAAGAGGCTCTCCTCCTGTGTATTTATGCCATGGAGTTATTTAAAAGTCTCAGTCATATCACCTCTATCCCGCCTTTCCTCTAAAGTATACATATTAAGATCCTTAAGTCCGTCCTGATATGTTTTATAATGATGATGATATGCAGGGCCGGATTTACCTATACGCCATGTACGCCATGGCGTAGGGCCCACAGCTGCAAAGGCCCCACAAAAATGGAACAAGTTAGGCTTTTTTTAAAAAATAAAATAAAAAAAAAACCTGCTGGCTGCCGCCGCGGGGCCCCCTCTGCAAGCTCGATCCCTCCCTCCATGCCTCCGTGCCTCCCTCCGTGCAGGCTGTGAGAGGCGCGAAGGCAGACTTTCCCATCAGCCCCTGCGGGCTTAACAGAGACGCGAGGGAGACAGTCTCCCTTCACGCCTCTCACAGCCTGCACGGAGGGAGGCACGGAGGCACGGAGGGAGGGATCGAGCTTGCAGAGGGGGCCCCCGCGGGTCAGTCCATGCTGCCGCGGCAGCAGAGGAGGCCCCGCTGCGGCAGCCAGCAGGTTTTTTTTAAATTAAATTTTACTTTAGGCTGGGGGAGGGGGTAGGACTGGTAATGGGCTATTGGGGGGGCTGGGGCTGGGACTGGAAATGGGTTGGGGGATTAAGGCTGGAGGTGGGCTGATGAGGTTAGGACTGGTAATGGGCTGTGGGCTATGGGGGGGGTTAGAACTGGTAATGGGCTTTGGGGGGGGTTAAGACTGGTAATGGGCTGTGGGCTGATGGGGGCTGTTTGGTAATGGGCTATGGGGGACTAGGACTGGAAATGGGCTGGGGGGGTTAAGACTGGAGGTGGGCTGATGGGGTTAGGACTGGTAATGGGCTGTTGGGGGGGTTTAGAAGTGGTAATGGGCTTTGGGGGGGTTTAGACTGGTAATGGGCTGTGGGCTGATGGGGGCTGTCTGTAATGGGCTATGGGGGGGCTAGGACTAGAAAGGGGCTGGGGGGGTTAAGACTGGAGGTGGGCTGATGGGGTTAGGACTGATAATGGGCTGTTGGGGGGGGGTTAGAACTGGTAATGGGCTTTGGGGGGGTTAAGACTGGTAATGGGCTGTGGGCTGATGGGGGATGTCTGGTAATGGGCTATGGGGGGGCTAGGACTGGAAATGGGCTGGGAGGGTTAAGACTGGAGGTGGGCTGATGGGATTAGGACTGGTAATGGGCTGTGGGCTGATGGGGGGGGGTAGGACTGGCAATGGGCTATGGGGGGCTGACTGGAAATGGGTTGATGGGGTTAGGACTGGAAGTGGGCTGATGGGGGGTTAGGACTGGTAATGGGTTATAGGGGGGGCTTAAACTGAAAATGGGGTGATGGGGGGTTAGGACTGTAAGTGGGTTGATGGGGGGCTAGGACTGGTATTGGGTTGGGGGGTTGCTAGGACTGGAAATGGGCTGATGGGTGGCTAGGACTGGAAATGGGCTGATGTAGGGACTAGAAGGGAATGGATGCTGGGTGGGGCTGGAACTAGAAGGGAGCTGATGTTAGGGGAGGATTAGAATGGGATGGGACTGGAAGAGTAAAATGGAGAAGGGAAAAATATTTTGTGTGGGAGGGATAAAAAATCTACAATTGGCCGGGTATTGGGAGAGTAAGTGGGGATTGAGGATGGAGGGGTAAAATTTGAGTGGATGAAATAGGAATGAGGAAAGAGCAAAAGGAGAAAGATTAGTATATTAAAGCAGATGTAGAGAGAGAATGGAAAAAAACTAGAAGCGTGAAGAAAGGACAAATGGACAGCAGACGATGGAGAGTTAGCAGAAGACACGAAGAAACCAGAAGAAAGTGGCTGGAGCAATTGCAGCTGAAAAAAATGCACAAAAGGTAGAAAAATATCTCTTTATTTTGAATTTATTAATTGGAATATGTCAGCTCTGGTAAATGTGCATCATTAACGTCTGCGCTTTGTTTAGTACAAGAGCAAATTATTGTATAGTTTTATTTCTACAGTGTTGTATATTCCAAGTTTGGCTTTTGGGATTCCCAGTTTAATTATTGTCTTCCTGTTTCTAAAATTTGATTACTTGTTTGGTGATGGTCTATGTTCTGCATGTGTAACTGAGCTGAGGTGTTCTGTTTATATAATTCCTATTTGACATTGCCACTTGTTCTCTTTCCCCAGTAGGTCATGTATTGTTGTTCTCTGAAATGTATTGGTTTAATATTTGCAGTGTTGCCTTTTGATTGGTAGAGTATGGTGCTTTGTGAGTCCTGGTAGTGCTGTTAGGATATGGCGGGTTTGCTATGGGTTCTAAATGGGCAGTGTTTGTAGTAGTTCCTAATGTGTATGGCAGTTGGCACTGGATTATAGTAATGTAGAAATCTTTTAGTCTTTCTTTATCCATACACTCATTAAGAGGCACGTTTACTAAAAGTTAGTATATGGTAACATTATGCAAATATTTATGCAAATGAGGCCCCTTATGCAAATGAGGCCCACACCCCCCTTGGGCCGCCCCTGCTGGGGGCCCACAATTTTTGTTGGCGTAGGGCCTCACTCAAGGTAAATCCGGCCCTGATGATATGTTTTATAACGAAGACCACTAACCATTTTAGTAGCTTTTTAGTAGCTACCCTCTGCACTGACTCCAACCTGTTTATATCCTTTTGAAGGTGCAGTCTCCAGAATTGCAAATGAGGTTGCACCAAGGACTTATACAGAGGCACTATAACCTCCTTTTTCCTGCTGGCCATTCCTCTTCCTATGCACTCAAGCATCCTTCTAGCTTTTGCCATCGCCTTTTCTACCTGTTTAGCTACTTTAAGATCATCAGATACAATCACGCCTAAGTCCCTTTCTTCTTTAATGGACAGAAGTACTTCATCCCCTATACTATATTGCTCCCTTGGATTGTGGCAGCCCAAATGCATGACCCTGCATTTTTTAACATTAAATTTCAGCTGCCAAATTCTAGACCATTCTTCAAGCTTAGCTAGATCCCTCTCAAGCTTAGCTAGATTTGATGATCTATGCCCCCTTTAACTCTAAAATCCTGGATTACTCTACACTAAAAGCTTGTCTGAAGACAGTTGTAAACTGGTTAAAAAAGCACAACCTGACAATCAACTGTAACAAATCTGAAGTCCTTACCATTACTCGTGACACCTCATATTCCCCCCAGATATATTTAAATGTGATGACATGACTATTCTGGTCAAAAAGGATGTGAAATATCTTGAAGTAAACCTAGACCAGCAACTAAACATGAAGACACATTAAGAAAATGGTATTTACTGCTTATTACAAAATGAAAGTCCTTCGGAACCTCTGCTCCCTACTTGACCACAATTATTTCTGCACCATATGCCAGACCATTATCACTCCACACCTGAACTATTGTAATTTGATTCTTCAAGGACTCCCCAAGCACACTATCCACACCCTACAGCTAGTTCAGAATACCACAGCTCAATTAATCACAGGAGCTGCACAACAGGAACATATCACTCCAATGCTCAAGAGCTTACACTGGCTACCTATATCATCCCGTATTAAATATAAGACACTAATGATCACATTTAAAACCATACTCCTCCAATCAGCTGAATGTCTCTTCCCACTGATACAGAAAGCTCTGAAATCTAGATCAAGAAGACATTCACATCAAAACCTCCTTTCAATCCATTTCCAAAAGACCAGAAGTCTACAAGCAACTTGCCAGAGAGCATTCTCAATGTACAGTCCAACATTATGGAACTCATTGCCTTCTGAGCTCCATTCAATAACAGATACTTCAGATTTTAGAAAGAAGTTGAAGACACTACATATCTTAGAGCATTTTGGACCAACTACCAACTACCTAATAGACCAACTACCTAATAGACTGTCCAATATAATAGTAGACTCTCATACACAATAGACACCCCTACACAACATGCTGCTGAACACAGTCAAGTTGCAGTTCCCCTCCCTATTGCTGTATCTAATCCTATAATCTCAGAGTGTAATATTAACCTTGAAATTGTAAATTAGAGTCTACCATAGTTTGCTCATAACATTACACTGTATCATAGTTTGATTAACCAATTCAATGTAATATAGTTACTTTTATCCTAATAATACATCATAGCTTGTTGACCCAGGTCAAGATAACATACTAAGTTCAATGAATCAACCTCGCTGTTCCATGTATAACATTGAGTTAAATGTAAAACACTTTGTTAACCCTGAAAATCAATAAAAAAAATCATTAAAGAAATAAAAGATAAACAATGCTAGCATGCTGTAATTGGGCAGAGAACCAAGTGACAAACATTGCATACTGCAGACAATAACTGCTGCACACTAGCAACAATATAGATATACAGCAAAACCAACAAAGTCCATCTCTAGCAGTACATGATCTGTGGACCAGGTGCTATGCACCCCTTCTCACCTTCAGGGTGACCACTGAAACTGGTCAGTAGCACAGTTTGCAGTTGTTATGTGGCTGCAGCACACACTGTCAGTACATATCACAGAGCTGATGTGATGGATCACTGCATTCTCCATTTGGTGATCAGTTGCAGAATGATGTTCTGTGTGTGCTGTGCATCATGGGTAATGAAGGGGCTACCCTGTACCGGCACACACAGCAGACATTGCAGGCATAGTGGTGACTGTGATCACTGAGGCATAGCCCAGTACCCACCTGTCATCTTTGATGGTGGGATAGGTGTGCATGATCCCTCGGTGAGCACAGTTGGTCTGCAATGGACCACATGCCTCATTACTGTGATTTGCTTTGTTGAATGTCTAGGTGTACCTTTACCCCCTGTGTGTAGCATGTCACAGGGGACTGCAAGCCATGCACATATGTTGTCTCTGGGGTTTGTACCACACTGTGACACAGCAGACCCATGGACGTGCCTGCTGTTGCCATTGAGGGTACAGTGCTGGGATGGGCATCTTGACCTCACCGGTGCCTTGGCCTTTGCCCAAGAAAGGTTGCCTGCAGTTCTGTGTCTATAGTGCTGCTACAGTATTGTGTGTCATGGGCATTACATACTGCATGTGCGCCAGTGGAGCAAGCATCTAGGTGTGGTGTGCCACTGTCTTGGAATGTGCCAGCCATGTTGTTTCATGTCATGGAGTCCACACATTGCAGGCAGGGACCTACAGTCTCTTTGATTCCAGACATTACTTTGCAGAGCAGTGTGGGGGTGTAGCCTAATGGTTAGAGCACTGTTTCTCATAAGCAAGGGATAAGGGTTCTATTCCCAACTGTTCTCTGTTTTCTACTCAGTTCATTTTCATGCCTGGAATGGTCAGGGGTCTGCTATGACTGGCTGATACAGATTCTTATGCTTTGTTATGTGTTCCACCCACATTTTGGGTCTGCAAACATGCAATTTGCCATCATGCCCTTCTGAGAGCATGACTTTATTGGCTCTGCTGCAGCCCTTTGCAAGGGGTCAGACATCTTCACCCTACAGATATTTGCCACCTGACTGAAGGTGTATCCTGATGGTCAGGACACTGGTTTAGGAACCAGCATGCCAGGGTTCAATACCCCCTATCACTCCTTGTGTTAGAAGTTGAGAAGTTTAACTGGTGCTTGTTTTGCATGGCACAGCCTTCATAGAATGACCACAGCTCCTTGTGACCTTGGACAGGTCACTTAACCTCCATTTCCTCAGCAGATTGCAGGTTCTCACAGTCCCTGTTTTTAATCCAATGTACAATGCTTTGGCTGTACTGATACAGTAGTGTAATGGAAGGCAGTTACATACATACAGATATAACGCACTTGTGAAACATAATTCAGGTATCACATCATGACTGTGACTGTACAGCTTTTGCTCCATCACACCTATACATTATATGCAGACACATCCTACCCCTTGGATGGCCACCTGCAGGGATCATCTCACATCATTCCATGCCCCATTTGCCTGTTTGGGTGACTCCTGTCCAGATGTTGTATGCATATTTGTCTGATAAGTTGTATGGTGGTTGGGCGGCTGGGACAGGTGTGAGAGCAACATATCTGGTATCAGGCCTTCCATGTGGCACTGCCACATGTGTTTCCCACACAGTATGGATACATTAGGAATGGCACCTTGGGTACATAAGTGCTACATGCCCATAGCACCCTCTCATATACTTCCATCCTTCCTGCAGCCCTTCCATCAGCCTCTGCAGGCTGTGTGCAATCTTGTATTCTCCTGCTAGCTGCTATACCATAGGCCACACAGGTATGCTTTTCCACATTTTGACTTTTCATGCATGCCTTTCCAGTGCCTGATCTGCATGTCACCACTCCTGCTCTGTCATCCATTTGATGCACACATCATGGCTATCTGACTCCGCTGGGGGATACGTCTTCCCCATCCTATGCCACTCACTGACATTATGCATTTTACAAGGATACACCCCAGTGCATCAGTACAGCTGCCTCCCACATGCTCATCCCGTTTACTGGCTGCCACATTGAGTACACCCAAATCTGTCAGGTCCATCAGCTCCCACCTGTCCTTCTATCCATCACTATTACATTGCCTTTTGCTGGGACTCTCTTATCCAGCCATTTTTGGGCGCTGAGGTTAATGCTTGCCACCTTAATGCCCGGTGTCCTGTTAGTGCACATTAAGCGGGCCATTGAACCCTTACCACCAGAATGCCTCCTACCCGCCCAGAGTCTTTTTCGCACGGAGAACCCCTTATCGCTGCCGTTAACACTTGATAAGCCCTGCTACCTTAATGCTCTTTAGTAAACCTATCCCTTTATCTTTAAATTGTGGCAGCTAGTTGCTTTAAAAAATATTAGTCAAGAACAGAAAACAAAACAGGTTAATCTGCTTTGAATGTGCTTATCAGCTACTCACATGTTGCATGTTTAAAGTCTGGTCAAGTATGACTTTTAACATTATTGTCAACTTTTGTAGTGTAATCTTCTATGGATAGTAATATTGTTGGAATATAAAGTATGTTAATAAATAAATAAATGCATAAATATATAGATAGATGTTTATTTCTCTAGCCTTTTGTAAGAACTTCCATACTGGGTCAGACCAAAAGTCCATCAAGACCAATGTCCTGTTTGCAAACGTGGCCAATGCAGGATCCCCACATCTTCTCTCCCCTCTGATATCGATGTTTCCTATTTTAGCATTTCCTTAGATTTTTCCACCTTGTTGCCATCTTTCTTTTGTTTGTGACATTTCTCATTTTGCTTTTCCTGTACCCTTGTATTTATCTTTATGTACCTGTACTCTTCCATTCTCTTCTCTCATTCTCTCACACACACCACTTGCTCCTCTCTCCCTCACACATATCCCTCTTTCTTGCACTCACCCTTCTTAATCTCTCACATACTGCTCCCTCACCTTTTGTCCTCATTTTTAACTCCACCTCCCCTTCCTTATCTCTCTGTTTTACTGTATACCACCCTTCTCCCTCTTTCCTTTCCCCTGCCCTACCGGCTCCACTGGCTCCAGCTCATTCAAAATGCTGCTGTCTGCATCCTTGCACATGCCTCTTGTTGTGAGCATGTGCCCCCCTCCTAGTCTGTTACCACTGACTCCCTGTTAAACATTGGTTACAATACAGCTCCTCACTTTAATCCACTGAGTGTTTCACACAAGCTAACTGTTATCTTTCTGATGTTCTGCTCTTTCACTCCCCACATCGTGTTCTCCACAACATCCATACAAACCATCTACACCTGGGGTCATCAACCTCCAGAGGGCCGCGGGCCGCACAGCCGACTACCGGGAGCCTCGCGGGCCGCACCCCCCTTCTCCCTGCCCCCGCGAAAAAAAACAACAAACGCAAAATTATGAAAACAATGGCTGATCACCTTTACTGAATTTAATGAGATGGCTGATGATTCATGCTAGCAGACAAACGGTTAAAGTCCGGCTTCACAGATGACACTGACAGGAGAAGGGATGCTTGCAGGTGGTCGTCGGTGAGCTGCGAGCGCGTGGATGACTTTATCAATTTCATTCGGCTGAACAGCTGTTCGCAGCAGTAGGTTGAGCCGAAGAGAGCAGCGACCTTGCGTGCATTGGCGGCCATGGACAGGTGTGTGGCCGCCTGTGTCTTCCAAAATGTGACAGGGCCCATAGCCATGAAGCGCGACTTCTGTGCGTCGTCACACTGCAGTTCGATCAAGTCCATTTGAAGGTCAGAGGGCACGTCGGTGGGGTTCATCTCGAAGGGGGCACTGAAGAGGGCAAAGTCTTGCGAGTGCTTGGTGAAGTCTTGGAAACGAGCCTCAAACTCCGTCTTGAGATGACGGATGGTGGATGCGTAACAGCGAGCAGCAGCAGCCGAAGGCGTCAGTGCAGCGAGCTGCGCAAAGTGTGCGAAGTTGCGTGCTTGCAGCTGCTTTTCCCACAGCATTAGCTTCACTTGAAAGGCCTTGACCTTGGCGACCATGTCTGAGATGAGGAGTTCTTTGCCTTGCAGTTGGGTGTTGAGCTGATTCATGTGAGCTGTCAGGTCGACAAGGAACGCTAAATCCTGGCACCACTGAGGATCGCGCAGCTGCGGGAAGTCGAATCCCTTGGCTTCGAGGAAAGACGCCAGCTCTTCTCTCAGCTCGTAGGCACGCTGAAGCATCTTCCCACGGCTGAGCCAACGCACCTCGCAGTAGTACAGCAGATCGCCATACTGTGCGTCAGCCTCTGCGAGCAAGTCCTTGAACTGGCGATGATTCAATGCGTGCGACAGCACCAAGTTCACAGCCTTCACAATGACCGACATGACCTCAGCGATGGTTGCAGACTTGGCACAAAGGGCTTCTTGGTGGACGATGCAGTGCAATGTCTTGATATCCTGTTTGTGGACGAGGTCGCGCACGTGCTTCACAAGAAGCGAGGCAAAGCCGTTCTTCTTCCCCAACATGGTAGGGGCACCGTCAGTGGTGACACCACACAGACGCGACAAGTCAAGTTCAAAGTCCTTGATCCAGGAGAGCACAGCTGCCAACACATCAGCGCCAGTGGTGGTTCCGCTCATCGGCACAAGCTGAGCGAACTCCTCGATGATGTCGAAGGAGTCTGTGACGCCACGGAAGTAGATCGCCAGCTGAGCGATATCCTTCACATCTGTCGACTCATCCAAGGCAATCGCGAAGTGCTGACAGTCACGGAAGCGCTGCTTCAAGGTGCCCAAGACGTCGTCCTTCATATCTTCGACGCGGCGAGTGAGGGTCGGAGCAGACAGGCTGACCTTCTCGAAGACCGCCTTCTTCTCAGGGCACACTTCGTCGGCGATAGTGAGTACACAGTCCTTTACGAATTCGCCGTCGGTGAAGGGCTTGAGACGAGTTGCGGCGAGGTAGGCAACGCGGTAGCTAGCTGTGGTGTTGCTGGCGGCTGCAGTCTGGGCGGCTGTCACGCTCTTCACAAAGAGAGCAGACTGGCGTTGGAGCGCAGACGGCACGCGGGTAAACTCCTGCTTCTTCTTGACTGCATCCATCTTGGCGTACTCTGGGTGGACGGACTCGAAGTGGCGCTTCACATTGTAGTCCTTCAGAACGCCAACGGTCTTCTGACAGATGACACACAGCGCACGATCCTTGTGCAGCGTGAAGAAGAGCTTGTTCCACTCAGGGTTGAAGCCGCGGTTCTCATCGCTGAGCTTGCGCTTCTTGTTCATGGGGGAAGCCATGGGGAAAAAAGAGAACAGGAATTCTATCGATAGCTGCAAAAACAGAATCAAAGTTTAAGCCTTATTGCTGATTGGTCCTCTAATTTATTTATTTATTTTATTTATTTATTTAATTTATTTAACTGTATTTATATCCCGCTTTTCACTGGGTCAAAGCGGTGTAACACATAACAAGGGAGGGGGGGGATCAAGGGGGGGGGGGCCATCACCGGTGTCGTGGTCTGTTAGCCAGGTTTCCGTTACACAGAGGATGTCAGTCTTATCTGTTGTGATCAGGTCCTGGAGCATGTGATATTTATTCCTAACTGAGCGGGCGTTTATGAGTGAAATGGAGAGGTGGTGGTGGTTTGTGGGGTCAGTGGTGCAGGTTGGTGTGCAAGGTGAGTGTGTGTGCTTGTGTGCATGATTGTGGGTGCTCGTGGGTTGAGCTGTTGTGGTGTCTGGGCAGAGGGGGTTGCAGGGTTTGGCTGAGTGGGGGTGGAGGATTAGGAGGGGTGTTAGGAGATAGATGGGGGCTAGGAGTGGTGGCATGCTGTGTGGGAGTACCTGGGTTCTCCAAGCGGTGTGGTCGTTTTCTTTGCGGGGTGCGCCAACGAGCGGTCGAGATGATCTTTAACCATGAAGGAAGGCTGCGCACAACGAGAAGGGAAAAGGGCAGCGTAAGTAACTCACTCAAACCTCCGCCTGTAATGTCAGGAGCGTGGGGCCGCGGGAAGTCGGATGGAGCCGGTTACTCGCCGGCCGCTGTGAGGCTCCCAGATGCAGGAGGAGGGGGGGTGAAATTGAGGGAAGAAAAATCTACCTGCAAATGCTGCTGAAAAGAGCAAAGGGGGGAGGCATCTTTCAGGCACTGACAACCGCCCACACCAGCGACTTTCCTAATGCAGTGGGGCATTATCCCACGTTCCCCTCTTGCTCCGTCTTCATATCCTTCGTTCCCACCCTCCGCTACCATCCAGAATGGAGAGGCTGCCAGTTCTAGAGCATCCTGGAAGAATGACCAATCAGGGCGCCTGGCGTCAACGAGCCGCCTCCATAGGTCCAATCGGCACGGTTTGCCCCGCCTTTCTCGGTAGCTCTCCACCTGCAGGCAGGTCCTTAAAATAGGTTGGTGCAGCTGGTGGAAAAAAAGTGCAGTGTGTGGCATTGCGGAGATGCTGCAGTTGTGTACTTTTCAAAAATAGGCTATTGGTCGCGTTGTAAAAGTTCCTAAATGCAGATATTTTGTGCGCAAAGTGCACTTTTGCAAAGTCACTTCACAGTCATGCCGCGGGCCGCAGATACAATGACGGGAATCCTTGGCGGGCCGCACGTAATGTTAACCGGGGTAGAGCCTCGCAGGCCGCACGAAGGGACCTCGTGGGCCGCATGCGGCCCGTGGGCCGCAGGTTGGTGACCCCTGATCTACACCCTTTCCTTTGCTTCTCAGGCCCAGTTATGTTTATGTTTATGCAATTTCTTGATATACCACCCAGGCTGAAGGGTATCAGAGCAGTTTACAATCACTACAAGCAGGTACTGGATACATTCCCCTTGTCCCCAAAGGGCTCACAATCTATGTGTACCTAAGGCAACAGAGGGTTAAGTGGCTTGCCCAAGGCCACAAGGAGTGCCAATAGGACTAGAAACCCCAGTCCCTCCAGCCTGAGATTGCTGTCCCCAGGTGGGAATTGAATCCCTGGCCCTCCAGCCTGTAGTATGTTGTTCCAAGCACTAGGACACTCCTATGGGCTAAACTAAAGGAGACAATAAAAGGAGCAACAGATACATATGTAAGAAAAGTAAATCAAACAAGTGGAAAAGGAAACCTATTTGGTTCTCCAAAGAAGTGGCTGCACAAATAAAGGCAAAAACCACAGTTTTCATAAAATTCAGATGTTCACAAACAAGAGGAACACAGAAAAGAATATAGGATACAACTAAAAGAGACAAAAAGAGAAATAAGGATATCAAAGGCAGAAGAAATGATGGTTAAAGATGTGAAGTATGGCGACCACTGTTCCCTCTTAGCTATGCGCGTGTGCGCGCGCACACACCTTGCCGAGTGAGCGCACATACTTTACAACAGAGCGCACAAAAATTACGGTTCTGATTCTGATAGAAAACAACACAGACGTTCTTAAAATTGAAAAGTTGTTGTGTATTTATGGTTTTCACAAGTTCTACAATATTTTCTAGTGCAATCAGTGTGGTGTACATACTGTATTCTGACGTGTAGTCAAATTTTAAAGTATATAACTCCGAGTGTCATTATGTGGCGCACAAAAATTTAACCTTCCTTCAAAAGCTGCACAGCTGATATTTTATGCGCACACAGCCTACAGAAAATTAGAGGGAACATTGGTGGCGACCAAACTTTTTTCAGGCATATTCGGGAGAGGAGGAAAATCAGAGGTGGAATTGCAGGACTCAAATGTTCTGGGAACAGATTTATGGAAAGTGACACTGAAAAAGCGAAAATGCTAAACAAATACTTCTGCTCTGTTTTTACTAAAGAAAATCCTGGAGAAGGACCACCTGTGATTGACAAATATACAAATGGCAATGGAATAGATACCGCACCTTTCACAGAAGATGATGTGTTAGAACAACTTGCAAAACTGAAAGTGGACAAGGCCATGGGACCGGATGGGATACATCCCAGGATACTGAAAGAGCTCAGAGAGGTTCTTGCAGGGCCGTTAAAGGATGTTTTTAATAGATGCTTGGAGACAGGAGACATTTCACAGGACTGGAGAAGGGCTGATGTGGTACCTCTTCACAAAAGTGGTAGTAGGGAAGAAGTGACAAACCACAGGCCAGTAAGTCTTACCTCGGTGGCCGGAAAAATAATGGTGGTACTCCAGAAAGAACAAATAGTGAACTTGGGAGTGGATAACATGAGGAAAGATCTACAAAAGCTGGAAGAATGGTCTAATGCTTGGCAGTTAAGATTTAATGTGAAGAAGTACAGTGTCATACACTTGGGAAGCAGAAATCCAAGGTTAAGTGGCTTGCGATAGGAGGTGAGAGGTTGGTGTGCACGGATTGGGAGAAGGACCTCAGAGTGATCGTTTTTGAGGATCTCAAGGTGGTGAAAGAGTGTGATAAGGCAGTGGCAAAAGCCAGAAAGATGCTGGGTTGCATACAGAGAGGAATTACCAGCAGAAAGGAAGAGGTACTAATGGTTTTTTATGGTTATGGTTTTTTTATGGTTTAGGCATTTGATATACCGCCCTTTTACTTAGGCATCAGAGCGGTTTACATGTATACTAACAGGTACTTTTTTTTTTAATGCCACTGTACAAGTTGCTGGTGAGGCCTCACTTGGAATATTGTGTTCAGTTCTGGAAACCGTATCTCTCAAAGGATATAAAAACGCTGGAAACCGTTCAGAGGAAGGCAACCAATATTATTTGAAGCCTGCGTCAGAAGACTTATGAGAAGAGAATTGAAGACCTAAATATGCACACTCTGGAGGAGAGAAGGGATAGGGGAGATATGATTCAGACCTTCAAATACTTAAAGAGTATTAATGAACACAGCTCTTCCAAAAATGAAGAAGCTGTAAAACTAGAGGACATAACATGAAGCTGCAAGGGGTAAACTAAAAGGCAATGCCAGGAAATACTTTTTTCACTGAAAGAGTGGTGAATGCTTGGAATACCCTCCCAATGGAAGTTGTGGGGGGAAAATACAGTGACAGAATTCAAAATGGCATGGGACCGACACAGTGGATCCCTCTATAGCAACAGGATAAAATCAAAATAAACATAACTATCTCTTATATTTGAACAAATAGTGGTGACCTACTCTTGCTGCCTTGCTGGGGAGACTAGATTGACCATACTGATCTACATCTGCCGCCGTATACTATATTATGATGTTACTGTATTAACTCTTCCCAGCCAGGAAAGCTTTTTATCCTTCTAATAAGAAAATAAATTGCTAACATTAGCAATCAGAAGTTCAAAGTTCAAAGGAAACTAAAGAGGTAAATCACCTGAAACTGTCACACCTAGGTTTGAAATGTGAAATACAGTATACTCAAATACCAAGAGAATTTAACAACTCAACCTTAGGCCAGTATCTAGAGTTAAAGGATAACAATGCCAATTCTGCACAATTTACCACGAAGCCGGACACACTGCTGTAAAGCTTTAGTTTATCCACTAGGAAAGGAAAAGATTCAGAAGGATTAGACAAATATAAAAGGGTATCATTGGTCCTTTTTTCATTATGAAAATTAAACTTGAGTTGTCTGTGGTTTGTTTCGCTATGTAACAATGGTGTGCCTCGACATGTCCAGTTCATGCAGGAATGCACAAATATTTACTTATTCCCCCTCATGGCAGCATGCATGTACCTTGTATTTGGAATTGTTTACCAGACTGTTTATGAGCTCACTGCGATTTGATGAGCTCTCGTGAAACATCGAAAGCTCCTTTATCTAGTCAAGTCTTTGGTTCTGATATGTTTTGATGTTTTATTTTATTTTCTTGATCTGGATTGTTTTTCATTTTTGTTTTAGAATTATTATGTATGTTTTTGTACTGTCTCAAACCTTGTGAATAGGTGGCTTATAAATGTTTTAAATAAATAAATAAGTAAATGAATAAATAAATAATCAATACGATGTTCACTACCAATCTGAATGCCATACTGAAAGCATAAGTATCTAAGATGGATTACCAAGCAAGAGCGAAAAAGGAAAAGAGGGCAACCCTGCCAGGTCACCCTCTGGACAAAAGAATATGTGATTTAACATCATTTTACTCTTACTGAGATGCACAGAAAGGAGAAATAAGATGTGATAAAATTATCTCCAAGGCCAAAATGCCTCGAGGATAGCAAACAAGAAATTCCACTGTCATACCTCATTAAATTCTGTCTCTGCATCTAAAGAAAAAAAACAGCAAAAAAAGGATTCACTTGCTGTGATAGATACAAAACATTATTTGTGTACCACCTTATCCTTCAATCAAAGGGGTCACAAGACACATACACTAACATGGGCAATGGAAGGTTAAGTGGCTTTCCCAAGACCACAAGGAGCACCTGTAGGACTAGAAACCCCAGTCCTTCCAGCACAAGGTTGCTGTCCTCTAGTGGGATTTGAACCCCTGATCTTCTGGCCTGAGGTAACTTGCCCCAACCACTAGGCCACTCCTCCCTTGATGGATATTATGGATCCAAACCGGCTTCTATTGAAGCCAGTTTGATCCTTATGCATTATTCCAGAACTGAATCTTTCCAGCCTATTGTAAAGAAATTTAGAATCGGTATTTAATAAGGAAAAAGGGCAATAACTCACACACTGGGTCACATGCTGACCCTCTTTCAGAATTACTGACAGTACTGCCTCATAAAAGGAACCAAGAAGCTTGCTTAAACTTGTGACTTGATTAAATACTTCTAATAATAGAGGAGCCACTTGGTCTCATAAAGCTTCATAAAATTCAGCTGGGATAGCATTGAGGCCAGCGGATTTATTATCTTTGAGGGACAGAATAGCCTATTCCATTACTGAATCATATCTTCAGTTAATTTAGGAAGTTTGAAAGAGCTCAACAAGTCCTGAATCCAGAGGCCTGTGATTGTGAAATATAAATCACGTGGAAGTAACGAGCAAAGGCATTAGCCATCTATGGAAATTCATAAAAATATCCTCCCATAGGATTTTGAATTTTCAAAACTGCTCGATTAGCCTTTTGCTTAAGAAGCTGCTATGTCAAAGTTTAGGTTTATCAGCATTCTCATAAGAATTGCATCTAGTAAGATGAAGACACTAAGGGGTATGTTTACTAAACGGCGCTAACAGCACAGCTGTGACATTATCACGTGATACGTGATGTTATCGCGCAATAATGGTGCATTGCCATGCGACAACATCACGTATCGCGCGATAACGTCTGCTGTGGTGGTAAGGTGCGCAGAGGGTGGAGGAAGGTTCCCCAGAGGGTGGAGGAAGGCTCCCCAGGGACAGAGAGAAGGGGTCAATGGGCGGAGACTGGGCTGGGAGTGGCTCCCTGCACACTAACGCCGTGAATTATAGTTCAGAAAATTAGCGCCAGTGAAAACCTCGCACTAGGCACATTTGCAGGACAGTGAAACCATTTCAGTCAGCAATGTACAGCAAAGGCAGGGAACCCAGAAACGTGATAGTAGTGATAGATGTGCAGGAACCAAAAAGGCAAATAAACAGATAAAATGACCAGAACTAAATCTGAAATCCCAATAACCAAGCTGGCCAAAAGTGATATAAATGATAAACATAAAGCAACACTACTGACAAAGCACAAAAAAGAAGATATCATGTTTGGAAGGATCTATTCTCTGTCCCCCTACAAAGTGAAAGATCCCATATTGAAAAAGCGGTGATCAGGGTTTTTTCTCATTTATATTGGGCAGGTTTGTTATGGCGTGCACAAGTGCAGCAACAGCAGAGTGGGCACGTAGGAAAGGGCAACTGTACTGATGCTGTAAATGGGATACAGGGGGCTGCAGGCGGCACATGCTGTGGTCCAGCTGGGGCACAGTGAGGACTAGGCAGATGCCTAGGTGGCACATAGGAAAGCTGAAACTGTAAAGCAGCAAGACAGCAACTGACGAGGATCCAACATGGGCACGAGTGTGTGTCCCACAGTTTCACAGGGAATATTGCCCAGCAGGTACCCCCAAGGGCACAGAACATTGGCAGGTGGTGCCAGGGGGAAGCACGCATGTCCATGTAGGCACCTCTACCCGAGAACCCACACCATAGGCAGCTGCCTACCGGCATACTGGATGGCCTGGGACTGCGCACCACCAGCACCACCGGCATAAGGGCATGTCAGCATGGTGGCGGAGGATGCTGGTGGCAGAGGAGGCAGTGGCATCTGCCCACAGCAGACCACGGCCAAGCCCCGTTTAGGTGGGTGGCGTGTACTGCAAAAGACAAGGTCTGTCTGACGAACAGTCATAGTATCCCCAGGGAATGATCTGACCCCCCTCCCCCCACAGCAACAGTTTGGTGCAGTACACACAGACAATGTGTTCAGCAGCAGAAGGTCACAAGTTCAAGTCCCAACTGTGGCTCCTGCCAACCTTGTCCCCATATTTTACCCAGTACTAAACTGTGGTAATAAAGACGGAACCATTATTGCAGATAAAATAAACATGCCTGAAATGCCTATATTTTACCCTACAGAGCACAGACACCATAAACATGTGCAATCCCTAGAGCAGAGTTTCCCAACTGCAGTCCCGGAGGGCCAAACACCATTCAGGTTTCATGCTGTCCCTAATAAATATGCCTGTGCTGCATTTGTATGCATCGCCCCTATTGCATGCAAATGTATCGCATGCATATTCATTAGGGACAGCATGAAAACCTGAACAGTGTTTGGCCCACCAGGACCGGAGTTGGGAAACTCAGCCCTAGAGCAACGGCCAACAGAGACACAAACACCCACACCCACAGGCTCCACTATCCAAAGCCACATGGAGAGGCAGGCTGTTGGGCCCTGCGTGCAGCAGCATCTCCCAATACTAGCACTTGCATACCTTAGCAATGCCGCCCTAAACTTGGGAATACGTTACACATATATCAAAAGGTTGCTATGATTAATGGCAGATAACAAATCCTAAGTTAAACACAATTTGTTGACAGAGCTGCATCATAGCAACCTTTCTGATATCTGTGGATTGTGTTTCAGTTTTGGTTTCTGACAGTGTTTACCACCCCGGGGAGTGACCCCAACAGTATTGCGTACCATAGCCATGCCTGCACTGTGCCCAGGACTGGTGTGGTGGCCTGGGCTGCCAAAAACCTCTATATTTGCACAATGCTGGCATAGGTGTGGGAGTGTGTGTATGTCTATCCAGTGTGTTGTGGCTGCCTACACCTTACTGAACTAAATAGTTTGGTCTTTTCGGAGTGTATTGACTAATATCAATCAAAGCAGATTACTCCACTAAAACCTTGCATTAATAATGTAGATACTAGTGATTTGCTAATTATTTAAAATTATAACTTCTGTTGAATGCCCATATGTAGTCTCAGACTGTTGCGCTTTGAACCTCCTCACTGTTAAGGATCGTATTGTGCTTATATTGCATCAATGACTACTGGGACTTTTTTATGTGTTGCTTTTTTCATATATCACCAGTATTCTACCACCCTCGTGTTCTAAAAAATCATTGGCTTATATAGACATATTATTAAACATGCTTATCTTCTTCTTTGTTGATGTTTTCCTTCTTTCTTCTGTAGAGATTAAATTTCTCATAGGTTTTCTCGAATTATTTGACAATAACTATAAAATTCTCTCTACGCCTCCTCGGGCACCTCTTAAGCGTTTCACTCCTACCAGGAGTTTCATCAGGAGGATTGTTTGTTGCTGCCCACGTCTCTCAGCCTATGTTTTCGAAAAAACGCCGCGCATGAGCCCACACTGCTTGCACTGTTTCCAGTGTTAGCCTGCCAATGTGCATAATGAGGAGCAAGGTACTGTGGGTATGGCCTGGACAGGGTGGCCTGACAGGGTGCATCTGCACAGAGCATAGGGCAATGGCTGGGACATTGTAGTGCTTGACTACCACCAGCACGGACAGGGTGGCCACAGCATGTCATGCTGGGAGGTCACTCTCACCCTGACTGAGCAGTGACCACGGCATGGCTAGGTTCCCCCATAGTGCTATAGAGTATTTCTCTTAAGTGATATTTATGGGTTTCTTTTTCTGGGGCTCAATCACTGACATATCTGCTTGGTCTGTGTGCTCACATCCCATTTTTGGGTGCACACAGTTCCTCCAGGAACATGCACTATGTACTAGCTAGCAGACTGTTTGCAGTTAGTATGTGTATGGTTAGAACACTTTTCAGGGTGCAGTGGGTGGAGGCTGACTGTGCCCTCTGCTGGTGAATGTCAGATAGTGGTTTGGGACAGCTAAGCTTTTCCAGCATTCTGCCTGACTGCCCTTGCCTTATTGATGTGTACAGATCTGCATTGACTGCCCTTTAGGGCACCCCTTCCACAGCAGGATTGGGGTTGATGGTCCCCTCTACTGCCACCATTGCAGAGATTTAGAATGTGGATCTGTTGGTGGGAGATACTGTCCCCTACTCTCAGCCACAGAGGGCTGCTTGGCAGGCACTACGTAATCTGCTTTTGGGTCCAAACACCCTCCCTCCCTTTCACTTATAACATGTGATCATGACACCCACACAGGATATGCACTATTCTGGGTGCATCTTAGTGCACAAGGGCTAGATGTGACTGGGAAATACAAATGGACACAGGTGCATCCTAGGTGTATCTGCAAGGACTACCTATCACACACTAGCACTGATGGGGACCTGCAGCATAGCCTATCTTAGCCAAACCAGGTGCTGCGGACCTGGTGCTGGGCACCCCACCTCACCCTCAGGGTGAGTACAGGACCCGCACAATGTCACGGTCTGTATCTACTCTGTGCCAGTAACACACACAGTCAGTTCCCCCGACCAGGCCGAGGTGCCGTGGGTGTGCATACCCCATCTTGTGATCAGCTCTAGACTGCTGATCTGCATGTGCAGTGCATCATGGGTACGGGTGGGTTTACCCTATCCTGGTAACTACAGCAGACAGTTTGTATGGTGACCTGCATTCTTTCTGTAGCCAGCCAGGGGGTTGTTAGCAGCTCTAGAGATGTAGCCCACTGGTTACGTCAATGACTGTGGAGACAGAGGTCATGGGTTTGATCCCACAGTGGTATTATTTAATAAGGCTGTCTGAGGCTTTCCCTTTTCATTTAAATCAGTGCTGCCTGCAAAATGCACCCTCACAGTGCTGTAACCTTAAGGTGCCTCATAAGGCACCTGTACCCTTTGTCACTTTCCATCAGTTCCTAACCCAGTCAGAGTCTTTAGGATGCCCAATTTATTTATAACAAATTACACAGTAAATCACAGTAAATTCCAGAAAGATTAATATGGACCACCAAACCAGTAGGCAGTTTTCTGGTTGCATTTCAGTAGCACCTTCAATATCATCATCAGTCCATTTTTAGAACACATAGAGGCCGATTCAGACAGGACACGTCCAAGCCGTCTGGATGAACAAAAGATGCACGGGCCCCAATTGTATCTGATTCTGCAACCATGGGAGCTGTACATTTCTGTGGTTGCAGAATCAGTGCACTTAGACAGCCTGGCTTGCCCCTGATTCTTCCATGGAAACCATACAGGCCACTGCAAGCCCAGCCCTCCCAATGCTCCTGCTGGGCATGCAGTGGCCTATATGGTTTCCATGGAAGAATCAGGGGCAAGCCAGCAGCCCTCTGTGGCTGAGAGTAGGGGACAGAATCTCCCACCAACAGATCCACATTCTAAATCTCTGCAATGGTGGCAGTAGAGGGGACCATCACCAAGCACCAGCACATCCAGCAGGAGCATCCAATGGCCGACCCCACATACATACCTTTTCCCTGCCACCCGACCCTTGGTGGGGGCAGCCAGGGTCTGGATCAGGCAGCGGGGCATCTCCCATGGCAGCGCTAAGACTTTGGGGGGGCTGTACGGCCTGACCCTCCCCACGCCCAGCACTTATTCCACCTTTGAGGTGGAATAAGTGGGGCATCTAAGTAGCTGCCGGCAGACATACAGGCGCTGATCTGAATAGGCCCTGTATGACCGGATGCTGCGGCCTGCCCCAGCTCCGCCCCCCCACTCTGCCTCCACCCCACCCCCTCCTTCCTCCATCCAGTGCTCACCGCCCAAATCGTCTATATGTGCGGGGAGCGCTGTGCATGGAATCCCATGAATCCTCCAAACCTTTCCTACAGTCCCAAGGGGTACCTCAAGGATCTTCCTTATCGGCACTGATGTTCAATATATATATGCAGCCGATATGTGAATTGATCCGATCCTTCAACATACAATGCCTGGCATACGCAGATGACATTCTCCTATACATGCCGTTCAAAATTGACCAACCAGTGTTCTCCCCAATAATCAACTGTTTCGGAGCAGTAGCCAAATGGCTGCTGACACAAAACCTACGAATCAATCATAGTAAAACTGATGTTCTTTTTGTTACGAGAAATCGTAAGTTCATACCTCCTCCATCGCTACTGGTCAACAACAAGTCCAAACCCACAATCCGATATCTCGGCATCACACTGGACCAGCACCTGGACATGACAACGCATGTGAGGAATGTGACAAAGACTGTATATCATAAGATCAGAACACTACGCCACCTCCACCCTCTACTTGACTCTACTGACTACCGATCAACCTTCCAGGCATTAGTCCTCCCACACCTAGACTTTGCGAACATCGTCCTCCATGGGATCCCTCAATCAACTTTAAATCCGCTTCGCCTGGCGATGAATGCAGCTGCAAGAGTCCTCTCGGGGTCACCAAGATCTGCCCACATAACGCCTATCATGAAAGATCTGCATTGGCTACCTTTACAAGCCAGACTCCACTATAAGTCATTAATCCTTACTTTCAAAGCCTTGAATAACTACCCACCTACACCAATCAGCAAGCTAATTCACAGCACCCTCGAAAATAGAAACAGGAGGTCTACTGCTATGAACACCTTAATAGTCCCTAGGATGACGACATCGTGCACTAAGGCTACCTCAAACAGAGCTTTCTCTGTTTTCTCTGTTATTCGCTCCTTTAAACTGGAATGCACTTCCCCATGAAATCCGTGGCATCAAAAGCCTAATCCTATTCCGAAAAGCTTTGAAACACCATCTGTTCACAAAATATTACCCAGAAGCCATCCTGGACACTCACACATCTGGCAAGCTTCCCACATACCCCAGACACCTTAACACCTTAATACAACCAGAAAATGGGTAGCCTACACAATAGTCCACATGATAACCATTTACCTGCACCATCCACACGAAATCACTTACAATATCCAAACGAGTTTAGAGTATTGTATATAGTATAAAGTATATAGTTTAAAAGTTAACCTGTACATAGGTCTCCCGGTTATCCCATGTATTATTTTCCCTGTTCTTTGTAAACTCAATGTTGCCTGTATGCATTGCAGTATGTTTTGTTCGATGTACACCGCGCTGATTATAATAGTGCGGTATAGAAGAAATGTTAAATAAATAAATAAATAATAATAAATAATCCTGGCACTGTTCGCGGATTTGTCCAAGCAGGCCTTTGAATCTACCATACAGTAAATTCTTCCAATATAGCAACTCCAGTATAGCTTAAAACTGTATAACTTTTTGTTTTTCAATTTTTACACAAAATTTTGAAACAACAACAGCAGAAGTAAGGATGAGACTGGGAACTACAGGCCAGTTAGTCTGACCTCTGTGGTGAGTAAACTAATATAAACGCTGCTAAAACAGAGGATAATGAGGTTTCTGGAATCCAGTAGATTGCAGGATCTGAGACAGCATGGTTTTACTAGAGGCAGGTCTTGTCAGACAAATCCTAATTAATTTATTTGATTGGATGACCTGAGAGACCAGGGAAATTGCTAGATGTGGTGTATTTAGGTTTCAGTAAAGCCTTTGGCTTCAGTTACTTTGCCTCTTAATATCTGGTCATTTCGGGGGTACAGGTTCGACTTTTCCCTTGCTTTTGTTGATATCTCATCCTGTTCTCCTCTCCCTCATAATAGTGTTTAAACAAGGGGGGGAGGGGTTTTTGGATCTGGGGGGAAGTTCCAGACGAATGTTGAAATGGTTTCTACATTACTTGTCTTCTTGGAGGTGAGCCCGCGAGGAGTCGTGGTTGCTGATCCTGGTCTCAATTGCAACAGCCCGTTCCCAGGATTGGTAATTGGGTTCAGGGTTCAGCAGTGGTCTGCTCTGGGATGTTGGAGGTCCGGGGGACTGAGAGTGGACTACCCCAGAAATCTGATACATTATCTTCATTTCCTCTGGGCTTGATGGCATCAAGATTTGGGCAAGTTCCGGAGACAGTCTTCAATACCAGGTTGGTTAGACCAGAGGTATTTACCATGAAACAGCTGTGGGAGGTTTTTTCTTCTATGGAGTTATCTATTTCAACACAGCTTCAGACTATCTCACAGCAGTTGTCTCTTTTTGGGCAGCACTAGGTGCAACAAAAAACTTCTCAAGTTGCTGTGAAATCTAAGGTGGCATCAGTTGAAGGCTGCTTAGATCAAGTTCAGAAGACTGCCCTGGCTTTCTTAAAGGACTCTGAGGTCACTCATAGAAAGCTGGAAGTTTTGGAAGATGCTGCTAGAAGCTGTAATCTGTGAGTGCTTAATTTTCCTAAAGTGCCGCCTATTTCGGCCTTAGAACTTTTTAAAAAATGTTGACTTCTGTACTAAATCCCTACCTCCAATTTCTAAGACTTTCTGTATACCTATTGCTAAGGCCAGGGCTAAGGTTGTGGACAGTTCTGATCGGTTCTTAGCCCTGTCCTGTGATAGTCTGGACTTAACAGCATATTTGGAGAATTCTGCCTCTGATTCTAGGATGACCACTACTTTGTTGGTCACTCTAGCATCGGAGGCTGACAGAGACTGATTATTGAAGTTATTTTCTTGTATTCCCAATAAAGTGTGGACTCTCAGATTAGGATTTTGCCCGATGTCTCCCAGAAACGGAGGTGAGAATTTTTGTAACCTAAGGCAGGAGTGGTTCAATTGGGGGGACTTTTCATTTTGCGTTTTCCATCCAAATGCCTGGTAAAATTAGCAGGTGTTAGTTACCTTTTTTTTGAGCCCTCCCAGTTGACCTCATTCATTTCCTCAAGGCATCAGGTTGGTCAGCCTGCACTCCGTCAGTGTCCTCCAGCTGGGGAATCTACCGCTGAGGTAGGGTAAAGCGACATTAGTTTGTGTAACCCCTTAGCTCTGTCCTTAGCCTGTGTTCTTTGTAAGAGATATTTCTTATGATTTGTGTCCTCTCTTGTCTTCAGTTATTGAGAACTTGTGGGCTAGTTTGATTAGTTTGTTTCTTATATATTTTTCTATTCTTATGATGTTATAATGTTTTTTTTCAATCCATGCCCTTTCTGTGCAAGAATTATTGTTTATTTTTTTGAAATTGCTTAAATAAATGATTTTAGAAAAAAAGTTACTCACTCTGGTTCACGAGGTCATCTATACCAGTTCCCCTCAGTACCTCATTGATCTCATCCATCTTCATGGCTCTCACCGTGCCCTCCAGTCCCTTCATGTTAACAGGCTATACCTCCCCTCTGCTTCACATGCTCATTTACAATCTACTTGTAACTCAGCTTTCTTTTTCCTAGGTCCTCCCCTCTGGAACTCCCTCCCTTCTGCCCTTCGCCTTGAGCTCTCCTTCCAAAAATTGAAAGCTATGCTGAAGACTCACTTGTTTTCCCTTGCCTTTGACCTCCTGCCACTCACTGCATAATCCCTCCTTCCTTCCCCTCTAAGATTCTGCTCTCTTTTCCTCTTGCTCCTCCAGAAGGAGATGTGACATTCTATTCTTCTGATGGGACATCAATCTCTTCACTAGAAAGAGAATGGAAACTATTTCCTGTCCTATCACATTTTGCCATACTTTTCCTTTTCTTAGCAGCTAATTTTCTAGTGGAAACAGCTCTATTGCTCATGTAACGAGTGGCATATTAAGAATGCTAATAAAGATAAAGAAAGATCATACATCCCATCCCATCCCCCCAATAACACCATTCATGCACTCACAGTACTGATCACCAATCAAAAACAATGGAGGCTGGAGGCAATGGATAACGATAAAAGTTAGAAGTCTTAAATTAATCAGGGTCAGATTGGTCTATCTCAGGTCTTCCCTCTGGAGACTTTAAGAGCTGCATGGAATGGTTTTGAGTTGAGGACAGTTGAGAAAAATTGCTTCCTTGAGAAATCTAGAGGCCCACAGAAATCTTTCTGCATTTGGACCAAGACTCCTGCCAAGATGTGACATTCTCTTCTTCTGATAGGACATCAATTTCCTCACTAGAAAGAGAATGGAAAATCTTCGAAGAAGTAATAGAATATTCCCTCCGTAAATATTCAAATTGCAGCAAAAATGGAATGCACCATCTAAATTTCACTTGCTTAGACTGTAGTCAACTCATCAGAGGATGGAAACTTCTTCTTTTCTCCAAAGACAGGGCCGGCCCGTCCATTGAGCAAGAATGTTTTTTGCACAGGGCCCCACGTTTCAGGGGGCCCCGCGCAAAGAACATTCTGCTTTTTTTAAAAATTACATTAAAAAAAAAAAGCTGGCTCTGGCTGCTGCCGCTGCTGCTACCACCGCGGCAGCGGCAGAATGGAGTATCCCACGGGGCCTCCTCTGCTCGTTGAGCCCCTCTGCAAGGGCTTTCAGATTCGCGAAGGGAGAGTGTCTCCCTCGCGTCTCTGTTAAGCCCGCAGGGGCTAATGGGAAATTTCCCATCTGCCCCTTTAGACGCGAGGGGCTAATGGGAAATTTCCCATTAGCCCCTGCGGGCTTAACAGAGACACGAGGGAGACACTCTCCCTTCGCGAATCTGAAAGCCCTTGCAGAGGGGCTCAATGAGCAGAGGAGGCTCCGTGGGACACTCCATTCTGCCGCTGCCGCGGTGGTAGCGGCAACGGCAGCAGCCAGAGCCAGCTTTTTATTTGTCTAATTTTGCCATAAACCGGGGGGGGGGGGGGGGGGTTAATAATGGCAATGGGCTGGGCTGGGCTGGGCTGGGCTGGGGGGGGTTAAGACTGGCAATGAGGGGGGTGTTAAGACTGGCAATGGGCTGGGCTGGGCTGGGCTAGGCTGGGGGGGTTAAGACTGGCAATGGGCTGGGCTGGGCTGGGCTGGGGGGGTTTAAGACTGGTAATGGGCTGGGGGCTGGGCTGGGCTGGGGGGGTTAAGACTGGCAATGGGTGGGCTGGGCTGGGGGGGGTTAAGACTGGCAATGGGCTGGGCTGGGCTGGGGGGGGTTAAGACTGGCAATGGGCTGGGCTAGGCTGGGGGGGGTAAGAATGGCAATGGGCTGGGCTGGGCAGGGCTGGGGGGGGTTAAGACTGGAAATGGGCTGGGCTGGGCTTTGGGGGGGTTAAGACTGGCAATGGGCTGGGCTGTGCTGGCTGGGCTGGGGGGCTTAAGACTGGCAATGGGCTGGGCTGGGCTGGGCTGGGGGGGGTTAAGACTGGCAATGGGCTGGGCTGGGCTGGGGGGGTAAGACTGGCAATGGGCTGGGCTGGGCTGGGGGGGGTTAAGACTGGCAATGGGCTGGGCTGGGCTGGGGGGGGTTAAGACTGGCAATGGGCTGGGCTGGGTCTGGGCTGGGGGGGTTAAGACTGGCAATGGCTGGGCTGGGCTGGGGGGGGTAAGACTGGCAATGGGCTGGGCTGGGCTGGGCTGGGCTGGGGGGGGGGTTAAGACTGGCAATGGGCTGGGCTGGGCTTTGGGGGGGGGGATAAGACTGTAAATGGGATTTGATGGGCTGGGCTGGGGGGGGGGGGGATTAAAACTTGACATGGGCGGGGGTGGGGTGGGCTGGGGGGGGGGTTAAGACTGGCAATGGGCTGGGCTGGGCTGGGGGGGGGTTAAGACTGGCAATGGGCTGGGCTGGCCTGGGCTGGGGGGGGGGGTTAAGACTGGAAATGGGCTGGGGGCTGTCTGGAAATGGGGCTATGGGGGGTTAGGACTGATAAAGGGCTATGGGGGGGGGCTAGGACAGGAAATGGGCTGATGGGGAGGGGTTAGGACTGGTAATGGGCTGTGGGCTGTTGGGGGGGGTTAGGACTGGTAATGGGCTATGGGGGGTTAGGACTGGTAATGGGCTGTGGGGGGGTTAGGACTGATAATGGGCTAGGGGGGGGCTAGGACAGGAAATGGGCTGATGGGGAGGGGTTAGGACTGGTAATGGGCTGTGGGCTGTTGGGGGGGGTTAGGACTGGTAATGGGCTATGGGGGGGTTAGGACTGGTAATGGGCTATGGGGGGGGGGTTAAGACTGGTAATGGGCTGTGGGCTGATGGGGGCTGTCTGGAAATGAGGTGATGGGGGGTTAGGACTGGTAAGGGGATATGGTGGGGTGAGGATTGATAAAGGGCTATGGGGGGCTAGGACAGGAAATGGGCTGATGGGGAGGGTTTAGGACTGGTAATGGTCTGTGGGCTGTTGGGGGGTTAGGACTGGTAGTGGGCTGTTGGGGGGGTTAGGACTGGTAATGGGCTGTTGGGGGGGTTAGGACTGGTAATGGGCTGTGGGCTGATGGGGGCTGTCTGGAAATGAGGTGATGGGGGGTTAGGACTGCTAATGGGCTATGGGGGGTTAGGACTGCTAATGGGCTATGGGGGGTTGGACAGGAAATGGGCTGATGGGGAGGGGTTAGGATTTGAGGTGGGCTGATGTGGTTAGGACTGGTAATGGGCTGTTGGCTGATGGGGGGGGGGGTTAGGACTGGCAATGAGCTATGGGGGGCTGACCGGAAATGGGCTGATGGGGTTAAGACTGGAAGTGGGCTGATGGGGGGTTAGGACTGGTAATGGGTTATAGGGGGGCTTAAACTGAAAATGGGGTGATGGGGAGTTAGGACTGGAAGTGGGTTGATGGCGGGGCTAGGACTGGTAATGGGCTGAGTGGAAGGGGAGGCTTGAACTGCAAATAGCTGATGGGGAGGGAGCTTGTAATGGAAATGGGCTGGAGGGAAGGGAGCTAGGACTGAAAATGGGCTGATGGAGCAGCTAGGATAGGAATGGAAATGGGCTGTTGGGGGGAGCTAAGATTGGAAATGGGCTGTGGTGGGGGCTTGAATTGAAATGGACTCATGGAGGGGCTAGAACTGGAAGTAGGGTCATGGGGGGCTTGGACTGGAATTGGGCTGAGTGGAGGGGAGCTAGGATTTGACATGGGCTGATGGTGGGGCTAGGAAATGACTAGAAATGGGCTGATGGGGGCTAGGATTGAAAATGAGCTGATGAAGGGACTCAGACTGAAAATGGATGGGGGAGCTAGGACTGGAAATGGGTTGATGGGGGGCTAGGACTGGAAATGGGCTCATGCAGGGACTAGAAGGGAATGGATGCTGGGTGAGACTGGAACTAGAAGGGAGCTGATGTTGGGGGAGGATTAGAATGGGATGGGGCTGGGAGAGTAAAATGGAGAGGGGAAAAATATTTTGTGTGGGAGGGATGAAAAATCTACAATTGGCCAGGTATTGGGAGAGTAAGTGGGGATTGAGGATGGAGGGGTAAAATTTGAGTGGATGAAATAGGAATGAGGAAAGAGCAAATGGAGAAAGATTAGTATGTCAAAGCAGATGTAGAGAGAGAGAATGGAAAAAAAGCTAGAAGAGAGAAGAAAGAACAAATGGACAGCAGACGATGGACAGCTAGCAGAAAACATGAAGAAACCAGAAGAAAGTGGCTGGAGCAATTGCAACTGAAAAAAATTCACAAAAGGTAGAAAGATATCTCTTTATTTTGAATTTATTAACTGGAATATGAAAGCTCTGGGAAATGTGCATCATTAACGTCTGCGCTTTGTTTGGTACAAGAGGAAATTAATTTATAGTTTTATTTCTACAGTGTTGTTGTACATTCCAAGTTTGGCTTTTGGGGTTCCCAGTTTAATTATTGCCTTCCTGTTTCTAAATTGTGATTCCTTGTTTGGTGATGGTCTATGTTCTGCATGTGTAACTGAGCTGAGGTATTCTATTTATGTAATTCCTATTTGACATTGCCACTTGTTCTCTTTCCCCAGTATTCTCTGAAATGTATTGGTTTAATATTTGCAGTGTTGCCTTTTGATAGGTAGGGTATGGTGCTTTGTGAGTCCTGGTAATGCTGTCAGGATACGGCGGGTTTGCTATGGGTTCTAAATGGGCAGCGTTTGTAGTAGTTCCTAATGTGCCTGGCGGTTGGCACTGGATTATAGTAATGTAGAAATCTTTTAGTCTTTCTTTATCCATACACTCATTAAGAGACATGTTTACTAAAAGTTAGTGTATGGTAACATTATGCAAATATCTATGCAAATAAGGCAATTTATGCAAATGAGGCCCCGCACCGAGTCTCCGCACATGGCCCCGCACCCCCCTTGGGCCGCCCCTGTCCAAAGATATCACTGATAAGTCTGAGAATTTTTTATAGGAGCTCCTTTGTATTTTATAACTGCTTTACATCTAGATTTAAATAGCAGCAGCTGCTTTTCTGCAAAATAATGGAAGCACAGCAAAATTGAGCATGGGCCACTCATTGCTAAAGGAAGATCTCTCACTGAAGACTCTGTGAGCTCATTAGAGCATGAGTGTCGAAGTTGCATCTTTGCCAACCACTGCATGAAAAATATCAGATAAGATTGTTTTGCACATCTTCAGCATCCCCTTTTTGAGGGACACCTAAAATAAGAATCTTGGATCTCCATTGTTGTTCTCAGGATCCTCGATCTTAAGGTCTAAAGATTCAAGCTTAGGCTCCAAAGCACAAATTTGTGAATAACAATGAGCTATGCTCTCAATCTGTTCAGCAATATGGAGTTCAGCTTGATAAAACCTAGCTTGCATAGACTGGTAGATTTGAAATGGCCCCTGCAATCTCAGAGCGGAAAAAGGAATGCAGATCCCCTAACAATTTTGCCAAGTCTGAATTTAATAAATGTGTATGGTCTTTTTGGAGCGAAGAACTCAATGAAAAAATATATATCTAAATTGCTCCACTGTAACTTACAGCTAAATCTTGGGTGTTCTTACTTTTATTCCCCATAGAACTTTCCTTACCCAATATGTAGTCTCAGATTACCACGGCACTGATAGTCACTAGATTCAATGAAAATCGGCGTGCCTTGAAAACATCAATGACTACTGGGTCAATTACTTTTTTCTTCTTTATGGGTATATAAAATGACTTTTTTTTGTGTGATGCTAATAACACCCCCTATATTTCTTTTCCCTTGTGACAAAAATATTTTCTTATTAATAAGCTTATCTTTTGATGTTTCCAAATCCACTACTGTTTAGTGGTGCTACTTCTTCTTGATGAAATGAAATGTTTTGTCTTTTCTCAACGCCTCACATGGCGCCCATGCGTTTCACTCTCTTACGAGAGTTTCCTCAGGAGATCTGTTTTGTCCTTATTCTACTGGCTAACGCCTCACATGGCGCCCATGCGTTTCACTCTCTTACGAGAGTTTCCTCTCGTTTTAAAAGGAGGTGTGGAGCACAGGTCCGCATGCGCGGCGTTTTCGACAAGGAAAATCACAGAGAGACGTGGGCAGCAGTAAACAGAGAGCCAGTAGAATAAGGACGAAACAGGTTTGAATTGTTGACTAGCTGTTTTTAAAACATAGTTTTTATCACTTTTAATGGTAGCACGTTCAGATTAGTTTTCTAAAACAGCATGAGAACCTATGTGGATAAGCATTTTTAATGCTATTTTTGTCTGTACACAGATCTCCTGAGGAAACTCTCGCAAGAGAGTGAAACGCATGGGCGCCATGTGAGGCGTTAGCCAGTAGAATAAGGACAAAACAGATCTCCTGAGGAAACTCTCGTAAGAGAGTGAAACGCATGGGCGCCATGTGAGGCGTTAGCCAGTAGAATAAGGACAAAACAGAACTCCTGAGGAAACTCTCGTAAGAGAGTGAAACGCATGGGCGCCATGTGAGGCGTTGAGAAAAGACAAAACATTTCATTTCATCAAGGAGAAGAAGTAGCACCACTAAACAGTAGTGGATTTGGAAACATCAAAAGATAAGCTTATTAATAAGAAAATATTTTTGTCACAAGGGAAAAGAAATATAGGGGGTGTTATTAGCATCACACAAAAAAAGTCATTTTATATACCCATAGAGAAGAAAAAAGTAATTGACCCAGTAGTCATTGATGTTTTCAAGGCACGCCGATTTTCATTGAATCTAGTGACTATCAGTGCCGTGGTAATCTGAGACTACATATTGGGTAAGGAAAGTTCTATGGGGAATAAAAGTAAGAACACCCAAGATTTAGCTGTAAGTTACAGTGGAGCAAGTCTGAATTTAAAGCAGGGCCATCATTTTCCTCAGTCAGAGCCACTGTGGTAGATTTTCTAGCCTCTGTAGAAGTCTCTAAGGATTTTTCAGAAGATCTGTTAAATATAGACAGCAAGGCTACATATGATGGTTTCTCCATAAGTTAAAGAAAAGCAACATCACTCCGAATAATATAAAGTGCTAGGAAATAACAATTTCTGCTGTTTCCAATTGTAGCTGGCAAATAAGATAATTAGAGCAACAGCAGTTAAAAATGTTTTGATTACACGGTGAAAAGATTAATACAAGCAGTAAAGCAATGATGCACCTCTTCTAAGCCACGAAACTTTGCAAAAAGAAAACAACATCATCAAAGAATGTAGTAGCCATTACTTTGTGAAAGAGAATTTATATCTTAGAGCACACAAGTTCTTAAGGGGGATTGTTGATTCAACAGCTAAACCCTTCAGTGTACCTACTTTAATGAGCAGCACATCTGTACTCTGTAGATCATGCTCGAGTCCATAAACAGTGCTTAAGAAGCAGCTCACTCACAGTGTGTTCACACTGCCACACAACGAAGGAAAGTCTAAATGAGCCGGGCTCTTCCTTTAAAGTACACTAGTGCTGACAAAAAATAGTCTGACATCACAGGCACTAACCTTGTGTTACATCCCTTATGAGCGGGCTGTTTCCTGCAGATTGTTATAAGTCTCCACTCTCCCATCTTCCTTACCAATGCCTAGAGTGTGGCCCACTCACAGTGATGCACATTATCACTTGATTGAGAAAAGAGGGAGAACTGAGGAGCTAATAGGTCAAGCAGCCATCTTTAGCTGGGTTGGCTAGCATTCTACATATTTTAAAGTTACCCCCAAGATGAGTGTCTAGCTCACAGCCTCCTCCTCCTCCTCCATCCTGTCAAAAAAGGAAAAACAGCAATTCAACTATGTGCTGGCTTAGATTTCTCTTGAAGTTCTGAACCAGTTGACTCAGCTTTTTATGAGCCAGTTCATCTGAGAAATGGATGATATTTAAAGCATGCCAATGCTATAAGACTAAATCTAATCTAGCACTGAATTTAATTAGTTTAAGTTATCCAGAAGGCTAAGAATAGCCTTAGCAATTAATGTAATTCAACAGATTATTCAGGGCAGGCCTAAGGATATCTGACATCCTAGCTGAATGCTCAACTAGCCCCCCTCCCCCATTGTCCTGCATCTTTCCAGGCTTTCCCTACTTCCTTACCGCCCCCCCCCCCCAGCCCCCAACCCCATCCCCTGGTTTTCAGCATCTCCCCTTCTCTCTGCTCCATGTCCAGTATTTTCCCTTCCCTTTCCTATCTGTCTTTAGTCCATCACTGCCCCTTTTCTATCCCACCCAATCTCTCCATGTCTTCCCTTTTCCTTGTTCTCTCCCCTCCTCTGCTGCCACTGGTGCCATCCTAACTCTGCCTAGGCCACCATGAAACACTGTAAAATGATGTGCATGGCAGGCACATGCTGAAGCTCTGCTGGGCCCCACCCCTTTCAATACAAACTTTCTGCTAAAGGGGATGAGAGACCCAGCAGACCTTGAGTGCAAGCTTGAGTTCAGAGGCCCACAATGATGCATGCCACTTTATAGTGCTTCAGGGTAGACCAGGTAGGGTGGTAGCTGAGGAGGAGAGGGAGCAGGCCCCGTTCTGCAACACCACTGCTCCCAAGCACTGCTGCCATAGTCATATGCCTAGTCTACCACTCTGCCTAGTAATATGTCCAGTCCTGAGGTCATTCTAGTTTCAATGCGCTGATTTGGCACTACGGCTATAACTCAGAAACTGGCTATCATTGTTGAACTGCACATAATGGTCCAGGAATCTCTCAGCACTTCAATCATAGCTTGATTAGATGTTTCGAAAGAGCTCTCTTGTAATCATACACACGTGCTGCCTTTTTTCTAGAGGCGGGGAAATCCACAGATTACAGGGAACCTAAACCCATGAACTGGATTTGCAGTTTGCAAATCACGCAATCTTGATAATTTACATAATCTTTGAATCACTTAAAGGACAGGGATTTTGGATTTAACTCATGCCTGTCTAAGGAGTAGCTCAAGGCGAGTTACATTCAGGTATTTTTCTATCTGATGAAGGGTTTGCAATCTGTTTGTACCTGAGGCAATGGAGGATTAAGTGACTTGCCCAAGATCACAAGGAACGGCAGTGGGATTTGAATCAGGCTTCCCTGAGTTTCAGCCTGCTGCTGCTGTGATTCCTGCTGTCATGATCCATGGTTCAAGGATAATGAGTGCAGTTTGGATCACAGCCACATAATTCAGATTTTTCAGTTCATTCCAGTTGCATGGGTCTTAACCATTTTAAAACCTAGCCTCCTGAGAATGCCAGAGAATCGTTGTGCATTAGTGATAAATAAATTGGTTGTTAGGTACAAACTAAATACCAAAGAAAATGCCTGAATGTAACCCTCCGTTCGATGTTCATGAACGTCACATCCATAGAGGTATGCTACAGTATTTGTTGAGTCAGCAATGATTTCTGCATTGGTATGGTACTTGTCAAAACATCCATAATCAATCCATTTATTTTGCTGACTTAACCATGTCCAGCAATTATTGCAGTGAAGTCCCAAGGTCACTTTTCAGGCTTGTTTCCTGAAATCTGTAAAAAAAACCCTACAAATACAATTTGCATCTCAATGAAGATCCACAGACAAATAAAACAAGATTTTTTTTATCATTATGAAACACCATAGTGCTACTCTTGGCTGGGCAAATTTTGGCAGTTTCAACTTGATGTCAAAATAGGGCTAACTGAAGGCGGAGCCAGCCGGAGACCAGCATGGTCGCATAAGAGTGTCTCTCCCTGTTGAAGACACCTTACCTAGCCCCCATCGGCGATAATACCTCCTGGAACCGTATCCCAGAGCTTGCATATGGTGAGAGTATGTCGAGCGGGAGACAAACGCGACTGGAATTTGCGGGGCCGTCTTCTACGGGCTCTAAAAGATCTAAGACGGATCCCCCCTCTCCGATAAAAATGGCGCCTGGTCAAGAACAGCCTGAGGGTATTAAAGAATTGCTTCTTGAGATCCGAGCGGTAAGAGCTAGAGTGGAGGCGAACGGCGATACCCTTGCTGAATTGCAGTCCGATATGAAAACCCTGGGCATGCAATTGCAGACACTCACGGTTAGGGTGGAGATGGTAGAAAATAAGGCAACGAAGCAAGATGAGCAGATTCAAATGCTCACAGCGGCAGCCCGAAAAATAAACTGGCTGGAACGCAACCTGGAAGATTTGGGCAATAGGAGTCGCCGCAACAACATTCGCATTTTGGGCTTACGAGAAGGAGTTGAGGGAGGTGCTCCGATCCGTTTTCTTGAGGACTTTTTACCTACTCTGCTCAAGCTTGAGCTGAAGTTCCCGCTGGAAATCGAACGAGCCCATCGCATCCCAGCTGCAGTGGTTCAACATAGCACAAAGCTGAGACCAATGATCTTATGCATGCTACGGCATCAACAGGCCTTGCAAATTTTTGAGGCTGCAAGGAAACTGCAGCCGCTGCAACATGAGGGGCAGAAAGTGGCCTTTTATGCAGACTATTGCAAGCACACGGTTGAAAAGAGGAGGCAGTTTCTGGCCCTGAGACCGCGGCTCCAACGGCTACAAGCGCGTTATGGCCTCTTCAACCCTGCGAGGTTTAAAGTCACGCTAAATAACTCTACTAAATCATTCGATGATCCTGCGGCCTTACAACGATACATCGAAGATCAAGAAGCCCTAGCGATGCAATTGACCTGAGCCAGTTTGTGGTTATTGCTCACTTTTTTTTGAATACCGATGCCTCACTTAGGCCATGATTTGGCCTAGGGAAGTCCGTGCCTGGCGCTTGGCTTGGAGGTCAAAGAACATATAGTGGGGGAGGGAAGGCCGATGGGGGGCCTCATCATGATTGTACTCATAACGGTATTTTTCATCTGGCGATCTGTTTTTTTATCTAATTTTGTTTTTTTGAGGGTCTTCAACCGGGTTGCGCTATGCTGTAATAGTGTTTCTGCTGCCTAGCCCTGTTTGGTTTTGTTGGGGGAACGGGGGAAATGGCTCTCTGGGGCGTTATACAGATTTAACATCTTTTTGCATGGGGCTCACGGCTGTAAGCATTGTCAATATATGTGGCTGCCACAGCTATGGCTAAAGCATTAAAAGTGTTGTCTTTAAATGTTAAAGGCCTACACTCCCCGATGAAACGTAAAAAGATCATGGCCTACTGTAAGCGCCAGAATCCAGACGCCATTTTTTTGCAGGAAACTCATCTGTCTCTGGCAGTGACCTCTAAATTGGAGGGTAAGGGGTATCAGCTAGTGGGTTCCTCCCCTGCAGCCCATAAGAAAAATGGCGTAGCCACATTAGTTAAAACCTCGTTATGCTGTAAGATTATACATACTAGCAGTGATACTGAGGGCAGATTTGCGAAATCTTTGCTAATGATTGGTGGTGTGAACATTTTATTCATTAATGTTTATGGACCCAACAGGGAGGATCCTACTTTTTTCTGCAATTTGAGCGAGTGCATGCAGAGAGAAGGAGAAACCCTTTATTATTTTGGGGGGTGATTTCAATCAGGTGCGAGAACCCTTGGTAGACCGGTGCCCTGGGAAAATAGAGCGCTCATCTCGTACGAGCTTGGCGCTCTCGGCCCTAGTGGATGCATGTGGGCTAGTGGATATCTGGAGATTACTTCATCAGCGTGACAAAGATTACTCCTTTTTCTCTCCTGTCCACAAGTCCTCGTCTCGTATAGATTTCTTTCTAATATCCAAGCCTCTAGTGTCTGATGACTGCGCGGCGGAGATTCTTAGTGTTACGGTGTCCGACCACGCAGCCATCACGGTTACTTTGGAGATCCCAGATATTGAGAAGATCCCTCCCATTTGGTCCTTTAGTAGAACCTGGCTGGCAGAACCCACATTTCAAGCAGAGGTAAAAACGACTATCGCCTCTTACTTCAGCGAGAATGTTTTGGGCGATTCGTCTAGTTGGGCGTGGTGGGAAGCATTCAAGGCATCGTTGCGGGCCTCCATCACTAGTTATAAAATTAGGGAATCCAAGCGTCGCAGAGCCCAGTTAACGGCCTTGGAAAACCAGATCAAGGCAAGTGAGCGGTTGTGGCTCAAGCAACCAGTGCCTGGCCTCCTTCAGCGCTTACAGAGACAAAGATTCCAATATAATGAAATTCTCAGCTCTGATGTGGAGCAGGTAATGCTCCAACAGTCCTCCAGGTACCATGTAGAGCGGGATAGATCAGGACGATTGCTTGCCCAAGCTGCTAGTGGCCAGCGCCGGAAGACTAGGATCACGGCTATTGAAGATAGTCAAACAGCGAGACATACCACTAGTTCTGAAATAGTTGAGGAATTTTCCAAATTTTATAGGGCCTTATATTCATCTGAGACGAGGGCCGAACTAGGGGACTTCCGACAATTCGTGGAGCAGCTAGATCATCCCGTCCTGTCGGAGCAGCAAGCTGAGAATCTCGGAAAGCCCATTTCAGGTGCTGAAATTAGTGCTGCGATTAAATCTATGCCCCAGGGGAAAGCTGCTGGTCCAGACGGCCTGCCCGCTGAATTATATATCACTTTTAGAGCAGAACTGCTGCCTTACCTATCACAATTCTATGAGGAGCTAGGGGAGAATCATGCACAGACGGGGCTATTCTCAGATGCAACTATAACTGTCATTGAAAAGCCTGGAAGAGACCCTAGCAAGGTGGGGAATTATCGCCCCATCTCCCTTTTAAACGCAGACTACAAAATATATGCAAGTGTTTTGGCAAAGCGGCTGTCGACTCTGATGGGACTGATAATTCACCCTGATCAGTGTGGTTTTATTCCTGGGAGATCCACGTCCGACAATGCACGGTTGCTCTGCAATCTCCTGGACAGAGCGGCGGTGGTAACCAAGCCCTATGTTGCCCTCTCCCTTGACGCAGAGAAGGCCTTTGACCGTCTAGAGTGGCCATTTTTATTTTTCACCCTAAGCTGGTTTGGGCTTGGGGAGGGTTTCATTAAAAAAGTGCAGGTATTATATGCTAAAACGTCCGCACGTATAGTGGCAAATGGACTACTGTCTCGTTCTTTTTCTTTGCATAGGGGCACCAGACAAGGTTGCCCTCTTTCCCCCCTACTTTTCAATCTGGCAATGGAGCCGCTGCTCCTCGCGGTCCGCCAGCATAGTGGCCTGGCTGGCGTCGAAGGGAGGGCATCGGTGGTGAAGCTCTCGGCATATGCTGACGACTTACTGCTTTTTGGGCAGCCGTCTGAAATTCCCACAATCCTAGACTTGATAGAGTCTTACTCTACTGTATCTGGCTATAAAATCAACTGGAATAAGTCGGTGGTTTTCCCTCTCAACAGAGTCTGTACCTCTGCTGACATGGCTAACTTTCCTTTTAGATGGGAGGCTGCTTGTATTAAATACCTAGGTGCTTGGTACTGTTCCTCAATGGAGGCCATGATTCAAAAGAATGTAGAGGAGTTGGTGCAGGTGATAAGAGGGAAGACCCTATCGTGGTCTGTCCTTCATTTTTCATGGTGGGGTAGGTTGGAGCTTATCAAAATGATCCTGGTGCCAAAAATAAATTATGTCATGAGCATGCTCCCTGTACCCCTATCGCGCAGCATTTTTTCTAGGCTGGAAAAGCATCTCATTAGCTTTCTGTGGAAGGACGCCCAACCGCGCATTGCCCTTTGGAAGCTTAAAGCGGCCCGGGATATGGGAGGTGTGCAGTTCCCGGATCTTTTTTTATATCATCAGGCTTCTTTGTTGAAGCAAGGGGCTTTATGGTTGGAAAAGGGAGAATTAGAGTCGTGCCCGACTTGGCTAGATTTTGAAGCAGGACTGGCAGCCCCTTACCCCTTGGGATCCATGCTAGGGGCGTTGCAGCCTGAGTGGCTGAATGCGGGGGGTGTCATTAGAGCAACGCAAGAAGCCTATTTAAACCTGGCCAGGAGGGCGGGCATACACAACTTGTTTGCGGAAGCCTCGCCGATTTGGTGGAATCCTCAGCTTCGAATTCGAGGCAAAATGTTTGCCTGGAAAGCATGGCAAAACTGTGGAATCTGGTCCCTCAGCCATTTAGTGGGGCCGCAAGGCTGGAAGGATTTTGCAGCCTTGCAGTTGGATTATTCTCTTCCATGCACTAATTATTTCAAATGGCTGCAGCTCAAGCATTGTCTTGTTAACTCTAAGGCCCAGGTACAGCAAATCCCAGAGGAAAGTAGAATGATGGGACTACTCCGGAGCACGATTGGGCAGCAGAGTGCGCTCTCCAAACTATATGCGTTCCTTAGGGACAGTGCCCCGAAAGGGTTGATTGGGTTGAAGGGAGTATGGGAATCTGATAGGGTTGGCCCAATACCTATGGGTACTTGGAAGTTGCTATGGGGTCCGGTAACTAGAGTCTCCCGATCGGCAGCTCTCACACAGGCACTTTATTTTTTCCTCCATAGAGCTTTTATAACCCCAGTGAAGTTAGCTAAATGGGATAAGGAGACCTCAGGCAAGTGTTGGTCCTGCCAGACCGGGACAGGTACATACTCTCACATGTTCCTTGATTGTCCCTTTATTAAAGCCTATTTGGACCCAATTTGGGAGCAAATCTGTCATATTTTGAAGATATCCTGCGATCTCACGTGGAGTGTGTTGTGCTTGCGTTCTTTGGCACCGAGCCTGGCCATAAAGTGTGAGGAAGGTTTCCTATTAAATTTCTTGCTGGCTATTGCGATTAAGCAGATCCTGGCCAATTGGAAATCTTTCCCTAAGCTTTCTTTTGTGCACTGGTGGAATTCGGTCTGTCAGTACTCCAAATATGAGAAATTGTATTGTAAATTATATCGTCCAAATGATGTTCAGCTAGTTTCTAAGCGGTGGGAGCTGCTAGATCAATATATTGCATGTTCTAAAGTAGTGCTGTGAATGCCATCTTTAAGGGTCGATGCTTCGTTGGGACCGCCGTTTTGGGTCACTATTGTGGTGACCCGGACCGGCGGTTGGTTGATCCCCAGAGAGCCGGGAGGAGGGTGGGTTGGGTGGGTATTGGGGCTTTATAGTAGTGATTTCATTGTTATTGTACGGGTCTTGTAAGTATATTTGTGTTTCTTTTTTTTTTTTTCTGTTTGTTCTCTGAAATTATAAATAAAGAATTAAAAAAAAAAAAAATAGGGCTAACTGTCCAAAAGAACACAAGAAAGATATGTAACCCGTGCCAATCTGGGAGTCCCTCACAGCATCTGTCTGCAGTTATTTGGTAACCTAGGGGATAACTTCAGGAAGTCAACACTGTCCTTGCAGGCTTAACATGCTTGGAATTTGGGGTTCTTAGGCTGGGAGCAGTAAAAATGGGAGGCTGTTGGCAGAGCCAGCCCAAGGCCATATGATGCCCTAGGCAAACCTTGAGCCATGTGCCCTCCCGCCCCCCTCCCCCATAGCATCTCCCCTTACCAGCTTACCTCCCTTGTGCCCCCAGCACTCCTCTTCCCTTCCAGGGTCTAACATCTCCTTACCTTCCCTAAACCCTTTCCCAGGTGTCCAGCATCACTCTTGACTTTTCTGACCCCCTCTAGGGATCCAGCTTCCTCCCTTGACTTCCCTGACTCTCCTCCAGTATTCCTGAATCTCTCCTCCCTCTCTCCTTCCCTTCCCTTTGCTGTCACTGCTGCTCTACGACAGTTGTCATCCAGAGCTACAGTTATAAGTACATTCAACTAGGGTTGCCAACTGGCTCCAGATGCGCCCGACAGGTTTGATCCAGTCCTGGGTTTACCTCATTGCATGCAGGGATATGTAGTTCTGATTTCTCCATTGCACTCCATAAGAAAAGGAAAACTACAAGTCACTGCATGCAATGGGGTAAACCCAGGACTGGATCAAGCCTGTCGGGCGCATCTGGAGCCAGTTGGCAACCCTACATTCAACATGGTGGCAGGCCTTCTTTCACTCATGCATGCTCTAGACTGGCCCCACCCCCTCTTTTGATGCAAAGTTCTTGTCAGAGGGGGCAGGAAGGAGCCAGCCTAGAGCTCATGCGTGCAAATGGAAAGAGGCCAGCTATTGAAATGAATGTACCTGCATCAGCAGCTCCAGACAACAACTGAGGTAGGCAGCAGCAACAGCAGCAACAACGGAAGGGGAGATAGGAGAGATTCATTACTGCCCTCTGACTTCTACTGCCCTAGATGGATGCCTACAGGGCCGGCCCGTCCATTGAGCAAGAATGTTTTTTGCACAGGGCCCTGCGTTTCAGGGGGCCCCGCGCAAAAAAACATCTTGCATCAGCCCAGCTAGGTTAAAAAAAAAAAAAAAAAGGCTGCTGCTGCCGCTGCTGCCGTGGCAGCGGCAGAATCGAGCATCCCGCGGGGCCTCTCCTGCTCTGCAGAGTCCTCCATGCAGCCTCAGCGTCGGCTGTCAGAGCCGCGCGAAGAGAGAGAGCTTCTCCTCTCCTGGCTCTGTTAATCCCCCCGCAGGGCTGATGGGAAATCATGGAAAACCCATCAGCCCCGTGGTGGGATTAACAGAGCCGCGAGAAAGGGAAACTCTCCCTTCGCGCGGCTCTGAAAAACCTGTGCTGAGGCCACATGGAAGACTCTGCAGGGCAGGGGAGCCCCGTGGGATGCTCGATTCTGCCGCTGCCACGGCGGTAGCAGCAGCAGCATACGGTTTGTGTGTTTTTTAACCTAGCTGGGCTGATGGGGGGGGGAGGGGGTTAGGACTGGTCGTGGGCTATGGGGGGTTAGGACTGGAAGTGGGCTGATGGGGGGTTCGGACTGGAAGTGGGCTGATGGGGGGGGGGGGGTTAGGACTAGTAATGGGCTATAGAGGGGTTAAGACAGGTAATAGACTATGGGGGGGCTAAGACTGGGAATGGGCTGATGGGGGGTTACGACAGGTAATGGGCTATGGGGGCTATGACTACAAGTGGGCTGATGGGGGGTTAGGATTGGTAATGGGCTATGGGGGGTAAGGACTGGAAATGTTCTGATGGGGGGTTAGGACTGGAAATGGGCTATGGGGCGGGGGCTAAGACTGGAAATTGGCTGATAGGGGGGTTAGGACAGGTAATGGGCTATGGGGGTTAGGACTGGAAGTGGGCTGATGAGGGGGTTAGGACTGGTAATGGGCTATGGGGGGGGGCTAGGACTGGAAATGGGTTGATGGGGGTTAGGACTGGAAGTGGGCTGATGGGGGGGTTAGGACTGGAAATGGGCTGAGTGGGGGGGCTAGGATAGGAAATGGGCTGATGGAGGGGCTAGGATAGGACTGGAAATGGGCTGTTGGAGGGTGCTAAGGTTGGAAATGGGCTGTGGTGGGGATTTGAATTGAAATGTACTCATGGAGGGGCTAGAACTGGAAGTAGGCTCATGGGGGGCTTGGAATGGAAATTGGCTGAGTGGAGGGGAGCTAGGATTTGACATGGGCTGATGGTGGGGCTAGGAAAGGACTAGAAATGAGCTGATGGGGGCTGGGATTGGAAATGAGCTGATGGAGGGACTCAGATAGGACTGGAAATGGGCTGATGCAGGGACTAGAAGGGAGCAGATGCTGGGTGGGGCTGGAACTAGAAGGGAGCTGATGTTGGGGGAGGATTAGAATGGGATGGAGCTGGGAGAGGGAAATGGAGAGGGAAAAATATTTTGTGTGGGAGGGAAGACAAAGCTACAGTTGTCCGGATATTGGGAGAGTAAGTGGGGATTGAGGATGGAGGGGTACAATTTGAGTGGATGAAATAGGAATGAGGAAAGAGCAAAAGGAGAAAGATTAGTATGTTAAAGCAGATGTAGAGAGAGAATGGAAAAAAAAAACTAGAAGAGAGAAGAAAGGACTAATGGACAGCAGATGGAGAGTTAGCAGAAGACACGAAAAAACTAGAAGAAAGTGGCTGGAACAATTGCAACTGAAAAAAAATGCACAAAAGGTAGAAAAATATCTCTTTATTTTGAATTTATTAAATGGAATATGTCAGCTCTGGGAAATGTGCATCATTAACGTCTGTGCTTTGTTTAGTACAAGAGGAAATTAATTTATAGTTTTATTTCTGCAGTGTTCTACATTCCAAGTTTGGCTTTTGGGGTTCCCAGTTTAATTATTGTCTTCCTGTTTCTAAATTGTGATTCCTAGTTTGGTGATGGTCTATGTTCTGCATGTGTAACTGAGCTGAGGTATTCTGTTTATATAATTCCTATTTGACATTGCCACTTGTTCTCTTTCCCCAGTAGGTCATGTATTGTTATTCTCTGAAATGTATTGGTTTAATATTTGCAGTGTTGCCTTTTGATAGTTAGGGTATGGTGCTTTGTGAGTCCTGGTAGTGCTGTTAGGATACGGCGGGTTCTAAATGGGCAGTGTTTGTAGTAGTTCCTAATGTGCCTGGCGGTTGGTACTGGATTATAGTAATGTAGAAATCTTTTAGTCTTTCTTTATCCATATACTCATTAAGAGGCACGTTTACTAAAAGTTAGTGTATGGTAACATTATGCAAATATTTATGCAAATGAGGCACCTTATGCAAATGAGGCCCCGCACTGAGTCTCCGCACATGGCCCCGCACTCCCCTTGGGCCGCCCCTGGATGCCTAGTCCACCTAGTGGAAGGGCCAGCCCTGGCCATTGGCATCTTAAATCTACTCATTTCAATCCTCATTCTCAGTAAACAGTTCAGGCCAATAAATATTGAGGATCACTGACAATAACAAATTACTGTAACAGCAGAATGGTGGGAAAAGTAATGGAGGCACTCTTGAAAGAAAGAATAGTGGACTTTCTGGAAACCAATGGATTGCACGATCAGAGGCAACATGGTTTTACCAGGGGAAGATCATGTCAAACAAATTTGATTAAGTTCTTTGAATGGCTGACCAGAGAACTAGATCAAGGGCATGTGAGGCATGTGGTATACCTAGATTTCAGCAAAGCCTTTGATACTGTTCCTCGATAAACTGGGCAGCCTGGGGATAGGTACCAAGGTGGTAAACAGGGTCAGAAATTGGTTGACTGACAGATGACAGAAGGTGGTGGTGGGGGGGGGCGGAGCTTGGTGTCTGGTCAAGATGGATGTGTAAGAGCGGTGCTCCAGAGGGCAATAGACAAGAATCCTGATTTCTGCAATATTTAATTAAATAGTTCCTACCTACTTGGATACCATTCGACCCCAGCTATGTCGGGCTCCAAACAGACGCGGCTGGATTTCCAAGTATCTCAAAATGCTAGCGTAAAGAGAACCAAGAAGGAACCTCTCTTACCTCACAAGATGGCAGTCATCCGAGATGGTCCAAAGATCTCGCAGGAGATCTTGTCTGAGATTCGGGCGGTCAAAGAATTGGTCAAAACTAATAGAGAATCGCTATGTGCAATGCAGGAAGATATCAATGCTTTGAGATCCTCTTTGGAGTCAAATACGGCTTGTTTGGAGAAGGTAGAGAAGGTGGTGGCATCACATGGGGAGAGGCTCAAGGCCGTTGAGGAGCAGGCCAAGTTGATACGTTCACTGCAAAGAGAGGTGGAGGACGGTGATAATCGCACTCGGCTGAACAACGTAAGAATCCTAGGAGTTCCTATGGGAGCAGAAGGTCATGATATGATATCATTTCTGCAGGCCATGATTCCAGATGTATTAAAGTTGCATTTCAATATGCCATTCGAGATCGAGAGTGCTCAGAGAGTGCCTGCTCAGTCCATGGTCATGGGCAAGCATCCACGCCCAATTATCTTGAAAGTTCTACGTTTTCAGCAAGTATTGCAAATAATGGGAGCAGCCAGTGCACTTTCAGCCTTGGAATGTCAAGGGCATAAACTCCTGTTCTTCCTGGACTTCGCAAAGGTGACGGTGGATCGGAGAAGGAGTCTTTTAGTGTTGCATCCACGCTTGGTCCAACTGAAGGCCCGTTTTGGACTGCTACTGTATATCTTGCCCGTATGAAATTCACGCTGCACAACCAGACCAAAACTTTTGATGATTCAGGAGATCTATGCGCATTTCTGGAGGATAAGGAGTCGGCGGTGATTCGTTGAAGGTTATATTACATCTCCTACTTACTACAGTTTTATGGCACTTGCTGTCATGGGCATTTAACTTGTCTGAGATCATGTGAAGGAGACCTATTCACGCAGAAGCGACATCTAAGCATATAATACTGCTATGTACTGGGACACTTTTTCGGTCTCTTTTGAAGGACATTATCTCTAGTCTTAAAAAGGGAGATGGGCACGATTATTATTTATTTATTATTTTATTTAACATCTCTTATATACCGCACTATTATCATCAGCGCGGTTTACATGGAACCAAACATATACATACAGAAAAACTGTAGTGCATTTTACAAGTAACAGGAATTTGAACTTGGTAATAAAGGGAAACTATGTACATTATGTAACTATATACAGTAGTCTATACACATTAGTCACAGTTGAAGTTGTCTTGACCTGAGTATGGATGTAGTATTTCTCTTGTGCAAAACTAAATTGGGAAATAGCTTAAGAAGAGGTGGTGTTTGAGACTTTTTCTGAATTGTGTTAGGCTGGTTATGGCTCTCAGTTCTGGTGGGAGTGCATTCCAAGCTATTGGGGCATGAATGCTGAAGGCTCTTTTAGATGTTTCCTTAGTGTATCTGACTGTTTGTCTTGGGATTGTTAATGAGTTTATAGCAGTTGATCTTCTGGATCTATTGGGAGTCTGTGTGTGTAAAAGGTTGGTGATCGTTGATGGTGCTTGATTGTTTAGGGCTTTGAAAGTAATGATTAGTATCTTGTAGTGGATTCTTGCGTTGGTTGGTAACCAGTGGAGTCTTTTTAGAATTGGGGTTATGTGGTCTGTCTTTGATATTCCTTCGAGAACTCTAGCAGCGGTGTTCATCGCCAATTGTAGGGGATTTAAAGTTGATTGCGGGAGACCATGTAGAATTGCATTTGCGAAGTCAAGATGAGGCATTACCAAGGCTTGGTAGACAGTTCTGAAGTCTGTGGGTTCAAGTAAAGGTCTTAAGTGGCGTAGTGTGCGTATCTTGTGATATATTAGTTTTGTTATGTTTTTTATGTGGGTCTTCATATTAAGGCGCTGGTCAAGGGTAATACCTAGGTATCGTATCGTAGGTTTTACTGTCAATTCCTTGTCCTTTATCTTTAAGGTAGTGGGAGGTGTGAAGTTTTGATCCCTTGTGATAAACATAACATCGGTCTTGCTATGGTTGATTCTTAGGTTCTGTGAGAGGAGCCAGTCTTCTACTGATTCAAAGCATTTTATCAAAGGTGTAAAATCAGGGTGGTTGATGGAGAATGGCATGTATAGGAGAATGTCATCTGCATATGCTAGGCAGGTAACATTAAAAGAGCGGATGAGGTCACAGATTGGTTGCATGTATATGTTAAACATTAGTGCTGAAAGAGAGGATCCTTGTGGTACCCCATGATCTTGCAGAAATGGTTCAGATGTTTTTTCCTCAATTTTTACTTGTTGCCAACGGTTATTTAGGTAGGATATACACCAGTCAAGTGCGGTTCCAAGTATTCCTTTTTCCTTAAGGCGATGGATAAGTATTTGATGGCTTACTGAATCAAACGCAGCTGAGATGTCCATGAATATAAGGATAAATCCTTGGTGGATATTATCTATTCCTGTGATTAATGTATTGAATAGAGTGATGAGGAGGGTCTCAACTCCGTGGGCTTCTCTAAAACCGTGTTGTGCAATGTCCAGTGGAGCTTCAGTGTCTATGTGTTGTTGTATTTGACGTTGTACCACTTTCTCAATTATTTTCGCTAGCAGCGGGATGCTGGATATTGGCCTATAGGATTCTACTTTTAGGGGGTCTAATTTGTTATTTTTCAGTAATGGTCTAATTGAGGTTTGTTTAAGGCACTGAGGAAAGGTTCCGGTTGAGAAAGATGCAATATTCTGAGAGTTACATAAATGTGGAAGTGTTGGGTCCATGAGCCCTCTGCGTCTCTCTTGTCCTAGCAGACTCACCCATTAAGCTTTGTGTGTTATATAATCCCCCCTGGGTTTGGGTGATTTTAGGGAAATATTTTGGTAGAATTAGGTGTATTAATGCATTTGATCAAATAATGGGGCCTTTTTTATTTCCTTTCTTTGGGCTATAGTTGCAGCCACACTTTAAAGGTGCTTAAGAAATTGTTCTACAGTGTAAAACTAAATGCTACATATTGATCTGTTTCTGCAACATATGATTGTTAATTCGGAGCTATACTGTCAACATGCTTTCTTTAAGATTGTGTAACTGAATGTTAAGGACATGAATAATCTTTACTAAGAGGAATGTTTTCCTCGGAATGGTAGGAAAGAAAGTGCTGGTGTCTTATTGCTGCAGGAGACACATTTGAATGCAGGGGAGTTGTTGCAGTCAGAGATCTAAGCCCTATTTTTTAAGGGTCTTCAGCTGCCCATCATAAGAATAATGGGGTGGCCATATTAGCGTGGAAAACTATATCCCCCATGGTTTTAAAATCCACATGCTGTCTCTTCCTAGCTTCCAAGGGACTTTGTTCTAGAATTAGTGAATCTACTATCCATGCAGCTCACAGCTATGTTTATGCTGTGATCTCATTTACCCTATTTGACTAAACGAGCTCTAGTTATATACAGTAATGTGGTCGTCAGTCTGTTTCTTGGTGGGGTCGTTTTGAAGATATAGATGTGTCTATCACTCCTAAAGTGAATTATGTAATAGGAATATTACCAGTCTTCCTTGCAAGGAAAGTACAGTGTCAAAGTGATAGAACTCTAGTTCAACGTTTATGGAGAATTAACTGCCTAGATTTGCTCTTTGGAAGATAGGGTCTTATTAAGAGGAAGGAGGGATGTTTTCCAAAGTGAGGTTCATGATGAGTGGAGGGGGCCGTAGGCATGCGTTCAATATGCAGCTGAGATTAAGGGTCGGTTTCAGCGAGGAGATGTCAGCACTTTGAGACAGGTGGCGTAGGACTGTCCTAACATTCAGTCTTACTAGTTTTCAATATGGAACCGTATTAGGGTGGTACTGGGATTCAGGGCCACTATCACCTGATTTGGGGGCATTTTTCAATCAGTAATTGGCAGCTTGTCCTTATAAAGGGATTGTCTGTCTGAATTAGTTCCATGTTGGGAGTGGCCCTATGTCCGTTATTTCTAACTGGAAACATACAATAGATCTTGGTTGAAGCCTATGGTGGTACACTTGCGCCTATGCTAATCATAGGTGCAAATACCATGGTGTGGCAGTTTCCCTTGCATCCTCCTCTCCATCCATCTCATGTTCCAGAGAAGGATTGTGTATTTTAATTTACTGTTATTTGTTTTTCTCTTTTGTTTGTATTTTGTTGGAAAATATAAATAAAGAAATTTAAAAAAAAAGAAGGTGGTAGTAAATGGATCTCACTCAGCAGAAAGGAAGGTGTGTAGTGGCATGCCCCAGGGATTGGTCCTGGGACCGATACTGTTCAATGTATTTGTGAGTGATATTCCAGAAAAATTGAATGGAAATGTCTGCCTTTTTGCAGATGACACAAACATTTGCAACAGAGTGGACAATTCTGAGGGTGTGGAAAACATAAGAAAAGATCTACAAACACTGGAAGGATGGTCTAATGCTTGGTAGTGAAGATTTAATATGAAGAAGTGCAGAGTCATGAACTTGGAATGCAGAAATCCAAAGGAATTGCATGTGATAGAGGGTGAGAGGTTAGTGTGCAAAGAACAGTACTACTACTACTACTATTAATCATTTATATAGCACTACAAGGCATACACAGCACTGTACAAACACATATAGAAGTCAGTCCCTGCCCAAGTCAAACAAATTACCAGGACAATATTCTTCAAATTAAAAACCATACAGCATCTTTGACCGATTCTGGAAACACATGACTTCAGGATGGTAGTCCAAGCTTTGATCACCTCTGACTTGAATTATTGCAACAGCCTCTACCTAAAAAGACAATCCACGTGCTTCAACTTGCACAAAATGTAACTGCTAGGATTATTTCCAAAGCAAGCCTTATGGACCAAATCACCCCGATTCTCTATAACCTCCACTGACTCCCCATTGCTTTCAGAGTTAAATATAAAATATTGGTCACAACTTTTAAACTACACAACAATATCTCCCCTTCCTACCTTTCTACTCTGATCCACCCACAAGCTGATGTCAGAATGAGAAGAAAATGTACAATGGAACTCCTATCCATGTGTCCCTCAATAAGGAAAACCAAGAAGGCTACCAGCAACAGAGCCTTCAGGTACTCTGCCCCAACCTCTGGAACTCCCTCAGATCAACTAAAGACCCACAGGCATTTTGTAAGCTGCTAAAAACCCTACTTTTCACATAATATTCCAACTCATCTATTCCCCCTATCCCCTCCCCCCCCCCCACCTGCATCTATGACCCCCCCTCCTCCTGGTATAAATACCCCCCTGTAAGTTGCTCTTTTGTCAATATATAATGTAAATAGTTTGATCTCAGCTTACACAATACTTCTATATAAGTGCCTAGTTGACCTGTATATAGTTTATTGTATTATAGTTTGAAATGTTCCCTGTAACCAAGGTTTTGGAATTCAGTTCAGTGTAAATTGCCCCTGATCGATGGAACGGGCGCAATATAAGAAATGTTTAAATAAAATAAATAAATAGAGCTTACAATCTAGTTAAGACAGCACAATACAAGAGAAATAAGGAGTTCAATAGGGAGAGGAGACACAAGGGGAAGAAGAGATTAGGATCCAAAAGCGGCCTCAAAGAGGTAAGCCTTTAGCATGGATGTGAAGAGGGAGAGAGATGAGATTGAAGAGGAGAGAAACTTTGGAGTAGCAGTGTCTGAGGATCTCAAGGTGGTGAAACAATGTGACAAGGTGGCAGCAAAAGCTAGGATGCTGGGCTGCATACAGAGAGGATTAACCAGCAGAAAGGAGGAGGTATTTATGCCCCTGTGCAAGTCATTAGTGATGCCTCACTTGGAGTATTGTGTTCAGGTTTGGAGACTGTATCTCATAAAGGATATACAAATACTTGATCTGGTTCAGAGAAAAGTGACCAAAATGATTTGGAGCCTGAGCCAGAAGACATATAAGAAGAGAATGAAGACCTAAATATGTATACCCTAGTGGAGAAGAGGGGCAGGGGAAATATGATACAGATCTTTAAATACTTAAAGGGTATTAATGAACAAACAAACCCTTTTCAAAGACTGGGAAGCTGCAAAACTAGAGGGCATATGATGAAGTTGCAAGGTGGTACACCTAAAAGCAACTTCAGGAAATACTTTTTCATTGAAAGGGTGATAGATGCTTAGAATGCCCTCCCAGTGGAGATGGTGGAGGCAAATACAGTGACAGAATTCAAAATTTCATGGGACAGACAAAGTGGATCCTTTTATAGCAAGAGGATAAAATCAAAGCAAACAAAAATATCATTTATATTTCAATAAATAGAGGGAGTGACCTGCATGGAGTGGTGGGTACAACCGTAAACACAGGCATAGAGAGGGGCTACCTGCATGGAGCGGCAGGTAAAACCCTAACCAAAGGCATTCAGGGGAGTGACCTGCACAGAGCGGTGGTTACAACCACTCTAGCCAACTTACTGGGCAGACTAGATAGACCATACTGGTCTCTATCTACCGTCATATACTATGTTACCATGTTACAGTAACAACAGTTACATTCTCTCTATTTCTACAGGACTATCTCTGTGGTGGAGATTCCCTGTCCTGGCTGGATGTAGGACTTGTATGTGATTGTAGCCTTGAACTCTTTAGGTCAGGTCCTCCTTGTCTTCACTCTGCATCCTTCTCCTCTCTTGTTCCAGGATAATGGCTCCTTGCTTTTGTCGCCAAGACCTCTTCTCTCTTGCGTTCTCCTTTGCTCCTTACACAATAGTGCAGTGGCCTAAGCTGCCCTCTCCTTCTCCCATGTGGTGAAATAGCTGTGAAGCCACATCTGCCACTGCGGTATAGTACCTATACCAGCCAAAGACCCAAAGGCAGGAAACTGCCTATTGGCTTGGTCTCTATACTAGTCAGGTTTCTGTCCAAATGAGGTCTCCTCCTGCCATTACATCTCTGACAAGGAGAGCCTTCCTATGCTCTGGAGACACAGGGTGGCATAAAAAGGGTCAAGGACAGTAGTTTAGTAGCCACTAGAGTTCTCTGCCACTCAGATAAGGCAGGACCAAAGAGGGCTCTATAAATATATTTAACCACTGTGTATAGGTGAAAACCTAAACCTAGTATGTTATTTGATTGTGACATTATAACCAAGCTATTAAAGTTCCATAAGTTATTACCTGCAATTATGTGATCCCAAAGACACTAAGGAGGTCATTCTGTCCCACGACTAGCGGGGTTGGACATCCAAGTCCTACATCCATTGGGACGTCCATCCCCACTATTTGTCCCCCTGCCATCCCCATCACTAACCTCCCCATATGAACAGCGTTTTTGTGTGGGGAGGCCTAGAAGGGGGCAGGAGGGTGTGTTCAAAAAGTGGAGCAAGGGCGGGGCACGTCCCTGGACATACAGGGCCGATTCAGAGGTCGGCCCTGTACGTCTGGGGTCTTGAATCTATATGGGGGATAAGTAGACTGTATTTATTCATCGTGTCTCCTTGTTAAGGGACTGGTTATTTATACCCTATTCTACCTGTTATACCTGCTTAATGCATACCCAAGTTTAATTTTCCTGTTTAATGTATACCCAAGTTATTATACCTGTTTCACTGTAAGCACAAATCACGAAATTGAGATGTGCAACTCTAAAGTAGACTGTATTTATTCATCGTGTCTGCTTGTTAAGGGACTGGTTATTTATACCCTATTTTACCTGTTATACCTGCTTAATGCATACCCAAGTTTAATTTTCCTGTTTAATGTATACCCAAGTTATTATACCTGTTTCACTGTAAGCACAAATCACGAAATTGAGATGTGCAACTCTTATGTTCATTGTAAACCGCACTGATGTCGAATAACGCGGTATAAAAGAGACTGCAAATAAATAAATAAATAAATAAATTCCACCTCAAAGGTGGAATACGTCCCCCTGGACAGAGGGGAATCGTGGTGCGGGACCTGGGGATGAAGGTGAGGGGTGCAGGGGGTTCCCTGCAATCCGACCTAGGCCTTGGAAGCCCAGATCAGGGGTCAGGCTTTGGGGAAAACAGAGCTTGGTTGGTGGCTGGGGATCGTGGCTCCTGAATGAAGCCACGGTGCCATGGTGATGGGACGCTATGACACTGCGGCTCCATTCAGGAGCCTGGCTGAGGTAGATGGGTATGTGGCTGGGCATGTAGACCAATCAGAATTGGGGCCCAACCTGCAGGTCAAGGCCGTAGACCTGTTTTTGATCTCATGGAACATCTAGCCCCCACAGGATCAAAATTGTGTCTACCTCTGTGCGCCCTGCTTCTGATCGGCCGCACAGTGACTGCACGGTCTGAATGGAATAGGCCTCCACATGCCCTAGTATCCAGTAAGTACTTTGTAAAATGTCCTTTCCAAAATAGATTGCTTATAGTAATTTATCTGCAGGACTACTTCCTGTATAAAAGTATAACTTGTAAGGATTTCTTTAATTTGCTCTTTACATGCAAAGCCAGGGAAGGAGCTGTGATATAATAGAAATTATAAAAGAAAGTGGAGGAGTAGACTAGGGGTTAGAGCAACAGCCTAACACCCAGGAGATTGGGGTGTGATTCCCACTAGCACTCCTCTTAACCTTGGACAAGTTACTTTACCTTCCCTTTCCTCAGAAGAAAAGGTCTGGCAATCTACTTCCGGACCTTGCCAAGAAAACCCAGGAGATGCTGGGGTCACCAGGAGTCAGCATTACAAAAAATAGGAGAACTTGTCTTTCTCTTACCTTCTTTCTGCCAAATTGACTGAAAGAGTGTGCTTCCTAATTAGTGTGTGTCTGGGTGCTGGCTTAGGCCCAGGACAAAAGTATAGGGGCTTATTTCCAAACCAGATTTTTCCTACCTCCCAAAATGAAAACTGGGGCTAAGAAGTCAAAGCTTCAGGTCCTGTTAAGGTGAAGAATGGACCCTCATGCTAACCAAGCAGAGGGCAAAGAAAAAAAGGAAGGCATCATCCCTGTGAGAGAAACTCTATGGGTGAGATACATCATAGGAGCCTACTACCAGCTGGGAAGAGCTGAGGGAAAGGTCATGCATTCAGTTTTAAGTATCAGGGAAGTTTTGAGCTTTTTTGTGTGAAAAATATCAGCTAGGTATTCCCCTGGCTTCCAGGAACCCAGAGCTGTGAGCATGACTGGAGTATCAGTCACAGATTTCAGAGAAAAAGAAGAAAGATTCTGCCTGATAATCAAACCCAGATTGTAGATCAGAGAGATGTGAGCAAGGATCCCACCTGAAGGAGCCGTATAGTGTGTGGAAATGCTTGAGACGAAAATAAAGTGCTCAGCTTCTAATTGTATGTCTTTCATTTTGCAGACCATTTTGTTAATTATTTGTATAGCAGAACAAGACATACGCAGCACTGTACAGAGACATGTAAGAGGCAGTCCCTGCTCATCAGAGCTTACAATCTAGTCAAGACAGACAGCACAACTGGTGTGAACCAGAACTCTCTTCTTGTCTGGAACCTCTCTTTTAAAGCAAGGTTACTTTCATTTTTGCTGTTTTAGGGGAACTTTACTTGAGCACAGTAGGTTGCTGAACTCTGTAACCTCCTCAGGTTCAGAAACTGCTAACACCTAATCAGGTGTTAGTTCCCTCCCTACCCAACCCGACTCCCACCCACCCCTAGTGAGCAGTCTTGCTTTATAGGGCACCTCCCCCTTTAACAAATCACAGTGAATTGGACCAGCACATTTTGAATATAATTAAAGAGATTTAACTGCTTTTTCTCTGAAAGGACAGCTGTGAAACCAGCTGATACTTGGTAGATCTCTCTCTTTTGCTTTAACAGATACCTAAGCTCAACAAACAGAACAATGGCTGGGAAAAATCGTATTGCTAAAGCTGTTGCCCCCGTTACAGCTTCTGCCTCGGTCCAGACAGAGGTCCTAATGCCAGTTGAAGAACCGGTTCCATGTGCAGGGTGCCTGCATGCTGAAGCTCTGAGGAAACAAGTGGAGGAACTCAGAGAGGAGGTGGCGAGGCTGAGGAGCATTCAAGACAGTGAGAAGTACATTGATGAGATGCTTCTTGCAGCAACCAGGCTCTCCAGCACAGGAGAAGATGGGTGCCAACAGAATGTCGATGGTTGGACAAAAGTCACCAGAGCCTGCAAAATCACCAATCCAACTTCTCCAGCCCTTGAATTGAAGAACCATTATGCAGCCCTGGAAGTGGAGGAGGTGAAAGCATCCCTGGAAAGGGAAGAACCAGAGTTCAAGTACCCCATTAGTTGCGGAATCAGTGACCAGAAGGAAACGAAGGGTAGTGGTGGTTGGAGACTCTCTTCTGAGGGGTACTGAGGCGTCCATCTGCCGACCAGACTTGATGTCCAGAGAGGTATGCTGTCTGCCTGGTGCCAAGATCCAAAATGTTACGGAGAGTTTGCCGAGACTCATCAAGCCCACTGACTATTACCCAATGTTGCTAATCCATGTTGGAACAAATGATACTGCCAGGTATACCTCGGAACGTATCAAAAGTGATTTCATGGCTCTGGGACAGAGGGTGAAGCAGGTAGGTGCACAGGTGGTGTTCTCTTCAATCCTCCCTGTTGAGGGTAAAGGCCAAGGCAGAGAGGCTCGCATCCTGGAGATTAATGCATGGCTGCGTGGATGGTGTCTTCAAGAGCGTTTTGGTTTCCTAGACCATGGGATGCTGTTCCAAGGGTTGCAGAGCAGAGATGGCATCCATCTGTCCAAGAAAGGTCAACGCATCTTTGGTAGTAGACTGGCTAATCTACTGAAGAGGGCTTTAAACTAGATTCATTGGGGATGGGTGAAGAAAGCCCCCAGGTAAGTGATACATTAAATACCTTTATGGAAATGGGTAACAGGGGTAACATATGGAAAGCAGTGTGTATTAATGCCCGTAGCATGGGAAATAAGATCCCTGAAGTTGAAGCTTTGGTGGGAGTGGCTGACTTGGATTTAGTGGCAGTTACAGAAACATGGTTCACAGAAAACCATGACTGGGATGTAACTATACCTGGCTATATTTTATTCAGAAAGGACAGGGTAGGAAGAAGGGGAGGAGGAGTGGCACTATATGTAAAAACTACTATTAAAGCTTTGGAATTACAGAGCTTAAAAGGGAGAGAGGAGGCATTGTGGGTTAAACTAGAAAGAGGGAAAGAGAAATCTATTTGCATTGGTGTGATATACAGACCTCCCTCACAAGAGGAAGAGGTGGACAGAGAGTTAATTGAAGACATACGCAGCATTGCTAGGAAAGGGGAAGTGCTACTGCTAGGAGATTTCAATATGCCAGATGTTGATTGGCACATTCCTGCTGCAGTATCATCTAGGAGTAAGGATATCCTGGATTCTCTACAGGGAGAACTATTCAGGCAATTGGTAACAGACCCCACACGTGAAGAGGCCATACTGGACTTGGTGCTTACCAATGGTGGAAGTGTTTCTGATGTTGTAGTGGGAGATCATTTTGCATCCAGTGATCACCAGATGGTGTGGTTCAGTATTAGGACTAGGGCTGTTAGAATCCATTCCAAGGTGAAGATCTTAGACTTTAGGAAGACTAACTTTGCGAAGATGGGCCAATACCTCAGGGAGTTGTTAGTGGGATGGGAACAGCTGGGGGATGTAGAAAAACAGTGGGCAAAACTGAAAGGGGGTATTTTAAAGGCAACCAACCTTTTGTTAAAATGGTAAATAAAGGCAAAAGGAACAGGAGACCGCTATGGTTTTCGAAGGAAGTAGCTGAAAAAGTGAAGAAAAAGAGGGAGGCCTTCATGAAATACAAGAGATCACAGAGAGAGGAAGACAGGCACACACGCAAGGACACATGCAAGGACACAACAGACAGAGCACTCTCCATGGCTGCTCCAACAATATGGAACAATCTACCGGACGATTTAAGGGCAACTCCAGACCTCAAAGACTTCAGAAAACAGCTGAAAACCATGCTGTTCATAGAGCACTATGGACACATCACATAACCTAAGAGAATGTATAACAGCACACCATACCTCCTAACACAGTATGTATATAAAATGTGTCTTAGCACCACTGTAGATAGCCCATCTTGTACATAGCTCAAACAAATCTAGCACACAACACAGCCCACACACAACTAAGTTTCATCCTCACTGCATGTATAACACACCCACTTTACCTGATTGCTTGCTGTGATACCACCTTGATTATTAAGATAAGGCGGTTTAGAAATACTGTTAAATAAATAAATAAATAAATCTGTATTTGGAAAAACTTAGAGAAGCTAGCAAAGTAGTCAAGAAGGCAAAGATTCAAAAGGAGGAGGAAATAGCCTATGCAATAAAATGGGGGGATAAGACATTTTTCAGATATATTAGTGAGAAGAGGAAGGGCAAAAGTGGTATTGTCAGACTGAAGGGTGCAGGGGGGGAATATGTAGAAGCTGATAAGGATAAAGCAGAATTGCTTAACAAATATTTTTGTTCTGTGTTCACAGATGAAGAACCAGGAGCAGGACCTCAGAAAACACCCACAAATAAGAACAGAAGCGAGGGACATCTTGAACAATTTTCAGAAGACTGTGTTCGTGAGAAACTAGCTCAACTTAAAGTAGACAAACTGATGGGACCGGATGGGATACACCCTAGAATACTGAGGGAACTTGTGGACGTTTCAATGCCTCGTTGGAGTCGGGAGTGGTGCCAAAGGACTGGAGAGAGGCTCATGTGGTGCCTTTACACAAAAGCGGAAGTAAGGATGTGGTTGAAAACTACAGGCCGGTTAGTTTAACTTCAGTGGTGAGTAAATTATTGGAAACGCTGCTGAAAGAGAAAATAGTGAGGTTTCTGGAGTCCGGCGGATTACAGGATCCGAGGCAGCATGGATTCACCAGAGGCAGGTCTTGTCAGACAAATCTGATTGATTTCTTTGACTGGGTGACCAGGGAGTTGGACCGAGGGAGAGCTCTAGATGTGGTGTATTTAGATTTCTGTAAAGCCTTTGACACTGTTCCTCACAGGCGACTTATAAACAAACTGAGCACCCTAGGGATGGACCCTAAAGTTACTGCTTGGGTTAGAAATTGGTTGGGTGGGAGGCGACAAAGAGTACAAGTAAATGGAGCTCACTCTGAGGAGAAGGATGTTACCAGTGGTGTGCCCCAAAGATCTGTCCTTGGTCCGATTCTTTTTAACATCTTTGTTAGTGATATAGCAGAAGGGCTGTCAGGTAAGGTTTGCCTCTTTGCGGATGATACCAAAATCTGCAATAGAGTAGACACCCAGGAAGGTGTATATAACATGAGGAGGGATCTAGCTAAGCTTGAAGAATGGTCTAGAATTTGGCAGCTGGGATTTAATGTTAAAAAATGTAAGGTCATGCATTTGGGCTGCAGCAATCCAAGGGAACAATACAGTATAGGAGGTGAAGTACTTTTGTCCACTAAAGAAGAGCGGGACCTAGGCGTGGTTGTGTCTGATGATCTTAAAGTAGCTAAACAGGTAGAAAAGGCGACGGCAAAAGCTAGAAGGATGCTTGGGTGCATACGGAGAGGAATGGCTAGCAGAAAAAAGGAGGTGATAATGCCTCTGTATAAGTCTTTGGTGCGACCTCATTTGGAGTATGGTGTGCAATTCTGGAGACCGCACCTTCAAAAGGATGTGAACAGGATGGAGTCGGTGCAGAGGGTTGCTACTAAAATGATTAATGGGCTTCATTATAAAGCATATGAGGACAGACTAAAGGATCTTAATATGTACACCTTAGAGGAAAGGCAGGATAGAGGTGATATGATTGAGATGTTTAAATACCTCCGTGGCATAAATGTGCAGGGAGAGAGCCTCTTTCAATTGAAAGCAAGTTCTGCGACGAGGGGACATGGTATGAGGGTGAAGGGAGATAGATTCAGGAGTGATATGCGGAAATATTTCTTTACGGAAAGAGTAGTGGATCCATGGAATAGTCTCCCAGTGGAGGTGGTAGAGATGAGGACAGTAACTGAATTCAAAAAAGCATGGGACCAATACAGAGGATCTCTAAAGGTAAAAAGTGGACTGTTATAGTTGTTGATAAGGAAGGACAGACTAGATAGGCCATGTGGTCTTTTTCTGTCATCATATTTCTATGTTTCTATTTCCTTAGAGAAATCATTAAAGTAAAACCAGGACTGGATCAGAGTGTCCGTAACATCTGGAGCCAGTTGTTCACCCTAGCTGGAACACACTGCCCGCACAAACACTAGAGAAACATTTTGGCTCTGACTTTCAGAGAATGTGGAAGGAGTGCTGGTGTGGGGTTTAGGATTCCAAAGGAGAAATAGCAGTTTGGCTGTGATTGGGGTAGGATTGGAAAGAAGAAAACAATGCATAGCAACTTTGAAATTGGGTAGAGCTATGTCTAGGACTCATAAGGATTTTAAAGACAAGAAAACACAAACAGCTTCAACCCTGACTTTGAGCTATTAAGGAGGGACTTGTGGCTGGGGTTGTTTGCCTTATGACATCGAAGCAAAAAAAAAAAGATTCAAGCTTTTTTTTTTTTTAGTGCTGAATATTAGGCCCACTTTGTCTGCAAAATTAAATAGTAGTAGTCGGCCAAAATTTGGGCAGAGAGGGAAGGATGGGTAGGGGCGGAGGTACTTTAAGAAGAAAATTGAGTATTGCAAAGACATGGAGAGGGTCAGAGGCAAGAGAGTTTGTATAACTGACATAGTACTCTTGCTTAACGAGTGCTATAGCTGACTGGAAGGAGTAAAGTATGAATCTGAAATGTAAGAAGTCAGCAAGGGTACGGTATTTAAGCCATAGGTGCAGATATATAGATAGAGGGGAATATTAGCAGGGACTAAGTGCAATCTGGGGTGTCTAAGGCAGAACATCTGAATAAAAAGCAGGCACATCCAGGTGCAGACATGATTTCACAGACCATGGACATGCCCAGTATGGAGGTCTGTGGGGGCATCTACATTGCTGTCCCCAGAACCGTATTTCAGTATTTCAGGCTCTGGATGTCTAGGATAGCCTAATGGTTAGAGTAGTACGCTAGGAGCAAGGAAACCAGGTTCAAATCCCACTGTTGCTATCATGGACATTGTACTGAGTACTGGGGATGATGGAGAGGTATCTTCACTACATCCTATGGGGTTTTTTCAGCCAAAACAAGCACTTTTCAGATGCTTGTTTGTGCTTGGAGCAGGTCTAAACTTAGATGCCATGCTGGACATCCATGATGTTTCTGGGAATGCCCCAGCCACGCCTCCACTATGCTCCCAGTCAGACTTGGTATATTCCCAGAACCAGTTTCTAAAATGGCTCTGGAGATGACTCTATGTTTTGGATGTCTCCATACCTGTTTTTGAATGTCCAAAGCACAAATAGGGTTTCCAAAATGGCCCCCACAGTCCCCATCTAGGTCGATCCCTGGTAAACGCCTGTCTGGTTAAGATAGCAAACTGGCTTCAAGACTCATGTGCTTATACTCTTTCTGGGCAAATCTTCATCATTGTCCTGCTTTGCACTTTTATGGGTGCATTGTTTAAGCTTATCATTGTATGACTTTCTTTCACCCTCTTCAAATGCCATTCTTGTTTGTCACCACTTTTCTTGCTGCATAGCTGTGTGACCAATGTGCTTTGACTTTTTTGGTCCACTCCTCATCCTCCTCTTGCCTTGCATCTTTGTGGGTACCTTTGGATTATTATATGCCTGACTGGGCATTATACTACTCACTTTGGCATTCAGTTCCTATTAACCTGTGTGTGGGAAAAGCTGAACCCAGCACACTGGGGAGCTCACCACCATCGACGAGCCTTGAGTTCTCCCTTCAAAGTTATTTTCAACTTTCCATCACTATACTTGTTTGAAGATTCAAGCAGGGGAGCACAGCTACTGTTATACATATGAGTGAAGAATGGTATTTCTATGAAGAGGAATGATCATGGAGGGCTGATAGAAGAAGAAGACATGCATCTAGCCAGCCTGATAGCCGGGTGAACCTTAGCTATCATGGGGAGACAGAGTACCCTCACATCCACCATTCTCCATTACTGTACTTGTCGTCTAAGAAACTGTATTTGTTGAGTTGTCGACTAAGAAACAGTTAAATTGTTCTGAATGACTGGAATGCACTCCATGAATGCTTTTTTCACCATGGTACTTCTTTTATCAGAAGGTCTGAGAATGGAACACTGGCAGAGGAAAGGGATACCAGTCTAGCCAGTCCGATAGATGAATCAACCCAGCTATCAATGGGTGGCAGACTGCCCTCTCAACCATTATCCTCTATAACTGTACTTGTTGACTTTCGGGCTTCTGCCACAAGTATTAGCTTTTCATTATAGGGGCTTCCAGCCTATGTTGTTGTTGTGTTGGTCTTCCTCAGCTATTCTGGCTGTTGCCACCAGTGCTGCAGCTCCACTCACACTGCTTTTGGGACCTTCACCTCTGATTCTTCTTTACATCCCTCAGCACATCATCTAAACACTCCATGAATGTTTCTTCCTCCTTGGAAGGATCTTTCTCTGTACTTGATTCCTCTCCTGGGACCAAAGTACTCAGTGCCAGGATACAAACTTGTAAGCACACAGCTTGGCTGAATTCACCCCACTTCTGTGGCCTGGGCTTGTGTGGCCTCTTCTGCTGCCTTAGGGCCTACAGCTAATCTGAATGCCATACTGTTGCTCTTGGCAAAATTTAGGGCCTTGGAAGTGATCTGGGTGCTGCACTGATCACCTTGTCATTTTACTGCTCTCAAAGTACCTTGCTATATTTGAAACAATTATGATACTGTTTTGTTGTCTTCCACTCTCTTGAAGTTTTCATTGTTTTTTTTTGTACTGCTTTGCCCTTCAGATGTAGGTTTTAGATACTCATCCTGCCACAATCTGTACTCTTTTGTCCCTCTTGTTTTGCCCCTGGGGGGTGGGGGGGGGGGGTTGTGGCACACTTGGTGGCTGGTGTCGCAATTAGAGTTGCCTGCCATCAAGTTTCAATCAGGTTTGATTGAAAACAGGTGAGAAATCTGACTGTTGCATTACAGAATAGCACTCTCATGGGAACCGGATCCCCTGAGGACAATGGATGCTGGTAACGTTCACGTCGGGCAGCCTCATCCACTTTACCAGCTGAGGTGTAGGGCCTTTAAAGACCAGGCCCTACTGTGGGATCAGAGGAACCAGATCCCTTGAGGATGCTGGACACTGCTTGTTTTTGCGTTGGGCAGCCTCATCCACCTTATCAGTTATCAGCTGACATGCAGGGTCTTTAAAGACTGGGCCCCACCACAGGAGCAGAGGAACAGGATTTATTTATTTAACAGGTTTTTATCCCGCCTTATCCTTCAATCAAAGCAGCTTACATTTAAACAACAAAGTATATATCAAAACTAGTGCAAATATAATGATAGATTAACTATTATAGTAAACCACAGTCATATTAACAGCGATAACCAAGAACAACATGGAATTTATATAAAGTAAGAGGGGCAGGGATGAAGGGTAAATTGAACTTGGCTTAGAGATGGTCTGGTATGGGGAAAGTGCATTAGTGTCTGAAAAGGAGGTAGCTGCTTAACTGATGTGTCCGAAATGTTCAGTGAATAAGTGTGTCTTTAGTTTTTTATGGAAGTCCTTGATGTCTATTGTGGTTCTGATGTCTTCTGGAAGGGAATTCAAAAACACTGGGAAAGAGAGGGAAAGTGCCCTTTTCAATGTAGTTTGGTTAGATTTCTGATATGTGGATGGGATGGCAATCATGATTTTATTGTTAATTCTCCTGAGATGGAAGCTGGCATCTCGAGAAATCAGTTCTTGTAGGGTGTCTGCAGAGGAATAGTGTAGGACTTTAAAGATTATGAGCAGTGTCTTGAACTTAGTCCAGTGTAGGATTCTTTGAGGATGCTGGATGCTGCTAGTGTACATGTTGGGCAGTCTCATCCACCTTACCAGCTGACATGCAAAGCCTTTAAAGACTGAGACTCACTGTGGGATCAGAGGAATTGGGATCCCTTGAGAATACTGGATGCTGCTGGCATTCACGTCAGGCAGCCTCATCCACCATACCAGCTGACATGCAAGGCCTTTAAAGACCCGGCCCCACCCTGGAATGCAGCCACAAGGGCGTGTCCAAAAGAGTGTTCCAAAGGAGCAGGTTCTGCCCCTTTGGAGCCCCTTTGGAGCCATTGGAGCTGAGAGATCTATGTCTCATGGGTAAGAGGAAGAAGAAATTGTTATTTCAGCAAGAGAAAAAAGCTGTGACAGTTGTCGGTCCTATGGATCACTATGTTGTAACTTTGTCCTCTACACCTGTAGTAAGTCCCAGATCTACTCTTGATGCCTCCAACCAATTACATTTGGTTAGTGTGCAGCCTAGCTCCATTGCTGTAGCCCAGGAAGGGGAAGCTTTTGTTGGGAAACTGGATCTTGGTGCAATGGCAATCCACTTGCCATTACCAAAAGAGGTATGATTTCCTTGTTTGTCTATTAGACCTGTTACAATTTACTCAGACAAAGTTACCTTAAAGGATATTCTTGTGGCTGTCATGCAACTGGAATCCTCACTAGGCTCTTCTTTGAAAGATCTTTCTGACTTTACAGTGGACATTGTGGCAAAGATTTCAGAGCAAGACAAGAGACTGCTGTAAATGATTGACTAAACTTGACTCTTATTTCTGTGTTGCATTCCTCATGTACCTCCTCTATGAAAGATAGTTTACTCACAAACAGTTAGCATTGGAGAATGCCCATCATTCACAGAATTTGAGATTTTTTTAACTTTCCACGCACCCACTATCTTTCTCCTATTTTTTTTTCCTTCAGAAATATCTTCAGGAGATTTTAGGTCATTCAGATGTATAGGCTATAAAAGTCTCAAATACATACTATCTTCCTAAGGGGAAGATAATTCCCGATCAGGAAGGTCCAGGTTTGGATCAACTCTCCACTGTGGACAGTCTAGATCTGTCTGCATTGTTAGAGAGTTCAGTAGATAATATTTCTTCTTGTGCTACATTGTCTCTTTTCGCTCTGTGATTGATCACAATAATATTCTGCGTTTATTTTTTTCAGAAGAAAAGCCTTCATTTTGCGATCAAAAAAATAAATATTTTTCCAGATGTTTCTAAAGTCACACAAATGAGGAGAAGGGTGTTCCTGGCACTAAAACCTGCTATTTTAGCGCTGGGAGCTTCCTTCTTCCTCAAATTTCCTTGTAAGTGTATAATAGTACGTCTATCGAAGTATTCAGTATGTCTTCTTTCAGTCTTCTCAAAGTAATGCAAGACTTATTTCTGTTGGATTTTGTTTACTTTTTATTTTGTATTCTCTGAAAAGGCTTGTATTTAGGGTACTGAGAGTTTTGTTATCCTGTGGCATGTTGGGTTTTCCGGTTTACTCTTGACGGGGCCTTGAATTATTATAACATGGTTCATTATGTAATGCATGCTTTGCCCCAAGAATTTGGGGTACAGTGTTATTTTCTTTATGTTTCTTTTCTTATAATTGTATTGTAAGATATTTAAAATCTCAATTTAATAAAAAAAGTTCCCCCATACAGTTTAATAGGGGTGAATGGAACAAACATATGAATGGTTCTATTTCCAAGGACTAACTGAACGGATATATTCATACGAACAAAAACAAGCCTGAAAATCTTTGGCACACACATGCCTAATAGGTGCTTATATTTTTTAAAATTCTAGCATGAATGGCAGAAATCTTGCCTTAAATGCAGGTGGGCCTCAAAAGAATACCTCAAAAAACACACTAGAGGGAAACGTAATAACCTAAAAACAAAACATCTCTAGGGACTACCCACCCTATGAATGATTTTTTGAGGTGAAACCCAATCAATTAACTGAAAAAATATTGTAAAAGTGGGAAGGAGACTATCAGATTAAGCCGCATTTGGTCAGATGGAATAATGCCAGGCTCCCTTATCAGTCATCAGTCTCACTAACCCCACTGTTAGTTCATCTAAATCACAAACATTTGACTTTACTATGTCCACTCAATTCACACTTTGTTTTTGTTTCTGCTTTTATGTATTTTTATTTTTTCAAGGCCAATTACAATCAGGAACAGTTGGTGTTTATCCTGTTGCCAGGAGGTCTACAATAGTGCACCACAAATCACTCAGAGGAAATTGTCAGTGTCGCAGCGTTAGCAGGCAAAAAAATAGCTTTAAATGAATAAAAATGCACTTATCTGCTTATTATTCATTATACTGCAATAAAGCTGCCAACATAATGACTGTGATCCATTCAATAGATAAGAATGTAAGAATATAGGGGCCAGTATTCAACAGGCATTTGCACAGTTTACAGCCCTGTGAACCATATAAATGCTACTCAGTGGGCCCCCACCCCAAAAGAGGAGGTATAGAGATCTCTATAAAAGTCCATGAACATAGCCACCATCTTAGGGGACTCATAAGTAGACTGCCCAAAGGGATCCTGTACTGTCACAATACGCTTCCTATCCCTTTGCCTCTTCAACTGCCATAGCAGCAATTTGTCGGCCTTGTTATCATCTTCATAAAACAACAGTTTAGCCTGCTGAATATCCAAAGCTACCTTTTCCATTTCAAGCACCTGTAACTCACCTCTCTTATGTTCCAGAGACCTCCACATCCTCCCCCCTGTCCCCTAATTATGTTGCTTCTCCAATTTTCAAATTTCCCTCTGCAGCTGGGTGACTTTCAGCTTTTCCTGCTTACACACCCTACATGTGAGGGAGATCACCTGTTCCCATCTGCCTTACCCACTTTCCACAGGGAGGAAGCCATAATACCATCCACATCATTAAACTTAAGAAACTCCTGCCACCCTGCCATAAAATGACAGAGGAAGTCTGGATTTTTCAGCAGTCTTCTTTGCATGTACCAGGAAGGCAACAGAGCATCCATTACTCCAGTCAGAAGCTCTAGGCTCAAGGGTGCATGGTCAGAGATCCCTAAGGACTCATTGTTAGAGACCCTTAGGGCCAGATGGGGTTCTTTTGCTAACAACCAAAGATCAATATGGGTATAGCTATTTATATGAAGCAGAGAAGCATATACAATCTCTTTCAATTGGATGTAGACTTCTCTATCTATCCAACAGGCTGAACTCTTCCAAGAACTGTTTTAATCATTTAGACCCCTTCAATTGGACAACCCCCCAGAGCAATCCATCCCCATCAAGGCACAATTGAAATCCCTCCCCTCCAAAATCAGCCTACCTTGCGCCTTCTCCTTGATTATCTCGAACATCTTCACCAATCTTGACACCACCAAATGGCCAGTTATAAGATTACCCCAAGTGTAGACCTTTATGTTCCAAGTCATGACAGGTGCTTATGCCATTATTATAAGTGGGCTCTTAGAGACTAAAGCACCCTTCAAACCAGTACTTTTTTCTTACTACCTCACCATGCTTATTCCAGAGTAGATTATTTCCTGTTCTCAAAAGATGTAATATCTAGTTTCAAAAGCTGAGATATGTTCAATCGTTCAGCTGTGTCCTTGTCACTTGAAAGTGTTTAATCCTGCTTTAAGAACCTGGTATGGAGACTTAATCCCATACGTTTAGAAAACTCAGAATTTCTAGTTCAGAAGAATGCTTTATTCATTGAATGCTTTCAACTGAATGTAGCAGAAGGAATGCCTTTTGACATCAGATGAGATGCCTTTAAGGCATTCTCATGGGGTGAAATAATAATATTTTTCTGCAAACAAGAGCAGAGTATGTGACCTAGAGATCTCCACATTGGAAAAAGAAATAAAACTGCTAAAACATAAGCATATTTCACATCCTAATGCTCTATCATTAGCTAAACAATGAAACTTAAACTTTACGTATAACAAACTTAATTCAGACTATACCCGGATCTATTTTCCAACAATAACAAGTTGTTTTTTAGAGAAAAATAAAGCTGCATGCCTGCTAGCCAAACTTCTCAATGCCCACAAGATTAAGATGAGAATCCACACTATAAGAATTTGGGGTATAACGCATTTCTTAAGAGTAATGGAAATGTAGGCCCATTTAGGCAATGCCACTCCAACTTATACTCTTCCGAGGCAGGTGATTCAGTCACCCCTATGCGAGAAAAGTTTTCATTTCCTTTGCCCACTCAAACATTTTTAAAGTCCAGTTTGAGAAAACAATCTCTGCAACTATGCAAATCTTCTGGCCATGATGAATTTCTGGTAGAATTTTATAGAGCATTCTCAAATGTGCTTGTGCCAAAACTACACCTTGTATCAATTTTTTATCCACAAAAATGTAGATTCTTGGAAGCGCTGATATTTATCTTAGAGACTTCACATTTGTCCTAAATTATTGGCCAATATTCCTTCTTGATATCAATAATTTTTGCTAAACATTTAATACATAAGCTGGAATAGGTATTTGGCAAACTAATTTACAAAGATCATTCTGGATTTCTGAAAGGCAGATATGTGTATGGATTCTTTCAGGACCCCCACCAGTCCAGCATTCTTTGTGTTCAGGACCATACCATTCTAGCCAGTCAGTAGGTGCATTATATTTTATTGTAATACCCCCTTTCTTGGATGCTTGTGCTGGTCCTGCCTGCCTGCCTGTATATAACCAGTGGGGTTTAAGGTGGGGTATAGTTTTGATTCTGTGCTTTTATTCTTTTTGTGACGTGTCCCATTCTTGAGTCACACTTTATCTTATTTTCTATCAGAGGCCATTTCTCCAAATGGGTTAGTTTTGCACATACTCTACAGTAGTGAATCTCGCTCTTAAGCCAGGGTATGTAGAGTATGATCTCAGTCTCTCCAATTTACTGCTAATGCTCTGTTTAGTACTTGCATCATGCCAAAGAGAGTCTCCTTCTGGAGTTGATAAGCTGTAGCATATATAGGTAATTTGTCAAGGTGTGCTTGGAAATTCCTCTCAATCAAGCCTGTGACCCCAAACACAAAGGGAAATATCTTTGTATTTTTCTGTTACATTTTCTTGGTCTCTGACTACATTTCCTGATATTTCAGGATCTTCTCTCTCTCTGCATAATTCACAGATTAGTCATGTGGAACTGACACCTCTATAATCAATGCCATTCTGGTGTTTTCCTCATTTACCATTGTATCTGGATTCTTTACATCTAACTTTTCATGGGTCAGAATAGGAGTATTCCTGGTGATTATAACCTCTTCATTCTCCACAGCTTTCTTAGGGTCATGATGCCAGTGCTTTTCACGCAATGTTGTAGTATTTACAGTGTCTCCAGTGGATGAGAGGTACTACTTTATTGTGCCTTTCTGTATAGAAATTTTCTGCCATCAGAACTTTTCAGCCAGATACAGTACAAGGTGAATAACTGTTTACAGGTCTTAGAAAATCTACATATGTCTGTTTGCCGGGTTTTTTTCTATGCTTCCTGTAAACCATTTCAGCTGTAATCCACTGTCCTAGGCTGTAATTATCAATCTCTTGTCTTTTGGTTTCAGTTCACCTCTCTTTAATCATTCATGTGTCCTGTTCTGATGGACAAAGAGTTCCTGGAGTAACATTTTGCATTTTCCACTGTATTGGTGTATTTTCCACCCATTTTTCTTTGCTGATCTAATTCTTTGAAGTTTTTTTCTCTTGTTTTGCAAATTCTGTTGCTTCCTTCCCTATGTATGCAGGTAGATTCTTGCTCATTCCTTCTATTCATTGAAATGCTTGTCCAAGCTTAACAATGGAGAAAGATTCCGGACATTTGCTTTCATTTTTAGCACTTTTTGCATATTTGGATCTTACAATGCTGTTCAGTAGGCCCGTAGGCCTTTGATAGTAGCTCTGTATATATAATTGATTTCTATGAGACCCAGTTCTCCTTCGGCTCTAGGTACTGTATGCACAGTCTCAGTATACACGGGCTCTTATAAATTACCTCATGGGCATGGAGGAGTTTTCTTGTGTGTATATTCAGTTTTTCAAGATCTTTAAGAGGACAATATACAATCCCAAAGCTGTATGAGAGTACCGGAATTATTAGCTGATTAATGGTTTATAAGTTGTTTCTTGAGGTTTAAGCACTTTTCAATAATGATTTCAATCTCCTGTAATATTATTTACTGATCTTTTTTCTCTGTAATTTTTACTTGATTGTCATTTCTACCTCTACTCTTAAATAGTTCCATATACCTTCGTGTTTAAGTTCCTTGATGTCATAGTCCTCAGTCAGGGAGATGTTTTCAGTTTTGCTCAATTTTCATCTAAGGAAGGTTTCCTTAGCACATTTTTCAAGGCCAAAAGCCATCCTGAGAAGCTTTTGAATATATGAAGCTTATCCACTAATTGTCTGTCACTAAAATGTAGAGCTTCAGGTCATCTACAAACAGTAAGTTTGATGTTACCTCTGGGATGTCACTTTCTTTAGGATTAAGGCTAAATCTGTATCCCAAAGAGTTTATGAGAGTATTCAGTGGATTAAATACTATGCAAAACAGAAGTGGTGACAATGAGTCTCCCTGAAATATTCTTCATTGAATCTTGATATTAGAAATGATGAACTGACTATCGTCTTACTTAAAAGAGAGTGTGGTTTACCACAATTTCATGGTGAACTTAATTTACTCGTTTAAGCCAGGGTTTATTTTGTATATTTCAATGCAAATTATTATTCAGTGGTGCAGGAAGTTATCAAAGGCTTTCTTATAGTCAATCCATACTGTACTGACATTTCTGCTTTTATTAGCATAGGCCACAATGGCCTTATTCAACATTAACTAGTCTTTAGTTCCAGATGCTCCTCTCTTTTTCACCCTTACGCTGTATTGCTATGATGCTATTGGAATCTATATGATTGTATATTCTTCCTGCATCTATTGTAGTGAACAACTTACACCAGTTTCCTTGTTGAGGACCAGGACAGCTGCATCACGATCATGAATTGCTGGAGATAGTATTGGTCTCTAATTTTTGCGAATGTTACTTGGATCACCTTTGGAAGGACAAGGGTTCTTCCTGTTATAAACCATTGTGTGTTAAATCTATCCATTATGAAATCTCCCTTAATTCTTATACCTGTTTACGGGTGACGCATGTATGCAAGACAGAAGTTTTATCCACCTCTCTGCCTGATTATTAGAAAGAGGACTGAGTGCTGGCTTGGGTCGCAAGCTTGAAGAGCAGAGTAATGCACTGGAGAAGTATCTGCCTACCAAAGCTCTAAGTTTGAAGGAGCTATGTGTCAAAAAAAAGATTCTAGTGAAGAGAGAAAAGATCCTGATTCTGTGAATAAGAGAGGAGTCCAGTACCAGAGCCCTTGCCTATTTTAAGATAAACAGTGATATTATCCCTATTACCAGAGACTGGATATGTTCTTATTTGCAGAAGGTCTGTAATTGGATACAGTTTTGTGTTTTACTGTATAAACAGTAAAGTAAGTTGGAGGCCCATTTAACTAGTTTTAAACATCTTTATTTAAAATAAAGCAAGGATACAATTAAGTCCACATCAAGGAAACACTCGTCTGTAACATACAAATTAAGGCAAAAGGATCCAAGAATAATTAACCCATTATACATGAGGAGAAAAGAAAGTAAAAATCAACTCATACTGATTCTTTAGTGATCAGAAAAGCCTCAAGTTGACCGACATCTAAAAAAACATATTTAATACCTTCTAACACCAAAATACATTTACATGGGTATTTCAAAAAGAAGGTGGCCCCAGTGGCCAGAGTCCGCTCCTTTAAAGCCAAGAATGCTTTCCTCCGGACTTGAGTAGTCCTACTCACGTCCGGAAATATTTGAATAGGCTCCCCACAGAACATCTGATTTTTCTTTTTAAAATATAAATTCAAAATCAAATTTTTATCCTGTATAGAAAGAAAAGAAACTATCAGAGTAGCACGTTGAGGAATCAAATCTATAGACGATTCCAAAAACTGAGAGACATCTAGGGACTCTGCACCTTTGGGACCTCCTCCCTGATCTACCGCTGGAGAAGAAGTTTTGTTCATAGAACTCACAGGTATATAATAAATTGAGGAAACTTTTATAGCTTCTACATCATCAATTAGCAAAATCTCCTTAAAATATGTTCTTATTTGCAGAAGGTCTGTAATTGGATACAGTTTTGTGTTTTACTGTATAAACAGTAAAGTAAGTTGGAGGCCCATTTAACTAGTTTTTTGGGGTTTTTTTTTGCTTTGAAGAATTTCCCCTCTCCCATGGAGAACCTGCTCCCTTTGGATAAGAGTGTATGCTGGCTGAATGATGATATGGAATATGACCCAGAAAGACCCTGCTATTTGAAGACTCTTGAGCTATTAATTGCCTCTATCAGACAGGGACGTCCCCTACAGATGGTTCCAAGCATGGGGCATGAGGACATAGACTGAATTTGGAACAAGAGAGATTCTATGGACTTTTGGAAGCCTTCTTGACCACTGCCAACATGGCTTCAGAGAGTTCCACGGTGTCAAAACCCTCCTTACCACTCTCTGCAACAACATCATCACAGGCATTGATAACATCCGCCAAGGCTTTGCTCTTATCTTCTTAGACATTGCTGCGGCTTTTGACTCTGTATATCATGATCTTTTATTAGGGCGACTAAAAGAAAAAGGCATAAATAACACTGCCCTGGAGTGGTGCAAGTCATACCTTGATCAGAGATGGCAGTACGTTACCTCAGGGACCGCAACATCCGCACCTTACCACCAAAAGCAAGGCGTACCACAAGGATCATCCCTATCTTCACTCTTTTTCAATATATACATACAGCCAGTTTGCAATATCATCAGGTCCTTCAAGGTTGAATGCTTGATATACGCGGATGACATCCTTCTACACATGCCTTTCTCCACAGTCCATATGGACCTTTCCCCGCTAGCCAAATGTTTTGATGCAGTATCTGAATGGCTTCAATCCCAGAACTTCCGAATTCAACACAAAAAGACTGAGGTTCTCTTCATCACTAGTGACCCACTTTTCACCCCCCCCCATCCCATATAAAGGTGAAAGAAGCCGAGCTCCAGTCAAAACCTTCCATTCGTTACCTTGGGGTCACTTTGGACCAACGCATGGATTTGAAACTACATATAACCAACGTAGTCAGAGCAATCTACCTCAAGATCCGGACACTCCGCCATCTTCGCCCCCTACTTGATCCTGATGACTTCCGAATTATATTTCAAGCCTTAACCCTACCACACCTTGACTATGCCAATGCCATTCTCCAAGGCCTCCCACACTCCACATTAAACCCTTTGCAACTCGCCATGAATACCGCTGCTAGAGTCCTCTACGGAGCATCAAGAAGGGACCATGTAACACCCATCCTAGAGCAACTCCACTGACTCCCCATACATGGCAGAATATTGTTCAAAACATTATTACTAACCTTCAAGGCCACTAAAAGCATCACCTCCTCCTCTCTAATAGATCTCATTCAGGCCGTTCCACCCAACAGATCCAGGAGAACGATATCAACAAATGTTCTAATTATCCCTAAAGCAGCGACAAAATGCCTATCAGTGACATCTAACAGGGCCTTCAGATTCTATGCCCCTAAGTGCTGGAACGCCCTACCTCCAGAGATTCGGGCTATCACTGATCTATCCCTTTTCAGAAAGGCACTCAAATCCCACCTTTTCCCCCAATATTACTTGACCAGCTAACCAATCTCGATCACTACCCAAACTAAGAACAAATCCTGTTATGTATACTTGTAAATACTCATGTAAATAGTTGCAGTAATGACGTCCCATGTTTTATCCAAGTTCTCTGTCCTTGTTCTCTGTAAAACCAAACAGTTTGTTGTTCTGGTCTGTTGTTATATTGTGAACCGCGCTGATGCTGAATAGAGCGGTATATAAGAGCCTGTAATAAATAAATAATAAATAAAATAAGGAAAATGTTAGAAAGCATCCATACTGTCACTCAAGATGATCACCATTCTTGTCCATGGGACAAGATGGAGGACAAAATGTGAAACCACCAGGAGAAAGGCAGTACTGCGCAAGTGCGGAGCATCACTGATAACCTCACGGAAAGTGGGTCAGCCAGGTAATACCCTGGCGCTCAAGGAGCATTATGCCTGTGATATATTCAAGGAACCTAGACAGAGACATACAAATGCCTGAACTCTAAACTGGGAAATTTAGCAACTGTGTTCAAGGCTTAGAACTGCTGCACACCAGTTTCCTTGTTGAGGACCAGCACAGCTGCATCACAATCATGGATTGCTGGAGATGCTAACAGCTTGATCAGTTCTACTGTTAGTGGAACTGACAACATGGCCAGTTCCACCCTTCTGGATACTATCAATTGGCAGGCAACTGAATTGGAGGATTGGAGGGCTACAAACCAGAGAAGCATGGAAAACTTCAAACAGTGCCTGGATTGGAACTGTCTTCCGTGGCCTTAGAAGTGACCCAGATGTTTATGCAGCAAATATCTTCTGATGGATGAAGAGGTTCCCAAGGAAGAGGAAAGCTCTGCTAGCAAGAGACTATAAAGAGTAGTTTGGTCATTTCACCTATCAACAGGATGACCTGGTCAGTGAAGAGGCCTCTGAGACGAGAAGTCAAAGAAACAGAAGGGATTTTTGGAACATTTGATTATGTCATTGAAATGTTTATAAGTTAGTTATCAGTGACAATTTGTAAGCCTGTATGCAGCATAAGAATTTTTCAATAAACATATAAAATAATAAATGTCATATGTGTGAATCAAGGGAAAAAATGAGGAAAATTATTTTGAAAAAATTGGTGTTTGGTTTATTTTGTAACTGCCATTCTAACATGTTTACTTTATAGGCTGCTGTTGTGTTGTCTTATTCTGGAGAGCATTATACCTTGACTTTCTTTATGTTATACTTTTTAAATAGTGTCTATGATTGCTCTAACTGGGATCACTCAGATGTGAAAGACTATGTAGGTCTTGCGATCTGTCTAAAAAGAGAGAGTGCCCTAGTCCAGGATACAATGCAGTGATGTTGCAATGGCGTATATTACTTAAGGGTATGGGTTCAGAACTTGGAATCCATGCTTCTTTTCAAGGAATTTGCCATTTACCAATCTTCATTCCCAATGGTGAAAATTCAAATGAGGAGCCCCTAAGCAAAAGTTGGGCAAGGGCCCCCCATGGTAGTGGTGAGAACGCCCCTTTCCCCTATCATAGCAATGGTGGTAATGGCTTTGGAGGTGGTGGGGGTAAGCAATATCTCTCCTCTTAAAGCCCAGCAGCTGACAAACTTCACTTACTGTAAGTAACCGCCCTGCCACCTCTCCCCATTAAAGGTATTGTGGTCAGCAGCTGCAGAAGCGGCTTCTGCTGCCAAGTTGAAATCTTCCAATAACAATCATGAAATCATTGTTATTGTGAGTCTTTGGTCCAGCAACTGCTTCTCCAGCCATCAAGCACACTACTTTTAATGAGGTGATACAGCAAAGTTGCTTCAACTAAGGCAAGTTCGCTGCCAGCAGCAGTGTCGGGTTCTTGGGCCTCCCACATTATAGAGACTTTTTGGGCAGAATTTATGACACTGTTCATTCTCTCTTCAAGGCATCTTGAGGTGTGCCATTGAATTGATGTTGGCTCCTGGCAACCCTGTGTCTAGCTGCCCTGGATTTTCTTGGCAAGGTGAAATCAGAAGTAGATTGCCAGGCCTTTCTTCCATGCAGTGAACCTACAGCACCTACAGTACATGCAAGTACTAACCAGGTCTGATCTTGTTTAGCTTCTGAGATCAGATGAGATCATGTGCACTAGGTGTAGCATGACCACAATCTTCAAGGTCTGTAAGGGTAACTCTATGTGACTCATTCTTTTATATCATTCAGTAGAGAATAATGTGTAGTGGCGTGTAGATGTTGCAAATTCCTGTTGCTGGCTAGGACAATTAATTCTATGGGTATGTGATGCATGCCAGCATCATTTATTTATTTATTGTCTTAGGAAAGATGATCTATGCTGAAGGGAGACTTCATGCATTAATTGTTTTTCCTTTCAGGTAAACAAGGAGGCATGAAGTGCAAATGAAATATTTAACACCCTTTCTATCCATATAAGTCTAAAAGAGTGAAGCTGTGAGGAGAATACATTGGGGAAGTAAGTGTGGACAAGGAATTATGGGATAGTTCTCCTTCTCTTAGCACTGAAAGTGTTATGCTATAATTAAGTAGCGAGAGTACTTAGAATTCTAGGTCAAAGGGCTTAGGTAGCATTGTGCCTACATGCAACCTGCTGTTGGACACTGCTGTTGAAATGCCTTTGTTCTGGGTCCATTACCATATTGTTATTAGGTATACAAGTGGAAGAGGTGGACATCTGACATAAATGGATGTGTACCCATGCCAAGGCTGGGAGTAGAATAGAGCAATGGTTCTTAACAGGTGTGTCACAACAGACTTGTGTGTCTCCAGCACCAGGAAGTGCATTGTGGGGCAGGCAGTGGTTCTAAGGAGGCCATGCAGAAGCAATGGCAGGAAGAACAGCAACACAATAGAGTCCAGTGGCAGGAGATGTGATTGTGCAAGTCATGACTTTCTTCTTAATTTGCTCAAAGCTGTACTCCTTCACAGGATCCCAGCAGCAGAAGGCATTTGTTATGATTTTAGTACCGGTGTGCCCTATATACTGGAAGTGAAATTCTAACACGTGCCTCCTACGGCTGCAACCTTGAGAAAGAGCGCAGCTTTGAGCAAATTAAAAAAGAACACTTTAGCTTGTATGGTTGCATCTGATGCTGCTCCTTAGGAGAGGGCTAATGCTACATTATTGGGTTTAAGAGGGAGGGGAAAGGGCAGATGATGTACTGGGGGAGGGAGAAGGCAGATACTGCACTGTTGGGGTAGTGGAGAGGGAAAAGGGCAGATGTTGCACTGTTGGGGAAGGGGAAGAGGAGAGGGGAGATACTATAATACTGAGGATGAGGGGAGAGGGCAAATTATTTATTTTATTTATTTATTTAACATTTCTTATATACTGCCTTTCACTACTATCAAAGCAATTTATATTTAACTCAACAATTATACATGGAACTGGTAAAGGTATAACATCAAGCAGAATGAATTATGTTACAGCAACAACAACAGTAACTATTTACATTTACATTTTAAGAGGAGAGTTAGATGAGGTTATTTACAGTCCAACTGGTGGTGGTGTTCGGTTAGTGGATGATGGCAATGTAGGAGTAGATACTGGGAGCTGCTACTGGGGAAAAGGGGAGAGGGTAGATGCTGTATTGTTGGGTGTGGAAGGGGTAAAGTCAGATGTTGTACTGTTGGGAGGGGAGAAGGTGGATGCTTCAATGTTGGGGGAAGGTAGAGAGAACATGCTACACTGTTGTAGAGGAAGGGGAAAGGGAAAGATGCTGAGATATGAGGGTAGAGCAAGAGGGAGACAGAGAGGAGGCTGCCTCTGGGCTTGGTGGAATTAGGTGCGAGATGCCACCTGTCAAGAAGATGAACATGAGGTGGATACTGAGTACAGAAGACAAAAATATGATAATGGGGAGTGGATTAAAGACAAAAGGATATAAGAGATCAGGGAAAGAGTGAAGCAGAGGAAATAGCAGAGATAGGGGAGATGGGTTGGGAGGAGATGAAAAGAGGTAGAAAGTTGATAGGTATGTGAAAATTAAAAAAAAGAGATAGAGGGTGAAGTTTGAGAGGACATATGCAGAAAAGAGAGAATGGAGGAAAGGGCTAAAAGAGAAAAATCAATATGTCTGAGACAGATGTAATAAGGGAATGGGAAAAGACAAGAGTAGAGATGAGAAACAACAAATAGACAGCAGACACCGGAAAGAGAGTTAGAAACCAGATGAGGAAAGCAGAAAAGATAGACTGAGACCAACATGACAGGGGAAATAAAATGCCCAGATATCATAGGTAAAAAAATTATTTTATTTTTAATTTATTAAAGAGCCAAAATGGATGACCGAAGAAACTCTGAAAATTGCTCAGAAACGCGGAGAAGCTAGAGAAGAAAAAGAGGCAATCACAGAACGCAACAGGGATTTCCAAAGTGCAGCAAGACAAGACAAGAAGATGTATGACAATGATACATGCGAGGAAAAAGAAGAAGAAACTATTAGAGGAAGAACAAGATCAGCTTTCCTAAGGCTACGAGAGTTAAAGAAAATATTCCAGCCTCAAATTGGAATGTTACAAGATTCTCAAGGATCTATATTGAATGATGCTGAAAAGAATATACAGAGTTATTATATGATAAAGATCAAGTGGACCAACAACTGTTTCAACCTGTATGATCCTGTATGATCAGAAACCATTGGTGATGAAAGAAGAAGTCGAAGCAACATTGAAAGCCTTATCAATGAGCAAAGCACCAGGCACTGATGGTATTCCAATTGAAGTATTACAGCAATTGGATGCAGCTGTTAACATATTTACAAGGCTCTGCCAGGAAATTTGGAAGACAACATCATGACCTACTAATTGGAAAAGATCTGTGTTTATATCAATATTGAAGAAAAGTGATCTGAATGACTGTGGAAATTATCGCACAATCACTCTGATCCCACATGCCAGCAAGATTCTACTCAAGATCATTCCGCAAAGACTACAACCATACCTGGAATGAAAACTGCCTGAAGTGCAAGCAGGGTCCAGGAAAGTGTGAGGAATGAGAGACATCACTGCAAATGTTAGATAGATCCTTGAAAAGACAAAAGAATACCAAAAAGATATCTATATGTGTTTTATCGACTACAGCAAGGCTTTTGACTGTGTAAACCAGCAAGTCTTTTAACTGTGTAAACCATGTGAAACTCTGGGCCACATTAAGAAGCATAGGTATACCAGAACACCTGATCATTCTCTTGCACAGCCTTTACATTGATCAAGAAGCAACAGTTCAAATGGGACAAGGAAAAACAAAATGGTTTAAAATAAGCAAAGGTGTACAACAAGGCTGCATACTTTCCCCCTACCTGTTTAACTTATATGCAGAACAAATCATCAGAGAAGCAGGAGTGTGAAGGTGTGAAGATTGGTGAAAGACTCATTAACAGCATTTGCTATGCTGATGATACCATATTACTGGCTGAAAGTGAAGACGATCTGAAACATTTGCTTCTCAAGATCAAGAAACATAGTTTTAAAATGTGCCTGCATCTTAATTTAAAGAAGACAAAGATCCTGACAACTGGCAAAATCATTAAGTTCCTCATTGATGGAGAAGAAAGTGAAATAGTTGACAACTTTAATCTACTTGGATCAACTATCAATAAAGAAACAACAAGCAGTCAAGAAATCAGATGATGCATTGTTCTTGGCAGAATGGTTATGAAGGACCTAGACAAGATTCTCAAAAGCAGAGATGTCTCTCTCCATACAAAGATTCAAATTGTTGAAGCCATGGTATTTTCAATAACTTCATATGGATGTGAAAAAGATAGACAGGAAGAAAATTGATACCTTTGAATTATGGCGACGAATACTGTGTATACCAAGGATTGCCCGAAGAACAAACCAGTCAGTACTAGAGGAGATCAAACCTAAGCTTTCCTTAGAAGCTCTGATGACAAGACTTTGACTTTCATACTTTGGACAATTCATGCGAAGAGAGAGATCATTAGAGAAAGACATCATGCTTGGCAAGGTAGAAGGTTAACAAAAAAGAAGAAGGCCAACAATGAGATGGATGGATACAATATCAGCAGCTATGGGTGCCACTGTCAACAATAAGCAGCTGACTGAAAACCAAACACAGTTTAGGACAACTATTCAGAGGGTCGCCATGAGTCAACACCGACTCAATGGCATTAACAACAATAACAACTGGAACATGTTTGCTTTGGGAAATTTGGATTATCAATTCTTTTGTATTTTATTCAATTTGGGGGTCAGTCCAAGCCATGAATAGTGGGGATGGATATCCCGCTGGAATGTCCATCCCCGCTATTCGTGACCTTTCCTGGCCCTATCCTCCTTCCCTGCACCTTGTATGGGGATTTTAGATGGGGGCGGGAAAGTGGAGGATCAGAGGCGGCACTAGGGCGGGCAGTGGGTAGTTGCCGGCCCCGGACGTACAGGGCCGATTCTAATGTCAGCCCTGTATGTCCAGGGCTGGCGACTTGAACGGGGATGTTATTCCACCTCCAAGGTGGAATAACTTCCCCAATGCAGTGGGATTGGAGAGCCTGGGGCATGGCAGTGGCGGGAGAGGGCAGAGAGCATTCCCCACAGCCAGAACCTGGCTCTGGGAGGCCAGATCGGGGTTGGGTTGCGAGGGAAAGCAATTTGGAGGCTGGTGGACAGGGATCACAGCTTTTAAATGGAGCCACAGTGCCATGGGAACCAGACCCCATGGTGTCACAGCTCCATTTAAAAGCCCTGACTAAGTGTCGGGGAAGGCCTGTATGTGCAGGCCGGATGGAACTTGGGTCCGGGCCTGCATGTACAGGCCTGTTTGCAATTCTGATCCCATTTGGCTAGACGTGCTCTGTGGGATCACAATCACAATACCCTCTGTGCGTCCAGTTCTTACCGGGCGCACAAAGGGCTTCTATATTCGCACTGGAATCAGACCCTTTGTGTTTTATTTCTCCAGTGTATTTTGGGGTTCCCAGTTCAATTTTGTCTTTATGGGCACGATATTTTAAAGGCATTTACATGGTTTATAGCCCTTTAAACCATGTAAATGCCTTAGATGGGAATATTCAATGGCACCTACATGGTTAGTGCCGTTGAATATTCCCGTCTATGTTCCCTACATGCCCGATGCTATCCGGTTAGCATTGGGGCATGTTGGAGGCATTCTGGGGTGAGCAGAGGCGGGGAGTCCTGGCAACTGGGTAGTGGCAGTGTTGGACCACTTCCCAGTTAGCCATCTATGGCTAAAACTAGGCAAGCTTTTGACTCGCCTAGTTCTATCTTTGGATGGCTAACCGGGTAGCGTTCCAATATCGCCGCTACCTGGTTAGGCTCTGTGGGTAAACCCCCTCGGCACCTAACCAGGATATTCAATGTCATTGCTGTGGCATTGAATATCCGGGTTTAGAGTTCAGCGGGCAGAGATATACGCCAACGCGGCGCATAACCCATCTAACTGAATATCGGGCCCTATATTTCTATTTCTTATTTGTGGTCCCTTGTTCCATATTTGGTGAAAGTCCATTTTGCATATGACTGAGGTATGGCATTAGTGTTTATTTCTGTGCAGAAATCTATAGTAGCCTCACATGTTCTGTTTTACCAGTAGTAGGTATATTGATATTCTAGGGCACAATATAATGTTTGCAGTGCTGCCTAGAGACCAGCCTATCAGAAAGAATGAATGTATTTTGGGTGTGACTATCTTCTTAAAGCAATGCCTGGTAACCCATATGTTGTTTCTGCAGGATAAATGGAGATATAAGTTGGAGTTTTACTAGCACCTCATTAATCATATTACGTCTAGGAATTTTCACCTGTGCATGTTAGTGCCAGTACTAGGTGCCGAGACTGTTGTGGCCTGATCAACCATGGCAGAAATAGGTTTGACATTATTTATTTATTTAACCAGTTTTCTATACCACCTTATCCTTCAATCACAGTGGTTTACATTATGTAATCACTACAAACAGGTGCTGGATACATTCCCTTGTCCCTAAATTTGGTATTCAATATATGTGTATGTACGATAGTCTTTTTTGTAAATTTGTGACTGTGTCCCAAATTTAAAAAACGGAGGGGAGAATGTAAAGATCCTTTCAGGACACTTACCAGTTCAGCATTCTCTATGCTCAGGACCATACCTTTCTAGCCAATAAGCAGGTGCATTACATTTTTGTTCTCACATGCCCATTTTGGGATGGTTGTGCTGGTATGGCATGCTTGTTGATATCCCCTAGGATCCTGGTGTGAGGTGGTGTTTGGTTTTGATTTTGTGCTTTTGTTTTATGTTTTTTGTCCCTGTCTTGGGTCACACTTTCTTAATTTCTGACCAGGGTGGAATCTTCCTTGATTCTTATAGCTGTCTACATGTGAAGTGCATGTACAAGACAGAGGTTTTACCCACCCTCTGCCCGAATATTAGAAAGAGGACTTAGAGCAGGCTTGGGTCGCAAGCTTAAAGAGCAGAGTACAGAACTGGAGTAGTATCCATCTACTAAATCACGTACAGGGTAATAACTATTTCCAGGTTAGATGGGGTGTGTGTGGAGAAAGGGATCTCAGTGAGAAGGGAAGATATTCTTATTCTGACAAGTAAGATAGGAACCCAGTACAGGAACCCTTGCTTATTGCAGGACGGACAAGTAACTGTTTTGGGGTTCACAGACACTAACCATCCATGTTACCAGAGACTGGATGTGTTCTTTTTCAGATTGCTAACTGGCCTACTATTTCCTCTGCTTTAAATAGAGTTCTTCTATTCTACTTTCCTTTTTCTAATTCTGTTGGATATCTAAACCTCCTTAGTGTATGTCTATGAAAGGCAGTGCATAAATATATTGTTTCACTGGGCTACAAAGAACAGTGCCATCATAGTATCATATTTTTCCCTGCATGCATCACAGTGCATGCAGGGAAAAATATTCATAAGATCCATTGATTAAGCTATTGGGGGGAAATTGTATGTCTTGTCCTGGTGTTTAAGCTTTCAAACTGATATTTTATGATAACTATAGTCCCACTTCTTCCATTTTCAGCCAGCTTGATCCAGGGATGGTGGTATGCTTTTTCTTTGGAGGGGGCCAAACTCTGCCTCTAGGTCATCCAAACCACTGGCTGTGATTGCTGACCTTCCCCTCCTGTGTTCCCGCAGGTGTCCAAGCTCTGCGGGTAGACAGAAGGTGCCTTTGCACAATTGCAGCACTTTTCTGACCTCAGGGGATGGAATCCCCATGGGAAGCCTGCTGCCTGCTGGGTCACGATTGGATCTCCATGGGCAGACAGGAGAGGAAGACCGCCACTCTCGGTCAGACTATAATGCTAAGGAAATTAATAAGGTTGCCAGTATTATAGTTTCTGTGTCAAGGAATTCAAGGATATTAGAAATATTTAAAATATCAACATGCTGTAAATTAGATAAAGAGCCCTGTTGCGTCTCAGCTATAGCTTTCTTTTGAGTTGGAATATAATAAGCTTTTGAAAGAGGAGGCTGGGACTCAGGTGGCACCCCTAGAACATCCTACAAGTATATCTTCAACATATCTCTCGCTGTTACTAAAAGAGAGCGGGGAAAATTCATTAGCCGTAAGTTTGTAGAGCAAACTTAAATCTCAAGTAGCTCATTTTTAAATCTCTAATTAGAAATATATTTCACAATTGAAGCATAATAATTTCTGTTAAAGAACTGGTTGGGAAATTGCAAGTTGAGACTCAGATTTCCCAACCGTTTCTTTAACAGAACAAAGATCATTTACATTAACCTGCAATGTCTTGGTATTAGATTGAACTTACATTGCTAACCCATTCATCTGCTGCACCAATACTGTACCCAAAGAAGAAATTACCATCCAGATCGACTCTAAGGTGAAAGAAGTCAGACACTCCAAAGTCAAAGACAATATAGGCACCGAGTTGGAACTCACAACAATCCCAGCAACTACAGAGGGGCCATGAACAGCCTCAGCCCGGGCATGCCTCTTCACCCCTCCTTCCTCTTGCTTCTGTCAAATGGTGCCTTCCGCAGCCATAACATTGATGATAAATGCCAACTCCACCACTGCACACAACTCGACTAAACTGCCTCCTTCCCACTGCACATCATTTCCCAGTATGGGCTAGGGCTACTGGAGATAACCAAGTGGGAAGAACCAGCTGGCAGGGCAGGGGGCAACTACAGCTCTGACGAAAGATCACACCCGACAGAGGATGCTGAATTTATTTATTTATTTAGCTGCATTTATATCCCGCTTTTCACCGGGTCAAAACGTTTGAGGAATACATTTAACACGAGGGGATATGAGACACATACACTAATACTTACAGGGAACATGGGCAATGGAGGGTTAAGTGGCTTGCCCAAGACCACAAGGAGCACCTGTGGGACAAGAAACCCCAGTCCTTCCGGCCCAAGGTTGCTGTCCTCTAGTGGGATTTGAACCACTGACCCTCTGGCCTGTAGTACCTTGCCCCAACCACTAGGCCACTCCTCCCTAAGATGCCTCTAAGCTTGGAGAAATTCCGGTTTGCACTTGTGGACTCTCCAAATGCAGCAAAAAGGCATTCATCAGTCCTGGAGTTAAGGTAACAGCAGGAGAGGGAGTCTTAGCAAGTTGAGGAGGTTCCTTGCAAGGCTTCCCCTTCCTTTTTGGCAAGACAGTAAGCTGCTGGTAGAGACACAACTGCCTACGTGGCCATCTTAGATTCCCCTCTAGTTCTTTCTTTAGATCAGTGGGTTCTCAACCTAGACCTCAGGACACACCTAATCAGTCTTGTTTTCAGGGTATCCCACAATGAAAATGTATCAAATAAATTTGTGTACATGAAGGCAGTGTATAGAAATCAATTCCATGCATACTTACTGTGGATACCATGAAAATCAGACTGAGTAGATGTGTCCTGATGCTGATTTAGAAACTGAAAAATCATTTTATAGGACTGAGTTGGGATTTGTTTTAACTGTATGAATATCCTAAGAATTGTGTACGTCTTATTTAAGATTTGTATAGAAAACCATGTGCTCATCTTTTAGTTAACAATAAATTGTCTACTAGCTGCAATTTATTTTGTAGAACCTTGTAGAGATGTCCTTTTGTAAAGGGCACATAAGTCAACATAGACATTTATAAGTGTATTGAAGAAAATGCACTAATATTTTATAAAAGGTGTGGTGAAATCTACTTTATAAGATACACATATCTCTGCTCCCTAAAGGATTCATGGAATGGCAAAAGTATGCACCATAAAGGTGTGCATTTATTTCCTTTGGCTGCCTGACAATGTTTGTGTGTGTAAATCACTTGCACATCATGTATGCCTAATAATTTCCATGCAATCAATTTGCATGCACAAAATAGTCCTAGCATAGGCAATGTGCGCATTTAAAATGACTCTGTGAAAAAAACAACATAAAAATACCCACATGATAATTGGGAAAAATATGGGAAATCCTTAAGCTAACTGAATTTTTTTTGGTAATGCATATCTCTAGCACACATAAAAGAGCTCATTCCATCCTGGACGTCCAGTCCCTCTGTACGTCTGGTTTGTCCGGACATACAGAAGGGCTCACGATTCTGATCCCGTGAGGCACGTCTAGCCCCACAGGATCAGAATCATGATCAGGCCTGTATGTGCAGGCCGGGACTATGATTCAGCCCAGCCTGTACATACAGGCACTGCCCAACTAACGCAGTCAGGGCTTTTAAATGGAACAATGGCACCATGGTGTCTGGTTGCCATGGTACCGTGGCTCCATTTAAAAGCCGCAATGTCGGATGCGTCCGGATTCAAAGGTGATTTCCCCGCAGCCTGACCCCCAATCTGGCCTCCTAAGGCCTGGGTCAGGCTGCGGGGAATGTCCTTGGGCCCCCCCCCCCATTCCATCCGCACCCTGTGCCCCCCAAAAAATAATGTCCAAGGAAGTTATTCCACCTCGGAGATGGCATAACCTGTCTTCACAAGTCACCAGTCCTGGACGTACAAGGGCAACATTAGAATCAGCCCTGTATGTCCAGGGCTGGCAATCACCCACAGCCTGCCCAAACTCTACCCCTGAGCTGCCCCTCCCCCCCATCTAACTTCCCCGCACAACCAGCAGGGAAGTTAGACGCTGGCGGGGAAGACATGAATAGTGGGGATGGATGTCCCAACAGGACGTCCATCACCCCTATTTGTGTGACAGAAAACCCCCATGGGGGCAACTTTATAAGGAGCTGCCTAATTTTAGTCACCAAATATACACATAAATGTCAGTATTTTAGTCATTTATACCCATAAGTGGCCATGTATTGTCAGACGGCTGCCTGGGTGAGAATCTTCACAGTCTTGGCAAGTGCATATCTCTATATGATTTGCAAGGGATTGTGGGCAATGCAGTTCATTCACACCAGACACAGCTGCTCACAATAATTAGTTGTGCTTTAGGGTAAAGCCAATAAGATATTTATTTATGGGGTTATTTCTCCCAACACAGATATGCTTGGTAGCACATAAATCAGGTTACTTGCTTTCAGTGTTAAACTTGGAAAAAACAAAATAAGGAAAACAACATTTTAACTTATCAGGCAATCAAAAGCAAAAGAAATAAGACCTGGTTGATAACAAACTGGTCTTTTCTGTAGGCTTAGCTAATATCCTCTTAGCAAGTATCAAACAACAAACCAAAAGCCACAAAGAAAGAAAAAAAACTGTTCTTTTCAGGTTAACTTCTTATATCTTCCCACATAGATTCAGAAGTGATTCTCTCCTAGCTCACAAGCAATTAGGTAAGGCTCAATTGCTAGCAGTTATCCAGCTGAAACCCCTTAGCTGGCTTGCTTTCTACTGCGTGGGTCAAATCCTGCTTCAGGAGCTTTCCTGAGTAGATTAAAGAACAAGTTTGTATTTCTTTGTGATGGTTGCTGTACTTTATAACAGAAAGTTACCAAAGGAGTTTAGACAGAGAGCAGTCCATGTAAACAGAATCTTCATCTGCTATCATTTCCCCTTCTTCAACAAGCATGGGTTCAATGTCATGGATTGGCATAGATGAATCTCCCAATGGAGCACTTTCAGGAGAATAGTTGTTTCCCTGCTGTCTTTCAAGGTTATAGCTAGGGCATAGATCAGTGTTCATACCTGAGCTTCCATTGCTGTTAGAGTTCCTCTCTATATAGCCTGGCCAGTATGTAGTCCAGTTCTTATGTCCAGCCTTCCAATCCAGATCCCTGGACACTGGATCTCTCTTCACATACCTTCTGGCACGGGTCTTAGGGTCCCTTCCATGTGCAGCCGTCTCTCTCACAGGTATCGTCTGGAGATTCCTAGCTATGCAGCACCATTCCTCTGGCTTTCCCCAGTCCAATGGTGTATGCTGGCCCTTGGAATGCCTCCCAGTATACGTACTGCTCTGGACTCTTCTAGACCTCTCAAAGGCTTTTCTCCTCTTTCTTCCAAAGGGTTTCTTTCCCTCTCTGTCCGTCCGGTTTGGCTTCTGCTTCTGATGATGATGATCCTCAGGATAATTCTCTGTAGAATAAACTCTACCTTTATTCTGCTTAGATGAGTGCTCCTCCCTAACACAGCGCAGCTGTGCTGAATCAGGCCCTGCCCTTTGAGATGAGTGCTTAGGGATTACCTCATAGCCCTCCTGATTGAACACACGTTTCCCCACTTCAGCTCCTCTAATGGCTGCTGGAAACCTGGTGCATTCTGGGACTGGTAGTCTTTTATAAGAAAATTCTGTTTTCTTATTTCTACCAGAACTGACAGGTTGCTTGTTCAGAGTCACTTCACCTTTTCTATAGCTCCTTCCTGAGCTATGATAAGCTTCCTTATCACAGTATGCATACAAATGTAAAAGTCCATCTAAGTCAGTTCTGTATGGAGTCACCGGCATTTCCCTGTATGCATATTTTATTATGCAGTCACTTTTGCCTGTTTAGGTGTCTTACCACTGTAGAAGATTAGCATTTTATGCTAACTGACCACTTAACCTGACCCCATATCTTTATCTTTTCATAAATATTGTGATGATGTGCATGCTGCAGAGCCCTTTAAAACTAGAAAAAACACTGAAATTTGTTCCCATAAGCGGGGGATGGGCTCACTGAAACACAATTCCCACATAGAGAGTGAAACTAAGGCACACAGAAGCACGGTTACCTTGAAGCCACACCCAGCCTCTAGGGCAGCTGCAAGCAGAGAGAGGGTGGGGCCAGGGAAGCAAACAATTCACAGAACATATAAACTGCGTCACACAGGAAGTGAGGGGAAACTGGAGGATCAGCTGGGAGTTGATTCTAGAGTTCAGCACACACGAGGACCATGCACAGGACAGTGCAGAGGCAAGTGCAATACTAAGGAGAAACTGGCAGACTCCCGAGGACGGAGTCTCTCTAGAAGATCAGCTGAGCTAACAGAAGACTCAGACACTGATCAAACAGGATCTGCTCATACACCAGAGAGACTGCAGAGAAGGACTGCTCAAAGGCAGGACAGGCTGCAGGCTAGGAGCCAAGTGAGAAGGCCAAGAGACCGGGAGAGGAAGCAGCACTTCAAGGCTGTGTCTTCTGGTGGGTCCAGGAGGACTGGTCAACACCTACAAGGCAAGTGTAAAGGGTGTGGGCATAGAAGGAGCTGGGAGAGAATTCAGGACTTTACTTCTGAGTCAGAATATAGCAGCTCTAGCCCTGAGCCTCTATACAGACAATGTAAAAAGTCTGTTAGAAGGAGAGTCACTGCCAGCCCAAAAGCTTATGCATTTCCTGAAGAGGATTTATTAAGAGGGAGAAAGGCAAGAGGTTCCAACCCGGTTATAAAGGGGAACCAGAAGCTAAAGTGGGGAAAACTTTTAAAGCTGTTGAAGAACGTACAACAGGTTGAGCCAGAGGTTACCCCAAGCACAGAGCCATATAATTCCCCAGCAGAAATGGATGTGGACTGTTTCTCTAATAATTCAGTGTCCTCAGCCGAATCAATGGATTGCAGTCTGTGTGTGACTAATATATAATGCTTTTACTAAATGCTGTGTGAAAGAAGTAAGAAGGCAACAGAAGTGCTAGAATCACTGTATACTTGAAAAACAGACAGGAAGATAACCAAACCCTCATGTGTAAAAGTAGCTGGTTCTATGGCTGCTGTAACCTCAGCTAAATAAGCTAACGGTTTTAAACTGAGAGGTGGCACTCTGATTGATGTCTTGAACTTATGCCAGCAGAGAAAGTAAAGCTCCACTATTTCTAAGTTTGTGAATGATGCACAAATGGTATCTTTGCTGTATCTGTAAATAATAGAAGTACTACTACCAAGAGTGAAGAAGTTTATTTGTAGAATTCACCTTGGACATTCTTTGGAGAAGAATCCTATTTTGGTTAATGTGATTTTGCCTTTTTCTTGAGCTTTTTGCCACAAATGATTTACTTGAAGAAAAACAAATAAAAAGCAATTTATGTTACAAATTGCCCTGTGCCTCTTCCATTCGGACTGCTAAATAAAAGCAAACCACAACTACATTAAAAGAGGTGATCTTCGTGTCCGATTAGGCGGGCGCCTGCACAAATACAACAGTAAGCGTCCAAAAGCAGAAACAATCTGCCTTGCCGGCCCTAGGGGGCATAGGCGCACGGAGTGGTAGGCCACAATATCAGTTCATCTGAAAAGGAAAAGGAGCAGTAGGTCTGTCAAGCACCTGCCTCAGTTGCCCTACCTTATGCGGATTCAGACCCAGACCATGCCCCAATGCACCTATCACTAGTAGCTGGATGGAGCCAGATCATGCCTCGGCATTCCTACCACTAGCTGTAGATCAGCTCACTGACCCCCTTTCCACCCTTTTATCCCCTCCCTGTTTATGACTCCCTTTAGGGCCACCTGGCAGTTTGCCCCCAGAAGCTGTGGAGGAAGGTTTTCAGAGACTCCTCAATTTAGAGCAGCTTTCTCCATTTGATGGCAGCCATCAGGCCATGTCTGCTCAAATGTTACCCAGAGCATTACTTACTGGATCTCAGGGAGGAACTGTTCCTCTTCCTGCTGGTCCCATTGCTGATGTAGCTATTGGTAGAGTAGCTGAGTTTGAAAATAGCCAGCATTCAGGAAGAGCAAAGGGGTTTAGAGCTGAGAAGGTGAAATTAGACCTTACCTGCTAATTATCTTTCCATTAGTCATTCCAGTCCAGTCCAGACATATGGGGTATCTCCCTCAACTAGCAGCTGGAGACTGAGCATGTCAGGTTTGTAATGTAACAGTAAAAGAGCCTCCTGCACTGACTCCATAAACCAGTATCCTATTGGTAAGGCAGACACTAAAAGAGCACAATGATTACTACTTTGAAAATTGATTTATTTATTATTTTTCTTTTTGTATTTCTTAAAGAACTATGGATAGACCAAGAGAGAGACAAGCAGAAGGAAAATCTCTCTCAGTATATCCTTGAGCTCCTAGGGACTAATCTGAAAACTGCACAGTGAGAACACCCCTAGCTACTCAGAGATGTACTTCTTTATCAGGCTTATAACAATAAGGCCCTGGTCTCACACTCAAGCCAGAAAAACTGATGAATGGGAGAGTCCTGAACTGGACTGGAGAGATTCAAAGAAAGACAATTATCAGGTAAGGTCTAATTTCACCTTCCATATCGTCCCTCCAGTCCAGTCCAGACGTGTGGGATGTATCAAAGCAGTACTCAACAACGGGAGGAACCTGCAAGGCTGGACCGCAAAACCACAGAAGCGAACTGTGTATCCCCATGCACCTGAAAATCAAGATGGTACTGTTTCATGAACAAATGAAGGGACAACCAGTTTACCACCCTACAGATGTGGCAGGTGGAACCAACCCAAACTCGGCACAGGAGGCAGCCTGAGCTCTGGTGGAATGTGTCCACAATCCCACTGGAAACAGCTTATGCTTCAGCAAGTAGGCAGATGCAATGGCCTCTCTAATCCAGTGGCACACCATAGATTTAGATGTCACTTCCCCCTTGCATGGACTAAAGAGAACAAATAGGCGTTCTGACTTGTGGAAAGGCTCAGTCCATTTAAGATAGCATCACAGCACCCTGCGGACATCCAGACTCCTGAATTTATTTATTTATTTGGTTTTATACTGCGCTATTCAAGATCAGCACGGTTTACAGGGTAACAACATCATACAAGGAACTGTTTACATTTAAGCATATTGCCGATCAACCAGTTCTCCCATAACCTCCAGGAAGATCAGAAGCATTACCACCTGGTTCGGGTGAAACACTGAGATGATGTTCAGCAGGAATGAAAGGACAAGTCTCCTTTCCTTGGAGTTGAAAAAAAAAGGCTTCCTGGAGGATAGAGTTTACAACTCCTAAATCCATATAGCTGAGCAAATGGCCACCAAGAATACCATCTTCACGACAAGATATTTCAAGGTGGCCTGAATAAGCAGCTCAAAGGGAGACTCCACCAAAGCCATCAATACCAAATTTAAGTCCCACGGGGGAAGCATTGGATGAACCGGGGGATGCACCTGTTTGACTGCTCACAAAAAATGCATCACATCAGAGTGAGATGCAATCGAAACAACCTGAACACGTCCCAGGTAGCATGTTAAGGCTGCTATCTGAACCCATAAGGAGTTCAAGGCTAGCCTTTTGTCCAGGCCTGCTTGCAGAAAGGCTAGAATATCTGGAAGCAGAGTCAACAGCACTGGCAAGCCTCGATCCTCAAACTCTCAAAAGTCACCAGATTCTGACATAAGACAAGGACGTAGAGCACTTCTGAGCTCTTAATAAGGTGGATACTACAGAAGGTGAATAATCTTCTGAATCAACCACACCCTTTCAAGATCCAGGCCATAAACAAGAATTGATCCACCTGAGGCATGAGGTCCCAACATGGCCTCTGAAGCTCTTTTTTATTTAAATTTGTGCAGTTTATACAATAATACAAGCATAAAACACTTGCATAGGAAACAAAGATTGCTAGGAAACAAAAACATCATATAAAATAAGGTAACAAAACAAGTACAATCCTGCCCTAGCCCACAAATGAGGATCCTCAATATAGTAAATAATGTATAGACAGATACTATACAGGAAAAAACAGACATTAAACAACCAGCATTTTAAATATCACAGAGTAGGAGTAAATCCTTGCACCACCCCAGAGGATCTATGGAAGTTCATAAAGGAAATTAATTGCGAAGGAAATAAAAAAAATATGAGAAATATCTTGCAACTTGTCAAGACACTTGCAGGGGTATTTAAGAAACAATACACCCCAAGTTGCAGAACCCGTAGCCGCAGGATCAAAGGGGTATTTTTACTAAACCGTGTTAAAGGAGCAAGTGTGCCATTAGTGCATGCTAACTGTACATGTACACATAGCATGTGCAAAAAGCCACTTTAGCGCGTGCTAATGGTACCAGACACTTTAGCACACGCTAACTGTACCTGTGGGTGGAGAGAAGGTATGCATGGAGTGGATAGTGGGGGTCAATGGTTGGGGAGTGGTCGAGAACAAGGCTTGCTCCCTTAACACAGGCACCTTAAAGGCATAAACCCTAAAGCAATTCAAAACCTGGCGGAAAGGGTGTTTTTTGAGGAAAGACAGCCTATTTTACATCTGCAAAGTGATGCACAGACAGGGGAGCCGAAGAGAGTGATAGTTGTGCTCCATTAGCAGCAACAGTGTAGTGCCCAAGTATAAAAGGGCACAATGGTGAAAATGGGGGCAAAGGAGGTGGAACATGGGTCATGCTGTGGGGGCTGCTGGTGCACAGAGGGGACCAGGCAGCTACCTAAATGGCACATAGGAACATAAGACTTCATACAAAATATGCCAAACTGTGTCAGACCAAGGTCCATCATGCCCAGTATCCTGTGTCCAACAGTGCACAATCTAGGTCACAAGTACCTAGCAGTTTCCCCAAAAGACACACAGGATCCCCAGTAACTAATGGGGCAAGCAGTGCAGCCTGGTTCTTCTTTACCAATGGTTTATGGACCGTTACCCAGGAACCTGTCCAAACTTTTTTAAACCCAGCTACACTGACAGCTTTTACCACATTCTCCGGTAATGGATTGCAGGGTTTGATTGCACGTTGACTGAAAAAATATTTTCATCTAGAAGATCCAAATAGGTTACACGGTAGCTGCATTGCAAGTCCCCTAGTCTGTCCACAGTCTGATGGCATAAAAAAGTGACCTCTGTTTACCTGTTCCATTCCAGTCAATAATCTCTAGACCTCTATCATAACTCCCCTCAGCCTTCTCTTCCCCAGGCTGATGAGTCCCAACCTTTTTAGGTTCTTCACAAAGGGGTATTCTGCTATCCACAGAACCATCTGTGATGTTTGTCATGATCCCACAGTGACAGGGGCAGCACACATTTCTGCTACTGCTGCAGAAAGGCAATGTACCACAGGGGGCGGTCCAAGGGTCATGGCACCCCAGGCAGAGATCCAGGCTGACTTCCCCCTCCTGCTGCCACAGAACCCAGCTGTGGGGGAAGAGGCTGATAGTGCCAGAAGCTGTAGCCCTCCAAGTAGCTGGAAAATGCAGGTGCCCGGGGAAATACTACAGCAGTGGCTGCCATCTTCCCCCCGAAATGTATAAGTGGCAGGTGGTGATGAGTCCCCTGCATGGGCAGCTGGTGGGGAGGGCTATGGGCCATCCATGTGTGCCTCTGCCTCTATCCAGCCCTTGTACCCAAGGCACCTGCCAAACCCGCATGTTTAACATGCTAGGACTGCAACACTGACAGTGCATGGGAATATCTGCATGGTGGGGTGGTGGTGGTGGTATGGGAAGTGGCACCAGCCTGCAGCAGATAGATGCCTTGTCCTGGTCGTGTGCGCCATGTGCATTGCAGCAATGGCCAAAGGCCAGCTGAAGGGAAACATGTCAGCAACAGGAGCTGCCAGCCCCATAAGGCAACATTGTGGTGCAACACACATAGTTGGTGTGCATGTGTGTAGAGAGTCACAGATTCAGGTCCCTGCTGGGGTTTCTGTATTGCATCTTCCTGTGGACAAGGTTTTATCTGACAGTGTAAGTACAGCTCCAACATGTGCAACCCCCAAGAAGATGGCCAGCAAGGGTAGAAACACCCACCAACAGCACTGAGAGGCTCAACTATCCACAGCTGGTTGGAGGCTAATAGCACACAGTAACAATGTGTTGTGAGGGCAAGGCACAATAAAAGTGCCTGCAAACAGAGCACATGTTATGAATCCTAGAGCTGACATTGAGACAGGAGTGTCAAGCAGGAATGCCAACCACCTCTACTTTCACACAGTGCGCCAATCAGAGAGAGAGAGAGAGAGAGAGTGTGTGTGTGTGTGTGTGTCCCCTTTGTCCTGTGGCTTTCTGCACTGCACTTTGGCTCACATAGTTCAAGCTTTTCTCAGCCTGCTTGGAAAATGTGAATAAGGCGAGGCAGAGGATATCACCTGAAACAGATTGGCCTGGATGTGTCTGCCATAATGGTAGGGTCACGGGCTGAGATGCCATTGTGCCCGTCAGTCACATGCAGTGGCCACTGTATGTCATGCACTCTCACTATGACCAAAATGTGACCATGGCACAGCTATGTATCCACATAGAACTATTAAAATGACTGCCTCCAGTGATGCAGGTAGAATCCTACAGACCTATATCCAGCATTCCACTACTCGCGAAGATCATTGAAAAGGAGGTTCAACAACAATTGCAGGATCACATCGACTCCGCTGCACCGTTAGACCCCTGCCAACATGGTTTTAGGGAATTCCATGGAGTGGAAACTCTTCTTACCACTTCTTCTGCAAGATAATCACCGGCATCGATGACATCCATCAAGGTTTTGCTCTCATCTTTCTGGACATCGCTGCAGCTTTTGATTCAGTAAGCCATGAGCTTCTATTAGGACGACTGATCGACAAAGGCATTAATGGAAGAGCACTTGAATGGTGCAGATCCTACCTGTCCGAAAGATGGCAGCATGTTCGTTCTGGAGGGATAAATTCAGAACCCTTCCACCAAAGTCAGGGAGTCCCACAAGGATCTTCCCTTTCTGCACTTTTGTTCAATATATACATGCAGCCAATTTGTAATATCGTCCGGTCCTTCAATGTTGATTGCATGTTATACGCAGATGATGTCCTGCTTTACATACCCTTCTCCACTGAGCATCTGGACCTCTCCCCACTGACGAACTGTTTCAATGCAATATCTGAGTGGCTTCTTTCTCAAAATCTCCGAATACAACATAAGAAAACGGAAGTACTCTTCATTACGAGGAACCCCAACTTTACCCCACCACAATATCTTAAATTAAAAGAAGCTGAGCTGCAATCTAAACCTTCAATACGTTACCTGGGAGTCACCTTAGATCAGCGCCTGGATATGAAGGCCCACATAGGAAACATAGTCCGATCAGTATACTACAAGATCCGTTCACTTAGGCATCTAAGTTCCATGCTTGAACCAATTGATTTCCGAACAATCTACCAGACATTGATCATACCTCATTTTGACTATGCCAATGCCATCCTACAAGGTCTCCCCCAATCGACCTTGAACCCACTGCAGCTTGCCATGAACGCGGCAGCAAGAGTCCTCCACGGAGCCTCCAGGAGTGACCACATGACGCCTCTGCTGATACAGTTGCACTGGCTACCCATCCAGGCCAGAATAGTTTTCAAGACCTTGATACTCACGTTTAAAGCTGTTAACAATCTCTCCTCTGCATCCTTAACCTCCCTCATCCATACCACATCCCCAAATAGAGCAAGAAGATCCATGTCTATAAATTCTCTTAAGAGTCCTGAAAGCACTAACTGTTTGCACTAAATCGACAGCCAACAGGGCCTTTAGCCTCAGTGCCCCAAGATGCTGGAATGCATTACCCCCTGATATCCGGGCTATTAAAAGCCTATCACAGTTTAGGAAAGCCCTCAAATGCCACCTTTTCAACAAGTACCTTATAGAGCCCAACAACATCCCCTAGAGCCAAAGACAACCAGCGATACCATTGCCAGACAAATTTATGGTATCTCTACAACACACCAAGTTGATACTCATACCCATAGTGGTGTATATGTTTCTATGAAACCTCCGTTCATATGATTCCATGTAGTAAGTATTGTAAATAGTTTTCCCCTGTTATCCAAGTTTTTTGTGCCTTGTTATCTGTAAACTCATACGTGTTAACTGTACTGAGCATTTTTGTTCCATGTAAACCGCGCTGATGATGAATAGTGCGGTATATAAGAGACTGTAAATAAATAAATAAATAAATGCGGATGTATTCTTTGTCTGGGGATGCCAAGCACTGAGTAAACAGCTAGACGTCAATGCTGAGCATCCCAAGACAGAGTGCTTGTGGTCACACCATGCACATACCATGTATGCTGACCATCAGACCAACTGTAGTTGGTTTGTACTTGGCTGACACAGCCCAGTGAAGGGCAGCAGACACAGTCTTTCTGCCCATGCTGTAGTTAGTTGTTAGTCTTCAATGGTTGAGGCAGGACCATAGCAGTAGCCCCACACCAGCCTATATACCCCCACTGCAGTGTCTGTGCATGGCAGTAGCATATTGACACTAGACACTAACCTGCACTGCTATATGAGGCTTAGTATCCAACATGGGCACAACACAGAGCCAAGCTGTTGCTGTTGCTGTCACTGCCACCCTCAACATGCAGGAAACAAGAAGAAAAAGCATAGCACACTGCAGACAATACCTACCACACAGCACAGCCAGAAGAGATCATCTCTAACAGTGCAGGTTCAGTGGACCAGGTGCTGGGCACCCCTCCTCACCCCCAGGGTGACAACTGAAACCGTTCTGCAGCATGGGTTGCTGTTGTTATGTGCATGTAGCACACACAACCATTGCATCTTACTGAGCTGATATGCTGGATCAGTGCATTCTCCATTGTTTTTTCAGCTGCAGACCGCTGTTCTGCATGTGCAGTGCCTCATGGGTAGTGGCAGCCAAACCTATGCCTGCACAGACAGTAAACAGTTTCATCAGAGATCTGTAGGGTCTGTACAGCTATGTGGAAGTATAGCCTATTGGTTGGTGTCTCCATGGTCAAAGGTCCAGGGTTTGATTCCCACTTGTTCATTTTGTGCCTGAGTGTGCTTGCACAGTCCTGGCTCTGCTGTGACCTGCAGACAATCATTCTTCTACATTTCTATGCATTATGGCCACACATTGGGTAGCCCAACATGGCATTTCCTATCATGGACATCTGTGAGCATGGCTTTAGTGATTCTGCCATGGTGCATTGCAGCGGGTCAGTGATGTATATGCAGCAAATGTCTGGGTCACTAGTATGGATGCATTTTCTGTTTTGTCATCATTGTGACCTCCCAGCTTTACGTAAAGAGGATATATCTCATACATTCAGGTACCTAACACTTATTGCATAAGCATCCCCTGCACTGTTCTGCCATCATTACTTGCCCCACAAGGGGCAAATGGATTTAACTTGTCCCTTTCTTTCATGCCACTCTGTTGGGTGTATTGTTTTGTCGTTGCACAGGCTGAGGCACCAGTCCCACCCGCACAAATGGTATTTCATGTACCCCATGGCACTGCTACTTTTGGTTCTCACACAGCAAATGCTTTTGGCCTGTATGATACCATACATCTACCCACTACACACAATGCAAATTCTCTGCTTGGATGATCCATGGCACAGCCCTGCATCCACCATTTGACTGTTAGGGAGATTCATGGTGGGACATCTTACTGGCAATAAGATGCCCCACCATGGCCCTCGGGGTCATTTGTAGCAGTTATCTATATCATGCACATCTCTCTTGTGACTGTTCCACATGTGCACTCATGGACAATCCTCCCTTTGTTGCCCACATCAGGCACATGCTGCCTCCCACTAGACACTGTCCTGGTCTATGGCATGCCACACACTGAAAGCACATCTGAATACATATCCAATCTCAGAGACACTATAACCCTTTCAGACCATATGTCCACTGTAATGGATGTCATGTTATTCATTGAATTCCGTGTATATATATATATATGGTGTCTGTGAAAAAATTGTAGCTTATGATACAGTATATGCTTTCAGGTGCATTTAGGACTGCATGACTGTCACAGCGCCCCCACTGCTGCATCCCCTCCACTGCTCCATTGCTGTCACCATCCACCCATGACACAGCCAACACCCACACTGACCTTCATCACTAGGCAGCTGCCTATCTTGCCTAGTCAACAGCATAGGCCTGCTATATGGTCAAACATCCTCATTACACATACTGCCACATTGCCAGGCATCAGGTGAGTCACCTCATCAGCTACCAATTGTGCTCGCATCCATACCTTCTTCAATGGCTTCCCTGCCCCCCTTTCAGCATTTCAGTGGCTTTTCTGCATTTTCTGCCAGACACCTTCCTGCAGCATTTGTTATTACCACACAACAAGTGTCCACTATCACCCCTTAATGTCCTATTACTGCATGGTAAGTGTCCACTACCACCCCTTAACACAGCATGTGCTAATACCACATGATAAGTGTCCACTAGCACCCCTTAATGTTGTATTACTGCACGGTAAGTGTGCACTAGCACCTCTTAATGACAGAATGCCTCTAACATGCCCAGCACACTTACCACATGGTAACCCCTTATTGCTGCCAATAATGCACAGAAAAGACTGCTCCTTTACCGCGGTTTAGTAAACATACCCCAAAGACTCCCTCCTGCGGCTTTGAGTTTGTTTGGCCAGGTCAGGAAAAATCCAAACTAGACAACCTTTAAATCACAAATTTCTTTTTCTGAAAAACAGCTTGAGAAGCCATTCCCTATCTGAAACAAGAGCTAAAATAAGACATGTAGCAGGAGTAATCACCTCTGAATCAGACGTTTCTAACAAGGCATACACATTCAAAACATCAGCAGATTAAAGGCCAAGGCTCTCAGAACCAGCCGAGACCTTCCAGCCAGCTGGTAAATAATAAATCTTAACTAGAGGTGGACAAGACTCAGATGGAACCCCCAAAATTTCAGATAATGCAATTTAAACTTTTCTTTCACTGAAATATTGGGGGAGCAAAGAAAATTAATCAGGTGAAGATTAGCTAGCCTACTATGATTATCCAGTTGTTCCAAGTGAACTTTTAAATTATTAGCATCTTTAACAAAAGCATCTGAATAAGTTTCCAGCCTACCAGTTTGCCGATGTAAATCATCTATAGATGTTTTAAGCATTTCAATCAATTCAGAATTCTTTGTAGAAACCTCTGTATTTCACTGTACCTGGACTTTTAAAGCCTGTACTTGAGGAGAAATGGCCTCTCCAAGTTTGCTAACGGTGGTCCAAATAGTCTCCAAAGTGAACTGCTCCAGTCAATAAAGCACAAAGGAAAAACCTGGAACACCTCTTCAGCATCCATAATGCCAGCTGCACTTACAGGATCCATGGAGAGCAGCCCAATGACTCCTCCCATCATTGAAGGGGATCTTCCTCTCTCAGTAGCATCCCAGGCAAACGTTTGGCTCATGAGGATACCTTAGCACTTGCATCTGGCTGAGTAGATGACCCCAGCAAGGATGCCAACACTTCAGCCACAAGAGATTCTATGGCTCCCAAACCACCAGAGCACAACTCTGGGCACAACTGCTTCCGAGGTCTCTGTGTGTCAGACAGCATAAGGTCACTACCCAAAGGAGACTTTGAGCTGCCCAGCTCCAGATATCTCTCTGCCGGGAACTCCACACCTGCCCTCACTGGCTGCTGCTCCCAGTGATATAATAAGGCATTCAATGGACCCACTAAGGTAACTGGAGAGAAGGTGAGCTGGGCAGCCTGGGGTAATTTACCCTGCTTCACCTTTGTTTTCTTCCACATTAGGCAAAAATGAAGGAGCAATGAGCACTAGCTGCTGCCATCTTGGGTCCTCCAAAAACCCATGAAGTTCTTTTTGAGACTTATTTTTGCCCCACAGCACTGCCCAGCCTCTGATTTTTTAAACAGTAGGCCTGGTGCAGCATCAAAATGAAATTCGCTGAAAAAAATCACGTCTGGAGCACTCAGGGACTCTAAGGTAGGTAATGCTGAGGGTCCAGACTAATCTATTTGCAGTAGTTGAGAGCTTTCTGAATCTGGCAATAAAATGGTGGGAGGACAGAACATGGCCACAGTTCCTGCCAAAAATGCAGATGCTGGTAGCTGAGACAGAGCCTGCTCCGTCCGAGAAGAAACAATTGCCATTTCCCCCGATGTGGCTGCTGCCAAAGTAAAATCTGCCTCTGCCATTCTCCCCTTGTGAGTACAAGCCCTGCACAGCCCAGCTGCCAAAAAAGGAGTCCCAATGCCCATCACATGTCGAGCACCACATCTTTTCTGCAAATGTGCAGAAGGACCCGGCCTCCCATGAAAACCACTTAAACCGATGGCCCTAAGAGGGAAAAAAAGAAGGCAGGAAGGTCAAAACAAAACTCACCCAAATTTGCTGACACTTCCACGGCCGACCACTACAGGCTTCTGGCTGCTTCACAAACAGCCAAAAAAGACTTTCTCTGCTTTAGCTGGTTTAAAGGGGTAGCACTACTGAAAGGCAATTGTTGCAGATATAGAGTGGAAGTACAGCAGTTGTAATGAACGCTATTGCTGATCCTCTCTGCCCCTGACTGGGCAACTGACCAACTCAATGACCCTGGCCCTCTGAGAGCAGTAAATCTCTCTGCTTTCTAGTCTGCACACAAACTTCCAGTTGTGGAACGAAACACCCAGCCACCAAAAGCTCTCCAATTGAAATGAATAGAATGTCCCTTTTAATGTTTAAATTCTTTTTGTCTTTCCTTTTTTCCTGTGAAGTCCAGAATATACGGGAGCTCCTCACCAGCTGCTGGAGACTGAGATACAGGTTTATGGAGTCAGTGCAGAGGGCTCTTCAACTGTGACATCACAAACCTGACATGTTCAGTCTCAAGCTGCTGGTTGAGGGAAATAATCCCACATGTCTGGACTGGAGGAACAATATGGAAAGAGAGGTTAGTTAACTGCCTAGAATAGTTCATTACTATCCTTAGAAAGGTGGCTGCTGTTCTTGAACTGGTTGCTCACTTCATCCTTCTATGTGCTCTTTTCCACTTAAAGCCAGTGCCACCAGTCATGATCTCTACTTCTCGGCTCCTTTAGGTCCTTTCTGTTCTACCCTGTTTTCTCTCCCTAGATATTCCTTCTTTACATGTTTTATAATAATGGTTCTAGAGATTTGGATAAATCAGCCGTTGAGTTTCTTTTTTTCTATTCAAGGGGCTCAGTAACTATTTACCCAGTACTACCACTGAAATATATATGCAATATACAGAGTGAAGTTCATAAGGGAGGGAAAAGTCCATCTCATATAGACACTTTCTAGATGGGCCCTCCTGCACATAGTAAGTCTCTCCCTAGTTACACATCAGTGATGTTACTGAAAGGGATGTGGAGAATGTAAAGGACCATAGACATGGCTCAATCCAGGACTTCTCAGATAGGAGGGAATCTGTTGTACATCAAGGACAGTAGTCCCTTTCTTACTGTTACAAGTGCCAAGGAATGATTCCAGATATCGGTATAAAACAAAAATGCTGTCACTCTTTTTAGTTGTTTGTATCTAAAATCTTCATGATGGGACTCTAAAGGGCAATTTACTGGGTGACTGTAGAAGCTGTTGTAGCTGATGGTGCATATAAATATTGGAAGGTACATGCAGAACCGTACCTAGCCCTGTGCGAGTGGTGCGGCAGGACAGGGCACAAAGGCTTAAGGGGTGCATTTCAGCTGTCTGCTGTTGCCTGCTGCCACCACTTTTTCTTCAATGAGTGGCAGCAGTCAATGGCAGACAGCTGAAATGTGCCCCTTAAGTCTTCTCATGGCACTCTAAGCAGGTCTGGTCTCTCCCTTCTCTGATGCGACATCAGAGAAGGGAGGGACATATCTGCTTAGAGTGCCAATGACTGCACATCGGGCGTGCCTCTTCTCTCCCGCCACCATCTAGAAAGTGGCTGGATGGAAGTGCAAGGAGGGAGGAAGCGCGCCCAATGTGCAAGTTGCACAGGGCACGATTCATGCTTGGTACGGCCCTGGGTACATAGAAACATAGAAACATGATGACAGAAAAAGACCACATGGCCTATCTAGTCCGTCCTTCCATATCAACAACTACAACAGTCCACTTTTTACCTTTAGAGATCCTCTGTGTTGGTCCCATGCTTTTTTGAATTCAGTTACTGTCCTCATCTCTACCACCTCCACTGGGAGACTATTCCATGGATCCACTACTCTTTCCGTAAAGAAATATTTCCTCATATCACTCCTGAATCTATCTCCCTTCACCCTCATTCCATGTCCCCTCATAGCAGAACTTGCTTTCAATTGAAAGAGGCTCTCTCCCTGAACATTTATGCCACGGAGGTATTTAAACATCTCAATCATATCACCTCTATCCCGCCTTTCCTCTAAGGTGTACATATTAAGATCCTTAAGTCTGTCCTCATATGCTTTATAATGAAGCCCACTAATCATTTTAGTAGCCACCCTCTGCACCGACTCCATCCTGTTCACATCCTTTTGAAGGTGCGGTCTCCAGAATTGCACACTATACTCCAAATGAGGTCGCACCAAAGACTTATACAGAGGCATTATCACCTCCTTTTTTCTGCTAGCCAGTCCTCTCCGTATGCACCCAAGCATCCTTCTAGCTTTCGCCATCACCTTTTCTACCTGTTTAGCTACTTTAAGATCATCAGACACAACCACATCTAGGTCCCGCTCTTCTTTAGTGGACATAAGTACTTCACCCCCTATACTATATTGCTCCCTTGGATTGCTGCAGCCCAAATGCATGACCTTACATTTTTTAACATTAAATCCCAGCTGCCAAATTCTAGACCATTCTTCAAGCTTAGCTAGATCCCTCCTCATGTTATCTACACTTTCCTGGGTGTCTACTCTATTGCAGATTTTGGTGTCATCCGCAAAGAGGCAAACCTTACCTGACAGCCCTTCCGCTATATCACTAACAAAAAAAGAATCGGACCAAGGACAGATTCCTGGGGCACACCACTGGTAACATCCTTCTCCTCAGAGTGAGCTCCATTTACTTGTACTCTTTGTCGCCTCCCACCCAACCAATTTCTAACCCAAGCAGTAACTTTAGGGTACATCCCTAGGGTGCTCAGTTTGTTTATAAGTCGCCTGTGAGGAACAGTGTCAAAGGCTTTACTGAAATCTAAATACACCACATCTAGGGCTCTCCCTCGGTACATGTTCTTAAGCCAGAAGATACCGAGTGTGGATGCCCTCCTGAGCTAGAGCCTTCTCCATGAATGCTTGGAGTTGTGGACAAGTGGCCGAAGATAAGGTCAGGCCCTCTCCAGCTGGTGTGCTCAGGAAAGACTTTCCCAAAATAAAATGTTAAATACTATTATCAGTGTGGTGTGCAATAAAGAAAATTAAGTTTAAATAATGATAATTTTCTTTATTAAAAACTAATTCACCTAGTTATTAAATGGGTAAAGTGCTGTTATGAGGGGAATATAAGTGGTGTTTAGTTAGGAGATATAATTTGGCAAATTCCTTGGAGATGAGGCAGGCAGAATAATACTAACATAAAAGTCAGGGCTGATGCTAAGGAGTTGAAGATGTGATTAAGCGGCTGCAAAATTGGGCTTAAATTGTGGAGGAATTGCTAATAAGTAGTTGGCAGCATGGTGCTCTGAGTGCAATTGGTGCAGATACTTAGCATATGACCACAATTGGCTCCCCAAGCATGCATTAAGTAAATAAGGGGTGAACAATGCTGTTTGATAGGTGTGACTATAATACAAAGTAGCACTTGTGATACAATGTAGCAACACAGTGTGACTGAGATACAGTGTAGTAATGCAGAGTTAAAGATAATAAGATTCAGATCATTTAAACAGTGAAGATGTGATACAATGATACAATAGTGGGACAACTAAAAACAGATCAGGGAGTCTGAGCATGGACTAAACCACCGACACAGGGAATGGTGTTTTATATGTGTTCAGAGCCGATTTCGGGAGTACACAGTTGTGTTGTTGGTGAGACTTACATATTTGAAGTGCTGCTTTTATGTCCTGGTCCTGTAATTCGATCCTGCCTTGGAGGGGGGAGCGAGAGGGACTAGAACAGGGGTCTCAAACTCAAATTGCTTTGAGGGCCAAATGAGGACTTGTAGAGTAACCCGGGGGCCGCACAAGACGCAGGCCTCATTTGCATAAGGGCATCATTTGCATAAGGGCATCATTTGCATAAATATTTGCATAATGTTACCATACACTAACTTTTAGTAAACATGCCTCTTAATGAGTGTATGGATAAAGAAAGACTAAAAGATTTCTACATTAATATATACCAGTGCCAACCGCCAGGCACATTAGGAACTACTAGAAACACTGCCCATTTAGAACCCATAGCAAACCTGCCGTGTCCTAACAGCACTACCAGGACTCACAGAGCACCATACCCTAACTATCAAAAGGCAACACTGCAAATATTAAATCAACACATTTCAGAGAATAACAATACATGACCTACTCGGGAAAGAGAACAAGTGGCAATGTCAAATAGGAATTACATAAACAGAATACCTCAGCTCAGTTACACATGCAGAACATACACCATCCCCAAACAAGGAATCACAATTTAGAAACAGGAAGACAATTAAACTGGGAACCCCAAAAGCCAAACTTAGAATGTACAACACTGTAGAAATAAAACTATACATTGATTTCCTCTTGTATTAAATAAAGTGCAGACATTAAAGATGCACATTTCCAAGAGCTGACATATTTCAGTTAATAAATTCAAAATAAAGAGATATTTTTCTACCTTTTGTGCATTTTTTTTCAGTTGCAATTGTTCCAGTCACTTTCTTCTGGTTTCTTTGTGTCTTCTGCTAACTCTCCATCGTCTGCTGTCCATTTCTCCTTTCTTCTTTCCTAGTTTTTTTCCATTCTCTCTACATCTGCTTTAACATACTAATCATTCTCCTTTTGCTCTTTCCTCATTCCTATTTCATCCACTCAAATTTTACCCCTCCATCCTCAATCCCCACTTACTCTCCCAATACCCGGCCAATTGTAGATTTTTCTTCCCTCCCACACAAAATATATTTCCCCTCCATTTCACTCTCCCAGCCCCATCCCATTCTAATCGTCCCCCAACATCAACTCCCTTCTAGCTCCTGCCCAACCCAGCATCCGCTCCCTTCTAGTCCCCGCATCATCAGCCCATTTCCTTTCCAAGCCCCCCTCCCCATCAGCCCATTTCCATTCCAAGCCCCCTTCCACTCAGCCCATTACCATTCCAAGACCCTGTCCCCATCAGCTATTTGCAGTTCAAGCTCCCCCTTCTACTCGGCCCATTTCCAGTCATATCACCCCCCCCAGTCCATTACCAGTTCTAGCCCCCCCCCAGCCCATTATCGGTCCTAAGCCCCCCAACAGCCCACTTCCAGGCCTAACCCTTCCATCGCCCCATCTTCATTCTTAGCCCCCCCATAACCCCATTTTCAGTCTTAGGCCCCCAGTCAGACCACCTCCAGTCCTAACCCCCATCTGTCCATTACCAGTCCTAACCCCCAGCACCCCATCGTCAGTACTAGCCCCCCCCCAGCCCACATCAAGTCCTGCTCCCCCCTACATCAAGTCCTGCTCCCCCCCTACATCAAGTCCTGCTCCCCCCCCCCACAACAAGTCCTGCTCCCCCCCCTCAAGTCCTGCTCCCCCCCCACCTCAAGTCCTGCTCCCCCCCCGCCACACATCAAGTCCTGCTCCCTCCCCCCCCCCCCCGGGAAAATTAAACTTTAAAAAAAAACTGGCTTCTGCTGCTGCTGCCGCCGCTGCCGTGGCCGGCAATAGCAGCAATATCGCAAGTCCCGCGGGCTCCCCCCCACCCGGCAGATCCCTTCCTGCTTGCCTGCCAGTTCTCTGCTTCGGCTTTCAGAGCCGCGAAGGGAGAGCTTCTCCCTCGTGACTCTGTTAAGCCCGCTGGGGCAGATGGGAAATTTCCCATCTGCCCCGGCGAGCTTAACAGAGTCGCGAGGGAGAAGTTCTCCCTTCGCGGCTCTGAAAGCCGAAGCGGAGAACTGGCAGCATTGGCAGGCAAGCAGGAAGGGATCTGCCGGGTGGGGGGGAGCCCGCGGGACTTGCGATATTGCTGCTATTGCCGGCCACGGCAGCGGCGGCAGCAGCAGCAGAAGCCGGGTTTTTTTTTTTCCCCCCAATGCTTCGCGGGCCGCACAAGGGTCTCTCGCGGGCCGCATGCGGCCCGCGGGCCGCGTGTTTGAGACCCCTGGACTAGAAGCTCCTGTTTCTACCCTCAGCACTGGAGATTGCTGGGAATACTTCTTTCTCCTTTTCCACTTAGTCTCACAGCAGTAGTTAGGAGCTTGGTTCTGTTGGTCCTAATTTCCACGCCTAAGGGCCACGCCAAAAGGCCCTCTGGCGAGGCCCTCAGGCATAGGCATGTCTGCCAGTGTACAGGATTTAAAGCTGTTGCAGAGCCCCGATCGGGCCTTGGTGGGGGGAGCGGGAGGGGCAAGCAGTTCCCGCTTCCTCCTCTGATGTCCAATCAGCGAGCTGAGTCCGGAGCAGAGATTTCACATGTGCCAGTGTGCAGGATTTTAAATCTCTTGCAGAGCCCCAATTGGGTCTTGGTGGGGGGAGCAAGAGGAGCAAGCAGCTCCCGCTTCCTCCCCCAATGTCCAATCGGCGAGCTGAGTCCAGAGCAGAAGCTTGTGACATCAAAGGAACTGATTATGTCATGTTCTGCAACTATAATCTAGACATTCATTCCCAACTAACAATGCAAATCCTAACTTTTCTAATAAACTCCACCAATCCAATTCATTGTTTGATCTTCCTGGGGTTACTGTTGACAATTTAAAAATTCATGATTGTTCTAAAATCTGAAGTTTATGTTCACAATCCCCCACCCTGTAGGGGTCATGTGGGACACAATCCATCACTCTCCAATGTAGGTCTGCAAAATGCAATGACTTACAATTGGTGCACTCATCACCTTAGTATTAAGTCTTGATTGATGTTCCCATAAACAAAATTTAATTGGATGGATAGTCCATCCTATATAGAGAGCAAGGGCAGAGTAGCATATAAACCACAAATGAGGAAGAACAAGATGTATGCCATTGGACTATGCATCCAATAAAATTTCATTTACATGAACATCAATCGAGACTTAATGGTAAGGTGATGAGTGCACCAATTTTTCTATTTTTAGTAATAGTTCTGGTGCATTTAAAGTCTGACCATTTTGTGTTGAATATTTAGTTGATAGGCTTTTTTTTAAAATTGGTATTGAGTATTTTCATTGATTTTAACAAGGGAAGGGATGCTTGAAATGGGTCTCTAAGAGGATGGTGCTGCTGGGTCAGCTGTCTGAGACTTTAGTAAAGGCATGATGAATGCCTGCTTGAGGGCAGTTGGTGTGTAACTCAGAAATAGCAAAGACTGGACCATATGCAGAATGGTTGGGGTGAGCTCTTGCTTGATCCAGGAGAATGGGCAAGGTTCAAGTGAAGATACAGTGCTGTTAAGATTTGACATAATGCTTTCCAGTTGCTTAGCAAATAGTGGGCTAAAGGTAGATCAGGTCTTCATGCTTGGGGTTTTGGCAGAGTTGGCGGAGTCACTGGGGGAGGGGGGGGGGACAGGGATGGTGCTGTGGAATGAGAAACATAGAAACATAGAAAAATGATGACACAAAAAGACCACATGGCCTATCTAGTCTGTCCTTCCATATCTGTAGTCTGTAGGAATTGTGACATAACAGGTGATGAAAAAATGGTACTAGACTTTGTAACAATTGGGCTCTTGAGCATATTCAAGTCTATGTTAAATAGCTCTCTAGGACCCTTGAGAGGGGAGTTGAGCAAGCTGGTATGATACTCCTTTTTCTTTAACAGGGTGAAGGAGCAGTAGTCTGCCTGATCACTTATGTATGCTGAGTAAATAGACAGATTCTTGTGGTGTCTCCATTTGTGCTCTAGCCACCTCAGCTTGGTTTTTAGGGTTTTAAGCTCAGGTGTAAATCATGGTACATGGTATGATCTTTATTTTTTTTAATCTTGGATGTGCTATTGGGCTTAGAAGCATAGGCTGATATTCAGGAATTCTACTGGGATATTAGAGCATCAAGGTTGGTCAAATCCTTTCGTGATGGATCAACTTGTGTTAGAGATGGGATGTTACAGATGAATGAGTCTGTGTCAAAAGTCCAAAACCTCCGTATGTGAAATGAGGGATGGGGGGGGGGGAGGCTTGGAGATAGGTGAACTGGAGGTGTTTGGGAGGAAGAAGGTGAGCAGACTAATGATCAGACCAGGGCACTGAAGTGATTTGGGTCATAGAGGAGAGGTCTTGTGTGGCCAGGTGAACGGTGTAAAAATGAGGTCTAGAGTTCTGCTTCTAATGTGTGTTGCTTCTGAGATGATTTGATTGAGTTGGAATGCTTCCATTGCTTGGAGGAAGGAAGAGACACTTTTGTTAGGTAAGATTGGTAGATTAAGGTCCCCCAGAAGAATAAACCATTTGTTCTTATGATACTCAGAGCATGCTTCTTGGATTAGTTGAGAGAGGTTGTTGGACCCAGATATTGGTGGTCTGCAAGACAGATTGATAGGTGAGAGTTGGATACGGTTATGCTGTCCAAGTCATAGATGGAGCTAGAGTTGGTGGTTTTGAATTGGAGGGCATTCATAGCTATTATGAGCACCCCTCCTCCTTTTTTATGTGCTCTGGAGCAGTTGAAGAGATGGTAGGAAGGTATGGTGAGTTGGCTTTAAGAGTATATTGTCAGATTCCTCAAACCATCATTCCATTATGTAAATTATGTCAATGTGATTGTCCCTCATGTAATCGACCAGGATTGGTACTTTGTTGTGGATGGATGTGGCATTGATGAGAATGCACTTTAGCAGCTGGATGGTGGGTGAGTCAGTAGGAGTAGTGTGTGGTTCAGGAAAAGTTTGAATATTGATTAGGTTGGAGGAGTTCCTGCTTTGAGGTTTGAGGATGATAGGTTGGAATCTATTGTTGTATGGGTGATATATGATGGGAATGTGGAAGAGGCGGTGAGTGTTGATGTTTGGATGACTGCATAAGAGGCTAGGAATAGAATGAGATTGTGTGGGGAGAAGTGTAGCATGATGGCTGAGGGTATAGCAGTGGGTGTATGTTTAGCTGGGGTGAGGAGGATCCTAATTGCCTATTGTTCAAGCAGGTAGGGTAGGGTGGGTTGGAAAGAAGTATGTGCTGGGTACACTAGGTGCATGGGCTAGACTGCAGTGGTCTAGATGACAGAGTGTGGATCCGAGGCAATGGTGATGCAGTTGGGCCGAGTAGCCATCTGTGTGAAAATTTGTGCTTTATGAGCATGTAGGTTACCTGCTTGAGACTATGGCAGGCATTGTCAGCAGCTACTCCTATTGCAGAAGGAAAACTTGAGTGCAGAAAAGTTGACTGCGAAGAGTGCTGGTGGTGCCGACATAGATGTAGCACTCTGCAGGTCACTCTAAGGGCCATGCCTATGGGCCCTTTGGTGTGGCCTTTAGACACTGGTGCACCAGGCTGCCTTTAAATTTGAATTCATTTCCTGGGGCTGCAGTTGGAGGATCGGGGCAGTGCGGAGGAGTTACCTCCAGGCTCACTGTTGCTGCAGCAAGATGTTCCCACACTGTCCTTCTGGGCACGCCGGGCTGCCTTTTGGTCTGCCTCCACTAAAATTAGTGCCTGGCACAAAATTTGCATTTGAAGGCTCTTTGGATACTATAGCTCAGCACCTCCTGACATCATTATGATTTTTGGGTTATGACCGTGGAATAATCAACCTAAACATTCAGCAGGTTATGTCCCTGTTCTGTTGTTATCATTTGAGGATCTTGGACATATTGAAGCAATAAGTTTCTCTGTTACAAAACCATTAATATGGTCTAACCATGTATGTCTTTAGCATGGAATAAGGCATAATTAAACTCTAGAATTCATTACTGGAGGATGTAGTAAAGTTTTTGGTGTAGCTGGATTCAAAACAGGTTTGGATGTGTTCCTGGAGGAAAAGTCCATAAACTATTATTAAAGAGGCCTGGGGAAATCCACTGCTTACCCCTGGGACAAGAAGCATGGGCAAAGAACCCGACAGGTACTTTAGACATGGAATTGCCAATGTTGGAAACAGGATACTGGGCTTAATGGACCCTGTATGGCATATCTTATGTTCTTATGAACATGAAACAGAGCTATGTTGGAGGGGGTACAGAAACAGCTTTATAGTAAGAGAAAGAAACCATGATTCATTGCTAGAACTATTATTATTATTATTATTAGAATGTATTGGTAAGTGCTGTGTTATGGTTTGGGAGCCATTTCCACCACTGTAGGAACCAGAGAGGGGCGGCAGCAGTGGCAACAGAGTGGGAAGCCACAGGAGGGTGTCTCCAGTCCTTGCACCAACCCTGCCTCCATGGCATAAATGAACAGAAGGTGGTCCTCTTTCAATCAAAAAGAAGCTCTGGAACTAGAGAGTATAAGATGAAAGTGAAAGGAGATAGACTTAGCAGTATTTTAAGGAAATATTTCTTTATGGCAAGAGTGGTGGGTGCATGCAACAGCCTCCCAGAAAAGATAATGGAGACTAGGACTGTATCTAAATTTAAGAAAGCATGGGACATGCACAGAGGAACTCTAAGGGCAAGAAAAGGCTTGTGGGGCTTAGTAATTACTATGTACAGATGGAAAGACTAGGTAGGCTGTATGGTCTTTATTTGCTGTCATTTTCTATAGGGTATGTTTACTAAACTATCCTAATGTTACCGGCGCTAGTTGCAGCGATAATGTGAAGAATGCCATATAAGGAGTGGGTGTTCTGGTCCTAAGGTAGCAAAAATCTGTATTGCGTGATAGTGGGCGCAGTGGCACGTTACTGCACGTTAACCCTAAGTTCATGCCAGCATGAGGTTAGAAGCTATAAAGATGTAGCCTACTGGTTACTGCCATGTCTGCAGAGGCAGAGGTCATAGGTTCAATCCCACAGTGGTGCTATGTAAGAAGGCTGTTTGAGGCAATTCTTTTTAATTTAAATCAGTGCTGTCTGAGGCATTTCCTTGTTTAAGTTAAATCAGTGCTGCCAGCAAAAACACCCTCACAGTGCCGTAACATAAGGTGCCGCATAAGGTGCAATATAGCACACTCCATAGGGCACATTATAAAGTGCCCTGTCCGCCAAGGCGCCTGCTAATTTGCCCTATAGGGCACTTTATAGGGCACCCTATGAGGCACCTTAAGGTTACAGCAATGTGAGGGTGCATTTTGCTGGCAGCACTGATGTAAATTAAAAGGATAAGCCTCAGACAGCCTTATTAAACAACACCACTGTGGGAACAAATCCATGACCCCTGCCTCTACAGTCATTGAAGTAACCAGTGGGCTACATCTCTATAGCTACTAACACACCTCTGGCTAGCTACAGAAAGACTGCAGGTCACCACACAAACTGTCTGCTGTGGTTACCAGGATAGGGTAAACCCACCCGTACCCATGATGCACTGCACATGCAGATCAGCAGTCTACAGCTGATCACAAGACGGGGTATGCACCTCCACAGCACCTCGGCCTGGTAGGGGGAACTGACCGTGTGTTACTGGCACAGAGTTGCTACAGACCGTGAGGGTGAGGTGAGGGTGCCTAGCACCAGGTCCGCAGTACCTGGCTTGGCTGAGATCCCCATCAGTGCCAGTATGTGATGGGTAGCCCTTGCAGACACACCTAGGATACACCTGTGTCCATCTGTATTTCCCAGTCACCTCTAGCCCTTGTGGACTATGATGCACCAAGAATAGTGCATATCTTGTGTGGGTGCCATGGTCACATGTTATAAGTGAAGGGGGATGTTTAGACCCAAAAGTGGATTATGTAGCACAACCCAACCCACCCTCTGTGGCTCAGAATGGGAGGACAGGATCTCCCACCAACAGATCCACATTGTACATCTCTGCAATGGTGGCAGTAGAGGGGACCATCAACCCCAGTCCTGCTAGGGAACAGGCACCCTACAGGGCAGTCAATGCAGATCTGTACGCATCACATAAGGCAATGGCAGACAGGCAGAATGCTGGAGCAGCTCAGCTGCCCCCCACCGCTATCTGACATTCAATAGCAGAGGACACAGTCAGTCTCTACCCGCTGCACCCTGCAAGGCATTCCAGCCATACACATGCTAACTGCAGACAGTCTGCAAGCTAGTACATAGTGCATGTTCCTGGAGGAACTGTGTGCACCCAAAAATGGGATGTGAGCACACACACCAGGCAGATATGTCAGTGATTGGGCCCCAGAAAAGAGAACCCATAGATATCACTTGAAAGAAACACTATATAGCAGTATGGGGGAACCTAGCCATGCCTGGTCACTGTTCAGTCAGGGTGAGAGTGACCTCCCAGCATGACATGCTGTGGCCACCCTGTCCATGCAGGTGGTAGTTGGGCATCACAATGTCCCAGCCATTGCCCTATACCCTGTGCAGATGCATCCTGCCCATGCCACCCTGTCCGTGCCATACCCACAGTACCTTGCTCCTCATTATGCACATTGGCAGGCTAACACTGGAAACAGTGCAAGCAGTGTGGGCTCAGTAAGGTGTAGGCAGCACCAACACACTGGATAGACAGACACATACTCCCACACCTGTGCAAATACAGAGGTTTGTGGCAGCCCTGGCCGCCACACCAGTCCTTGGCACAGTGCAGGCATTGTTATGGTACGCAAAAGTGTTGGGGTCACTCCCTGGGGTGGTAAACACTGTCAGAATAAATAACTGAAACACACTCCACAGATATCAGAAAGGTTGTTATGATGAATCTCTATCAACAAATCGTGTTTAACTTAATCATAGCAACCTTTTGATATATGTGGAACGTGTTCCCAAGTTTAGGACAGCATTGCTAAGGTATGTATGTGCCAGTATCGGGAGATGCTGCTCCGCACAGGGCCCAACAGCCTGACTCTCCATGAGGCGTTGGATAGTGGAGCCTGTGGGTGTGGGTGCTTGTACCCCTGTTGGCCTCTTCTCTAGGGCTGAGTTTCCCAACTTTGGTCCTGGTGGGCCAAACACTGTTCAGGTTTCCATGCTGTCCCTAATGAATATGCATGAAATACATTTGCATACAATGGGGGCGGTGCATACAAATGCAGCACAGGCATATTTACTAGGGACAGCATGAAACCTGAATGGTGTTTGGCTCTCCAGGACTGCAGTTGGGAAACTCTGCTCTAGGGATTGCACATGTTTATGGTGTCTGTGCTCTGTAGGGTAAAATATAGGCGTTTCAGGCATGTTTATTTTATCTGCAATAAAGGTTCTGTCTTTATTACCACTGTTTAGTACTGGGTAAAATATGGGGACAGGGTTGGCAGGAGCCACAGCTGGGACTCAAACTTGTGACTTTCTGCTCCTGAACACACTGGCTGTGTGTACTTCACCAAACTGTTGCCATTCCCTGGGGATACCATGACTGTTCGTCAGACAGACCTTGTCTGTTGCAGTGCATGGCACCCACCTAAACGGGGCTTAACCGTGGTCTGCTGTGGGCAGATGCCTCTGCCCCCTCCACCACCAGCACCCCTCCGCCACCATGCTGACATGCCCTTATGCTGGTGGTGCCCAGGCCATCCAGTGTGCCGGTAGGCAGCTGCCTATGGTGTGGGTTGTTGGGTAGGGGTGCCTACATGGACAAGCACGCTTCCCCCCCGGCACCGCCTGCCAATGTTATGTGCCCTTAGGGGTACCTGCTGGATAATATCCCCTGTGACACTGTGAGACACACACTCGTGCCTATGTTTATTTATTTTATTTATTTATTGCTTTTATATACCGCTCTCTTTAAAATCAGTGTGGTTTACATATAACAGGGGTCTGTTATGTACTTACATTGAATGGGTAATTCAACTTGGATATCAACTGGGGGGATCTATCTACTGCTATCTACAACTATCTACAGCTATCTACAACTATCTACAATATGCACATAGGTTTTCTGTTCTTTACAATTGGCTATATGGGTGTAAGGCGGGGTGTGGTTGAAATACTGTGCTGCTAGTAGTGTAGGAGAAACAGGTGGTGTTTCAGAGCTTTTGTGAATTGCGTAAGGTCAGTGATTGCTTGGACGGTAGTTGGGAGTGCATTCCAGCAGCTGGCAGCCTAGAACGTAAAGGCTCGGTTCTTTGTTGCCTGGGTGCATTTTGTTATTTCCTTGGGGATTTGCAGTGTGTTGGTGGTGGGTGTCCTCCTTGCTCTGTTTGCCGGGGTGGGGTAGATGAGATCCGTCAGGGAGGTGGAGGATATTTTGTTAATGGCCTTGAAGGTCATCAGTACTACTTTATAGGTTATCTGGCAGTAGATTGGTAGCCAGTGCAAATCCTTTAGGACTGGGGTAATGTGGTCTCTTCTAGGGGCCCCGTGGAGGAGGCGTGCAGCTGCATTCATTGTCATCTGTAATGGGTTTAGTGTGTTTTTGGGTAGCCCTTGCAGAATTGCTTTGGCATAGTCAAAATGGGGGGTCACAAGTGCCTGGAAAACTGTTCTGAAGTCATCTGGTTGCAGCAGGGGTCGGAGATATCACACTGTTCTTATTTTGTAGCAGATTTTCTTGACGGTGTTGCTGATGTGAGCTTTAAATTCAAGGTGCTGGTCTAGTGTAATGCCTAGGTAGTGGATAGTGGTTCTACTCGGGAGCTCAGCGTCTCTTGTCTTTAGTGTCACCGGTGGGGAGAAGGATTGATTTCTAGTAATGAACAGTACATCCGTCTTACTGAAGTTTATCTTGAGGCTCTGTGAGTGGAGCCAGTCAGTTACGGCTTTAAAGCATTTTACTAGTGGGGCGAAATCCGTTTGGTCAGTCGTGAATGGGGTGAAGAGTAGTACGTTGTCCGCATAGATCAGGCATGAGATGTTATGGGATCGGATTATTTCACATATGGGTTGCATGTATATGTTGAATAATAGGGCAGAGAGCGAAGAGCCCTGAGGCACACCATGTTTTTGTTGGAAAGGTTTAGAGGTCGTGGGTCCTATACGTACCTGCTGCCATCTGTCCGTTAGATAGGATTTGCACCATCTCAATGCTGAGCCATTAATTCCTTTTTCATGAAGCCGTATCAAGAGTTGTTCATGGTTGACGGAGTCAAATGCAGCGGCAATGTCGAGGAAAATTAGGGCATATCCTCGTTTTATGTTGTCAATTCCCGTGATCAATGTGTTGATGAGCGTGGTAAGGAGAGTTTTGACGCCATGTGATTCCCACATGTTGGACCCTCGTCAGTTGCTGTCTTGATGCTTTACAGTTTCGGCATTCCTATGTGCCACCTAGCCTTCTGCCTAGTCTGCACTGTGCCCAGCTAGACCACAGCATGTGCCGCCTGCAGCCTCCTGTACCCCATTTACAGCATCAGTACAGTTGCCCTTTCCTAAGTGCCCACTCTGCTGTTGCTGCACATGTGCACGCCATACCAAACCTGCCCAATATAAATGACAAAAACCCTGATCACTGCTATTTCAATGTGGGATCATTCACTTTGTAGGGGGATAGAGCATAGGCCCTTCCAAACATGATATCTTCCTTTTTACGCTTTGCCAGTAGTGTTGCTTTATGTTTATCATTAATATCACTATTGGCCAGCTTGGTTATGGGGATTTCAAATGTAGTTCTGGTCATTTTCTATGTTTATTTGCCTTTTTGGTTCCTGCACATATATCACTACTATCACTTTTTCTGGGTTTCCCTGCCTTTGCTGTACATTGCTGACTGAAATGGTTTCTCTCTCCTGCAAAAGTGCCTCTAGTGCAAGGTTTTCACTGGCGCTAATTTTCAGACCTTCATTTCACGGTGTTAGTGTGCATGGAGCCTCTCCCCGCCCACTCTCCGCCCATTGATCCCTATCTCCGCCCTCTGGGGAGCCTTACTCCACTCTTCAGACCCGGCTTTCACAGAGTTAGTGTGCCTTAACGCTGCTGCCAACGTTATTGCGCGATACGTGACATTATCGCGCAATACGTGATGTTATCGCGTGATAATTTATCGCACGATAATGTTACGTATCGCGCAATAATGTCGGCGCTGCTACATTAAGATGGTTTAGTAAACATACCCCTATGTTTCTATGTAAATTGTCAATGTGAGCCACAGCACTAAATAGCTCTTTTTGATAGCAAATACTCTTATTAACGGCTCTGCAGTTTTGTCAACTTGCTAAATTCTTTTAGGGGAAGATCCATCAAAGTGAAGTGTCTTGAACAGATGAAGCATGATTTCCTTCATATCATGCTTCACCTGTTCAAATATTGGGGCAGATTAAAACTAATTTGAAGATGTGTAGAATTTGAACCTGTTTGTATGCTGAAGGTAAAGACGGTGCATTCAAAATTCTGAAAAGGGGTCTATGATGCAGATCAGCATTACTGTTGGACATGCAGAATTCAAAAGTCAGTGGTTGATGGATTTTATTAACTCCACCCTAGAATGGGGATATTTTCTAGCTGACCTTTAACGTTTCTGTCTTGAAAAAGTCCTCCTTGAATCCCACCCAGCAGGGAAGTAGCCATTTTACTTGATTTTTGCCAAATTCATGGAACACTAAAATGGAAATTCTATAATAGGACATCTTTAGAAAAACTGTTTATTGTGCCTATATTATGCCTTTTTAATAAAGACAAAATACGCTTTGTGATAACGGTTTCTTCAGGTTATTTCTTCAGAACAGAAACTCAGCACTTATTCCTTTGTCGTGAATAAGCAGGACACTAGTGTACTATTTATATGCTGTTTTGCATATTTAAATGGGACGCTGGTTCACAGACTCCTTAATAGCAACTTGCAATGTGCAGGCCAAAGAAGTGGACGAAAGAGTTTGGGAACTAAAGACTCTGGTGAGTAAATTAATGGAAATGCTGCTAAGCAGAGGATGGTGTGGTTCTGGAGTACAAGAAATTATAAGATCCGAGACAGCGAGACCTTACTAGAAGTAGATCTTTCCTGATGAATCTGATTGATCGCTTTGACTGGATGACTAGAGAACTGGATCAGTGGAGATATGGTATACTTAGAAACTATTCCTTATTGGCGACTTATAGATAAGCTATATGCCCTTGGAATGGACCCTAAAATGACTGACGTAGAAATTGGTTGATTGGGAGATGAAAAAGGGTAGTAGTAAACGGAGTTCAGTTTGAACATAGGAGTATTACCAGTGGTATACCATAAGGATCGATTCTTGGTTTTGTTCTTTTTAATATTTTTGTAAATAATATTGTAGAAGATCTCTCAGGATAGGTTTGCCTCTCAGATGAGCAGAGGTGCTGGGCCAGAGGTATAATTGCACAGTGATGGACTTTTGGTTTATGCACAGTAGGCCTGTCTGTTTCATATATGTGTCCCCCTGTTCTTCTGTTAGTGTGACCTGCTTCCCGGTCTCTTGTCTCGACGTTCCTGCTCAAATGGGAGCCTTGATATGGCATTTCCCCACATTGCTGGCTGCTGGAATGCAACCAACAGGCCCACACAGGACTTTTTATTTGGGGGGGGGGTCAATATAGGACTTCAAAGGAACAGCATTGCTATTAATGACGGCAAGACTGGAATTGGACTGTGACAGAAGACCAGGGATGGTTGACAAGGAGGTGTGTTAGTTAGGATGGAGTATCTGAGATCGGTCAAATGTTGATTGTCAAAGCACTTATTCTTCTGTTATATATCTGTGTCCATTATGTCGGGGTCGGTAGGACAAGTCATGTTCTTCTTTCGGCCAGCTTTCCTCGACACTTTGGACCAAAACTGCTCACTGCTGAAGATAGTATCTATGAGAACTTGGGAAGCAATGGTGAGTATCAGAGGAGCAATTAGTATATCCGGTAAGCTGTGAATGCCACTTTCAGTGATGCAGCTAGCAACAGTTAGAGAAAGAAGGCTTGCATGGCTTGTCCGAACCCTAAACAGGGTCACATAAGCTGCTCCCCCTCTAGTTCACACACCTAGTGATGAGATACTGGCCACTGCAGCAGGAAACTCTCCTTTGTTCTCCTTCCTCCTTATCCAGTGGGCTATTTGCCAGTGACAAAGGAGGGGGAGGACACAGTGCAGGGGAGGCTCTCCTGTGCTACAGGGTAGCTGCCTCTAGAGCCCATTGCCACATTATAATTTATCACCCAGGTCCTTTGCATGAATCCTAGCCCCTCTTCTTGCTTTTTGTTCCTATTTTGAAGAAACAGAAGCAATACATAAACATATGCAAAGGTCTACCAGTTAACAATAGTCAGTTGTTAGATTTTCTTGTTTGTTGTACTGCTCACTCTAAATCTGTCCTCGGGACTGTAGCTGTTCCTATTAGAGGTGGAAAAGCAGGGGAATGCATCTGGAAACAGACAGAACTCTGTTATTAGTTAACAGGCTTGGAAGGCGTTTCCTCGGCAAGATGCAGATTCCTGTCCACTGACGAAAAACAGCCAATGACTGGAACTGTAGAACCCTACTTCAGTTGCTAGGTGTGGTTTCTGAAACACTTTATAAAAAATCGCAAGCCTAAGGCACAGCTCTGTTGACTCAGCAGCTTCCAGAGAAGTAGTTTCCTGTGCAGATCTAGACCAGTGGTAAGATTTTTATTTTTGACTTACTTTCTTTTTCCTGCATTGCAGTCTGCTTTGGTTATTTTTTAAATGCTTTGTCTTTTCATTGGTTGCATGTAGTTCTCTGCCTGGGTCTTTGCTAGCAGAGGAAGAAAAAAAAAGGGTGGGACCTTCACATTCAATCTTGCAGAAAAATCTCTGAAATAAGATATTCAGATAAAGTCTCAAAAAACCTTAGTTTATTTAGTTGATCAAGAAGCTGTTCTAGAATGTGCTTGAAAAGAAAAATGATTTGAATCTAATCTCTAATTTTTGTTTCTTGAGAGTGTGTAACTATGGAAAGAAGTTGTTACAGCTAAAACTATGAGTCATAGGAAAGTATGCTGTATCTCCTTGTTTGGAAATTCACATAGTCCCTGTTTTCAGAGCTGCCGATGTTTTTTGAACTGCTCATGACACATCAACTGCTGTGTTCTTCAAACCTCACCCTGCAGTTGAAGGGAGGACTATGCCATTTTATAGCGGTCTGCTGTCTGTATGTTTTTAATATGTGAAATCTGTTGGCTATACCTTGATTCTAGATGTAAGCAGTGCTTCGTTTGCAACTTTAAATAATATGTATTTGTATTGGGCGGGAATAAATGGGGGGTGGAGGGTGCTCAGTAAGAGGGCACTTTGTAGTTGCTCTCCAGTTCTTACGAAAGAACAGTATCATTGTCTTTTTCAGTATGAACACGTTTGGCAGGTTCATAAAATCTGAAAGTACAAGTGAAGACAAGGCAGATTTGGGTGTTGCCAGGCAAGAATGTAGGTATGGAAGGACTTAGAAGGCTCCTCTCTTGAGTACAACTTTCATTGAATATGCTGAATAGAAAATATGGTGCAACATTTGTAATTGTTGGAGCTCATACTTTTTAAATTGGGGATTTTTTTTCTATCAAAAATGGAAGGGGCTGAGAGCTGGAAATGGATTCATAAACCACAGTGTGCTTGCTTTGCTCCACAATTTTTGACCTCTATGGGGTGAATAGTGAAAGAAATTCAAATAGCAACTATCCTAAAAATAGATAGTAGGAGATGTTTGGCAAAAATAAGAACATTTTTGTTGCAGCCTAAAAAAACTCTTAGGAGATGAGCATGGAAGGAGGAGTCATCACAGATTGGTTAGCTACACCCTCTAGTGTAGTGCCTCTCATCCGTCTCCTAGAGGCACACTTAACAAGTCGGGTTTTCCGAATTACCACAATGAATAGGCATGAGAGAGATTTACATACAATGGCTCTCCAATATACAGCAATTTGTCTCATGCATGTTTAGCATGGTAATCCTGGAAACCTGATTGGCTAGGTGTGCCTCCAGGAGAGGGGTTGGGAAGCATCGCTTGAGTCTGCCTACAGAGCTGCCCATAATCCAGGGTTGCCAACTGACTGGAGATGCGCCCGACAGGCTGAATCCAGTCCTGGGCTTAGACCTTTGCATGCAGGGACTTGTAGTCTTGTTTTTCTTATGGTGTGCAATAGAGAAATCAGAATACATGTCCCTACATGCAGTGGGTAAACCCAGGACTGTTTCAAGCCTGTCGGGTGCATCTGGAGACAGTTGGCAACCCTGCCATATACGCATTCACACATATACCTTATATTCAAATCTGGCAGCCCTCAAACCCAAATGTACGTATTCCTGCTCAAGACTGGCATAAGCCCAGGCAGAAATGCTGCTATGGCGTGCACCTCCTGTTACTTTCTGTGCGAATCTTTTGCTCATTCTGTGGATAGTTTTATAACTGCCTCTGTGCACTTTTCACTATGCAAACTTTGCTGGATTTTGAAAAGGGAAAGTGCAATGATTTTGAAGATTACCTCAGGAAGCTATGCACACACATGAATGCCCACTGCTGATGCACTAGCTCTTCCGTTGAAAAATGTCTGCGCCTAAGTTGGAATTTTCCAAAGTGTGTGCCATTGCAAATCCCTGCCCAAGCTGCCCCCAGGAACACCACTGTCTGCTTCTGGTGAAACTGTGCGTACACAATTATCTGCACATCGAGTACTTAGTTTTGAAAAAAGCACATTTTGGTGGAAATGGCTTCGAAAATCATCCTTCCTGTGGACAATTTTCAAAGTTTGATCGCTCAGGTAAACTTATTTGCCTATGTAAAAATACCTTTTTGAAACTGTTCCTCTCTCTCTGCTGATAAAAAATGTACTCTGTGTTTGCCAGCACACATGAGAAAAATGGGTTAGGATGAGGATGGGGGAGGAGAAGTATATGAGAATTTCATTCTTAAATTACCATGTTTACTTTTTTGGCAGATATTTAAATCCAGATATTGACCACCACTATGCATACCTTGTAGTGCTATAAAAAATGATTATTAGTAGTATAGACAGTGCTGCCAAATATCTGTGTGGTGCAGTAACTACGCTGGCACTCTGTTTAGTGTGGCCTGTTGTTCATAAATTATCCATGTAGCGGCCAAATATTGCCGCCAAACAGATACGTTGTTTCCTGTCCTTGCCCAGCAGCTAAGCTGTCTCAGAAATATATGCTGTTTAGCAATTTGAGTGACCTTATTTCATTCATATGACTTCTAAAAAATACACAGAAAAGAGGCATATCTTCACTAGTGGCTAGAGATCATATAAGTTGCTTTGAGTATTGGGCCCTGAGTTTAGACTGGATTTGCATATGGCAGAATGGTAGCGTGATGTACTGACTCAAGAAGGCTGTTCCAATTATATGGTACAGGCAGATAGAAAAAGGGTAGTTGGGAGTTGGCGATAAAGGAGACGAGCATGGATAAGAGTAGCTTCCCTGATGATCAGTGTCCGCAAGGGAGAGAAGATGACGAGCTGCAGAGTGAATGCATTTGTAGGTGTGCCAGATTTTCTTCTGTCTTGAAAGTGAGGAGAATTCTGGAGACTCAGTTCCTGGCATCATATTAAAGTGATGTAATGGAGATAGGCTTACATGTCTCTCTAAGAAGTGGATTTTTCCATCTGTGGCTTTTGGAAGGAGCTATAAGAGGCCCTGCATTTTTGTTTCATCTTTGTTGCTGAGAAGCAGGAGGGAGCTTATCTTCTCCTCAGGGACAACTAGCCCTCAGACAAAAGAGGAGGAGGGGGGGGGGGGTACCCCAGACTGATTAGGCCTAGACAGAGACAGGAGATTTGAGAGGAATGAAGACCCTAGGGGTTTGGAAGTATATATGTCTAGGTGTTCAAAGACATTTAACTAGCAAGAAATTGTGTGGGACCCAACCACGGTGCATGCCTAGGGCTTCCAGCAGCATCGTTTTCCTGAGGAGTTAGTGGGACCAGGAGAGTGCCTCCTATTGGACAGCATAGGAATTGTTTTCAGTCTGAATAGCGTAGGACCAAATCCCAGTAGATCCTATCCATTGGGAGGAATATTTTATATTTTTTCCATACTTTCTTCCTATGTCTTTCCTTGAGGTACAGGCTGGAAGTGAGAATGAATTTTTAGACAAGTGTCCCAGGTTCAGACCTTGCCCAGCTATTTATGAGGAAAGGAGACCGTCCAAAAACAGAGTTCATACTGTGTAGTATATTGCTACTGTGAGTGTCTTTTAGGAGAAAGAGATGACTGAGTGTCTTCCCAGGAGCCCAAATTATAGCAGAGGAGGAAGACCACTTATGCAAATGACGTGCTGGCACTTTGAGGAAATTCTTTGGTTTTGTGCGGCAGTTTGGGCACTCGGGCTCAAAAAGGTTAGCCATTACTGGTCTAAGGGGTATGTTTACCAAACAGTGATAGCGGCTTCTGAGTGATATCAGAGCCATGGTCCCATGGAAGTCAATGGTATCGCAGCTCCGATATTGCTTGGAAGCCACTACCGCTGTTTGGTAAACATACCCCTATGTTGGAGATAAGGAAGAGGCATGGAGGAAGTGAAATAATCTGGCTAGAGACTGAAAGAAGCAGACCAGGAAGATAATATGCCAGGCTACATCAGAGGATTAACCAGAGGAAGAGCCTCTAAAAGTTTTGGTTTTATTGTGATAACATGTGATTTGAACTCCTGGTTTTGGTGTGCATTAATTTTAAGGAAATTCACCAAAAAAGGTGTTTTTTAATAAAAGGAAAAGTTTGTGGTTTTGATGCAAAAAAAGGAGGATTGAGATGGTTGTTAACAAGGAAGGTTTTTTGAGGCGTGGTATGATCACTGCATATTTGAAGGAACAAGAAACAGTTGTAGTAATATGTGATCAACTCATCTAACAAATGGTGAGGATTGTAGGGGAAATTGACTCCATGCCATCCAGAACTTCAGTTCTGAGTATGGATATGCACAAGCCAAAAAATCATTTTTAAGTCATTTGGCTTTTTTTTTTTTTTGCCTTTCTGTTTGGATGGGGATTTTTTCGGTTTCTTTGACACATTCATTTCAATAACTTTTTAAAACACTCATTCTAACTTGAAGGACTACCAAAAGGGACTGCTACAGCTGGAAATAGATCCACACTTGTAAGTCTTTATCTTCTGGAATATACTCTAAATCTTGGGGAAAAGCAGAATTCTTTGGATTAAAACTGATAAATCTGTGTATTTTAGAATTCAGTGTTTCTCTGAGTCAGTCAGAACTTAGTACCATCAGAGAGCTTGGTTTGGAAACCAAGAGACCAGGGTCCAGTTACCACTAGCACTCCTTGTGACCTTGGCCAAGTCACTAAACCCTCCATTACCTCAGGAAAATTCCAAGTTATCAATGTCCTTGTTTAATGTATATTACCAAGTTTAGGTTATAATGTAAACTGCTTTGATTGAAATAATAAAGCAGTATAAAAATCATGTTAAATAAATAGTTATTGAAATAAATTTGTTTCTAGAGAGCTTTTTTATTTAAATCAAATCAGAGTGTATCTTAGCATACAAGTAGAATAAATAGTCTCTGAGTACAAAGAAATAAACTTGTTTCTAGAGACCTTTACAAAGAGACCTTATAGTTAGAAGGCAAAAGATCTGTGAAGTTGTCTTAAATGGGTATTACATGCAAGTGACAGAGGGGGCCTTTCAAATTGCCCCTTTATCAAACCAAGGACTGGGTAATCACACAGGAAATTGGTAAGACTTTCCTTAGATGCACAGGTCAGGGCAATGTTTAGCAAGCCAGTTTTTATTAAGTCTTCTTTAGGGATAATCTTATTTTTATAGGCTCTTAAGCCTATTAAAGGGAAGGAGGTGCCCATACTCACTTTCAGCTGGAGCTGGTTATCCTCATCAGGAATATATTAAGGACCTGAGATTAATCTTGAGGTGAACAAAGTCCATTAAACATATTAGGTATAGTTATATTAGTATAGGTATCCCCAGCAAACCTAAGTAAGTAAACATCTTAAATACCTAAACAAAACCTTAAAACAGATGCAGAAAGCAGCAAGATGAGGACTTTCCAGTCTTTTGCATTGAGTGCCACATGTATGATTTTCTGCCAGTTGGTGAGGGGTCTTACATGTGGACTAGGTGCAAGGAGCTCTTTGCTCACAGGGAACGAGTCCGATCTCTGGAGGCTAGACTAGAAGACTTGAAGGACATCAGGAAGACAGAGAGGTGTATAGATGAGACCTACAGGGATGTAGTACTGAAGTCCCACCTCCAGTCTGGCAGCCTCCCTTTTACAATGGAGGAGAGAGGTCATGTGACAGGAGAACATCACCATGGTGTGGCAGGAAGTGATCCTCCAGTTGATATAAAACCCTCTCCCACCGAGGAGGTTTCTCCAGGGCCATGTGCCCATGAGGGAAGGGTTAGGACAGCTGTATAGTTGGTGATTTGATCATTAGGCATGTAGATAGCTGGGTGGCTGGTGGACATGAAGATCGCCTGGTAACATGCCTACCTTGTGCTAAGTTAGCAGACCTCGCGTGCCACCTAGAGAAGGTTTTAGATAGTGCTGGGAAGGAGCCTGCTGTCTTGGTACATGTTGATACCAATGACATAGGAAAGTGTGGTAGGGAGGTTCTGGAGACCAAATTTAGGTTTTTAGATAGGAAGCTGAAATCCAGAACTTCCAGGGTAGCATTCTCAGAAATGCTTCCCATTGCACACACAGGACCCAAAAGGCATGCAGAGCTCCAGAATCTCAATGAATGGATGAGATGATGGTGCAAGAAAGAGGGTTTTAGATTTGTTAGGAACTTGGCAGCATTCTGGAGAAAGGAGGGGCTTTTCCAAAGGGATGGGCTGCACCTTACAGTAACTGGATGAGACCAGGCTGCTGGCATTAACCTTTAAAATGGAGATAGAACAGCTTTTAAACTAGAGAATAGGGGAAAGCCAAGAATGCATGGTTCAGAATGATGTAGGCTTGAAGGATATTAGCAAAAGATTGAAGTTAGGGCATATCGACAGAGAGGTTCCAATAAAGACAAAAGTAATTCAAATGCCCTTAAGTACAGAGCATACAGAACTTAAAGATTCCAAATTACCCCTGCCTACAGATAAGCTGATTAATATGAATAAAATACAATCTCTAAAATGCTTGTATGGCAGTGCCAGAAGTCTAAAAGATAAGCACTAAATAAGAGGTTAGATATGATTGTCCTCCTTCCACCAGGTCTCTGAGATACCAATCAGTGGGACACTGATATCTGGGTACAAATTATATTGCACTGATAGAGTAGATCAAATTGGTGGAGGGATTGCACTCTGTTAAGAGAGTGCATTGAGTCATACAGGATTAACGTTTTGTAGGAAACAAAAACTGTAGAATCTATTTTTTTTTCAGTGCCATCAAGTCATTGTTGACTCATAGTGACCTAGCTACCTTTGGGTTTTCTTGGCAATGTATCACTGGAAGCAGATTGCCAGCCTTTTCTTCTGAGGCAGTGGAGAATAAAGTGACTTGTCCAAGATCACAAGGAGTGCCAGTGGGAAATGAACCCTTGATCATCTGGGTACTAGGCAGTTGTGCTACCACGAGGTTACTCCTCCACTCTGCTCCATAGAATCTCTATGGATTGAAATTTCATGTAACAAGGGAAAGACAATGGCAGTGAGTGTACTAAATGCCTGGCCAGAATGAACAAATGGATGATGAAATGCTCAAAGAAATCAGGGAAGCTAACAAACATTACAACACAGTAATAATAATGGGTGATTTCAGTTACCTCAGTATCGATTGGGTCAGTGTCACGGCAGAACATGCTAGGGAGATAAAGATTCTAGATGAAATAAATGACTACTTCTTGGAGCAGCTGTTTCATGAAAAGACAAGAGGGGAAGCCATTTTGGACCTAGCCCTTAGTGGAATACAAGATGTGGTGCAGGAGATAAGGCTGTTGCGGCTACTTGCCAATAGTGATCATAGCATGATCATGCTTGATTTAATAAATGGAGGAAGGATGGCAAGGAAAACCACAGTGCTATTTTTTAACTTTCAAAAGGGAGACTATGATAAAACCAAATATGTATCGTATCCAAATACTTGTCCCGTGTTACGTAATCATTGACTAATCAAAATGTAAAACTGAAATCTCAATGTACCGTACAATACATTATGATTCTGTAAAGTAAACCGCTGCTGATCGTAGGAAGCAGCGGTATACAAGTGTTTACTAAATAAATAAATAAATAAATAAATAAATAAAACGAGGACAATAGTTAAGAAAAAAACTAAAGGGAGCAGCTGCAAAGGTTAAAGATTTACATCAAGCATGGGTGTTTAAAAATACTATCTAGGAAGCCCAGACCAGCTATATTCCACCCTTTTAAGAAAAGTGGAAGGAAGATCAAAAAACTTTCAGCATGGTTTAAAGGTGAGATCAGAGAGGTTGTTGTAGCCAAAAAAGCATCTTTCAGGAAATGGAAAAAGGAGCCAAATGTCAAACTGGAAACAACATTAAGCAGTGGCATGAATTTGTTACCGGAGGATCTAGTAAAGGCTATTAGTGTAGCTGGGTTTAAAAAAGGTTTGGACAAGTTCTTGGAGGAAAGGTCCATAAACCATTGGGACCCAGGATATCAATGCTTGACCCAGTACAAGCATTGTGGAACCTGTGTCTTTTGGGGAAACTGCTAGGTACGTATGACCTAGATTGGCCACTGTTGGAAACAGGATACTGGGCTTGATGGACCTTGGTCTGACCCAGTATGGCATATCTTATGTTCTTAAATGCAAGGCATTGATAAGGCAGGCAAAGAGAATTTGAAAAAAGCTTGCTGTGGAAGCAAAAAAGCATAATAAAAACTTTCAAGTACATTCATAGCAAAAAACCTGTGAAAGTCAGAACATTAACGATAGAGGGACAAAAGGGACAGAGCCATAACGGACAGATTGAATGAGTTCTTTGCTTCAGTCTATACTGAAGAAGATGTAGGGAAGTTACCCATGACTGAAATGCTATTTAAAGGTGATGTATCTGAAGAATTGAAAAACAATATTGATAAATCGGGAAGATGTATTACAACTATTTGATAAATTAAAGAGAAGAGTAGCAAATCACCTGGACCAGAAGTTATATATCCAAGGGTGTTACAAGAACTGAAATATGAGATTGCAGACCTACTTATAGTCAATTGTGAACTATCATTAAAATCATCTGTAATACCTGAAGATAGGTGAATGGCCAATGTAATACCAATTTCTAAAAAGGGTTCCAGGGATCTGGTAAACTACAGACTGGTGAGCCTGACATCAGTACTGGGTAAAATGGTAGAAACCATTATAAACTGAACATATAGATAGTCATGGTTTAATGGGAGAAAGCCAACATGGCTTTAGCCAAGGAAGAACTTGTCTTACAAATCTGTTATATTTTTGAAGGTGTGAATAAGCAGGTAGACAAAGGTGTGCCAGTCAATAAAATGTACCTGGATTTTCAGAAAGCTTTTGACAAGGTCTCTCATGGTAGACTCTTGGCAAAATTAACAAGTCGTAGGATTGGAGGCAGTGTATTACTGTGGGTCAGGAACTGGTTAAAAGATAGAAAGCAGAGGGTAGGGCTAAATGGCCAATTTTCCCAAAGGAGAAGGATGAATAGTGGAGTACCCCAGGGATCTGTGCTGGGTTCACTGCTTTTTAACATATTTGTAAATGACCTGGAAATGGGAATAACGAGTGAGGTAATCAAATTTGTAGATGACACAAAGTTATTCAAAGTTGTAAAATCGAAGAGGATTGTGAAAAATTGCAACAGGTCCTTGATAAATTGGAAGACTTTACATTCAAATCACAGATACAATTTAATGTATACAAGTGCAAAGTTATGCACTTAGAAAAGAACAACACAAACTATAGTTATACAATACGCGTACAAGATTCCAAATTAGGAACCACCAGCTAGGAAAAGGATTTAGGCATCATTGTGGATAGCACATTGAAACCCTTCGCCCAGTGTGCAGTGGTGGCCAAGAAGGCAAATTGAATGCTAGGAATCATAAGGAAAGGAATTGAAAATAAAACAAAGGATATTATATATAATGCCTCTGTATCGTTCCATGGTGTGACTGCACCTTGCATATTGTGTGCAATTCCAGTCATTGCACCTTAAAAAGGATATAGCATTATTAGAAAAGGTACAGAAAAGAGCCTCCAAAATGGTAAAGGTGATGGAAGAATACCCCTATAAGGAGAGGCTTAAAAGGTTAGGGCTCTTCAACCTGGAAAAGAGACGGCTGAGGGGAGATATGATAGAGGTCTATAAATTAATGAATGGAGTGGAGCAGTTAACGTACTTAGTTTGTTTAAAAAGTAGAAAGACTAGGGGACATGCAATGAAGCTACAATGTAACCCATTTGTGACTAGTAAGAGTAAATATTTTTTCACGCAACGCATAATCAAACTCTGGAATTCATTACTAGAGGATGTAGAAAAAGCTGTTAGTATAGCTGTGTTTAAAAAAGGTTTGGACAAGTACCTGGAGGAAAGGTCCATAAATCATTATTAAAGAGGACTTGGTAAATCCACTTCTTGCTGTAATACAACCATTGTAGAACCTCTGTGTCTTTTTGGGAACCTACCGGTTACGTGTGACTTGGATTGGCCACTGCTGGAAACAGAATACTGGGCATGATTGACCTTGGTCTGACCTTTTTTCATTTATTTATCTTTGGAACAAAAAGGTCTGTTGCCCTTAAAATATCCTCTTTCACTTTGGCCCATTGTTTTCTTACATCCTCCAGCTGTTCTCAACCTGCTAATGACTCCTTGAGGTACTGTCCTTCTTGGCAAAGTTAGTTTTCCTATGCTATCCTGAACATCTGGGTTGTGAAATAAGGTTCTAGGGGTGTCTATGTAGATGCTGCTGTAGATGTGCAGGTTTGTGAAATCACATCTGCACCTGGACATGCCTACATGTTTTTTAGATGTTCTGGTTTAAACATCCTAGATTTCACTTGGATGGATCTTATAAAATTCCCCTCTAAAATTCTTAATGAACAGAGTGCACACTAATGAATGCACATTCCTAGGTTACAGACGCAAGAAATAAATGTAGAAGAGGAAAAAATAATGGGAATTTTCACTCTTCTGTGTCAGAAAAGGAACAAAGAGTGTTAGATGCCATGGGAAGTTGGAGAAGAAGAGGTGGCCTGCATGATTAATTCTGTGAATTTTGTCATGGAAAAAGTTAGCCATAGTTTGGACAGAGAATGGAGATGGGAAATGGAGATAGTTTGTGGATGAAGGTTAGAATGGAAAGAGATGGTAAGGGTGGAGGCAAAAATGCTTTTCAGATGAGCATAGTAATCTTACTTGGCAAGTATAATAGCTGATGAGAAGGAGGTGAACATGAATTTGGAATGCATAAAAACAGCATAGGAATGGGGCTGCAGCCAGAGATGATCAGCATGGTGAATGCAGGAAAGTCAGGAACAAACGCTGGAGGTGAGACAAGTTTGAGATAAGTTTGGCATGCCTTACAGAATGGGAATGGTTAGGACAAGTGTCCAGAGCAGAGGAAAGTTTAATGAACTAAGAGGAAACTGTGTCATCAGCGGTATCAGACAATGTTAGCAAAAAGAGAAGAGATGAGATCTTATTGGAGAGGATGAAGAGTCAATAGCCTGGATTTCCTAAAGGTATTGGTGGTGGCTGTGTGAGAGTGAAGGAGGGTGATTAAGGGGTATGTTTACTAAACCATCTTAATGTTCCCGGCGCTAGTTGCAGCCATAATGTGAAGGATGACATATAAGGAGTGGGCGTTCCGGTCTTAAGGTAGCAATGGTGGGTTATCACATGATAAAGTGTGCCCTGTCCATTATCACGCGATAGAGGGAGCCACGCACATTACCGCGCGTTAGCCTTAACCTTGCGTGCTGACCTGCAATCACAGCAATTAAGGTGTAATGCACTGGTTAATGCAATGACTAATAAGACAGGGGTCATAAGTTTGATCCTCCAGTGGGCTTAATGAGTAAGGCTGTCTGAGGCATTACCCTTTACTTTAAATCAGTGCTGTGTGAGGCATTTTCTATTTTAATTTAAATTAGTGCTGCCAGCAAACACACCCTCACAATGCCATAACCTAAGGTGCCGCCCTATAAGGCACTCCAGAGGGCACATTATAAAGTGCACTGTCCACCAAGGCACCTTATAATGTTCCCTATAGGTTGCCTTATAAGGCGCTTTATAGGGCGCCTTATGAGGCACCTTAAGGTTACAGCACTGTGAGGGTGTTTTTGCTGGCAGCACTAATTTAAATTAAAAAAGGAAATGCCTCAGACAGCCCTATCAAACAACACCACTGTGGGATCAAACCCACAACCTATGCCTCCACACAGTGAAATAGCCAGTGGACTACATCTCTATAGCTACTAACAAACCCCTGGTTGGATACAGAAGGACTGCGGGTCACCACACAAACTGCTGTGGTTACCAGGATAGGGTTAACCCACCCATACCCATGATGCACTGCACATGCAGATCAGCAGTCTACAGATGATCACAAGATGGGGTATGCACCCCCACAGCACCTCGGCCTGGTAGGGGGAACTGACCGTATGTTTTATTGGCAAAGAGTAGCTACAGACCGTCACATTGTGGGGGTACTGTACTCACCCTGAGGGTGAGGTGGGGCACCCAGCACCAGGTCTGCAGCACCCAGCTTAGCTGAGATAGGCTATGCTGCAGGTTTCCATCAGTGCCAGTGTGTGATAGGTAGTCCTTGTATGCACACCCAGGATACACCTGTGTCCATCCATATTTCCCAGTCACATTTAGCCCTTGTGAACTATGATACACCCAGAATAGTACATATCCTGTGTGGGTGCTATGGTCATATGTTTGGACCCATAGACGGATTATGTAGCACCACCCAAACTGCCCTCTGGGGCTCAGGGTGTGGGACAGGATCTCCCACCAACAGATCCACATTCTACATCCCTGCAATGGGGGCAGTAGAGGGGATCATCAACCCCAGTCCTGCTGGGGAACAAGCACCCTACAGCGCAGTCAATGCAGATCTGTATGCATCCATAAGGCAATGGCAGACAGACTGTAGGCCTGGAAATGCTCAGCTGCCACCCACTACTACCTGACAGTCTCCAGACGCTGCACCCTGCAAGATGTTCCAGCCATATACATACTAACTGCAGGCAGTCTGCTAGCTAGTCCATAGTGCATGTACCTGGAGGAGATGTGTGCACCCACAACTGGGATGTGATCGCACACACGCACACACACACACCAAGCAAATAGCACCCATAAATATCACTTGAGAGAAATACTATATAGCACTATGGGGGAACCTAGCCATGCCATGGTCACTGCTCAGTCAGGGTGAGAGTGACCTCCCAGCAGGACATGCTGTGGCCACCCTGTCCGTGCAGGTGGTGGCTGGGCACTACAATGTCCCAGCCTTTGCCCTATGCCCTGTGCAGATGCATCCTTCCCAGGCCACCCTGTTCAGGCCATACACACAGTACCTTGCTCCTCATTATGCACATTGGCAGGCTAACACTGGAAACAGTGCAAGCAGTGTGGGCTGAGTAAGGTGTAGTCAGCCGCAACACACTGGATAGACAGACACACACTCCCACACCTATGCCAGCATTGTGCAAATATAGAGGCTTTTGGCAGCCCTGGCCACCACACCAGTCCTGGGCACAGTGCGGGCATGGCTATGGTACGCAATACTGTTGGAGTCACTCCCCGGCGTGGTAAACACTGTCAGAAACCAAAACTGAAACACACTCCACAGATATCAGAAAGTTTGCTATGATGCAGCTCTATCAGCAAATTGTGCTTAACTTAGGAATTGTTAACTGCCATTACTCATAGCAACCTTTTGATATATGTGTAACGTATTCCCAAGTTTAGGGTGGCATTGCAAAGGTATGCAAGTGCTTGTATTGGGAGATGCTGCTGCATGCAGGGCCCAACAGCCTGACTCTCCATGAGGCTTTGGATAGTGGAGTCTGTGGGTGTGGGTGTTTATGCCCTTGTTGGCTGCTGCTCTAGGGCAGACGTTCCCAACTCTGTTCCTTGTTGGCTAAACACTGTTCAGGTTTTCATGCTGTCCCTAATGAATATGCATGAGATACATTTGCATACAATGGGGGCGGCGCATGCTAATGCAGCACAGGCATAGTTATTAGGGACAGCATGAAACCTGAATGGTGTTTGGCCCTCCAAGACTGCATATGCAAAACTCTGCTCTAGGGATTGCACATGTTTATGGTGTCTGTGCTCTGTAGGGTTAAAATATAGGTGTTTTAGGCATGTTTATTTTATCTGCAATAAAGGTTCTGTCTTTATTACCATGGTTTAGTACTGGGTAAAGTATGAGGAAAGGGTTGGCAGTAGCCAGAGCTGGGACTTGAACTTGTGACTTTATGCTCCTGAACACACTGGCTGTGTGTACTGCACCACACTGTTGCCACAGGGACTGTTCATTCCCTAGGGATACCATGACTGTTCGTCAGACAGACCCTGTCTGTTGCATTGCACAGCATCCACCTAAACGGGGCTAGGTTATGGTCTGCTGTTGGCAGATGCTACTGCCCCCACCGCCACCAGCACCCTTCCGCCACCATGCTGCTATGCCATTATGCCAGTGGTGCTGGTGGTGCGCAGTCCCATGCCATCCAGTATGCTGGTAGGCAGCTGCCTATGGTGTGGGTTCTCGGGTAGGAGTGCCTACATGGACATGCGTGCTCCCCCCCCCCCTGCACCGCCTGCCAATGTTATGTGCCCTTGGGGGTTCCTGATGGGTAATCCCCCTGTGACACTGTGGGACACACACTCATGCCCATGTTGGACCCTCCTCAGTTGCTGTCTGGCTGCTCTACAGTTTCAGCATGCCTATGTGCCACCTAGGCATCTGCCTAGTCTGCACTGTGCCCCAGCTGCACCACAGCATGTGCCGCCTGCATCCCTCTGTATCCCATTTCCAGCATCTGTACAGTTGCCTGTTCCGACATGCACACCCTGCTGTCGCTGAACATGTGCACGCCATAACAAACCTGCCCAATATAAAGGGAAAACCCTGATCACTGCTATTCCAATGTGGGATCATTCACCTTGTAGAGGGACAGAGCATAGACCCTTCCAAACATGATATCATCTTTTTTATGCTTTTTCAGTAGTGTTTCTTTATGTTTCTCATTAATATCACTATTGGCTAGCTTGGTTATTGGCACGCACGGGGGGAGGGGGGGGTGTACATGAGCCTCCTAGGGGTCCATGGGGGCTATGCCTGACTGCAAGGGGTTTGTGCAGAAACTACCTATCTCACACATTAACACTGCTTTGGACCTGCGCCATGGCCTCTTTCAGCCATGGATGGTGCTGTGGACCTGGTGCTGGGCGCCTCACTGCACCCTCAGGGTGAGCACAGTACCCGCACAATGTGACGGTGTGTAGCTACTCTGTGCCAGTACAACACATGGTCAGTACCCCCTACCAGGCCAAGGTGCTGTGGGGGTGCACATGGTCACTTCCCCCTACCAGGCCGAGGTGCTGTGGGGGTGCATTCCCCATCTGTGGACAGCTGATTTGCATGTGCAGTGCATCATGGGTGTGACTGGCACGATCCAACCCTGGGAAGATCCAGCGCCTGCTCACAGGCTCTGATAAACCATAGGCCATCACACGTACATCTGTTAGCATAATGCATAGGTGCAAGACACCCTAAAGTGTCTGTACTATAAGGTGCCCATGCTGGTAAAAACACACGTACCCACGCACGATTGTACGCACGCACCAACGCACATAGCTACGCATGGGGCTACGCCCGTAACAACGCACGCAGCCACGCATGCACCAACGTACATGGCTACGCGCACTGCGAGGGGGTGTTTCAGTAACCACTATTGAACGTAAAGAAAAACATGCCTCCTCATTCCCTATGTGATGTACAGGATGATGCCTGAGACAGCCTTCTGCATTAGGCATACTGGGGACTCGAACCCATGCTGCCTGTAAGAGCAGTGAGTACACTAACCATTGTGCTACAGCTCTGTTTCTGTGATTTGTGTCTGTACGCCTTCATACGATTAACGCGCAGTAACGCACCACGGCACCCTGTAACGCTCGTTAGTTTTTGGAACGCGCGTTAGTGGTTACGATGTCCCGCCCATGTCCTTTTTTGGTTTTCCTTTCACTAACGCAGCTCCTAACGCGATTTGCACTAACGCAGTTTAGTAAACATACCCCTAAATCTTGCTGCTTTCATTTGTGTACAATTCAGGTGCTATGACCCTTCTTGAAGAGAGAGGATCTTATTTCAGTCACTTTACTGATCTCACAGCTAGATTACGGGAATGTCCTTTTAACTGGAGTCATTGCTTAAGTACTTAGAATGCTACAGTTAGTGCAGAATACAACAATAAAGCTGATATGTTATGCTTATATTTATTTATTTAAAAACCTTTATATAACGCTAATATGTTATACATTCTAAGTGGTTTACAATATCCAATCTCAAAATATCAACAATCAGTAACAGCAAAAAGCAAAACAAAAACACCTGCCCATCAGCCCCCATGGCCACCTTTAGCACCAGCCTAATTTGTGAACAAAAAGGTTTTTAAGGCCTCAGAAAAACGCCCCTTATTCCAATTCTTGCCTCATCCCAAGGCAAGTTTATTCCACCACATGGACACAATCATCTTAAAATCTTGACCCGTCCATTTCTTCAGCTACATCTCTCAATGATCAGAGTTCACCAACAAACCCTGACTGGACCTTAGAACTTGACCTGGCTAAAACCACTGCAGCATACTTTGTAAAGAGCTAGGCCATTCCTCCCTCAAAATTTTAAACTTTAACATCAACATTTTAAATACACAATGCTCACAAATTAAGAGCTAATGCAACTACTTCAACACATCTGCCACTGAGTCCTAGCCATACTGTAACAACATTTGGACCACCTGCAAACTCCGCACCAGATAATCTGGTAAACCCACATAAAGGAGATTGCTCTAGTCCAAAACTCAGATTACCAAGGCCTGTATTACCATCCGCTTTACCACACCATCTAAAATGGATGAAGTTGATACATCAGCCTTAACTGTCCATAGGCAGTTCATACCATGGAGATTTGCACGTGCATGGACAACTGAGCATTAAGTAGAACTCTCAAATCCCAAATCTCCTTCTTCAAGCCCAGCTTCATCCCCCTAATACATAACCATTCTGATAGGGCCTCAGGGTCCAACTCCCCACAGATAAGTACCTCTGATTTTTGGCCATTAACTCATCTCAAGAAAATAAAAAGCTGAGTGATGGGTTGATTCTTAATGGGCACAGGAAGGAGAGGGAAGATAGAAGTGGTTGACATGAATGGAGCATAGAATAAGTGATGGTGTATGAAGGATAATACATGATGACAGATAAGAGACTATGCCAGTCTGTGGGGTTTTATGAACTAAGGTATGGAGTTTGTATTGGATCCAATATTGAAGAGGTAGCCAGTGGGAGTCAATGAACAAAGGGGTAACATGGTTGAAGTTGGAAGGGTGATGCAATATTCCTATAGCGGCGTTTTGAATGATTTGAAGACATTTCAGCTGATAGGCAGACCGGCATATATGACATTGCAGTAATCTAGGTGAGAGGTACAGTATGGGCAGAGTCAAGAAAAAGGTAGTTAGGGTGGAATCTGAAAGAAATGAACTGATAAAACAGATTTGACGAGGGCAAAGAAGGAGCGTTTCACCACAATGTTAATCTTTGTGAAAAGTGAAAGCATTGTCAAGGATAACTCCCAGGTATTTGAATGAATGTACCAACAGGATAGGAGTGATGTCAATTGAGGGGGCCAGATGTGGAACTGCTGAAGATCCAGTGCACCAGGTGGCCAAGGTTTAAGAGGGGTTTATCTTCAAGTGATTGGTTCTCAACCAAAGAGCAACATGGGAGAGTCAAGAATTCACAGTCTTAAGATCGGGGATGTTGAATGCATGTAGAACAGTAATAGTATGTCATCTGAGTAGTAGTATGCAGCGACACCAAGTTGTTAAATGAGAATGGCCAATGGGACAAGAAAGATGTTGAATAAAAGGTGGGCCAGAGCTGAGTCCTGGGGAACACCACATCTAGGGGGGGAAGATAGTGGAATTAGAGGACCCAAAGGTTACAGAGTAAGAGTGAACAGAGAGAAGACAATGCCACGAAGACAGGCACCTTGCAGACAGGAGAGTAGAGTGGAGTGACTAACCAGGTCTAAGGCTGAGGAAAGGTCGAGAGATATGGCTAGAGATATATTGCCCTTGTCAAGGGATTCTCAAGTTGTGCTAAGGACTAACAGTAAGATGGTTTTAGTGCTGTGTCCAGCACGGAATTCGGATTGTTGAGGATGAAGGAAGTTGGTTTCTTGGTGTTTAACGAGTTTTGCAAAGACTAATTTTTCTAGAATCTTACATAGAAAAGGAGATTGGAAATGGGGCGATAATGTGCAGTGTTGGCAGTATCATTCCAGGGAACGATTCTTTAGATATATTTGAACATGTTACTCCCTTACAAAGGAAGCATCACTGGTTAGCCATCTGTTATCGTTGAAATTAAAACTCTGTGGTCTTTAAGACTGTTAACAAATCAACTCTTGCATCTGTTCAGTTTACGTATCCCATCAAGAGCTATGAGATTTGCAGATCACAACCTTAATTTCCTGTTAGCCAGGGTGGAATAAGTCCCCTGTCTCCATGGCCAATCCTGGATGTACAGGGCCATCCTCAGAATTTGCCCTCTATGTCTGGGGTCGCTCTCCGCCTACCACCCACCCTCACTTCACCTCTGTCCCACCCCCTCCCTCCCATGAACAGAGCTTCCCATACAAATTGTTTGTTCATACGGGGAATTCTGTCTGAATCAGACATCCAGACCCACTAAACAGAGTTCAGAATGACCCCTTTAAGGAGTAATTTCCCTATTCTGCATTCAATTGTACTATGCCTTAAGTACAAAGTTAGTTGTAAGCTGTTCATGGACAGGCAAATACCTACTGTACCTGATTGCAACTTGCCATGAACAACTACAGGAAAGGCATGTGCTAAATATTAAAAATACATTTCATGCAAAAGTGAAAGCATGGCTCTTTACTCCAGCTTTTGATAATTAACTTAATAGTCCTTCTACATGTATCCTCTTCAGTACTGAAGAAACCATATTAATAGATGCAAACCACTGACCTGTTAGCAGTGCTTATTTTAGCAATACAGTTAATGTAGTATTTATTATGAGGTTACTTATTGGATAATGTAATTTGTCCTAATGAGATCCTCTATCCATTGATGCAATTTTTCTGATACAATCATTTCAGAAGAGGGGGTATTTGGTATGTTGTATGTTATATTTGTCTCTGTATTTTGTTATCCCCATTAGGTAAACCACCTCAATACTCTGTTTGCAGCTTGTTGTGAAGTGAGGGCTTGTGTGTATCAGTGATGCTGAGGACTAAGCTATCAGTAGCTTAACTATTGGCAAGGTCTCCCAAGATGGACAGGCCTCAGCTGAGGTGTCAGACTAAGACAAACCATCCATCTGGGCAGCAGTAGAATGGGACAGTGTTGGCGGCAGAGGATCACATTTCTGTGACAACAGCAAGAACACTAGAATTACCTGCATGGAAGAAAGGCCCAGCAATCTACTTCTGTATCTTGCTACGAAAATCAATTGGATAGTGACATCAAGACAAATTGCACTATAGTGCTGGAAGATGAAACCCTCATTTTGGAAGGCATTCAATTGGCCACTGGGGTGGAGCCAAAGACTTTTCAGAGTAAAGCCAGCATTTATGATGTGGTTGGATCAAAGCCCTTGGGACGTTTGACTGCTGATGTAGCTGTGCATGAAATGAGTCAGAAGCTGCAAAGCTATCTAACATATTGGGACATGGAACATATGAAGCATGAAACAAAGGAAATTGGAGGCAGTAAAGAATGAAATGGAACATGTACAACTCCATCTGTTGGGTGCCAGAGAATTGAAATGAACTGACATCAGGCACTTTGCATCCGATCACATGGTCTACTATGCTGGAAATGAAAGGCAAAGAAGAAATGGTGTTGCATTTATGATTAAGAAGAAACTTGCAAGAACTGTAATGAAATACAGTGCAATTGGTGAGCGATTAATTCCTATTCATCTATGAGAAATGCCCATCAACACATCTATAATTCAAGTATATGCCCCAACAACAGCTGCAGAAGATGAGGTTGATTTCTGTGAACAAGTATAAGCTAAAATTGACAGAACATGCAAACAGGATATCCTGATAGTCATTTGTGACCGGAATGCAAAGGTTGGCAACAAAGAAGACAGCATGGCGCCCAATTCAGGTAAGGGCATGTCTGGGCCATCAGGATGACTCCAAGCAAGACAAGCCCATTTGAACTTGATTCTGGAAGTTCCCGTGGTAACCAGAATCTGGCCCGAGAATTGCTCAGCATGCCCCTGCCACCTGTGGGGACATCCTTCCTGCTGGTGCCCCGACTCCTGCTGCTTTGGCCCCCCTTTCCCCCCACTGCCTGACCCATGGCTGGCCTGCTGTGCCCTGGATCGGGCAGCAGGCCTGTCCCCACATCTGGCCCTGGCCCCGGCCCCGGCCTCGGCCCTGCTGAGAGATCCCCAGGCCCAATCACCACTTTTTTGCTGCTTATTCCACCTTTGAGGTGGAATAAGCTTTTGATCCACCAGAAAAATGCGGTATAAACATTTACAATAAATAAATAAAATAAATAAGATTGGTAGACTCATCAACAACCTTAGCTATGCTTATGATACCACATTACTAGCTGAAAGTGAAGACAATCTGAAACATTTGCTTCTCAAGATCAATGAACATATTCTTAAAATGGGCCTGCACCTTAATGTAAAGAAGACAAAGATCCTGACGACTGGCAAAATCAATAAGTTCATCCTTTAAGTTGTCCACAAAACAGTGACTAACTTGATTGATGCTGAGTGTCTCACAGTACAGGTGTTGGTCATTTTTGACCTCACATCAATGTGTGCTACCAAAAGCATATATATATATATATATAGTAAGTATGTCGTCATTGTGAGATGCAAAGCAGTATAGATTGGGAGCAAGTTCCTCTCATTCCAAGGGAAGTAAGCTTTTTGATCGTATTGTATGATAATATGGACATTAGTAACAGAGCAGAGATAATCAGATCAATATTTGGAGCCAGAACCAAAGCAGAGATAATCAGATCAATAAAATAGGTAGCCAGAACCAGCTCCAAAGTTGATGCAAACGTGTCCCTACGTATTTTATAAAATACATGAAGTCACCACGACTCCACTTTTGCTCTGCTCTATTCGAAGTATGCCCAGCTGCAGATTGCATAAAAGCAGCCGCAGGCATTTATATGTTACATGTGTATGCGGTCACTCAGTTTTATAAAAACTTTCTCTGGGTATATACAGGGATTAAAATTCTATCTATTTATTTATGTGGTTTTATATACCGCCCCAGCAGTAAATCTAGTCAGTTTACATAGAACAGATAACCATTACAAGTAACAGGTAATTTTTATAACAAGTGAATCCATATTTTCATATAACATTTACATAACAGATAACTATTTACATTATAGTTATATTTACAGTGCTGGTTATATTTGCAATAACAAGATTTTAGGATATGTTCCATAAAATTACCTCCGTTTGCCTTACCCCTTTAAGTAAGGGTAACTTTATGACAGGCATCTACAAAGAAATACCTAAAATTAAACCTCTGTGAAGTGAACCCCAAACTATAGCATCAACCTAAAGGTCACTCACCGTCCCATAAATATCATCAAAACATGTGCTTAACAGGGAAATTTAACCAAAAATTATTATTTTTTGTCGGATCGCCTGTTGCGAGGGTGTACCAACACTCTCAAATAACAGACCCTCCTTTTATTCAACTGTATTCTTAAAAGGTCAGTATAACCTGAATATGCTAGGGGCTATAACTAGCCCAAAAGGACAAGCCCGTGCATAAAATGAATGCTAACATGCATCGTCATTCTCATTCAGAAAAACTCTGTAACCAGCAACTCTTCAAACATGGAAGCGGTAACACTTAGCTGAGCTCGAAGTTATCCAGAGAGTCAAAGAACCATCACATCCGAGGGATCCCGTAGGCCGATGAACCGATGAAACATCACGGATTCCCCTAAACGGGGTGTCTTAACCTTGGTCCATGTCCTCGAACGGTTCCAAAAAACTCCACAATGAGCTCGCAAACCAATCTTCCGCAGCAGTCAAACAATGGTTGGGTTGTGATGCGACACAAACCTTTGTGTTTCAAGCCCGCAGTGATACTGGCTCTTTTTCAAGTAAACCCAGCCAACTTCCTGTTCCGTGCAAACGCTAGATGACATCATTAATGCGCATGGGAGCTACTGATGACGTCCATAACAACAAATTCAAAGCTCATTTAATCTTCCACCATTCGATCTCCGCATTCATGCCTAAAGGTATAACTGTATGAAGGGTAAAGATCCATCGTTGTTCTCGTTGGTGTAATAAAGCACGACGGTCTCCCCCTCTCTGGAGCGGGGGGACCATATCCACTTCTCATAGCTTTGAACAACTTCGCTGGACGATTTTGGATATGGTCCCCCCGCTCCAGAGAGGGGGAGACCATCGCGCTTTATTACACCAACGAGAACAACAATGGATCTTTACCCTTCATACAGTTATCCCTTTAGGCATGAATGCGGAGATCGAATGGTGGAAGATTAAATGAGCTTTGAATTTGTTATGGACGTCATCAGTAGCTCCCATGCGCATTGATGATGTCATCTAGCGTTTGCACGGAACAGGAAGTTGGCTGGGTTTGCTTGAAAAAGAGCCAGTATCACTGCGGGCTTGAAACACAACGGTTTGTGTCGCATCACAACCCAACCATTGTTTGACTGCTGCGGAAGATTGGTTTGCGAGCTCATTGTGGAGTTTTTTGGAACTGTTCGAGGACATGGACCAAGGTTAAGACACCCCGTTTAGGGGAATCCGTGATGTTTCATCGGCCTACGGGATCCCTTGGATGTGATGGTTCTTTGACTCTCTGGATAACTTCGAGCTCAGCTAAGTGTTACCGCTTCCATGTTTGAACAGTTGCTGGTTACAGAGTTTTTCTGAACGAGAATGACGATGCATGTTAGCATTCATTTTATGCACGGGCTGGTCCTTTTGGGCTAGTTATAGCCCCTAGCATATTCAGGTTATACTGACCTTTTAAGAATACAGTTGAATAAAAGGAGGGTCTGTTATTTGAGAGTGTTGGTACACCCTCGCAACAGGCGATCCGACAAAAAATAATAATTTTTGGTTAAATTTCCCTGTTAAGCACATGTTTTGATGATATTTATGGGACGGTGAGTGATCTACAAAGAAAAGACATATCAGTGAACATATGGTACACGTATTTCATAAGGCATCATATGTGCTTACCCAAAAGCTTCCACACAAACATTTACCTCCAGCGCATATGTGGGATTTTATAAAACCCACACCTAAGTGCCTGTGTTGCCCCCTCTCCATCCATTTCCCACCCCCAGGAATGCCTGTGAGCATATCACATAACAGTAAGTGCTCTGGGACATTTACACCCATGGGACATTTTACAAGAACATGTAAAAGGCTCTCCTACATGCTCGAGTCACTTACTAAATGATCCACTTTTTCTGTACTGCTCCCCTGGATTTCAGCTCCCAGAATGCGTATGTCTACATTTGTTGTTTTTTACATGTATCTGCCAAGCAGTTGACCACTCTTAAGCTTCCATAAATCACTTCTGATACTATCTACTCCTTTAGGTGTGCCTTTAATATCATCTGCAGAAAGGTGCATTTTTCCTCCCACTCCTTCCTCAATATTACTCACAATCACTGTAGATTCACTACATTTTCGGCTTTCTTTTTTCTGTTACTACATATTTTGTTTATGCGTGTAGCATATAGTGTTGGTTTGTGCACGGCTTGTGTTGTGTTGGGCTGTGCATGGCAAAACATTGAGTAATGAAAGGTGTTCTGTGTGTGGCATGAATGAGTACCTTGTATGGTAGAGAGAGGATTATGATTTAGAAGACTCGTGCAGCATTTATTTATGCAAATAATGATACTGATGTAGATTTGCCTACATGTACAAATGCAGCTGTTATACATGTACAAATGCAGCAGTTATACATGCACAGTTTAGAGGGAGCATTGCTCTGGATGTGGTTTGGGTAGTCTGAAAAATTATGTGTATTTCCCATTTTACAAGAAAACACAAGACCATTTTTAAAAATTCCCTTTCAGCTTTAGTACCAACTTCGAGGTACGTATAACTTTCAACAAACTGTTAATTTCAGACAGGGGTTGAAATGAGTGATTGAGGGGGCAGTTCTGCTCAGCCTTCTGGTTATTTCTGTCACTTTTAAAATAAAAAAGGTATCTGTCAGGGCTTTGCTCCTTAATTGGCTGCATGTATGCACATAATTGTGTAAAATGCAGCTCCTACGTGCATAATTGTCAATAGAAGAGGAAATTGTGAAAGTCTCCACTTGCATGTTTAATCGCTGGCACTACATGTGAAACGACAGTGCTCCTGCTCTTTTTCTGCGTGTCATGCCTCCCAGTTTTATGAAACCAATACTCCCTCTGTATGTGCCAGCAAATACATATATTTTACAAAACGTTCCACATTCAGCAGAGCCTGTTGTAAAATACTGAGAAAGGTGAATACTCCATTATGGACGTCCCATATAGCACATAGAACAGCTCTGCAAAATGGAGTTTCACATGTAGTATTGCTATGTTGTGTATCATTTATACACATAGGTTACACTGATTTTCATTGAGAGAATATATGCATATTCTCTCTTGGAAAATGATTCCACCAAGAATGGCTGCATAAATATTTTAAGGTAATTTACATGAATGTCCAAAAGCATGTGTGACGGTCCAAATCCCACCAACTCTGCCCCCAGGAACATTTCTGTCCACTGTGATTAAGAGGCTGCACATAAAGTCTGAGAAATTTTATAACAACTGATTTTCCATGCATAAGCCACTGTCTCCCATTCAAAAATGGCTTGGCATATCATCTTACTTGTCACTGCGCGTGAGCTCTGCTTTCTCATGCAGCATGGCAGTATTCAAGTAGTCCTAGATCCATACTCCCATGGATGTTCTGTTGGAGCAATGGAGAGATTTACATAGTTTACATTAGTACATTAGTGATATGCACTGTGAAGAATTTTATCAGCTTTTGGTTCATTTGGGTCCCCCTCCCCCCCAGTTTTTGAACTTGTTTGTTTATTTCACATTCATTTTTAATATAATTTTTAACATGCTTGGAATATTTTTACACATGCTGATTGACTTAACGTGTTAATTTGTAGGTTAACATGCACTACATTTTTTAAGAAATACTTACAAACCGCATGCGCACTAACAAATGTACATCCCTAGTTTGTATGTATATAAGAACTACATGGAGTGCCGGTGTGTGTGTATGGGAGCATGCATATCTACTGAATTTCCACTTTCACAACAGATAATTGACGCAGAGGTTAAAAACCATTTTAGTGAATCAAATCCTACAAGATTTGACTATACTCTTCCTACTTTCTCTTTCCATCTGTCTTTCTGTTTGAGTGCGTTTGTTTGGATGGATTTCTCATTCTTTTTTGTCTTCAAGGAAAAGGAGAGAAGGATATCATTAAAGAGAAACCTTTGCCACTGATTTTGGCATTTGGATGTATATTTTAAGCAACTTACAAAGCAAAACTTATCCGTATGATGTTTGTCTTTATTTCAGAAACTTGGTCCAACATGTCTTTTGTTCAGGAATTCCTAAAGCAGGCCCAGTTCCTTGATGAATCTGAAAAGTGCACTGTAAGTACCAGACTGCAATTGCTAGTGGCACCTGAGGTAAAGCAACTGAGAATTTAGCTGTAATGCTATCTTCTAAAAGTCATTGAAGATTGTGAGGACAACTTTTATAGTAATCTGCCTGAGTAAATAGTGATTGAGGGTATGGTTTTATGAATAACTATTGTATAGAACAGCACGGTTATGTACGTGTATTCATGTCTGATTGGGTAGGTGGGGGTAGGGATAGAGGGCGGACATGACTATAAAATTCCCTGGGATGGGAAATAATACATACTTAAAAGTAGGCAGTAGGAAAAGACTGGGGTGGATTTTGAGAAAATTAGGATGGATTTTGAGCCAGTGCATTGACTGACTTGAGTTAAGTGTTGTCATGTAACTTAATTTGTATATTTAATGCCTCTATACATACAAGCAACAATGCTGAATATCCATTTACTTTAGGCTCGCAATGTCATGCTCATACTACAATTCTTGTGCAAGAAGACTGCTACAGTGTTGGAAGCCATGTTTAAAATAATCTCTTCTAGTATTACACCTGCATTTCATCATGCTTGAGGGGGTGAGTCAATGATTCATATGGTATGCCATACTGGATCAGACCAAAGGTCTATTAAGTCCACCATCCTTGTCTTTGACAGCGGCCAGACCAGGTCACAAGTACCCAGCTTTCTCAAATCTACATGGCTAAAAATGGTTTATGGGCATTTTCTTCCAAGAACTAGCATAACTCTTTTAAAACCCAAATTTGCTAACTCCTTTGACCACTTCTTCTGCCAACATATTCCATAGCATAATTGTATGTCAAATGAAAAACTACTTTCTCCAATTTTGTTTTAAATAGGTTCTCTAATAGTTTTGTGGGGTGTCTCTTCATTTTAGTACTATTTAAAAAGTAAAAAAAAAATCCCATGATTTTATAGACCTCTGTCATTTTATTTACTTTCCTTTGCACCATCTCTTTGTTCAGCTGGAGAGCCACTTACCTTGCAGCACACCTATACTTTTGTAGTGGAGTTGTCATTGCTTTTACAGGCACAGAATGTTGGGCCGTCTCTCCAAGCATATCCTGGTTTTGACCCTGCTGCTGATGCTGCAAACCTGGAGAAAGCAATTAAAGCTAAAGGTAGGAAGCACAAGCGTGCTGGATTTTACACTGGTACAGAAGTGTCAAGCACACCTGACTGCAGGAATGCATTTTTCTTCAAACAGAAATGTCCTCATTTTCAAGGAAGTAGATTGGAAAGCTGATGGAGTAGGATGAGGAGAGCCTGATTAGAAGAGGGCTCCAAATGACCTTGGAGCCAATTTTAAAATCGTACGATATTTAAAAACCATAGTGGTTAGCCACAGGGCTTAAATGTAATCCAGATTCTCCAGGAACAAGCAGGAAGTCAGCCTTCACATATGGGCGACGTGAGTGCTGACAGAGCCCACGTGGAACACTTCCCCAGCTTTCAAAGAAAGACTTTGGGACATGCTACCATGTATGCGTGGTTCCCTTCCTGCCCAAGAGTGCCATCTTACTCAGTCTTTATTATCTCCACAGAACCCAACAAACATCTGTCCATTTCCCCTGGAAAAAATCCTTTCTGTATCTTTAAGAACTAACTATTACTGGTTTGTGTACCGGTTCCTCATCCTGCCTCAAGCTGGCACCAGGCCTGGCTCTGTTCGAGGCTTGCCTTGACTGGCATTCATGCCCTTTTTCTCTCCTGGGTTGACCCCGGTGGGGTGTTTCTCCTACCATGTCCCCCAGTGGGTTCAATAAATGTGACCGCTGCAGTCAACCATGTCAGTCACTGACACCCATGACTGCTGCTTAAGCTACCTAGTATAAGACTGATAGCACCTCCTGTGACCTGTGCCAGGCCATGACACCTAAAACCAATAAAAGAGGTTGAAGTTGCAGGAGAAACTATTCCCAAGGTCTGACTTGGCACCGGCCTCCCCGACACCAAGCTTCAAGTCCAGCACTGGCCGTGAGGCCCAAGCATCCTCGGAGTCCCACGGTGGCGGCTTATCCGAGAAGACCTCGGACCCCGAGCAAAAGAAGAAAAAATCCTCAAAGTCCATTGAGGTTCCACCAGAGAAACCCAGTAAAACCGCTCAGAGGGACTCGAGCTATTCCAAGAAGCATCCCACCAAGGTCCTTAAAAAGGATTCCTAGGCCAGTGGAGACCGTGTGAGATTCCTCGAGACAGTAGTCCTCATCAAGATCCTTGGTGCCTGTGTCGAAAGCTGTGGGGCCTTCTGACTTGGAATCCAGAATATCAGCCATGGAGCAGAACATCACTGCTATCCTGGCCATGCAGCAGGCAATTATGGCTGGTTTGTCTGCATCATCTGCCCCAATGACTGGGCCCCCAACCACAGGGGAGTTTTCAGTCATTGAGCCATGAAGTGACCGGGGTTTCACAAGCTCCAACTCCATATAACTCCATGGTTGTCAAGTCAATCATGCAAAAACTCAAGAGCCAGAAGACTTATTCTTCTGTCCCCCCGGAAGGTATGGTAGAGCCCTTGATACCCTAGGGTGCAAAATGCTGCTAGGGTTTGATGCTGGGGTGTTGAATCTAGGCCTATGAGCTATACATAGGCATGTAACTAAAGGTCATGACCATGGAGTTGTCTGGGTTTTCAGCGTGGCTGGCCGGGGAACCTTTCGAATGGTTCCAAGTTCTGACTTCCAGGATCAAAGACTGCTCGAAATTCCTCTCCTGAGCGGCCTACAACAGATTCGAGTCAGCAGCTTGAGTAGCAGCGGCCGGCATCAGGGTTTGACGCAGTCCTCGGACCTCGAGTAATGGGTCCAGGACAAGTTACTCGATGTCTCCTGCACTGTGGAGAACCTGTTCAGCAAACCCATGGCCGACAAGATGGCTGAGATAGAGGCTAAAGTGGTGACTTGCCAGAAGCTCTCAAAGACCTCTTCCTTTCCCTGCAAGAAACCCTTGGGTAAAAGGCCCCTGTTCCCGGGGGAAAAAGGGGCACTTCCAACAGAGTCACCGCTACCAGTCCTTCTCTGAATAGCAACAGAGTTCTCACCCTAAGAGGCAAGACCAGGGAGCTCAGAAGCCCAAGGCTCAGAGGCCCCAGCTCCAGCCCAACCTGGGGGGAGTTTTTGACTCCAAGGGCAGGACTTCCTTTCCCTCGGGAGATCTTCACCAGCCCACAGGGGGTATTCTGGCACTCTTTGCCCACAAGTGGGCCAAGGTCACCCCAGACCAGTGGGTGCTGCAGGTGGTAAAGGAGGGATAACTCCTCCTCTTACAACAAGTACCACTCAAATTTTTTCCAGGATAGCCAGTGCGACCTCTCCTTCACCAGACCCTTCTACTCTCAGAGCTTGCAGGTCTACTCAGGAACAATGCAGTGAAGCCTGTAACAAACATCTATGGGGAAAAGGCTTCTGCTCCAGGTACTTCCTTGTCCCCAAAAGAACTGGGGGCCTCAGGCTCATACTAGACCTGCGAAACCTAAGTTTCTGGTGAGAGAGAAGTTCCAGATGCTCTCCCTTGGAACACTGCTGCCTTACCTCCACCAGGGAGATGGCTGTGCTCCTTGGACATAAAGGATGTGTAAACTCATATCCTGATCTATCCCTTCCACAGGCAGGGATAGATGGTTTGTAGTGAGAGGAGGGCACTATCAGTACCGAGTGCTCCCCTTTGGCCTGGCCTCCTCACCAAGGGTCTTTACCATGTGTTTGGTGGTAGTAGCCACCCATCTGCTCCTGCGAGGGGCTTTCATCTTCCCCTACCTGGACGACTGGCTAATCAGGGGTGGTACTGCCTCAGAGGTCAGTCAGGCCACAGAGCGAGCAACCCTCCTACTGCAGCACCTGGGGTTCGTCATCAACTACCCCAAATCCCATCTCTCTCCAGCCCAAAGTCTGGAGTTCATAGGGGCTCAGTTGGACATGTTACAAGCCAAGGCCATCATCCCAAGATAAAGGGCAGACTGCCTCATACAACTGGCAGGAGAGGTACAATGCAGCTGGTTAGTACCGGCTCACCTCCTCCTCTGCCTGCTGGGCCACATGACCTCAACAGTCCACATCACACCATTCGCCCACCTACACATGCAGACAGCCCAATGGGGCCTCTGCTCACAATGGACTCAAGCCACTGGCAGACTACGAGGCAGGGTCAGTCACCCACCAATTGGCGGAGTCCCTCACCTGGTGGCAAAACTTGCACCACCTCCAAGCGGGAATGCCATACCAGGCACCTGTACCGCAAAGGACCCTGACAATATTTGCCTCCATCCTGGATTTGGGGACGCACTGTAAGGACCACTGCATGCAAGGCAGCTGGTCCCAGGAAGGATTACTCTTGCAGATAAATCTCCTAGAACTCAGAGCAATCTTCCTGGCCCTGACAGCATTTCGCCACCATCTGCAGCACCGACCACACTGGAGTGACCCAAACAGTATTGAGTACCATAGCAATGCCTGCACTATGCCCAGGACTGGTGTGGCGGCCAGGGCTACCAACCACCTCCATATTTGCACAATGCTGAAATAGGTGTGGTAGTGTGTGTATGTCTATCCAGTGTTATGTGGCTGCCTACACCTTACTGAGCCCACAATGCTTGCACTGTTTCCAGTGTTAGCCTGCCAATGTACATAATGAGGAGCAAGGTACTGTGGGTATGGCCCGGACAGGGCGGCCTGGGTAGGTAGCATCTGCACAGGGCATAGGGCAATGGCTGGGACATTGTAGTGCCTGGCCACAGCATGTCATGCTGGGAGGTCACTCTCACCCTGGCTAAGCAGTGACCATGGCATGGCTAGGTTACCCCGTAGTGTTGTATAGCATTTCTTTCATGTGATATCTCTGGGTTCCCTTTTCTGGGGCCCAATCACTGACCTACCTGCTTGGTGTGTGCTCACATCCCATTTTTGGGTGTACACGGTTCCTCCAGGAACATGCACTATGTACTAGCTAGCGGACTGTCTGCAGTTAGCATGTGTATGGCTGGAACACCTTGCAGGGTGGAGACTGACCATGCCCTCTGCTGGTGAATGTCAGATAGGGGTGTGTGGGGGTGGGGAACTGAGCTTTTCCAGGCCTACTGCCCAATGTGATACATACAGATCTGCATTGACCTCCTTGTAGGGTGCCCATTCTCCTCTACTGCCACCATTGCAGAGATGTAAAATGTGGAGCTGTTGGGGGGGAGATCCTGTCCCCCACCCTGACTCAAAGGGGCAGGTTGGATGGTGCTACATAATTGGGGTCCAAACACCACCCTTCACTTATAACATGTGACCATGGCACAGACACAGGATATGCACTATTCTGGGTGCATCATAGTCCACAAAGCCTAGACATGACTGGGAAATACACATAGAAACAAGTGCATCCTAGGTGTGTCTGCAGGGACTACCCATCACACACTGGCACTGATGAGGACCTGCAGCGCAACCTATCTCAGCCATGCCATGTGCTGCGGACCTGATGCTGGGCCCCTCACTTCACCCTCAGGATGAGCACAGGAACAGCACGATGTCACGGTCTGTAGCTACTCTGTGCCAGTAACACACACGGTCAGTTCCCCCTACCAGACCGGGGTGCTATAGAGGTGCATACCCCATCTTGTGATCAGATGTAGGCTGCTGATCTGCATGTGCAGTGCATCATGGGTATGGGTGGGTTTACCCTATCCTGGTAACCACAGCAGACAGTTTGTGTGGTGACCTGCAGTCTTTCTGTAGCCAGCCAGCAAGATGCTAGATGCTATTAAGATGTAGCCTACTGGTTAATTCAATGACTGTAGAGACAGGGGTCATGGGTTTGATCCCACAGTGGTGTTATTTAAGAATGCTGTCTGAGGCTTTTCCTTTCCATTTCAATCAGTGCTGCCAGCAGAAACACCCTCACAGTGCTGTAGCCTAAGGTGCCTCATAGGCGCCCTATAAGGCGCCCTATAGGGCACATTATAGGATGCCTTGGCGGACAGGGCACTTTATAATATGACCTATGGGGCACCTTATGAGGCACCTTAGGTTATGGCACTGTTAGGGTGTTTTTGCTGGCAGCACTGATTTAAATTAAAAGAAAATGCCTCAGACAGCCTTTTTAGATTATACCACTGCAGGATTGAACCCATGGCCTCTATCTCCACTGTCATTGCACTAACCAGTGGGCTACATCTTTATAGCGTCTAGCATTGCGCTGGCATGTACTTAGGGTTAACGTACGTTAATGTGCCACGTCACCCACTATTGCGCGATACAGATTCTTGCTATCTTAGGACTGGAACTCCCACTCCTTATATGGCATTCTTCACATTATTGCTGCAACTAGCGCCGGTAACATTAAGACGGTTTAGTAAACATACCCCTAAGTATAAAAACTTCAGTAAAAGGCTCCCTTAGGGATTTGTACCTGCATGTATTTTATGCTATTGGGAAAATGCCATAAGGGGAATTTCTCTTTTAGGGAATCTAATTCTACCACCTTTTTCTGCAGCACCCCAATAAATGAAAAATGTCATATGAAGGTTAATCTTTCAGTAATGTCCATGCATCATGTTTAATGTTTCCTTGACACAGCTGAGATGAGTTATTTTTAAATGATGATGGGTCACTTCACCTGAAAATATTTCCAGCCATAGAAATGATGAGCAATATACTTACGCACATTAATATTCTGGAACATTCAGGTGTGGATGAAGGTACCATCATAGACATCTTGACAAAGAGAAACTGTGAGCAACGTCAGCAGATCAAGGCAGCATACCAGCGGGCCACTGGGAAGGTAAGCACTGACATGATTAAACATCTGAGACTCAGCTTTGCTGTGTTTGGTTAAAATTGTCACATCAGTTTAAAGTTTCTGCTTCCTTATCTCCCTTTACAACTCTCATTTCTGAGAAGCTTGTTATGGAGATGGGTCTTCCCAAATCTTTTCTTTTCAGAAAAATCTGAAGTCAGTCTTGGAGGAATTTCTGAGTATATGACTTTCCTTCTTTCAATATTGTCAGATCAGACATTTTCTTGTATTGCCCCTGCATAAAGATATGTTCCTTTGAGAACCTACTTCTGTGGCTAACTTTGTTCAGCGGTGGAGTCCAGGCTAAACTAATCGCTCGATTATACAAAACTTGCTCTCTGCAATTAGCCCCAAAGAAACATAGGGGTATGTTTATTAAACAGCGCTAACATCGTAGCGGCGATGTTATCGTGCGATAATGGTGCATTACCGTGTGATAACGTCACATATCGTGCGATAACGTCTCTGGCAGCATTAAGCTGCACAGAGGGTGGAGTAAGGCTCCACAGAGGGCGGAGATAAGGGGTCATTGGGCGGAGAGTGGGTGGGGAGAGGCCCCAGGTACACTAACGCTGTGAAATCAGCGTCTGAAAATTAACGCCAGTGAAAACCTTGCGTTAGAGGCACATTTTCAGGAGAGAGAAACCAGGTCAGTCAGCAATGTACAGCAAAGGCAGGGAGACCCAGATAAGTGATAGCAGTGCAATAACAAAACATGCAAAAAACAGAGAGATAATGACCAGAACCAAAATAGAAATACAAAACACCGAGCTGGCCAATAGAAAAAACAATGATAAACGGTAATCAACACTACCCATAAAGAATAAAAAGGATGATGAAACTTTTGGAAGGGTCAATTCTGATTCCCCCCACAAAGTGAATGTTCCAACATTTATAGTGTTGATAAGAGTTTGCTATGGTGTATATAGGGCAGCTTGCTTATGTGGCTTTCACATGTGCAGCAACAGCATAGTGCCCAAGTACGAAAGGGCACTACGGTGAGGCTGCAAATGGGGTACAGAGGACTGCAGGCGGGACATGCAGTGGGCCAGCTGGGGCACAGGGTGGACTAGGCAGATGTCTAGGTGACACATAGGAATGCAGAAATGGAAAGACAGCAACTGACCAAGGGCAAACATGTCCACGAGTGTGTGTTCCACAGTGTCCCAGGGGACAGTACCCAACAAGTACCTCAAAGGGCACATAACATTGGCAGGCGGTGCCGGGGGGAAGCATGGATGTTTAGGCAGGCACTTCTACTCCATATCACATACCATAGGCATAGAGAGTGGGCGGGGAGAGGCTCCATGCACACTAACGCTGTGAAATGAAGGTCTGAAAATTAGCGCCAGTGAAAACCTCGTGCTAGAGGCACATTTGCAGGAGAGAGAAACCATTTCAGTCTGCAATGTACAACAAAGGCAGGGAGACCAAGAAAAGTGATAGTAGTGATACATGTGCAGCAGCAGCATAATGCCCAAGTACGAAAGGGCACTACGGTGAGGCTGCAAAAGGGGTACAGGGAGCTGCAGTCAGGACATGCAGTGGGGTAGCTGGGGCACAGGGTGGACTAGGCAGATGCCTAGGTGATACATAGGAATGTAGAAACGGAAAACCAGCAAGACAGCAACTGACCAAGGGCAAACATGTCCACGAGTGTGTGTTCCACAGTGTCCCAGGGGACAGTACCCAGCAAGTACCCCAAAGGGCACATAACATTGGCAGGCGGTGCCGGGGGGAAGCATGGATGTTTAGGCAGGCACTTCTACTCCATATCACATACCATAGGCATCCGCCTACCGGCACACTGGATGGCCTGGGACTGCACACCACCAGCACCACCGGTACAAGGGCATGTCAGCATGGTGGCTGAGGGGTGCTGGTGGTGGAGGGGGCAGTGGCATCTGCCCACAGCAGACCAACGCCAAGCCCTATTTAGGTGGGTGCCATGCACTGCAACAGACAAGGTCTGTCTGAACAGTCATGGTATCCACAGGGAATGATCTGCCTCTATGGAAACAGTTTGGTGCAGTACACACAACCAGTATATTCAGGGGTAGAAAGTCAAAGGTTCAAGTCCCAGCTGTGGCTCCTGCAGACCATGTTCCTATATTTTACCCAGTACTAAACTGTGGTAACAAAGACGGAACCTTTATTGCAGATAAAATAAACATGCCATAAACGCCTATATTTTACCCTATAGAGCACATACACCATAATCATGTGCAATCCCTAGAGCAGAGTTTCACAGCTGCAGTCCTGGAGGGCTAAACACCGTTCAGGTTTCATGCTGTCCCTAATAAATATGCCTGTGATGCATGTGTATGCACCGCCCCCATTGTATGCAAATGTAGCCATGCATAGTCATTAGGGACAGCATGAAAACTCGAACGGTGTTTGGCCCACCAGGACCGGAGTTGGGAACCTCTGCCCTAGAGCAGCGGCCAACAGGGGCACAAACACCCGCACCCACAGGCTCCACTATCCAATGGCTCATGGAGAGTCAGGCTGTTGGGCCCTGCGTTGAGCAGCATCTACCAATACTAGCACCTGCATACCTTAGCAATGCCATCTTAAACTTGGAAACACGTTCCACATATATCAAAAGTTTGCTATGATTAATGTCAGATAACAATTCCTAAGTTAAACACAATTTGTTGACAGAAATTCATCATAGCAACCTTTCTGATATCTGTGGAGTGTTTCAGTGTTTGTTTCTGACAGTGTTTACCACTCCAGGGAGTGATCCTAACAGTATTGAGTATCATAGCAATGCCTGCACTGTGCCCAGGACTGGTATGGCGGCCAGGGCTGCCAACTACCTCTATCTTTGCACAATACTGAAATAGGTGTTGGAGTGTGTGTATGTCTATCCAGTGTTTTGTGGCTGCCTACACCTTACTGAGCCCACAATGCTTGCACTGTTTCCAGTGTTAGCCTGCCAATGTGCATAATGAGGAGCAAGGTACTGTGGGTATGGCCTGGACAGGGTGGCCTGGGGAGGATGCATCTGCACAGGGCATAGGGCAATGGCTGGGACATTGTAGTGCCCGACCACCACCTGCACAAACAGGGTGGCCAAAGCATGTCATGCTGGGAGGTCACTCTCACCCTGACTGAGCAGTGACCATGGCATGGCTAGGTTCCCCCATAGTGCTGTACAGTGGTCCCCCCCCCCCCCCCTCTGATATTTATGGGTTTTCTTTTCTGGGGCCCGGTCACTAACATACCTGCTTGGTGTGTATGTTCACAACCCATTTTTGGGTGCACACATTTTCTCCAAGAACATGTACTAGCTAGCAGACTGTCTGCAGTTAGTATGTGTATTGCTGGGACACCTTGCAGGGTGGAGACTGATGATGCCCTTTTCTGGTGAATGTCAGATAGTGGTGGGGAGGAGCTGAGCTTTTCCAAGCCTACTGCCTGTCTGCCGGTGCCCTATGTGATGTGTACAGATCTGCATTGACTGCCCTGTCGGGTGCCTATTCCCCAGCAGGACTGGGGTTGATGTTCCCTTCTACTGCCACCATTGCAGAGATGTAGACTGTGGATCCATTGGTGGGAGATCTTATCCCTCACCCCCGACCCTCTTAGGGTGGATTGGGTGGAGCTACATAATCTGCTTTTGGGTCCAAACACCACCCTTCTCTTACAACATGTGACCATGACAACAATACAGTATATGCACTACTCTGGGTGCATCATAGTCCACAAGGGCTAAACATGACTGGGAAATACAGATGGACACAGGCGTATCCTAGGTGTGTCTGTAAGGACTACCTATCACACACTGACACTGATGGGGACCTGCAGTATAGCCTTTCTCAACCAAGCCAGGTGCTGCGGACCTGCTGCTGGGCGCCCCACCTCACTCTCAGGGTGAGCACAGGAACCGCACAATGTCACGGTCTGTAGCTACTCTGTGCCAGTAACACACATGGTCAGTTCTCCCCTACCAGGCCGAGATGCTATAGAGGCACATACCCCATCTTGTGATCAGATGTAGGCTGCTGATCTGCATGTGCAGTGCATCATGGGTACAGGTGGGTTTACCCTATCCTGGTAACCACAGCAGACAGTTTGTGTGGTGACCTGCAGTCTTTCTGTAGCCAACCAGCAGTGTGTTAGACACTATAGAGATGTAGCTCACTGGTTACTTCAGTGACTTCAGAGGTCATGGGTTTGATTCCACAATGGTGTTATCTAATAAGGCTGTCTGAGGCTTTTCCTTTTAATTTAAATCAGTGCTGCCAGCAAAAACACCCTCACAGTGCCGTAACCTAAGGTGCCTCCTAAGGCGCCCTATAGGACACATTATAGGGTGCCTTGGCAGACAGGGCACTTTATAATGTGCCCTATGGAGCGCCTTATGCGGCACCGTAGGTTACGGCACTGTGAGGGTGTTTTTGCTGGCAGCATTGATTTAAATTAAAAGGAAAGACCTCAGACAGCCTTCTTACATAACACCACTGCAGTATCAAACCCATGACCTCTGCCTCTACAGTCATTGCAGTAACCAATGGGCTACATCTTTACAGCTTCTATCCTTGCACTGGCATGAACTTAGGGTTAATGCGCGTTAATGTGCCATGGCAGCCACTATTGCGCAATATAGATTCTTGCTACCTTGCCGCCGGAACGCCCACTACCTTATATGGCATTCTTCACATTAACGCTGCAACTAGTGCCGGTAACATTAAGATGGTTTAGTAAACATACCCCATAATTTTGTTGTAGATCGGGAGAAAATGATTATAGTGAAGGACTCCGAATATTTTTGGTCCTCAATTCGGATGTATATTTTCAGACTTTCCATTTCCCCTCTCCAGAGTACAATCACAGGTCAGACTGCTGACCCGGTCTTTCTTAACCCACTAAAGCTTGCAAAGTTTGCCCCTGACCGGTCTTCTCTATATTGGAGACACTATGGCGAAGTGGGTTCCTTTGACCACTTATGGTGTTTCTGTTCTCAGATTCAAATCTTTTGGACAACCGTTCACCAAACCATCAAAAAAATTTTAAAGCAGGATTTTTTGGTTATTGCAGAAATAGTCTTATTGGGTGCTGACGTCCAGAGTCCTCCACAGTATACAGGTTGCTTATTAAGCAACAGACATGTAGTAGCTAAACACTGGAAAAAAACTTCTCTTCTTATATGAACAGAGTGTTTTTTATCGATCATGGACTTTCTTATGGAACAGCTTACTGCCGAAGTATAGGACAAAGGGCTGAATTTTTTATAAAATGTGGTCCTCTGTCACACTTCTCTTCACTCTCAACAACTTCATTTAAAGATACTCTGGAAACTCAGGGCATTTGATGTATTTTTTTACAAGAATAGTGTTCCCAAAGACACACTGCTCATGACTCGTAAGGGCTTCTTGTCTGCTGCTTTTTGCTCTTGACCTCCAACTGTAGAAGCTGATAAGGATAAAGCGGAATTGCCTAACAAATATTTTTGTTCTGTGTTCACAGATGAAGAACCAGGAGCAGGACCTCAGAAAACACCCACAAATAGGAACAGAAGCGAGGGACATCTTGAACAATTTTCAGAAGACTGTGTTCGTGAGAAACTAGCTCAACTTAAAGTAGACAAAGCGATGGGACCGGATGGGATACACCCTAGAATACTGAGGGAACTTGGGGACGTTCTAGCAACTCCACTGACTGACCTTTTCAATGCCTCGTTGGAGTCTGGAGTGGTGCCAAAGGACTGGAGAGAGGCTCATGTGGTGCCTTTACACAAAAGCGGAAGTAAGGATGTGGTTGAAAACTACAGGCCGGTTAGTTTAACTTCGGTGGTGAGTAAATTATTGGAAACGCTGCTGAAAGAGAAAATAGTGAAGTTTCTGGAGTCCAGCGGATTACAGGATCCGAGGCAGCATGGATTCACCAGAGGCAGGTCTTGTCAGACAAATCTGATTGATTTCTTTGACTGGGTGACCAGGGAGTTGGACCGAGGGAGAGCTCTAGATGTGGTGTATTTAGATTTCAGTAAAGCCTTTGACACTGTTCCTCACAGGTGACTTATAAACAAACTGAGCACCCTAGGGATGGACCCTAAAGTTACTGCTTGGGTTAGAAATTGGTTGGGTGGGAGGTGACAAAGAGTACAAGTAAATGGAGCTCACTCTGAGGAGAGGAATGTTACCAGTGGTGTGCCCCAGGGATCTGTCCTTGGTCCGATTCTTTTTAACATCTTTGTTAGTGATATAGCGGAAGGGCTGTCGGGTAAGGTTTGCCTCTTTGCAGATGATACCAAAATCTGCAATAGAGTAGACACCCAGGAAGGTGTAGATAACATGAGGAGGGATCTAGCTAAGCTTGAAGAATGGTCTAGAATTTGGCAGCTGGGATTTAATGTTAAAAAATGTAAGGTCATGCATTTGGGCTGCAGCAATCCAAGGGAGCAATACAGTATAGGAGGTGAAGTACTTTTGTCCACTAAAGAAGAGCGGGACCTAGGCGTGGTTGTGTCTGATGATCTTAAAGTAGCTAAACAGGTAGAAAAGGCGACGGCAAAAGCTAGAAGGATACTTGGGTGCATACGGAGAGGAATGGCTAGCAGAAAAAGGAGGTGATAATGCTCTGTATAAGTCTTTGGTGCGATCTCATTTGGAGTATAGTGTGCAATTCTGGAGACCGCATCTTCAAAAGGATGTGAACAGGATGGAGTCGGTGCAGAGGGTGGCTACTAAAATGATTAGTGGGCTCATTATAAAGCATATGAGGACAGACTTAAGGATCTTAATATGTACACAGAGGAAAGGCGGGATAGAGGTGATATGATTGAGATGTTTAAATACCTCCGTGGCATAAATGTTCAGGGAGAGAGCCTCTTTCAATTGAAAGCAAGTTCTGCTTCGAGGAGACATGGGATGAGGGTGAAGGGAGATAGATTCAGGAGTGATATGTGGAAATATTTCTTTACGGAAAGAGTAGTGGATCCATGGAATAGTCTCCCAGTGGAGTTGGTGGAGATGAGGACAGTGACTGAATTCAAAAAGGCATGGGACCAACACAGAGGATCTCTAAAGGTAAAAAGTGGACTGTTGTAGTTGTTGATATGGAAGGACGGACTAGATAGGCCATGTGGTCTTTTTCTGTCATCATGTTTCTATGTAACTCTTTTTTTTTTTTTTTTTTTTTCCATTTCTTGGTTCTCGTTTTTCTTGCCAAAATCAGTAGTTAAATTTCTTGGTTTTCTTTTTTTCCCCTTTCTGGCCTCCTAATGAAGGTTTTTTCCTGTCATGTATTCCTCCTCCATTCAACTGGACATTATCTTTTTTTGGGGGGAGGAGTTGCCCCTCCTTCTTGACCTCCTGCTTCCTGTATTTTGGTGAAGTATCTGCTCTGGCTACAGCTTTTTCAATGATATTTTTGTTTTTCTTTACGCTCTTTAGTTTGTTTTCTAATATTCTTTTTTGAGGTCATTCATTTAACTGGACAACATGGATCAGATTGGTACTGGCTTTCATTTTTTTTTTTCATGTTTGTCTCCTTCACAATCATTGAATTTTATTTGGATTTATTATTCTTTGTTTTTATAATAATGATATTTATACTGTTTCGGTTATAATATGCATTATCGTTTTTTGGATTTACTTCCAATAAAAGTTTGACAAATCAAAAATAAACAATCTGACCTTTAGTATTTTAGCAGCTGCTATCTGATTGGGCTGTAATCCTGTAGAACAAATTGACAATGATGCATTCCAGGATATGCCAGAAGCAGTTCTTATTCAAACTCCCTAGGACTTGAAGCAATGCCAGTACCTTGAAGTGTATTAATACAATTAAAGTATTGTATATTTAGGTAATGTCCTGGAACCAACCACCTATTTTTCATCCTATCCCATCCACAACCTATACACAGAGCTATAGTTATTTTTTTAATAAAATAGCCTTTAAAGAAGTAATTTTGAGCAAACCAGCTGTTTTCCAAGTCCATGCATGTACTTCAGTATGCATGTAGAATATATGTGAGCTAGAAATTATATGGCAGCAAATTTTGAAATTGCAGTAAACATGGTAATGATTTGCCCTAGAGAATTAGCTATCTGAAAGTGTGCATATGCACAAATGGATTGCATATTGCATTTTTATGCAGAAACAGATAGGGAGCCAATGCAGTGACTTGAGAAAGAGGGGCTAATTGAGCATAATGACACTCGCAGAATGTTAATCATGCCACCAAATTTTGAATAGATTTAAGGGAGAAATATGGTTAAGCAAGAGACGGGCAAGAAGCAGGTTGCAGTAGTCTTAAGTGGAAGGTGATGAGAGTGCGGATAAGGGTTTTGGTAGAGTGTTTAGAAAAGAAGAGATGAGTTTTGTTGATGTCATTTCTTTCTTTATAACAAGTTTTAGCTGTCTGTTGGATATGAGCAAAAAAGGATAGAGAGGAGTCAAAGATGATCCCAGTTATGAGACAAGGAGACAGGGAGAATGACAGTTGTCCGTAGAAATAGAGAAAAGGAGGGGGAAAGGTGGGTTTAGGGGGAAATACAAGCAACTCCATTTTCTCCATGCTTGGTTTCAGATGGTGGTAGGACATTCAGGCAGCAATGTCAGACACAATTTGGGTGTGGATTCCTGGTGAGACTTTTGGCATAGAGAGGTATATCTGGGAGTCATCAGAATAGATATGGTACAGGAAACCATGGGAGGAGATCAGGACACCAAAGGAACCAGTATAGAGAGAAGAAAAGAGGCCCCAAAACAGAGTCCTGAGATACACCGACTGATAATAGCATAACAGTGGAGGAGGATCCATCACAGCATACATTGAAAGTGTGATGGTAGCCATAAGAAGCAAACCAAGCAAAAAGAGAATATCAAAGAGAAGATGGTGATAAACAGTGTCAAAAGCTGCAGATAGGTCAAGGAGGATGAGAATCGTGTAAAGGCTCTTGGATTTGGCAAGAACAAATCACTGAAGACTTTGGTAAAGCCAATTTCTTTAGCGTGTAGAGCTAAAGCCAGATTGGAGTGGATCCAGAATGTCCTGAGACAAAAATGTCAAGACAATGTGATGAACAGCACATTTAAGTAGTTTGGATGGTAAAGGGAGGAAGAGGATGAGATGATAATTGGAATGGCAGGTAGGATCCAGTGAAGGGTTTTTGAAGAGCAGAGTAACCACAACATGTATGAAGGATCAGGAAAGGTTGCAGTGAAAGGCAATAGGTTGAGAATGTGACAGATGGAAGAGATGACAGCATGGGAGATGGAGTTGAGTAGCTGGGTGGGAATGGGAGCAAAGAACAGATAAGGAGTTAGTTTCCTCCTTTGGTGATTTTAGAAATAGAAGAAAGGGTGGCAAGGGATGAAGGAAGGATGAAATAATAAAGCAGGTGGGCAGGGAGGTGGGAATGTCCTGAGAGAACTCAAGACTAATCTTGTGAACTTTGTCATGGAAGTAATCAGCCATAATCTGTACAGAAAGTGAAGGAGGGGTCAGGAGCAGAGGCATTTTGAGGAAATAGTTGAACGTGGCAAAGAGGTGGAGAGGGTCAGAGGCAAGATAATTTGTTTGATGGACATAATACTTTTGTTTGACATGTATAATGGGAGACTGGAAGGAATTTAGCAAGAATTTGAAGTGCATGAAATCAGCATGGACACAGGATTTTATCCAAAGACGCTCAGTAGAGCAGGTACAGAAACATAGGTAGTGGATTCTAGAATCAGCCAAGACTGAGGAATGGTATGCCTTACAGGGCATAGAATGGGCAGAGTGAGAATGTCTGAAAGAGAGGCGAGTATAGTGCTATAGGAAGAGGGCTGCCTCATCAACAGATAATATTGTGGATGAGAGAGGAGATGAGGCAATGGTGGATAAAGTGGAAGGGTAAATAGCCTGAAGATTCCTAAATGTGTTAGTGGAGATTGGACAAGATCGTGGAGTAGGGGGCAGTTAAACATGAAAATTAATAGATGGTGGCCAGACAGAGTGAAAACTGAGGTGGAGAAGTTTGAGTGAGCAATTGGAGAAAAAGACAAGATCAAGGCAGCGGCCATGCTGGTGAGTAGTAGTGGTAGAACACATTTAGAGGTTGAACGAGGAGGTTAGTCAAGAGATTTGAGACATAGATGTCAGAGAGGTCATTAACATGAACTTTAGAATCTCCAAGAATGAGGAAGGGAAGATGGCTGAAAAAAGGAGAGCCAGGAGATAGTCAGTGAGAAAGGAAGAGATGGATTTGTTAAGGCTGATAAATGACAGCTACTCAGCGAGATAATGGAGTAAATAGGCAGAAAAAGTGGACTTCAAAGGAAGAGAAGGAGTGAGGTGATTAAGCCTGAAGCAGGCCCCCAGGGGAGGGAGAGGCTGCTGATGTTGGAATATTAGCTGTGTCTGAGGCAAATGGCCTTATGGATCAGCCATTCAATAGGCCTCCTACTTCTTTGAAGTGGGCTTTCACAGAGGCAGGTGGAATTAGGACAGTTTTGGGGGGTGGGGGCTGTTTCTGCATGGCCACCCATCAGCGTTTTTCTTCCCAGAGCTTTTTTTTTCAGCATGGGTTTGCCCTACTACTATTACTACTATGCAGCACTGTACAGAGAAATGTGAGAGATACTCCCTGCTCATTAGGACTTACAATCTAGTCAAGACAGACAACAGAACAGCTGGGAACTAGGATATGTTCAAGGGGAATGATAAGAAAACACATAGTTGGAGAACAGGCGACTATGCGGATACAGATCCTAAAACATCCTCAAAGATGAGTTTAGCCTGGATTTGAAAAGGCCAAGGATGAAGCTTGATGTACTGAGTCAGGTAGTTTGTCCCAGGCATAAGGAGCAGCAAGTGGAAAGACTGAAGTCTGGAGTTGGCAGTGGAAGAGAAGGGCACAGACAGAATCAATTTGCCAGAAGAGTGGAGTTCCCAGGCAGGGGTGTAGGGAGAGATAAGAGGAAAGGTACTGAGGAGCAGCAGAATGAATGCACTTATAGGTCAGTAGGAGAAGTTTGAACTGGATATGGAAAAGGATAGGGAGCTAATGAAATGACTTGAGAAAAGGGCTTATAATGAGGCTGATGGAAGATTAGCTACGCAGATGAGTTTTAAATAGATTAAAGGGGAGAGAGATGATTCAGAGGGAGACCAGCAAGGAGGAGGTTGCAATTGTCTAGGCAGGAGGTGACTAAACAGTGGATAGGTGTGTTAGTAGTATATTCAGAAAGGAAGGGGTGAATTTTGCTAATGTCATAAAGAATGTTAAAATCTGTCATTTCTATGAGTTGGATGTGTGTGGAGAAGGAGAGGGAGGAGTCAGAGGCGACCCCAACATTGCAAGCCGAGGAAACAGGGAGGTGTAGAGAGTCATCCGCAAATAGAGAAAGGAGGACGAGGGGAGGTGTGTTTAGGGGGCAGGATAAGAAGCTCGGCTCAACAGAGACTTTTATATTTGTCCTGCTTCTGCTTCAGTGGCTTCCAACCATGCACCTAGAACTCCAGGGCTAGTAATGGGTCCTAGGTAGGAGGATGACTGCAGCTTGGGATGACCTCAAGGATGCTGCTGGAGGACTCCTTCAGCCAAGATAGTCAAAATGTCTCTCCTCCCCACAAAGTCAGAGATCTGGAGAAGAGCTCCTGGCAGGAGAAGGACATAGCCCTCTGGTGGTATGGCTATTTTGGCAGGAAAAACTCCCTGCTGTCATCAGCTAGGCACTAGATGCTTTCAGCATATCAGAGGAGCCAGTGATCCCTTTTTGGAGGAGCTATGGAAGATGGCCAAGACCTTTCCCATACATCAAGCTATTAATGGCTTCATTACTGCTGAAGGACACTCGCAAAGTTGACCTGATAAGGGACAGACCAATGAGAAAGTCGTAACCTTTGACTCTGAAAGAAAGAGAAGCTGAAGGTGCCTAAAGTGGATGCCCTAATCTTGGTGGTCAGATGGAAAACTGCAGTCCCAGTGGAGGGGGGTCATAGTGCTCAAGGATTTTCAGAGGAGGAGAACTGAAGTATTATTGAAGTAATCATTTGAAGTTTCTACCCTGGCACATCAGGAAGCCGTATGCAGTGGTTACGTGTTCAGAGTGTGCTTTCGCTAGGCTTAGCAGCTCCAAGGCAGATCAGGATCCCAAGGAAGCTGCTTGGCTGGAGGCTAGGAGAGTCTTTGTGGTGAATGCTTTTTAAAGACTCATCCAGATGTCGGAGGAGTATGGCCGTATGATCTCTGCAAGGCGACTGCTGTAGATATGGAACTGCTCAGCAGGTATGGCCTTGAAGATATGCTTGAATAAGCTTCCCTTTCAAATGGTAATCTCCTATTTGAGGAGGACCTTGAGAATCTGGGTGAGGACCTTGGGAAAACTATGCCCCAGAGGTTATCAGAAAATAGATCCAATGGAATCTCACAGAAAAGTCAGAATAAAGTTTGATCTCTTCTTCATGGATGACCCATTCTCTCTTAATCTCAGTGTAACTCTTACCCTGGCAAAGGTCAGTCCTTTTGGACAAATAGAAAAGATTCCGGCGTAGGAGGCTTGGGAGACACCTAGGTTGCCAGAGGTGGCCAGTGAAGGTTTGGGGCCATGTAATTCAGACAGGTAACTGGCTGCTTGCCTTTTATGGGGAGTGTGACCAGATTGCCTAAGACCAGTGGGTGGTAAATATGATCAGAAATGACTACACTCTGGAGTTTCCCACCACATCAGAGATAGCTTTTTGGTATCTCCTTGATATTGTCCTGCAAAGAGGAGGGTGTTAAGAGCAACACTGGAACGCCCTTTCCATTCTTGCACTATTTCCCTACCGCCCATGCCCCCCTTGCACTTTCCCATTTCCCTTCCTCCCTCTGCACTCTTTCCCTACTGCCCATGCCCCCCCTTGCACTTTCCCATTTCCCTTCCTCCCTCTGCACTCTTTCCCTACCGTCAGGGCCGGCCCATCCATTGAGCGAGAATGTTTTTTGCACAGGGCCCCGCGTTTCAGGGGGCCCCGCGCAAAAAACATTCTTTTGTAAAAGTAAAATTGAAAAAAAAAAGAAAACCTGTCTCCTGCCGCTGTCGGGGCCGCCGCGGCAGAATCGAGCGTGCCGCGGGGCCCCCCTGTACCCGGCACAGCCTCTCCTCCCTGTAGCAGCTCTCTCTTCTGAGCTGCAGTCAGACGCGCCGGCTTGCAGAGCGCGAAGGGAAGAGTTTCCCTTTCGCGACTCTGTTAGGCCCGCGGGGGCTGATGGGAACTTCCCATCAGCCCCCGCGGGCTTAACAGAGCAGCGAGGGAAAAACTCTTCCCTCGCGCTCTGCAAGCCGGCGCGTCTGACTTCAGCTCCAACGAGAGAGCTGCTACAGGGAGGAGAGGCTGTGCTGGGTACAGGGGGGCCCCGCGGCACGCTCGATTCTGCCGCGGCGGCCCCGACTGGGGCAGGAGACTGGTTTTCTTTTTTTAAAAAATTTTCCCGGGGCGGGGGTGGGCGGGGCTGGGTGTTAGGAGTGGTGCTGGGCTGGGCTGGGCTGGGGGTTAGAAGTGCTGCTGGGCTGGGCTGGGGGGGGGGGTGGTGTTAGGAGTAGTGATGGGCTGGGCTGGGCGGGGGGGGGTGTTAGGAGTAGTGATGGGCTGGGCTGGGCTGGGGGGGGGGTGGGAGTTGTGATGGGCTGGGCTGGGGGGGGGAGGTGTTATGAGAAGTGATGGGATGGGCTGGGCTGGCTGGGGGGGGTTAGGAGTGGTGTTGGACACTGGTCTGGTTTGGGGGGGTAGGAGTGGTGATGGCACTGGGCTGGCTGGGGGGGGTAGGAGTGGTGATGGGCACTGGGCTGGCTGGGGGGGTTAGGAGTGGTGATGGGTGCTGGGCTGGGGGGGTTAGGAGTGGTGATGGGCGCTGGGGGGGTTAGGAGTTGTGATGGGCGCTGGGGAGGGGTTAGGAGTGGTGATGGGCGCTGGGGGGGCTTAAACTAAAAATTGGGTGATGGGGGATTAGGACTGGAAATGGGCTGGTGGGATTAGGACTGGAAGTGGGTTGATGGGGGTTAGGACTGGTAATGGGCTATGGGAGGGCTTAAACTAAAAATTGAGTGATGGGGGATTAGGACTGGGAGTGGGCTGATGGGGAGGTTAGGACTGGTAATGGGCTATGGGGGGGCTTAAACTGAAAATTGGGTGATGGGGGATTAGGAGTGGAAATGGGCTGGTGGGATTAGCCCTGGGAGTGGGCTCGGGGGGGCTAGGACTGGTAATGGGTGGGGGTTGCTAGGACTGGAACTGGGCTGAGTGGACGGGGGCTTGAACTGCAAATAGCTGTTGGGGATGGGGCTTGGAATGGAAATGGGCTGAGGGGAAGTGGGGGGCTTGAACTGCAAATAGCTGATGGGGACGGGGCTTGGAATGGAAATGGGCTGAGGGGAAGTGGGGGGCTTGACCTGCAAATAGCTGATGGGGAGGGGGACTTGGAATGGAAATGGGCTGAGTGGAAGGGGGCTTGAACTGCAAATAGCTGATGGGAAGGGGGGCTTGGAATGGGCTCTTAGGGGAGGGAGCTAGGACAGGAACTGGGCTGATGGATGGGCTAGGATAGAACTGAGAATTGGGTGTTGGGGGGAGCTAAGATTGGAAATGGGCTGTGGTGGGGGCTTGGATTGAAATGGACTCATGGAGGGGCTAGAACTGGAAGTAGGCTCATGGGGGGCTTGGTTTAGAAATGGGCTGAGTGGAGGGGAGCTAGGATTTAACATGGGCTGATGGTGGGGCTAGGAAAGGACTAGAAATGGGCTGAGGTGTGGCTGGTATTGGAAATGAGCTGATGAAGGGACTCGGATAGGACTGGAAATGGATGGGGGAGCTAGGACTGGAAATGGGCTGATGTGGGGACTAGAAGGGAGCGGATACTGGGTGGGGCTGGAACTAAAAGGGAGCTGATGTTGGGGGAGATTAGAAGGGGATGGGGCTGGGAGAATGAAATGGAGAGGGGAAAAATATTTTGTGTGGGAGGGAAGAAAAATGTACAATTGGCCGGGTATTGGGAGACTAAGTGGGGATTGAGGATGGAGGGGTAAAATTTGAGTGGATGAAATAGGAATGAGGAAAGAGCAAAAGGAGAAAGATTATTATGTTAAAGCAGATGTAGAGAGAGAATGGAAAAAAACTAGAAGAGAAGAAAGGACAAATGGACAGCAGACGATGGAGAGAGAGATAGCAGAAGACACAAATAAACCAGAAGAAAGTGGCTGGAACAATTGCAACTGAAAAAAAAATGCACAAAAGGTACAAAGATATCTCTTTATTTTGAATTTATTAACTGGAATATGTCAGCTCTGGGAAATGTGCATCATTAATGTCTGTGCTTTGTTTAGTACAAGAGGAAATTAATTTATAGTTTTATTTCTACATTGTTGTTGTACATTCCAAGTTTGGCTTTTAGGGTTCCCAGTTTAATTATTGTCTTCCTGTTTTTAAATTGTGATTCCTTGTTTGGTGATAGTCTATGTTCTGCATGTGTAACTGAGCTGAGGTATTCTGTTTATGTAATTCCTATTTGACATTGTCACTTGTTCTCTTTCCCCAGTAGGTCATGTATTGTTATTCTCTGAAATGTATTGGTTTAATATTTGCAGTGTTGCCTTTTGATAGGTAGTGTATGGTGCTTTATGAGTCCTGGTAGTGCTGTTGGGATACGGTGGGTTTGCTATGGGTTCTAAATGGGCAGTGTTTGTAGTAGTTCCTAATGTGCCTGGCGGTTGGCACTGGATTATAGTAATGTAGAAATCTTTGTCTTTTTTTATCCATACACTCATGAAGAGGCATGTATACTAAAAGTTAGTGTATGGTAACATTATGCAAATATTTATGCAAATGAGGCCCCTTATGCAAATGAGGCCCCGCACCGAGTCTCCGCACATGGCCCCGCACCCCCCTTGGGCCGCCCCTGCCTACCGTCCATGCCCCCCCTTGCACGTTCCCATTTCCCTTCCTCCCTCTGCACTCTTTCCCTACCGCCCATGCCCCCCCCCTTGCACTTTCCCATTTCCCTTCCTTCCTCTGCAGTCTTTCCTCTCCCTACACTTTCCCACTTTCTTTTCATTCCCTTCTCTCCAGCCCTGCCCCCTTGCTTATGCTTTACCATTCACCCTTCTTGCCTTCCCCTCTCTTAACTTCTTTCTAGCCTCACCCCCTTTCTACAACCCATCCCCTTTTCCGAAGCTGCAAGTCTTTGCTGGCAGGACCTGTGGACTTCCACATGACCCTCTCCCTTCTCAAGGTTTAAGATTTCATGGTTTCAATGTATTTGTTACAGTTTATCCAATATTATCTAAGCAGTTTGAAATACAAAATAATAAAATAGATTAATAACAAAGTAACAATAATGCAAATGACAAAAATGAAAATGAACATAGTGCCCGATATTGAACTAGGACGGCTATGTGCCGCTACAGCACATAGCTGTCGCAGCCAACCTTTAACCCCAGATAATCAATGCCGGGATCATACAATATGCGGCCCCAGCATTGAATATCCAGGGTCGCCACACAGCCTTAACCAGGTAGCGGTGATAATGCATCGCTACCTGGTTAGCGGCGATATTGCACGGCTACCCGGCTAGCTCCTACTGGTGAAGTTAGGCCAGCTTTTCCTACACCTAGCTTTACCCACAGGTCGCTAACTGGGTAGCGACTGTTGCCACCCACAACACACCCCAGAATGCCACGATATGCCCTGATTCTAAGCAGTTAGCTTTGGGGCGTGTAGCAGTGTTAATTGCGAATATCCAGTGGCACTGTGTTAGTGCCATTGAATATCCCGCTAAGTGTCATTACACGGTTTACAGGCATTAGGAAGGAAAGCTGGCATATCATAGTAGAAGGCTCAATGAACCAGGATCAACATCTTGAAAGACGTGCGATAGCAGATAGGGAGCCAAAGCTCTTCAGTCTTCACAAGATCATACTTTTTTGCTTTGTGAATGAGGCTATTGGTGATATTCTGTATTAACTGTAGTTGTTTGAGAGAAGAGATTTTTTTTAAACCGTGATAGAAAACATTACTATAATTTTGATGACTGATAACCATGGGATGATTATAATGTGGATAGCCTAGCTAGTAGTGTATAGCTAGAGCAAAAGAGCTTGAGCTAGAAATTGATTGTTTAAAGTGTAAGAGAAATCTGCTGGTCAAATGAGAGCTTTAAGGACCTTAACAGAGGGCACTGATGAGATAGTATGGCCTTGCACTACCAGGCTAGTAGAAGTATATGAGGAAATTTGACAGATGTGCACAGAGAGACAAAATAACCCTCCCCAAAAAGTGCTATTGCTTAAAAAAAATGCAACTTAATAACATTTTGGTTGTATATATACAGGTCTCATTCAGGGCTGGTACAAGATGGAGGGCACCCTAGGTGAACCTTCAGCTTTACAGACCCTCCCCCCAAGATTTAGATAATTAACATCAACAATCATGATCATTGAAACATCACCCCTCCAGCAACAATACTGCAAAAATGCATAATTGGGCATTGTACTTTTAAATATTAAACTGCTTTGTATGTATGAGTGTTACTGCTCTTCTTGCGAGTAAAAGAATATGTTGATGGCTCTGAGTTTGTGTGGCTGTCAGGCCCAGTAGCATAAATTTCTGCCCAAGCAGCCCCTGCAATGCAGGGGGCCCGGGCATAAAGGGGGCCATGGCAGCATGGCACCGCTTTTCTAAGTTCACCACAGGCCCAGCAGCTGTTCTTTGCCATGCCAAAGTCTCATGATAACAGCCATACCACAAGACTTTGTTTGGGGGGTCAGCTGCCAGATCTGTGGCAAACTTAAAAGAGTGGAGGAAATGCACAAACACCTTGAAATGTCCATCACCGCCACATGAGGGTGGAGAAGCTGCCACATGGGGTGGGGGGGGGCCACGCAGTGGCACAGCACTGTGACAATGAGGGGCCCCTCAGAAAATTTTTGTTTGTGAGCCCCTCATTGTAACTTATGCCATTGGTCAGGACCTACTATTTTGCTTTGGCAGCTGTTGATCTTTGCTGCCCCTCAGACGCTGCTGCCCTAGGTGACCGTCTAGTCTTGTCTAATGGTTGGGATGGCTCTGGCTTCATTTAACTTTCTCTCAAAGGAGCTGGAAGGGCATTCTGCTTCAGGTTTGAAATAATGTGTGTTTGAAACACAAATGAATGCACGTCAAACTTGGCTGTGGAAAAGCTAAATAGTAAATCTGTCAGGGCTAGCACTATCCGATAAGTAAGGTAAGCATGGGGGCAAGGTGCCAGTGTTCAAGGGCACCAAAGTGGAGTGGAGGAGTGGCCTAGTGGTTGGGGCAAGATACTTCAGGCCAGAAGGTTGGGGGTTCAAATCCCACTAGAGGACAGCAACCTTGGGCTGGAAGGACTGGGGTTTCTAGTCACACAGGTGCTCCTTGTGGTCTTGGGCAAGCCACTGAACCCTCCATAGCCCATGTTCCCTGTAAAATAGTTATCTCCAAGTTATAATGCCCTGTTCAATGTAAACTGCACTGATGCAGAGTAGTGTGGTATATAAGAGAATGTTAATAAATAAGTCCAGCTGCACCATGGTGTTCGGTGCCCTTGGAATAGTCTGCTTTGTGGGCTGAAGAGCAAAACATCACTGTGCTGCTGTCCATGATCACAACCACCTTCAATGTCCACCAAAGCAGCCTGTTTAGCTGCCCAAAGAAGAGACAAAGGCTGCGATGGCGGACACCAGCACAGTGGGGTTTTGCTGTTCAGCTCACATGGATCATGGCCTTTTTCTCTTCTTTGGCCCATGAAACAGGCCTGCTGCTGTGGGCACTGAAGGCTGGGATCATAGCTAGCAGCACAGTGCTGATCAGGATTGGAGAAAAAATCTGAAGGAAGAGAACTGGGGCCAGAGATGCATAGGAGGTAGGATGTGCCTGGGTCAGCCTGATCCAGCATCACAGCGGCGTGGGAATTGGGACCGAGACTTGCAGGCTGTCTCCCAGAGGGAGGAATTCCCAGCTGCTGAAATTTAAAAAATAGTGAAAGAAGTGGTAGGAATGTTTCCTGATTTCTCTCGGACATTTCTGCACTTGAGTTTTCGGCTCTTTGGTCTGGAGAACATTATTAGCTCAGGGCTTTTGATGGAAAAAATTTGAACTGACAGTACACACCTTTTTCTTTTCTGTTTTAAGTATTAAAAAGAACCAGCATGTTTTTCTCTAATTGGATTACTCCACTGGCTGCTCCTACTCACTTTTATTTTCATATTTGTGGAAAACATACTGTGGTATCTCTTTATTGTTATGGGGGGAGAGAAGGGTTATACATCTCCTTAAGTACTGGGACACTCCTGAACGGGGATGTGCTTCTTCCAGGCAGAGCCATGAGGTGCAGGGCAGGGCTTTTCATCACCTTCCTCTGCAACCCTTTGCTTCTCAGCTTGTGCTTGGCTAGGCTCTTCTATCAACACTGAGGGATATGTTTACTTATCAGCGGTAGCGGCTTCCATGCAATATCGGAGCCGCAACCCCATTGAATTCAATGGGGTCACCAATATCGCACGGAAGCCGCTACTGCTGACTAGTAAACATACCTCTAAGCCTTTTGATCCTTGTGTATTTAAGTAACCGTAACCCACATGAAAACATGCTTGCTGTGAATATTTTTGGCAGCATAGTGGTAGATACTGCTTCAGATCCTTTGGAAGAAACCTACCCTGGTTTCTGGTGGTAGTCCTATGGGTGTGAGAGTGAGGATCTAAAGGGGCAGTGGGTTTCGGAAAGAAAGGGGGAGGGGAATGGAGAACAAGGGGTGAGAATGCAAAGGGCTGGGAGGAGAAAGGAGCAGAGTTGGGGGGAGCAGCAGAAGAGGGTCTGCAGGGAAGGGTGTAAGAGTGCAAGGGGATGGAGGTTGAGGAGAGGTGTGAAGGGCACCATGAATATATGCTAAAGTGCATCCCCCACCCCCACCAGAAGACTATCAGACATCCTCCTTCACACCACACAAACATACACAGAGGTACTCCACCCCCACAGTTCTCCCTCCAAGGCCTCTGACCCATGCAGTGTACACACACACACACACACACACAGTTACCTAATCCATACAGTTTGCACACACAGACATCCCATCCACACCCCCACACACACACAGGCAAGAATCTCACCCTTAAACTGCACCCCACATAGGCAACACACCCACACCACACACCCACTGTTTGAAGAGAGAGACATATATATATAGACAGCATTATTTATAAGATTCCCTTTGAACTCTTCCTACACATACACACATACATATGTGTGATTTTGCAAATGAAAGAAGGCAAAAATTGTTTCTTTGTCACACTGTAAGTGTGTTGGTTCTCATGCACACACAGTCCCTGACAGATATTAACATATACAGCCCCACCCCAACACTTCTCATGGCACACAGACACACATGCATGCAGCCTCCGTCACTATCCATGACAGACACGCACGGAGCCCCCAACAGGCCACATGACACACACACAGACATTCACGAACACATTTATGTAGCACTCGACAGTCTTCATGGTTCTGACATATACACACACACACGTGCAAATGTAGCCTACAGCAGTCTCCATGACAAACAGACATAAACACAGATACCCACTGCATTATGTCTTATCCTGTGAATGAGGGAAATGCACCATTGCATCACACTGTAAAGTGTGCACCTTTCAACTTGTTTCAGCCTGACACCCAGCCACAGAGAACAGAGAGAGTGGGGGAACTTCTGGTTCAGCGAGTTGGTCAGTTGGAGTCGGACACACGTGTGCCACAGTGCAGGGCCTGAAGCTCTTGGTTAGCATCAGTGGTAGTCCACTACAAGATGCACCACCGCTGGCTCTCAGGGAGGCTGTGGAATGAATTTTCCACGTTTGGCCAACCTGGCTGCAAATGTCAGCAAAGCCTCTGCATGTTTCGAGGTTGCAGCATCTCCAAGAGGCAGCAGCAAAGCAGCGCTCTCAAAGAAATCTCAAAGTCCAACGAAATGGTGGTTCTCACATTGATGCTGCCAGGACTGCTGATATCAGCTGTGGGATTGAGTCCTGCCTCTTAGTGCTCACTGTGGCTTCAAAGCTGTTCACACCCAGAGATAACAGTGGCTTTCCCTGGGTCTGTCTTAATAACAGTCTATCGACTTTTTCTCGGAAGTTGTCCAAACCTTTTTTAAGCCCAACAACACTAACTGCTTTTAGCATCTCCTCCTTATTTGTTGGATTTATAAAAGAGTTATGTAAACCGTAAATTCAGAGAGAGAGCAGCGGTAAGTATCTGTAGCAACAATAACAGGTGAGATAAGAAACAGGAAAAGCAAAGTGGCTTTTTTTGTTGTTAAATAAAGACATTTAATTGTGTTTGCTTTGATCATATTAATCCTTTGCTATCACAGCCTTTAGTATGAGGTTAAATGTTTACTCCTCTGTACTTCTTTTTATTACAGCTACAAGGGGGGGGGGCTGGTAATAAGTCTCTGGCCTTGTAACGAAACAAAACTACGGGTCCCAATGATCTCTCTGCACTTTTGTTTTATTTCGATGAAACTGCAGAGATGTCATTCGGACCACCGGAACAGAAGTGTGCCCGTAGCTTTCTGTTCCATTACAAGGCCAGAGTCTTATTAGCCCCCATCACATGCATTTGCTCTTTCATTGCAATTTTCTTGTTACCAACATTTGATATTGAGGAGAAATATTAGCATCGTGTGAACAGAGTGGGGTGCATTCTACCATTAACAGTAATGAGGGGGACACTGATCTATAGGCTGCAGGGGGTGCAGAGACTCTAGCACTGGCCCTGATCTATGTAGTATTTATATAGCTATGTCTTTCAGTCTTCTTAGATTCCAGATATAACAGATGGATTCTTTTTTTCCTACTGAAGTATTAAGAGATTGCATAATTGCCCATTTAGTCATGCCAGTGTTATTTGGTTATAACTGTAGAATCTACAGCAGAGTTTAGGGCAGAGATTCTCAACCCAGTCCTCCAGACAGACCTAGCCAGTCAGGTTTTCAGGATAACCACAATGAATATGCATGAGAGATTTGAAAAGGATGGAAGCAGCACATGTTGACCTCTTATGCATATTCACTGTGGTTATCCTGAAAACCTGGATGGCTGGGTGTGTCCTGAGAAGTGGGTAGAGAACCCCTGCTTTAGGAGGATTTAACAAAACATTAGAGATGTACAAGTCTGAGGGTTAAATTTACCTCTTCTCATTCTATCTCATTCTTTCTAAAGGAAATCTTGATAAATCAGGCCCCAGGGCTTTAAAATCTGTGTGTCATTGGGTGGCATTATACAATAGCAGGAAAGTCCCTCCTCCCTGCCTTCAGTGCCAGATGCCACTAATTGTGCTTTTGCTGACTTCTTTCCTGTCAGTCGAGGTGACCTTAAGTTTATTTCATTCTAGTTCAGACACATGATTGCTTTCAGAGTGATAAAAGCAGAATTGCTTTTAGATATCAAATAGATTTAGTCAAACACTAGGGTCCCGATATTCAATTGGGCAGGGCTAAGCGCCATAGCCGCTTAGCCCTGCCTGCCAAGCCCTAAACCCGGGATATTCACTTTTGTGGCAATGGAAGTGAATATCTGGGTCTGGCCGCGCTGCCCAGAAGCTGCTGAGGCTAACTGTGCATCTTCCAATATCTGTGCTGAACGGTTAGCACCAGTCCTTGACTCTGCTTTGTTCCGGAATGCTCCCGGTATGTCCCGATACTAGCTGACTATCATCAGGGCGCATAGGAGACTTAGTCAGAGATATTCAACAGCACTACCTGTGTATGTGCCGTCGAATATCTGGTTAGCAGGCATTTACACGGTTGACCGGGCCCACTAGGAATACAAACTACTAGAACAGCATTTTAATTGAGTTTTATACAAATAGATTCAAGAAAAATAAAAGCCCTCGTAATTCATACGATGAGGCAGACAGAATGGAGTAATCCCCTCTTTTCTTTGGAGGAAAGGGTCGTCTAATTATTTTGTGGTGGCATTAGATTCTGATTTTATACTGGCAGGGATTCTGGGCCCAATATCCAAAGGGACTTTTGCGTTTAGTGGCAGCTGCTTAACATATAAATGCCCCATCCATTTATTGTCATTGAAGGGTGTGGAGACCTTTTTATGCCTGTGATTGAAGAGTGAGCCCTAATAAACAGTATCTAGTATCAGCCTCAGAGCCTTTTGCCTCTCATTTATTTATTTAACTGATTTTGGTATACCATCTTTCTTTTTTTTTTTTTTTTTTTAAATTCTTTATTTTCGTTTTATAACAACAAAGGAAAGGAAGACATACAGCTAAAAGACAGATACATACATAGAATAAGATACATACACCAAAGTAAACCCCTACCACCCCCCTCCCCCCTGCTTCTTCTCTAGAAAACTAATCATTCCCGAAACGGGAGTGCACTGACATTATTGTGTTACAAAACCAAACGGTGATCTGAAACATGATGAGTATACATTAAACAGACATGTCGGAGCAATGAGCAGATTGTACATAATCATTGAGCATCTGCCATTTAGACAAGCAAGAGTGAGTTTGGGTATGGGGAATAGCTCTCCGAGATATCTGCTCATATTTACTATATAGGCAGACAAGGTTCCACCATTCATTGACAGTAAGTCGAGAGCTATCCTTCCAATTCCTCGTGATTAAACATATAGCTATACCCAGCATGAAATCAAGGAGAAAGCGACCCTTCTTAGGAAGAGAGGGGACCTCCGCCACTGAGCGGAGTCCCACAATCTGCCAAGAAAGAGGCTCGTGGAGGTGTAAGATAAGTTGAATACGACCCCAGACCCGCCCCCAGTAGACCTGTAGTTGAGGACATTCATAAATAACATGAGCGAGGGTTCCCACAGCAGTATGACAAGACCAACACTGGTCCCTAGCAGTTGTGCTCCATTTGGCTATTTTTTCTGGAGTATAAAAGCATCTATGTGCAAAAAGAAGAGAGTTTGGGTAACTGAGGCAGATCGGGAAACCCGCACTACTTTGCTCCAGAAAACGCTCCATTGCACAGGGGTTAAAGTGGTTTGCAGTTCGCGCTCCCAGGCTTGTTGGGCTCTACAAGTAGCAGTATCTGTACCCTGACATAATAGTTTATAAAAGTTAGAGGCTACCCCATGTGTACTACTAATAGAGTGAATTAGGTCTAATAGCCCGTCCTCAATAGAGACAGAGGGTGGCAGGATTCGAGCACTTTTGAGGCAGTGTTGAAGCTGCATCAATTGAAAGTAATGTTTCGCTGGTAACGCAAATTCCTTTTGTAAATCAGAAAAGGTCTTCCAACGAGCTGCAGAGAAGAGCTGTTGGGGTGTCCAGATCCCCCTAGAGTACCAGGGTTTCCATGCTATCGTTCTATTTAGGACTTGAATTCTGGGGTTATTCCACAGCGGGAGTCCGTCCTGAGGACATACGGTTGGGCCCAGTGATAGAATGAGAGTATTAAAGGCCGCAAGGGTATCAACAATCATTGGGGGATGGCGGGTGTCTACTTGATGGGACATACCGGGGAGATGGATCAACGGAATTGGGTTACTAAGCTCCTCTTCTATGTCAAGCCAAACTGGTCTGCTGTCTGTCGAGGCATCTAGCCATCGGGCACCTTGTTTTAGTAAGAAGGCTTGATGATATTTGAGAAAATCAGGAAAGCGGGTACCCCCTAGTTCCTTCGCAGACTGTAGTTTTCGCTTAGCTATCCTTGGTGATTTGCCCTGCCAGAGATAGCGGACGAGAAGGCCCTCAATATCTTTGTAGGTGTGTAGCGGGAGTAAGCATGGCAGCATTTCTAAAATATAGTTCACCTTGGGAACTATCATCATTTTCACAGTTTCTAGGCGGCCCCACCATGTAAGGGATAAGGGAGACCAACGATTTGTGAGCTCACGGACTTTGGAGACTACCTCTTTGGCATTAAAACTAATAGTGTCTTCTAAAGGAGAACAGTAATGGACCCCAAGATATTTCACCATGCGGGGTTGCCAAAGGAAAGGAAAGGCCTGCATGTCAGCCTCATGTACCCAGCGGTTCAGTGGGAATGCTACGGATTTGGTCCAGTTTATTTTATAGCCCGATAATTGCGAATATCCATCAATCAGATCCAAGACAGCTGGAACCGAATCAAGGGATACGAAGAGCATAAGATCATCTGCATATGCAGAGAGTTTAATCTCTCTGTGACTGAAGGGGACACCACGAATACATGCAGACTGTCTAATGAGGAGGGCGAGGGGTTCAAGAGCAAGATCAAAGAGCATTGGTGATAGGGGGCAACCTTGACGCGTGCCTCTTTGGAGATTAAAAGGCTGAGACTTAATAGCATTTACACAAATACTGGCGACGGGTTGAGTGTACATGACTTGGAGGTATCGGAGGAAGCCCTCCCCAAAGCCATACCATCGGAGAACTGCAAATAAAAAGGGCCATTCTAGGCGATCAAAGGCTTTTTCAGCATCTAGGGAAAGACCCACCCAGGGGTGGTCCAAGTTGGCAGCACTAGATAGTATATGGCACAAGGTCCGAGCATTGTCAGCGGTGGATCGGCCGGGTATAAAACCGCATTGGTCGGGATGGATTAAGGTGGCCATCCTGTCAGATAGCCGGGAGGCCAAGATCGTTGCGAAGATCTTATAATCGGCATTAAGTAGGGAGATTGGACGATAGTTGGCGGTTAGCAGCGGGTCTCTGCCTTCTTTCTCAAATACTACCACATTAGCTGCAGAAAAGGATCCCAAAGAGGAGGTATCTACCGCAAGGGCAGTAAAATAGAGTTTTAGGTAGGGTACTAAATCTGCACTGAACGTTTTGTAGAATTCGGTCGGGAGACCATCAGGCCCGGCGGCTCGACCCGAGGCTGTACGTTTTAGGGCAGATTGGATCTCTGAAGTAGAGAAAGGTTCATCTAGCGCATCCCTATCAGCTTCAGAAAGAGTCGGCCGCTGAATATCAGAAAACAATCGCTCGAAGGTCTCTGATGAGAAATCACATTCAGATTGATAGAGACGGGTATAGAAATCCCGAAAGAGTTCTACGATATCGGAGTCTGTGGTTAGTATGCCCCCTCCCTGTGGGGCTCGAAGGGCCGCTACGCGTTTGGCTTCTTTTTGACCTTTCAAGGCGTTAGCTAAAAGTCGACCGGCTCGGTTGCTTTCACGGTAATATGTCCCTCGTTGATGCTCAATACTTTTAGAAGCTGCAGTTGAGAGAATTGCATTATATTGAAAACGGAGACGCTGTAAGCGAACTAAGACGCATGGATCAGTACGGGAAGTTAGAACTCGTTCGCCTGCTTTGATTTGTTGGTCTAGTATAAGTAGCTGCTGTTTGCGCTGTTTCCGCAGGCGGATTTGATAACTAGTGATCGTTGCACGAATGGCCGCTTTGAAACCCTCCCACCAAGCCCAATTTGCAGTATCCTGGGGTAAATTAAAGTGGAAGTAATCCTGTATGGCTGCTCGAATTTCTAACTGGAACTCTGGCTGAGTTAATAGGGCTCTATCAAAGAACCAGGCCCCCGAATTCCCTTGGGGTGCAGTAGTGTGTAATTGAAAAGAAATAGCAGCATGATCTGAAATATGTTGGGAGTGAATCTTTGCAGTGTCCACCTGAGGGACTAACAGTTTTGATATGAGAAAGAAATCTATACGAGACTGGGATTTATGAGGGGAAGAAAAGAAAGTGAAGTCAAGCTCATTGGGGTGTAGTAACCTCCATAGATCGACTAAAGCAAGATCTTTGATCACAGAGGTAAGCGTGGTATGACTCTTGGGGGGACCACTTGTCCTAGGCGGCTGTTTGTCAATCAGGGGATCAAGAACTAAATTGAAATCCCCCCCTATTATCAATGAAGTATTAGCAGAGGCCTGCGCAACCTGAGCAATGGTAGCAAAAAAGGCAGGGTCATCCACATTAGGAGCATAAAGGCATATACATGTAACTTCAAGGTTACCTATCTTGAGGTGAGCTCTAGACCATCTACCTGCTGTATCTGAGCTAGTCGCAATAATAGTAGCATGCAGAGATTTCCTAACCAGTATGGCAACCCCGCATTTCTTAGAAATGGCTGGAGAATAGGCGGCCACCATGTAAGGTTTAACATTGAGTTTAAGGGTTTCCTTCGAATTTAAATGCGTTTCTTGGAGGAAAATCAGATCCGCAGCTTCATGACTTAGATAGCTTAGGATTTTCTTCCGTTTTATCGGATTATTGATTCCTTTTACGTTCAATGATAAAATCTTACATGGTGCCATCGATTAGTAATAGACATTTTAGATAAGGGCGCTGGAAAACATACAACATAATCAGAAACTGTACAAAAATGATAGAATCACCGAGTCTGCTGACTAATACACCCCATATTGAAAAGTATGCACCGAAGTAACTTAGAGAAGAAGCAAAACCCCCAATGAAAATGGCGACCATATGTCTGCGGGAGGAGGCCCTAGAGAGGAAGATAGAGACATAAAAAAAAAAGAAAACAACACCAGAGTCCATAATTAACACTGTCTCTGATACTCATCGAGGCTACGATGGGTAGATGGAGTCGGGTCACAGATATCATCAAGATAAGGCAACAAACCACCCTCGGCATACTTTTGCTGAGTCGCGGCAAATCCAATATGGCAGGCACAGCGGATATGAGAATACTGGCAGGAATATTCGGGAAGTCAACGCATCAAGTCGGCTTCTTTAGCATCCAAAAACTCCGCTAGTAGATCAGGGTCCTCAAATGTTCTTGTCTGATTGTGAAGCGTGACTCGGAGCTTGGCCGGGTACATCAGGCCATAGCGTGCTTGTAGTTGTTGAAGCCTCGGCCGGAATTCCAGAAAGCGCTTTCGGCGGTCGACCGTGGGTTTAGCCAAGTCGGGATAGAAGGAGATCTTGTGGCTCTCAAACTCCATATGGCCCTTTGCCCGAGAGGTATTTAGAATTTGCTCAACGTGTTGATATCTCAAAAGTCGAAAAATGATAGGCCGCGGGGTCTTCCTGTTGAGCGTTATGTTTGTGGGTACACGATGAGCACGATCGATCTCCAATTCTTTGGTAAAGGTGATTTGGAGCAAGGAAGGGAGGATTTTATATAAAAACTCCTTCATGTCTCCCGATTCCGCTCCCTCCGGTATGCCCACGAGTCGTAGGTTGTTGCGGCGCGCTCTATTATTGCCATCTTCCACTTCTTTCTGCAAGGCCCGCACCTGCCGTTCAACTTTGTCGAGTTTGGACAACCGGACCGCGTGGGAGTCTAATACGCTCTCCATTTTGTCCTGACGCAAAGAAAGCCCCTCTAGTTTGCCTTGTAACACACCAAGATCTTCCCGCAGCGCTCGGAGTGCTTCACCGTTTGACTGCACGAGGTCCTTAACCCCTCTGATCTCTGCGAGGATTTCCTGCTGCATTTCGGGGCCCTCGCGCAAAGCCAGCCCCTTCTGCGGGGACGGGGGTTCAGTTTTGGAGCGTTTGCCGTGAGAAGCCGCTGGAGATCCAAATTCCAGGCGCGTAGGTTTGGTCCCCGCCATCTCACCAATGTGCCCCGGCAAGATCAGAGCAGAAATTCAAGTGTGTCCGGTGTTAATTCAGGATTCTGAGTAGGCCTCTCGGGAGCCTCAGCGTTATGCGACCATCCCGCTGGACATCGGGCTCCGCCCCTGGTATACCATCTTTCTACCATTCAAAATGGTGAACAATTAACAGCGGAAGGACAAAGGTGTAAGAGCAGTAGGGTACAACAAATTCCAGTCAAAGTGGTAGGCATTTAATAGAGGAGACAAGTGGGGAGGCAGTAGAGTACATAAAGTTCAATCAGCATGGGGAATGGGGTGCAAAGGTATGTACTAAGGTAAACACATAGAAACATAGGGGCTTGTTTACAAAGCCGCGGTAGTGGTTCGCGATCGCAGCCGCGGCCCCATTGAAATCAATGGGGCCGCAGCTCCGATTACGATCGCAAACTGCTACCGCGGCTTTGTAAACAAGCCCCATAGAAACATAGAAACATGATGACAGAAAAAGACGACAAGGCCCATCTAGTCTGCCCTTCCATAACAACAACTACAACAGTGCACTTTTTACCTTTAGAGATCCTCTGTGTTGGTCCCATGCTTTTTTGAATTCAGTTACTGTCCTCATCTCTACCACCTCCACTGGGAGACCATTCCACGGATCCACTACTCTTTCCATAAAGAAATATTTCCGCATATCACTCCTGAATCTATCTCCCTTCACCCTCATCCCATGTCCCCTCGTCGCAGAACTTGCTTTCAATTGAAAGAGGCTCTCTCCCTGAACATTTATGCCACGGAGGTATTTAAACATCTCAATCATATCACCTCTATCCCGCCTTTCCTCTAAGGTGTACATATTAAGATCCTTAAGTCTGTCCTCATATGCTTTATAATGAAGACCACTAATCATCTTAGTAGCAACACTCTGCACCGACTCCATCCTGTTCACATCCTTTTGAAGGTGCGTTCTCCAGAATTGCACACCATACTCCAAATGAGGTCGCACCAAAGACTTATACAGAGGCATTATCACCTCCTTTTTTCTGCTAGCCATTCCTCTCCGTATGCACCCAAGCATCCTTCTAGCTTTTGCCGTTGCCTTTTCAACCTGTTTAGCTACTTTAAGATCATCGGACACAACCACGCCTAGATCCCGCTCTTCTTTAGTGGACAAAAGTACTTCACCTCCTATACTATATTGCTCCCTTGGATTGCTGCAGCCCAAATGCATGACCTTACATTTTTTAACATTAAATCCCAGCTGCCAAATTCTAGACCAGTCTTCAAGCTTAGCTAGATCCCTCCTCATGTTATCTACACCTTCCTGGGTGTCTACTCTATTGCAGATTTTGGTATCATCCGCAAAGAGGCAAACCTTACCCGACAGCCCTTCCGCTATATCACTAACAAAGATGTTAAAAAGAATCGGACCAAGGACAGATCCCTGGGGCACACCACTGGTAACATCCTTCTCCTCAGAGTGAGCTCCATTTACTTCTACTCTTTGTCGCCTCCCACCCAACCAATTTCTAACCCAAGCAGTAACTTTAGGGTTCATCCCTAGGGTGCTCAGTTTGTTTATAAGTCGCCTGTGAGGAACAGTGTCAAAGGCTTTACTGAAATCTAAATACACCACATCTAGAGCTCTCCCTCGGTCCAACTCCCTGGTCACCCAGTCAAAGAAATCAATCAGATTTGTCTGACAAGACCTGCCTCTGGTGAATCCATGCTGCCTCGGATCCTGTAATCCGCTGGACTCCAGAAACCTCACTATTTTCTCTTTCAACAGCGTTTCCATTAATTTACTCACCACTGAAGTTAAACTAACCGGCCTGTAGTTTTCAACCATATCCTTACTACCGCTTTTGTGTAAAGGCACCACATGAGCCTCTCTCTAGTCCTTTGGCACCACTCCCAACTCCAACGAGGCATTGAAAAGGTCAGTCGGTGGAGTTGCTAGAACGTCCCCAAGTTCCCTCAGTATTCTAGAGTGTATCCCATCCGGTCCCATCGCTTTGTCTACTTTAAGTTGAGCTAATTTCTCACGAACACAGTCTTCTAAAAATTGTTCAAGATGTCCCTCGCTTTTGTTCTTATTTGTGGGTGTTTTCTGAGGTCCTGCTCCTGGTTCTTCATCTTTGAACACAGAACAAAAATATTTGTTAAGCAATTCCGCTTTATCCTTATCAGCTTCTACATATTCCCCCCCTGCACCCTTGAGTCTGACAATACCACTTTTGCCCTTCCTCTTTTCACTAATATATCTGAAAAATGTCTTATCCCCCCATTTTATTGCATTGGCTATTTCCTCCTCCTTTTGAATCTTTGCCTTCTTGACTACTTTGCTAGCTTCTCTAAGTTTTTCCAAATACAGATGCCTGTCTTCCTCTCTCTGTGATCTCTTGTATTTCATGAAGGCCTCCCTCTTTTTCTTCACTCTTTCAGCTACTTCCTTCGAAAACCATAGCGGTCTCCTGTTCCTTTTGCCTTTATTTACCTTTTTAACAAAAAGGTTGGTTGCCTTTAAAATACCCCCTTTCAGTTTTGCCCACTGTTTTTCTACATCCCCCAGCTGTTCACATCCCACTAACGACTTCCTGAGGTATTGGCCCATCTTCGCAAAGTTAGTCTTCCTAAAGTCTAAGATCTTCACCTTGGAATGGATTCTAACAGCCCTAGTCCTAATACTGAACCACACCATCTGGTGATCACTGGATGCAAAATGATCTCCCACTACAACATCAGAAACACTTTCACCATTGGTAAGCACCAAGTCCAGTATGGCCCCTTCACGTGTGGGGTCTGTTACCAATTGCCTGAATAGTTCTCCCTGTAGAGAATCCAGGATCTCCTTACTCCTAGATGATACTGCAGCAGGAATGTGCCAATCAACATCTGGCATATTGAAATCTCCTAGCAGTAGCACTTCCCCTTTCCTAGCAATGCTGCGTATGTCTTCAATTAACTCTCTGTCCACCTCTTCCTCTTGTGAGGGAGGTCTGTATAGCACACCAATGAAAATAGATTTCCCTTTCCCTCTTTCTAGTTTAACCCACAATGCCTCCTCTCTCCCTTTTAAGCTCTGTAATTCCAAAGCTTTAATAGTAGTTTTTACATATAGTGCCACTCCTCCTCCCCTTCTTCCTACCCTGTCCTTTCTGAATAAAGTATAGCCAGGTATAGTTACATCCCAGTCATGGTTTTCTGTGAACCATGTTTCTGTAACTGCCACTAAATCCAAGTCAGCCACTCCCACCAAAGCTTCAACTTCAGAGATCTTATTTCCCATGCTACGGGCATTAATACACACTGCTTTCATATGTTACCCCTGTTACCCATTTCCATAAAGGTATTTAATGTATCACTTACCTGGGGGCTTTCACTTACCTGGGGGCTTTCTTCACCCATCCCCAACGAATCTAGTTTAAAGCCCTCTTCAGTAGATTAGCCAGTCTACTACCAAAGATGCGTTGACCTTTCTTGGACAGATGGATGCCATCTCTGCTCTGCAACCCTTGGAACAGCAGTTGTGAAGACAGCGGTATTACAAGAGGTTGAGCAGGTTGGGCACAGGAGTCCGTCCGATAGTCTCTTAAGAGGGCTAGCATGTGCCATAATGTTCCTGGAAAAAATGGATCTTCAGGTGCTTGCTGAAGGCTTTTGTTGCCTGAATGCTTCTTAAGGTGGATGGCAGCATGTTCCAGAGTGTGGGAGTGTAGAGTGGGAAGGACTTCAGGCGGGCATATTGGGTGCTCTTGCGGATCTGCGTTGGCAGGCTGAGTAGGTATAGTGTGCTTTGCCTGCGGGGCCTGGTGGAGCTGGGGGTGCTATTGACATCTGGAGGTGCTGGGCAGTGAGGCCATTCTGAGCTGTGTGGATGATGGTGAGGACTTTAAATTTGATCTTAGAGGTGATAGGTAGCCAGTGGAAGGATTTTTAGATGGGTGTGATATGTGAGTGCCTGGGCGCTCAGAAGATTATGCGTGCTGCAGTGTTCTAAGCGAGCTGTAGCGGATGGATGGTATGCTTGGGTAGTCTATGATATATGGAGTTGCAGTAGTCAAGCAAGGGGGTGACTGTTGCCTGACAGAATGCGCCAAAGTCATCAGAGGAGAGAAGGGGACACAAGTTGTTTAGTGTCCTGAGCTTGTAATAAATTGCCTTGGTGGTGTTTTGAACATGGGTTTAAAAGTCTACGTGACTCCGAGGTTTGTTTTTTTTTCCATTTTAAATTTTTATTAATGAACAACACACCAGTAAACAACATTTTTAATACAACAAGTTATCCCCAACCCCCCCCCCATCATCACCATAAATCAAGGTATCCAAAGAAAACTGTTCCCACGCAAAAAACCCCGCTACCATGATCAAAACTGTTAATCAAATTCCCCCACTCTGGATAACATTAGTCTATGAAAATTAAATCCCCCACCCTGAATCACCCTCTAACACGGGGAACTCCCCCATGCTAGCTTCCCCCCCCCTTCCCCTCGATTACAGCCACATCTATCAATTCCTGCAAATCAGAACCCTATCTATCCCGGCTATCCTCCCCCGCCTGTCCCACCTCTCCCACCTACTTCCGCACCCTACTACCTCCCCCTAGGCCCTTCCCCTCCTTCCATTCCTCCACCCATTTCCACACCCTCTCCCATTGTGTCCCGCTCCGTCCCCCACCCCCCCGGCGCTGCTCAGTCAACCGGTGCATCAGCCCCACTTCACTCACTCTGCGGACGAAACCAGACACCTGCGGGGCACTTTGTCCCCCCCCAGTGTTGGGCTATTTCACAACGGGCCACTACGAGGCAATGGTGTAGGACCCCCACCTCCCTCCGAGGTATCTCCTCATCTAGCAAATGCAGCAAGCATGTTTCAGGCTTTTGTGGCACTTTATGTCCTGTCATCTCATGTATCACTTCCAGAACCTTCGCCCAATATGCCCACACCGTAGCACAATGCCACCACATATGCATCCAGTCCCCCCTCGCAGTGCAACCCCGCCAGCATTGGTCGCCCCGTCCGAGCCCAGCATTCAAGCGGCGAACAGGCGTCCAATACCATCGGGACAACACCTTATAGGCATTTTCCTTTAGGGATGCTGAGATGGAAACATGCGCTATAGTCCTAAGCACCTTAGTCCACTCCTCCTCACTCCACACTACCCCCAAATCTTCCTCCCATTTCAACATATACAGTAATTTACTCTCCCCTGTCTCCAACAAACCCCTGTATATTCGTGATACTACCCCCTTCTGTCCCAAATGCCCTGAGCATAAAACCTCAAACCAACTCCGACGTCCCCATAGGTCCTTCCACACTCTTGGACGCCTAAGACAATGGCAAAGCTGGAGATACGCATAATAGTCATTCCCTGTCAACCCGTATAGATCCCTAATACCCTCAAACCCATAGATCTCCTGGTTATGCATGAGTTGGGAGACCTGCGTCAGCCCTCCCTTAGCCCACCTCCGAAGGGTCCACACATCTGGCCCCTGCCCCTTCTCAAAACAAGCTTCTAATCCCATGCCCTGTGTGTATCCTTTTCCCGACACCAACTGTTGTTTGTACCGCTTCCACACCTTCAAACTATGCACTATCATGGGGCTGAGAGTGTGGGAAGCTGCGCCCGTTCCTCCCCTCCAGATTACCCTCTCCAGTTCTGCCCCTCCCATCTGATCCTGCTCCATCAGCACCCATTGTTTCCCCTCATCTCGCTGCCACTCATAAACTGTTTTCAGTTGCGCAGCCTCGTAGTATTTCACCAGATTAGGAACTCCCAGCCCCCCCTTATCTTTGGCTCTCTGCAGTGTGCTCATTGCCACTCTTGGGCTTCTCTGCTGCCATATAAATCTATTCACCATCCCTTGCACCCATTTCAGCTTATTCCGCGGAACCTCAACAGGGAGCATCTGGAATAAAAACAGCAAGCGCGGCACCAACATCATTTTAACTGTCGCTATACGCCCAAACCATGATAAAAACCCCTTCCCCCAACCCCCCCCAGCCAACTTTCAATCTGCCCGAGTATCTTTCCATAGTTTAATTTATATAGTTCCGCCGTTTTGTTACTGAGACGTACTCCTAAATATCTTATACTTTCCTTTGCCCACTTAAAAGGGTATTGCTTGGCCAATCGTTCTTGCCCGGCTCCAGAGACCGCTAGGTTTAAAATCTCCGATTTAGCCCAGTTAATGGTAAATCCCGACAACTTGCCATATTCCTCCAGCTCCCACATCACTACTGGAATGCTCACTGTAGGTCTACCCAGGCTTAGAATAATATCATCTGCAAACAGGGAAATCTTATAGTCCCTCGTCCCCACCTGTAATCCCAGGATATCCGCTCTTTCTCGTACCCGCTGTGCAAACGGCTCTAACGCTATGGCGAAAAGCAACGGCGAAAGTGGGCACCCTTGCCGTGTACCCCTCCCCTGCGCGAAAAACCCCGAATATGCCCTGTTCACCCTCACACATGCCTGCGGGTGTTCGTACAGTGCCTTTATCCAAGCTAGAAATTCATTTCCTAGCCCAACCCTCTCTAACACTTGAAATAGGAAGGGCCAAGCTACTTGATCGAAGGCTTTTTCAGCGTCCAGCAACAGGAGCAAGGCTTTCTCCCCGCTCCTTTCAATTGACCAGACTATATTCAATATTTTCCTAATATTGTCTGCAGCCTGTCTACCAGGTACGAAGCCCGCCTGGTCCTGATGTATTAACTTTCCAATTACCTTGTTTAATCTCGCTGTTAGTACCTTCGCCAGTAGCTTGGCATCAAGGTTAAGCAGAGAAATGGGCCGGTAAGATGCGCAGTCCTGCGGGTCTTTCCCCTCTTTATGAATAACCGTGATCCCCGCCCATCCCATCGTGTCCGCAAGTCTCCCTCCCTCCCTGGGCAAGTTAAATAACTTCACCAGCGGCTCAATCAGGAGATTCCCAAACCGCCTATAGAATGGTGCTGCTAATCCATCTAGTCCTGGAGCTTTTCCAATTTTTAATTGCCGGATTGCCCTCTGCACCTCCTCCCCACTTATCGGCCTATACAGTTCACCTCGCTCCTCCCTCCCCAGTTTAGGCAAGCTTACTGAGTCGAGATATCTGCTCACAGCTTCCTCTGTTGCCGAGTCACGAGCTCTATAAAGCTCCTGGTAGAACACTCTAAAGGTATCCCTAATCTCTCCATCTTTAGTTACCACAGCACCTCCCTTAGGGCGAACTCGGATGATATGGGAGCGCAGCTTTCTCTGTCGTAGCCTCTGCGCCAAATATTTCCCGGCCTTATCTCCCCCCTCGAAGACCTCTTGCCGTAAAAGTTGTATCTGGTACTGTATACGGTCTGTCTGCAGTTCATTTAACTGTGCCTGCACCACCATTACCTGTCTCCAATGAGATCTCGACCTCACCCGCGCATCCATCTCTTCCAGTTCTAATAGACGAATCCTCAAAGCCCCTTCCCTGCTCTCTCTTTCCCTCTTTATCTGTGCTCCCCATTTAATGAGCACCCCTCATATCACTGCTGTTTTGTAGCCATCCCAGACCCCTCCCCATGCAACCTCCCCATTATCATTAGTTATAAAGTACTCCCTAGTTTCCCTCCCTACCTCTTCCCAGACCCGCTCGTCATTCAGCAACGACTCATTTAATCTCCAATATTGGAGTCCCTTCCCTTCAGCCACCATCCGCAGGAAACCACCACAGGGGCATGGTCAGACCATGTAATAGCCTCCATAGCTGCATCCATAACACGACCCCCTGCTTCCTTAGAAACCCAAATTGCATCTATCCGGGAGTAAGACCCGTGCATGGGCGAAAAATATGAAAATTGTCTCCTCCCTGGGTATTGTAACCGCCACGCATCAACCAGTCCATTCTGCACCACAAACTCTCGGTATCTTTTCCTATCCGCCCGCTTACCCTCTCGAACCCCAGTTGCATCCTTTGCTGGATTCCAGGTGAGATTAAAATCTCCACCACATATTATGGTACCCTCCCCCATGTTTCCTACTGCCTCCATCAGTTGCTTCCAAAATTCACCCTGTGACCCTGTGGGAGCATATAGATTCACGATGCAATACCACTCATTCCCCACCCGCACCCTCGCCAGGATATATCTCCCTCCCTTATCCCTGACAACGGAATGCACCTGGGTGTTTAACCTGGAGGCTAACACTATGGCCACCCCCCCTTTCTTTCTCTCAACTGTGTTAGAGGCGTGGAGACAGACCCCAAATCCCCTGGGCTTGACCATATATTCCGTTGTTTTGGTAAGGTGCGTTTCCTGTATCAGCCCTATCCCCGCCTTTTGGCGAGCCAGCTCATCATGCAGCTTCTGCCGCTTAAAAGGCGAGTTCAGGCCCTTAACATTTAACGATACAATTTTTAAATCACCCATTCTGATATACCTCACTCCCCACTGCCAGCCCGTCTAGGATCCTACCCCCCCCCCCTTCTCCCTCCCCCTCCCCTCCCCAACTCCATCCTCCCCCCACCCCCCTCCCCTCCCCAACTCCATCCTCCCCCCCACATCTCTCTCCAAGGAGAGATTCGTCTTCCATTATGGTGACAGCCTCCGGGTCTGCCTGTCCCTCCCCTTCCATCCCTCATCACCCCCCACTCTCACCCTTATCTCCCCCACATTAACCCCAACCTACCCCCTCCTACCTTCCCACAACCCCCCACTCCGCGCCCCTGTTTAACCTCTTACCACCTCCCCCTCTACCCTCCTCTTCCTAATGTGCCCCTATAGCAACAGCCAAACACTTAAAATATATATACATAACTTTACTGCAGATCCCATAGCTATAGCTGTTCTGCTTCAAACCACTCCATTCTCTTCAGCAGTTGTCCTGGGACTCTCCCCCTGCAGTCGCGCCAGTCTTCGGCCCTCCGCTGGGACCTGATGCCACCGCTGAGCTCTCTGAGATGAATGTGAGGACGTCGACGTGGTAGCTGTCTGTTGGGCTAAAGTCCCGCACCCTTCAGGGATGTTCGGCATTTCCAAGTCTTTCAGCGCTCCCCATGCTTCCTCTTTAGTTTGCACCCGTTTCAACCTGCCCCTGGCCGTGATCAACAGGCCAAAGGGGAACAGCCATTTATATCTTATGTCCTCTTTTCTCAGGTATTTCGTAACTTCCTTTAATTCTCTCCTGCGCTGCAGCGTTCCCCCGGATAGATCTTGAAAAAACTCCAGTGAGTGGTCTTCCCACTGGAACAGCCACACTTTCCTGGCTGCCATCAGCAACCTTTCTTTAATCCTGAAGGAGCCCAGGCATACCACAATGTCTCTTGGTTTGTCTCTTTTGGGGCCCAGGCTCCTATGTGCTCTCTCTATTTGTGACAATTCGATCTCGGTGCCCCCCTCTGAGTCTGCTGTCTCAAGCAGGGAACTAAAGATTTTAACAATCACATCCTCACAGTTTCGATACCTAGCTTCTTCTGGGAGGCCCCGGACCCGGAGGTTGCATCTTCTGGATCTGTCCTCTAGGTCCTCCGCCTTCAGCTGCTGCTCCTCCTGAACGCGTTTAAGGTCTGCCCAGCCTTTTTGCAGCTCGTCCATTTCCTCCCCCTGCTGCTGCATTTGGGTCTCCATGTCTTCCAATCGTTTGCCAATCTCACCAATATCTTGTCTCACGGAGCGTATGGACTCTCTGAGCTCACGCGCCACCCCACCGATGTCTGATTTAATCTCCTCCTTCAACTCAATGAGCCAGTCTTTCAGTTGCGCAATCCCTCCAGGACTACAGCTTCACTCCAACTCTTCTCCCAGCGCCTGGGATTCTGCTGACTGTTTGCTGTTCTCTTTGACCCTCTCCTTGCCAGTCTGGACTGCTCCGTATGATGATCTAAATTCTGCCAACTTCTTTCGCGCTGACATCCCTGCTTTAGTTTTATCCATGTTGGCTCAGGGTTAGGATCGTTTTGTGGCACAGCTGTGTTTATTACTTTGACTGAAGATACTGTAGGATGTTGTTGCTGTGGTCCATTTAGCAGCACTGGGACCACTCCTCTCACTGTCCCCCCTGCAACGTCTAGGCCTTGAGGCCCCTCAAGAACCAACTCTCTCCTCCACTCCTCCTGGGCTCTGGTCCTTCTGTAGCCTCCTCTCCGCTACCCTCCTTGCCTGGTGGTGCTCTCACCTCACTCCGTGCTGTTTTCCTTCTGTCTCCACAGCTGGCTGCCCCTTCGGGGTTCCTCTATGCCCCCTCCACACTGTAGACGCTTCCCCCTCAGCTCTTCTTATGTCACTCTGCACTTCCACAGACTTTGCCCGGCCCTCCTCCACGATCGGCACTGTTGGAGCAAACTGCGTTACTCAAGCCGCCACCGCCGCCGCACTCTAACACCTGCAGCTCCTCACTTCAAACAGGCAAGCAAAGATTACTGTGCGCTTCGGCCCTCCTGCCGCGGTGGATTTTGAATTTTTCCACCAGAACCGCCTCTCTGCTGCACTACCCAGTAACCGGGATTTCCACTTGCCAGGCCGTTCACTTAGCGCTCCTTTCTGCTTTGGCCTCTCCACACTTCTTGCGCTCAAGCCGCGGTTGTGGGCCCACCACGCGGTCGGTGTCTCCGGCCTCTCGTAAGGCACCTCCTTCAAATGGATCGCGTATATAGTGCCGATCCGCCGCTTTTCGCCGCTCCCCGACGTTCGGTTCTAGCGGCACCGATGCCCCTCCTATGCCCCTCACATTTACCTCAAAGAGGGGTAATTAAGCCCCTTTTTCGCAGGCTTAGATGGCGGAGCTCTCCTTCTACCCCACCATCTATCCCGATGACGTCACCGGAAGCCCACTCCGAGGTTTTTGAGCTGAATTTTGACTTGGAGGTCTGTGTCTCCAAGTCTGACTGTTACAGAAGGCGAAAACCCGGGATCGCTGGTGACGTGAAAGATATCGGTCTTGCTGAGATTGACTGCTAAGTTTCGGTGCTGGAACCACTTGACAATTTCCTTGAAACAGGCTGAGAGATTGGAATAGTTTGGGGCTGTAAAGAACCATTATGTCACCAGCATAGATCAGATACCTTACCTTCCATTTAATTTTTGGATAGTTGTGCATAGAGGGCAGATATAGAGGTTGATCAATAATTGTGAAAGTATAGATCCCTGGGGCACTCCATGTGGCAGGGTGTACAGGGAGGATGCGGTCTTTCCTAGCTTGACCTGTTGGCAATGGTGCGAGAGTATGAATGGAACCATTGGAGGGGTTTGCCCTGCACTCCAATCTCGTGGAGTTGGTCCAGCAGTGTTTGATGTGATACTGTGTCAAAAACTGAGGCGATGTCCAGGAAGAGTAGTATGAAGCACCTTGATTTGTTCTCCATTCCTTGAATAAGGGTCGATAGTAGCAAAATCAGCAGATTCTGCACTGTGTTGGGGGCAAAAGCCGTGCTGGTACTGGTTGAGGAGTGCATGCTGGTTGATGTATTCCTGGAGCTGAATTTGGACTGCCTTCTCTATGATTTTTGCCAGGAAGAGTACTCTGGCAATAGGTTGGTATGAGATTAGTGACCCGGGGTCTAAGTTGTGTTTCTTTAAAAGGGGACAGATGGAGGCCTGTTTGAGTGGTGGGGGAAGGTAGACATGGGATAGAGATGTTTTCACTATGGCCAATATGAGTGGTAAGAAGTGATTCTTTGTAGCCTTTATCCACAACACCAGGCATGGGTCCAACGGGGAGGTCGTTGTATTGATGTGTGAGATGATGTCATCGAGTTAATCAGGGGTTAAGTCTCTGAAGGTGGTCCAGGACTGGGAGGCATCCGTTGTCTTGCTCAGAGTGAGTATGATGAGTGTGTGTGTGTGGGGGGGGGGGGTTTGATGGAGCCATGCTTCCTCTGAAGGTACACAGCCATGTCCTAGGGGTTGATGACATTGTTTTGGCGTGGTCGGGTGGGGGTTCCTCGTGAGTGATCTGATTAGGTCAAAGAGCTTCCAGGGCTTGTTGAGGGCTTTGAGAAGGGTGTTGTGGGTTTCTTGGACTTGAGTGTGCTGTTACAACAGGTCTTGAGTTATCTAGGTATGTGGCATGCAATTGGAATCTCAGAATGCCAATGGAGGAAATTCAATGTGGTGAAGAGCTCATTTCTGTTCTCTTAACTTGGCGGAGTACCATGGTGCATGACATCATTGCTTGATGGATCTAGGCTGGGAGGGTTGCAGAGGCAGCGGCGGAGATGGTCATGTGCCATGTGTTGATTGCTGCTTCGAGGTTTGCTTCAGTCTCAAGTGATAATTCCTTCAGGGTTGGTAGAGTGTTTTGCAGGAAGGCTACGATGAGCAGTCGCTTCACTTGATGTTACACTGCACAATAAGAAATTAAGTCTATGGCATTTATAAAAGGTGAAGGTCGTTTTGCTGATAGATTGATACATGTGTAATTGCCATTTTCGAATAGGTTTATTTAAATGTGGAGGATGCATGCCACATTTAGATTCCCAGGAGGCAGGGGGAGGGATTGGTTAGGGTGTGCCTACAGTATCAACGTGGATTCTCCATCTTACAAGCAGAATTCACGTCACGTTGGTTAGCAAAAAAGTAGATGTTGGTGGTTACAGCTGCTGCACGAATAAGTACCTGCTTGAAGGGGCAGCTTTAAAGGCTGAAGTGTGGCACCCCTGATCACTTTCTTACCTCTATCATCCCCCGACCATGATCCTTCCCCCAATTATAATTCCTCTCCAGCCCTCTAAGATATCCAATCCACCTCATTTCCTCTAGGCTTCCAACACTATCCCATCAGAATCACCCCACCTGACCCACACTATGGCAAGAATAACTCCCTGGGCCACTTCCAGCTGACTCCCCCATCCCCTTCCTTGGTCTTGCTCCTGCTGTTGTGGCTCCAAAATGGTCCCTATATCCCCTAGTGGTACTCTCACAGTAATACCACTAGGGGGTCACTGCTAAATAAGGGAATTTTGGGTGAAGAGGTTTTCATTCCAGGGGGTTTGGGTGAGGGGATTAGATGCCTTTGGGAATAGGAGTATTGGATGTCTTTGGTGGAGGGATAAGGAAGAGATCTCGAGGGGGGGGCACGGAGGGGAAACTGGTGCTGCAGAATTGGATGTACTTGGGATGGGGAGCAGCTAAAAGCTGCTCTCATGCATATGTGGGGAGTTGTAGCATGTTTTTCCATACATGCAGCTTTTTTAAAATGGCTGCTTCCTCTGAACATGGGAAGACATTTACGACACTCATGTACAGTCCTGCACCTACTTTACAAGAGTCTCTGCACTGGGAATTTTCCATGCCCTCATTCTGAACATCTAAACATCCTATCTAAAATCTGCCTTTACACAATTGATGCTATTGAAAATCCTTTTAAATGCTCTGGCACTATCCGTATAGTGCCAGGGCAGAGTTAGAGAGAATGGAAGAACATTTTACCTAACTATAAGGACAGTGACTAAATTCAGCTGCTAACCCTACGGCTAAATGATTTTCTTTAAAGTAGGCTAGCAAAAAGACTGTCCTATATAATACTGTTCACCTATATGGATAGTGGCTGAATATTGCTTCTTCTATTGGCATATTTGAGTGTTGCTGGCTATAGATATAACAGCACTGAATATATGTGTTTACATTAGATGCCATAGCCTGATTGCCCAGACTAAATTCTGGCCATCTGACTTCACATAAGCATTAAATTAGGTACCTTCAGTTTTCAGTATTAGTAGTTGCATCCCTTTATCCTTCATTTCTACTGAACTTGGTAACTTTCCATGATTAGTATAAATCAATGCCCACTAATGTATATCAATACAACCAGAGTAACATTAAGTGATGCCAGATCCATTCTTAATGCTATTAAATATTGGCAGAATCTCAAAGGGTCAATATTGCTCTGCTGCGTAGTGCATCTCTTCTCCCATCCTCCTTTAGAACCGTAAACTTAAGCTGCACTTGCATTATGCTCTGCTTTGTTACAGTCTCTGGAAGATGCTATGAAAAAAGCCCTCTCCAGTCACTTGGAAGAAGTCGTCTTAGGTTTACTGAAAACACCAACTGAGTTTGATGCCCATGAGCTCAAGTGTGCCACAAAGGTATGCAATTCATCCACGCTGAATTCTGCAGTGAAAGAGACCCTGGCTTTCAAGTTACTTTCACAATGTTCTTGAATATTCGTAGAATAATGGTTCTTTGGTTGGACCTTGTCCTAGTTTACAGTTTCACAGCATGCAAATGAGTGCATGATGGGTGTCTGACTTAATTATGATGCAGAATAAATGAGCAAAACATGCCAAGAATAGCCTAGTGGTTAGAGCACTAGCTTGTTAACAAAAAGAAAATGGGTTTGATACCCACTAGCACTTCTTGTGGCCTTGGGCAAGTCACTTAACCCTCCATTGCCTCTAAAGAAAGGCCTGGCAATCTATTGCCAGGAAAACCCAGGAGCTGCCAGGTTGCCAGGAGTCAGCACTGATTTGAAGGCACACCTTGCACAAGTGCCACACATCTTTCTCCATATATCGCAGTGAAACATTTGTTTGTTGTTGTTTTTTTTTTATTTACCATCTCATATTTTAGTTATATGATGTCAGATTATAAAATAGATTTTATCATTTTTTCACAGGGCCTTGGTACTGATGAAGATACCCTGATTGAGATTCTGATATCAAGGTCTAATAAAGAACTCGAAGCAATTAAGACGTTTTACAAGCAAGGTAATCTAGGATCTAGACCCATTGTTCAAAGCAGGAAATGTTAATCACCTGGGAAAAATAAAACATATTCTCTTCTGGGAGGATGTTGAAAAAAAACACATATGCTCAAGTGGGAAAACATTTAAATGTCGACATATTTGCTTGTTAACTAGAGAGTACTGGCCATGTAGACTCAAATTCTACGAAATGCAAAAAATTATGCGGATGAGTAAATTGATAAAGAACAGAACCAGCCCAGATTTCTTTGTTCATTCTTTTCACAGCATGAGAAACTGTGTTGGTTGTATATTGCCAAGTATTTGACCACTGACCTAGCTTAGGAATTTCACTGTCCTAAACAATTCCATGTTAAAAGTCTAACTATAGTCTCTGTAGTTTGCTGGAGTTATATAAATCCAGGTGGTAAATTATGAGATTGCAGACCTACTATTAGTAATCTGCGAACTATCATTAAAGTCATCTGTAGTACCTGTAGATTGGAGAATGTTCACTTTTTTAAAAAGGGTTCCAGGGGTGATCTGGGAAAATACAGATCGCTGAGGCTGATGTCAATAGCGAGAAAAATGGTAGAAACTATTATAAAGAATAAAATTACTGATCATGTAGATAGTCATGGTTTAAAAGAGAAAGCCAACATGGATTTAGCCAAGGAAGATCTTGTCCTACTAATCTGTTATATTTTTTGAAGGTGTGAATAAACAAGTAGATAAAGGTGCGCCAGTTGATATATCTGGATTTTCAGAAAGCCTTTAACAAGATCCCTCGTGAAAGACTTTGGCGAAATTAAAAAATCATGGGATAGGAGGCAGCATACTATTGTGGATCAGGAACTGGTTAAAAAAGATAGAAAACAGACAATTTTCTCAGTGAGAAAGGCGAATAGTGGAATACCCCAGGGATCTGTGCTGGGTCAGTTGATTTTTAATATATTCATAAATTACCTGGAAATGGGAATAAGGAATGAAGTGATCAAATTTGCAGATAACTCAAAATTATTCAAAGTTGTTAAAACATAAGAGACTTGTGAAAAATAGCAAGAGGATTGTGATAAATTGGAAAACTGGACATCCAAATGGCAGATGAAATTTAATGTGAACAAGTGCAAAGTTATGCACTTAGGAAAGAACAGCCCAAACTACGGTTACACGATGCAAGGTTTCACATTAGGAAACAACACCCAGGAAAAGAATTTAGGAGTCATCATGGATAATACGTTGAAATCCTCCACCCAGTGTGCAGCAGCGGCCAAGAAAGCAAGTAGAAGGCTAAGAATCATAAAGAAAGGAATGGAGAATAAAATCAAGGATATTATAATGCCTCTGTATCATTCCATGGTGCTACCACATCTTGAATATTGTGTGCATTTCTGGTCGCCATATCTTAAAATGTATATAGCATAATTAGAAAAGGTACAGAGAAGAATCACCAAAATGGTAAAGCGGATGGAGAGATACCCCTTTGAGGAAAGGCTGAAAAGGTTAGGGCTCTTCAACTTGGGAAAGAGATGGCTGCGGTGAGATGTGATAGAGGTCTATAAATTCATGAATGAAGTGGAATGGGTAAACATACAGTAGATCGATTGTTTACTCCATCAAAAAAGTAGAAAGACTTGGGGACATGCAATGAAGCTACAATGTAACCCATATAAGACTAATAAGAGAAAATATTTTTTCACTCAATGCCTAATCAAACTCTGGAATACATTACCAGAGGATTTAGTAAAAGCTCTTAATGTAGCTAGGTTTTAAAAAGGTTTGACAAGTTCCTGGAGGAAAGGTCCATAAACCATTATTAAAGAGGACACAGGAAATCCACTGTTTATCCCGGGACCAGCATTGTGGAACTTGTGCAGCTTTTTGGAAACCTGACAGGTACTTATGACCTGGATTGGCCACTGTTGGAAACAGAATACTGGGCTTGTTGTACCTTGATCTGAACCAGTATGACATTTCTTATGGTGTTGTTGTGGAAATATTAGAAAACACAATATCACAATATGCAGACCCATTTGTTGTAGTGCATTATATGAAAGAATCAGAATATTCAACAGTAGAAATGATCATGCCCTATGCACTAAGATATGCCATACTGGGTCAGACCAAGGTCCATCAAGCCCAGTATTCTGTTTCCAACAGTGGCCAATCTCGGTCATATGTACTGTCACACCCTCATCGGGCCCCTCCGGTGGAGACTGGTATTATGGCTTAATACCTTTTCTTGGCTTTCTATATGCTATAGATAGCCCTGCCTGGCCCTCTGTGGGTGGTAGTTGTACCGTCTTCTTGTAATCACTCAAACACACAGTTCACACTTTAAATCAAGGGCTTTATTCCCCGTCCAATGAGGTATTCTTTTTCTTGAAGAACAAAATAATCAAAAGCCACTCTGGCAAATAACAGAAGCAAACATTGAACAAAAAGTGCTTTCCTCAGCTTTAACTTTTTAACAAAAGAAAAACAGTTCTCTTCATGAGCACTTAATCCTTTTCTTTTGTTGATATAAATCAATCAGGATTCACTTTAAACTAAGCAACTTCTGCCAGTTACTGTGTTGCTGTTTAAACCTTCCTTGTACATGTATTTTCTTATCTCAGTGAAAACTCTTCCTCTTCAGTTGTCACTAACGAGCATTCCATGGGTTCAGTGTTATCTGGTACATTAGAAATATCATATGGCATTAAAGGATAACCATTTGTACCTACGTTTTCTGTAGCAGCTGTCCTGCCGAGCTCACTCTGGTTAATCACGTCAGCTACGTGACTGCTTCCTGGCTTTAGGCTAAAACACTGCTGGGTATTACCGTATACTCTGGATAATGGCTTGTAAGAGCACTCCTCCTGTGTAAAGCTATGAGGTAACTGCCCATAAACACTGGTATTAGAGTCAAACAGCTTGTGTCCTGCCTTGAATGGGTTAAAGGCTAATTCCTCTGATACAGCTGTGGGAGTTTTCAGTGCTGACAACGGCACTCGAGAGAAGTCTGAGCATTTAAAGTTGCTAGCAGAATTATAAGGTAAGAGACCTTCCTTTCTCTTGTAACTGCCCGTATAAGGAAAGAAGTTGTTTCCTTTTCCCTTTATCTCTGCTCTAGGCTGGCTTCTTCCATTAATCCTGGACTTAGCCCATTCGGGTGTAAAACAGTCCTGTTCCACTTTGAATGCCTTGCTTCCTGCAACAGGATTCCTCCCTCTTCTCTTCTGGCTTTCACACACACTGTGTTCAACAGCTGATCTCCACACGTACTCACATAGTCCTGAGACTCATTCAAGCTGTCCTCTGGTATATGTTGCTGACACTCTCTCTCATTTCCTTCCTTCCACCAACTTTGGTCCTGGAGATGAGATTGGCTTATAGTGTTTCTTTCTCTTTCCCTCCGTTCCCACGACTGAGGTTGTTGCTTCCACCTCTGTCCGTGCTCACTCTCCCTCACTGCTTGTGAGTGTGCCTTATGTATCTGTCCCCGGGTTCCACCCCTTCTCAGCTGATCCCTATCAGGTAAATCAACCTCCATTCTCATGCTGGCTGGGTGTGTCTTTTTACCCTTTTTCCACGTGTGCTGTGGTTGCTCATAGTAACTATTTGACATGTTTTTGTTTACCTCATCAGGTTCTGCCTGATTTTCTCCGTTAATCTCCATTTCCTCTGGGTCCCCTGGGTTTACCTTGTGACACATTCCCCCCCTTAAAACATTACTTGCTGCCGCCATTTCAGGTGGACAGCATGTAATTCGTGAGAGCGCGTCCGCGTTACCATGCAGTTTTCCCGCTCGATGTTGAACCTTGAAATGAAAAGCCTGCAGAGCCAAATGCCACCGGGTTAGTCTGGCATTGTTATTTTTCATCTGATGTAGCCATTTTAGTGGGGCATGATCAGTTATTAACATGAATTGCCTCCCAGTGAGATAAAAACGAAAAGCTTCAATAGCCCACTTAATAGCCAGGCATTCTCTCTCTATTGTAGCATAGTTCCTTTCCGCGGGAGAGAGCTTCCTACTGAGATAGGCCACAGGATGCTCGCTGCCCTCGAATATCTGGGACATCACCGACCCTACCCCCGTGTCTGACGCGTCGGTTTGTAGTATAAAGGGCAGGTTAAAATCAATGCCTCGTAAGATCGGGGCGTTACACAATTTCTCTTTAAGGGTCCTAAATGCTATCTCTGCCTCGGGAGTCCACCTAACCTTATTTGGCGCATTTTTCTTTAACATCTCTGTAAAAAGAAGGCTTTCTTCCGCAAAGTGAGGTATGAAGCGGCGATAATAACCTAATAATCCTAGGAAACTCCTCACTTGTTTTTTGGTACAGGGCCTAGGGAATTCCTGCACGCTTTTTATTTTACTGGCCAATGGCTTTACCACGCCTCGTCCGATCATGTGGCCTAGATATTTAGCCTCCTCCGTGGCGAACATACATTTGTCCGGATTAAGTGTGAGGCCTGCCCTTCTGAAAGCTCTGAGAACCGCCTCAACCCTAGTAAGGTGTTGTGGCCATGTTGTGCTATAGATTACTACGTCGTCCAGGTACGCAAGAGCGTATTCATGGTGTGGACGTAGAACCTGGTCTACCAGCCGTTGGCACGTGGCCGCGGCTCCATGTAACCCAAACGGCATTCGCCGAAATTGGTACAGTCCAATAGGCGTAGAAAATGCCGTTTTTGGTTTCGAATCCCTGGTCAATGGGATTTGCCAGTACCCTTTACTCATATCTAATGTGGTTAAGTATTTCGCCTGCCCCAAACGATCTAGTAGGTCGTCGATCCGGGGCATGGGATACGCATCAAACTGCGAAATGTCATTGAGCTGTCGGAAGTCTATACAGAACCTTAAAGTTCCATTGGGTTTGGGTACCAGTACTATCGGACTGGACCATGGGCTCCTGGACTCCTCTATTATGCCTGTAGCGAGCATTTCCTTTACTTGGGCAATTACTTCTTGGGTTCTAGACTCGGCCATTCTATATGGTCGTTGTCTTATAACCCGTCCAGGAGTCGTGATGATTTCGTGGGCTACAAGATGTGTTTCTCCGGGTAGGGTAGTTAATACGTCAGAGAATTTTACGAGTAACCGCATTAACTCCTGTTGTTGTTGAGGGGTTAAGTCCGTGCCCATCTTAGGAGAGGGTCTTTTAGCCCAATCCGCTATTTGGGGTCCTAAGTCTTCTTCCAGCCTTTCCTCCCCTAAGGCCGTTAAGCTCTTTACCTCTCGCATCCCCGTGGAGCCAAATCCATTCTTCCCTCTTTCTGTGGATGATAAGGAGGGTACTTCCTCAACAATTGGGAACCCTACGCGCTCACAAATTAGCTGTGCCACTCGATCACCTGTATGTATTTTGAAATCTTTGTCCCCAAAATTAAATAGGAGGACCTTTACCGGGCCTCGATAATCCGGGTCAATAACTCCCGCACCCACATCTATCGAGTACCGTACCGCTAGACCCGATCTCGGAGCTATGCGGCCGTAACACCCTTCCGGCACTTTAACCTGAATGCCAGTGTCTATTAATGCCTTCCCACCTTTAACCACTACCGCGTTCTCTGCACTAAAGAGATCGTATCCCGCAGCTACTGCGGATGCTCTCTTTGGGCCCTTAGCATGTTCAGTAATTTTACAAAATTGTAGAGTAAACTTTGGCTTTACTGGCGTAGGCGATTCCCGGGCCTGTGACTCCCTTTTTAGTGGTTTTCCAAAAAGTGGGCTGGGAATACTAGCTATTATAGCTTCTGCCTGTACTTCCTTAGCTGCTGAGGGACACGGTGTGGCTGCAGGGACCAATATTTCTTGTAAATCCTTCTCCATTTCTCGGCAGAAGGGAAGCCAGTCCCGCCCAAGGACAACCGCATATGGTAAGTTGGGTACCACTGCTATCAGCATTTGGTGTATGGCCCCTAAACCCTGTATGCCTACCTCATACAATGGATAGTGGGACGCTTCTCCATGAACGCATCGTATGCGCACTTGACCCTCTACTTGATTCGAGGGGAATGACCGATGCTTCTCTATGATACTCCAAAAATCTTGTGAGATCATACTTTGATCCGCCCCTGAATCAAGTAGAGCTAAGACCAGTACTCCCTCCACCCGAACCATTTGAACAAATCCCTCAGGTATTGGTTCCTCCTTTTCTATTACAAGGGCCGTCTTAACCTTACATTCTCCTCGAATGTGTCCAGGCTTTCCACATTTGTAACATTTCTTAATGTTTGTGGAGGAAACCTCTTTGGCCATATTACCACTAGGTGCCTTAATTCTTTCATACCTCTTCCATTCATCTGATTCATCCATACCTGCTACTTTTAAAAGGTTTACCCTGGATGTATCAGTTCTCTTAGCTTCCCTGAATACTTCAGCCATCCTAGTTGCTTCCTCCATATTGGAGCAATTCTGTAACGTAAGAAACGTTTTCATCTCTGGGGTTACTGCCAACAAGAACTGTTCTAGAATAATTTCGTCTAGAATTGATTCTACTGGTTTTCCCTCTGGATCTAACCATTTATAGGCAAGATTCCTAAGCCTTTGATACAATGCTTTCGGGGTTTCAGTTATATGCATGTGTGCCTCTCTAAACAATCGCCTATAATGCCTAGGTGAAAGGCCTAGTCTGTCTTTTACAGCCCTTTTAATTTCTACATAATTATTAGCCAGGCTGGCCGGCATAGCTTTAAATGCAGACAAAGCTTCACCGCTTAGGGTCATTGCAAACCGCATTGCCCATTGCTCAGATGGCCATTGAAGATTACTAGCAATCCTCTCAAAAGCTTCTATAAAATCATCCGGATTGTCCTCCGGTTTTAACTGTCCCAAAGGACAAAGCAAAGTTAGTGTTCATCTCTACTTGCGGTATTGATGTAGTACGTGCTACTTCTTCACCAGTTTTTTCAGCAGAGCGTCCACAGCTTCTAATAGCGGCCTTTGCTGCTCCCTCGCAGAAGCTATGTATTGCTCCTGTAAATGCTGCACCATTCGGGCTTGCTTGTCCCACTGTTCAGCTATCCACGACATCACGTCCTGTGGTTCCATCTTCTCCAGACGCTGTTCCTGTAAAAAAAAGAAACGAGAAAGGCCCACCAAGTGCGGTATCTTTTATACAGGACTTTACTCTAAACTAGAGCACCCCCTCTTTCCTCACAGGATATCCTATCCCAGTCCACACAGGCTACTATTACCTTAGTCTCCTGGCAGACTCAAGCATGTGAGAAAAGGGTCTTTTCCAGTCCTCTGGCCGACCTGCCAGCGAATATTCCACTGCACTTGTCTTGTGATGCCAATATTCTCCTTCCTTTAGGCAATGTCTTTTTGTTTCTTTCCAAAAATATTTTGCCTCCCCAAAAAAAAATATCCTCACTCCTACGCCATTTTTATGTCACACCCTCACCGGGCCCCTCCGGTGGAGACTGGTATTATGGCTTAATACCTTTTCTTGGCTTTCTATATGCTATAGATAGCCCTGCCTGGCCCTCTGTGGGTGGTAGTTGTACCGTCTTCTTGTAATCACTCAAACACACAGTTCACACTTTAAATCAAGGGCTTTATTCCCCGTCCAATGAGGTATTCTTTTTCTTGAAGAACAAAATAATCAAAAGCCACTCTGGCAAATAACAGAAGCAAACATTGAACAAAAAGTGCTTTCCTCAGCTTTAACTTTTTAACAAAAGAAAAAACAGTTCTCTTCATGAGCACTTAATCCTTTTCTTTTGTTGATATAAATCAATCAGGATTCACTTTAAACTAAGCAACTTCTGCCAGTTACTGTGTTGCTGTTTAAACCTTCCTTGTACATGTATTTTCTTATCTCAGTGAAAACTCTTCCTCTTCAGTTGTCACTAACGAGCATTCCATGGGTTCAGTGTTATCTGGTACATTAGAAATATCATATGGCATTAAAGGATAACCATTTGTACCTACGTTTTCTGTAGCAGCTGTCCTGCCGAGCTCACTCTGGTTAATCACGTCAGCTACGTGACTGCTTCCTGGCTTTAGGCTAAAACACTGCTGGGTATTACCGTATACTCTGGATAATGGCTTGTAAGAGCACTCCTCCTGTGTAAAGCTATGAGGTAACTGCCCATAAACACTGGTATTAGAGTCAAACAGCTTGTGTCCTGCCTTGAATGGGTTAAAGGCTAATTCCTCTGATACAGCTGTGGGAGTTTTCAGTGCTGACAACGGCACTCGAGAGAAGTCTGAGCATTTAAAGTTGCTAGCAGAATTATAAGGTAAGAGACCTTCCTTTCTCTTGTAACTGCCCGTATAAGGAAAGAAGTTGTTTCCTTTTCCCTTTATCTCTGCTCTAGGCTGGCTTCTTCCATTAATCCTGGACTTAGCCCATTCGGATGTAAAACAGTCCTGTTCCACTTTGAATGCCTTGCTTCCTGCAACAGGATTCCTCCCTCTTCTCTTCTGGCTTTCACACACACACTCTGTGTTCAACAGCTGATCTCCACACCTACTCACATAGTCCTGAGACTCATTCAAGCTGTCCTCTGGTATATGTTGCTGACACTCTCTCTCATTTCCTTCCTTCCACCAACTTTGGTCCTGGAGATGAGATTGGCTTATAGTGTTTCTTTCTCTTTCCCTCCGTTCCCACGACTGAGGTTGTTGCTTCCACCTCTGTCCGTGCTCACTCTCCCTCACTGCTTGTGAGTGTGCCTTATGTATCTGTCCCCGGGTTCCACCCCTTCTCAGCTGATCCCTATCAGGTAAATCAACCTCCATTCTCATGCTGGCTGGGTGTGTCTTTTTACCCTTTTTCCACGTGTGCTGTGGTTGCTCATAGTAACTATTTGACATGTTTTTGTTTACCTCATCAGGTTCTGCCTGATTTTCTCCGTTAATCTCCATTTCCTCTGGGTCCCCTGGGTTTACCTTGTGACAGTACCTAGCAGTTTCCCCAAGAGACACAGGTTCCACAATGCTTGTATTGGTTCAAGCATTGATATCCTGGTTCCCTTCTTAATAATGGTTTATGGACCTTTCCTCCAGGAACTTGTCCAAACCTTTTTTAAACCCAGCTACACTAACAGCCTTTACTACATCCTCCGGTAACAAATTCCAGAGTTTGATTACAAGTTGAGTGAAAAAATATTTTCTTTTATTAGTCTTAAATAGTTTACCCTGTAGCTTCATTGCATGTCCCCTAGTCTTTCTATATTCTGATAAGGTAAACAATCGATCTACGTTTACCCGTTCCATTCCGTTCATTAATTTATAGACTTCTATCATATCTCCCCTCAGCCGTCTCTTTTCAAGGTTAAAGAGCCCTAACCTTTTTAGCCTTTCTTCATAGGAGTATCCTTCCATCCCCTTTACCATTTTGGTGGCTCTTCTCTGAACCTTTTCTAAAATCGCTATATCCTTTTTAAGATACGGCGACCAGAATTGCACACAATATTCAAGGTGCGGTCTCACCATGGAACGATATAGAGGCATTATAATATCTTTTGTTTTATTTTCCATTCCTTTCCTTATGATACCTAGCATTCTATTTCCTCTCTTGGCAGTCGCTGCACACTGGGCCAAGGGTTTTAACATGGTATCCACAATGACGCCTAAATCTTTTTCCTGGGTGGTGGTTCCTAATGTGGAACCTTGCATCGTGTAACCATAGTTTGGGTTGTTCTTCCCCAGGTGCATAACCTTGCACTTGTCCACATTAAATTTCATCTGCCATTTTGATGCCCAGTCTTCCAGTTTATCAAGATCCTCTTGCTATTTTCCACAATCCTCTTGGGTTTTAACAACTTTAAATAGTTTTGTGTCATCTGCAAATTTGATAACCTCACTCGTTATTCCACTTTCCAGGTCATTTATGAATATGTCAAAAAGCAGCGGACCCAGCACAGATCCCTGGGGTACACCACTATTCACCTTTCTCCATTGGGAAAATTGGCCATTTAGCCCTACCCTCTGCTTTCTATCTTTTAACCAGTTCCTGATCCACAATAGTACACTGCCTCCTATCCCATGACTCGTTAGTTTTGCCAAAAGTCTCTGATGAGGGACCTTGTCAAAGGCTTTCTGAAAGTCCAGATACACAATATCAACCGACTCACCTTTATCCACTTGTTTGTTCACTCCTTCAAAAAAACATAACAGATTAGTAAGACAAGATCTTCCTTGTCTAAAGCCATGTTGGCTGTCTCCCATTAGGTCATGACTATCTACATGCTGAGTAATTTTATTCTTTATGATGGTTTCTACCATTTTTCCCGGTACTGATGTCAGGCTCACCGGTCTGTAGTTTCCCGGATCACCCCTGGAACCCTTTTTAAAAATTGGCGTTACATTGGCGATCCTCCAATCTTCAGGTATTAGAGATGATTTTAATGATAGTTCACAGATTACTAATAGCAGGTCTGCAATCTCATATTTCAGTTCTTTCAACACCCTTGGATGTATACCATCCGGCCCAGGTGATTTGCTACTCTTCAGTTTATCTAATAGTTGTAATACATCTTCCCGATGTATCGATATTTCCTGCAATTCTTCCGCACCTTTAAATACCACTTCAGTCATGGGTAACATCCCTGCATCTTCCTCAGTAAAGACCGAAGCAAAGAATTCATTCAGTCTCTCTGCTATCACCTTGTTGCCTCTTAGTGCTCCTTTAACCCCTTGATCATCTAATGGACCAACTGACTCACAGGTTTTTTGCTACGAATGTACTTGAAAAGGTCTTTATTTCGCGTTTTTGCTTCCGCAGCAAGCTTCTTCTCAAATTCTCTCTTTGCCTGCCTTATCAATGCCTTGCATTTGACTTGCCAGTGCTTGTGCTGTTTCCAGGTTTCGTCGTTTGGCTCTTTTTTCCATTTCCTGAAAGATGCTTTTTTGGCAACAACAGCCTCTCTGACCTCACCTTTAAACCAGGAGAGCCAAAACAGAAGCGGAACCTAAGGACCAGGCCTACACGTAGGTATATTGTTGCAAATAAAGTTTATTGAGGACCCAACTAAAATATTTCAGCCGGAGGCCTTCTTCAGGGGTCTAAAAATAAATAAAACATACATTAAAACACAAATGTGAAAGTATAGCTAAATACTATACATACATTGTTAGAAAGACTGAAGGTCTTAACACATATGATGACAAAAAAATAAAAAAATATATAAAGAAATCCATGTAAAGGCATTACATAAAAATGCACATCTAGTAAAAATGTAAATGTGACTGAAATGTAAAATACATTATCACATGGATTTCTTTATATATTTTTTTATTTTTTTGTCATCTTATGTGTTAAGACCTTCAGTCTTTCTAACAATGTATGTATAGTATTTAGCTATACTTTCACATTTGTGTTTTAATGTATGTTTTATTTATTTTTAGACCCCTGAAGAAGGCCTCCGGCCGAAACTTTTTAGTTGGGTCCTCAATAAACTTTATTTGCAACAATATACCTACGTGTAGGCCTGGTCCTTAGGTTCCGCTTCTGTTTTGCCTCTCCTGGTTTTTGCGGATACCTAATCTTCTCCTTTGTTCTCACCTTTAAACCATGCTGGCAGTTTTTTGGACTTCCTTCCACTTTTCTTAAAGCGTGGAATACAGCTGGTCTGGGCTTCCACGATAGTATTTTTCAACAACACCCAAGCTTGATGTAAGTCTTTAACCTTTGCAACTGCTCCTTTTAGTTTTTTCTTAACTGTTTTCCTAATTTTATCGTAGTCTCCCTTTCGAAAGTTAAAAGGTAGAACTGTGGATTTCCTTACTATCCCTCTTCCACTAATTAAATCAAAGGCGATCAAGCTATGATCACTATTGCCAAGTGGCCCCAACACCCTTATCCCTTGCACTAGATCTGGTGTTCCACTAAGGACTAGGTCTAATATGGCTTCCCCTCTGATCAGTTCATGAACCAGCTGCTCCAAGAAGCAGTCATTTATTTCATCTAGGAACTTTATCTCCCTAGCATGTCCTGACGTGACACTGACCCAGTCGATACCGGGGTAATTGAAATCACCCATTATTATTACTGTGCTGTAACTTTTGTTAGCTTCCTTGATTTCTTTGAGCATTTTATCATCCATTTGGTCATTCTGGCCAGGCGCTCGATAGTACACCCTGACTGCCATTGCCTTCCCCCTTTTACATGGAATTTCAATCCATATAGATTCTACAGCATATTTTGTTTCCTGCAAAACTTTAATCCTTTCTGACTCAATGCCCTCTCTAACATAGAGAGCAACCCCTCCACCAATTTGATCAGCTCTATCATTACGATATAGTTTGTACCCAGGTATCACAGTGTCCCACTGGTTGTCCTCCTTCCACCATGTTTCTGATATTCCAATCATATCTATCCTTTCATTTAGTGCTATATATTCTAACTCTCCCATCTTATTTTTTAGACTTAGAACTGACACTTTGCTCATAATTTACATTTTTTATGTCACTTTGGACTGGAATAAGCATTGCTCCAGTGGAAAGGCACTGGAAAGACTATCAAGGAATTAATGGAGCCATTTTCAAAGGCATTTACATGGTTTGCAGACCTGAAAACTGTGTAAATGCCACTCTGCAGGATATTCAGTTAATGCCGCTGAATATCCCCGGGTGTCGCCGCTACAAGTCCAGGTGCTAAGCACTTAGCATCAAGGCATTCTGGGGTGGAGAAGAGACAGCAATATTGATCCATTGCCCATTTAGCCAAAAGTCAGGCACAGGTAACCCTGGCCTAACCTTTGCCACGTTAGCTAACTGGGCAGCAGCTCAATTTCGCCGCTGCCCTTTAAGTCTTTCAGCAAACATGGATATGACCCCAGCATTGAATATCTGGGTTTAACTTTCAGCTCTGGCAGCTAGCCACATTGATGGTGCTAACCACCAGTGCTGAATATCCCCCTATCATAATAGTGTTTGCAGCAATATCCTTTGTAATTTGAATTCTGATCAAAACTTATTTTGTAGCATCCCGAGTCTATCTCCTTTCACCTCATCCTAGAACAGTGGTTTTTCAAACTGTTATCCTGTATGACCCCATTTTAACAACTGAAAATTCATGTGATCCCCAGATGATGATGACATCAAAATAGCAGGTCTCCAGCATCCTTCCCCGCCCTCCACTAGTCTAAAGCAAGAAGGCAACAGTAGTGGCAATAGCAGCAGTAGTTGGCACAGAATCCCTTGTGTTAGTTTACAGTGTGTACTTACAGACCCCAGTACTCGACATGAATTTCCAGTCCAACAGGAAGCTTATCTAGGAAGGGGCAAGGGTCAATGAATGTTTACTAGCTCACAGGCCACATGCTAGCATGGGACCAACAAAAAAAACAGCACAAACCACTCAGGGCTGAACAGAGACAAAAAAACAGAGGAGTGGCCGGTTCACACACACAACACTTTTATTGACCAAATAAAAAGTGGCTAGCATGGGTCATAAGGAAAGCCTAGAGAGAAAGGGAAATGAGCACGTTTCTGTGACCCCCATCCACTGATATGATACCAATTGTGGTCCCATTCCCAAGTTTGGAAATCACTGTTATAGAGCATTCTTTCAATTGCAAGAGGCCCTCCTTCTGTGCATTTGTGCTGAGGTATTTAAACATCTCTATCATATACAGGGTCATTGCCAAGATATGAAGCGCTCTAGGTGAACCCCATCCCTAGTGCCCCCCTGCTCCCACTCCTGACCCCTTCCTGGCATTCACTGTTGCCGCTCTCCGGGACTTGCAGCTGCATCAATGGTCAAACAGCCCTGCAGTGCTTACCTAAGCCTCCAGCGCTGTGTGGCTGTTTGTGCCCGCACCTCTCCCAATGCTCAATATCAATTTCCTTTTGCATGGAGGAGAAAGCAGCTGATTAGCCCTCGGAACAGTGACACTCTAGATGTTTGCCTAATAGTTGCACTGGCCCTGATCCTATATCCCCCTCTCCCTTCTTTCTTCCAAATTTATACAGATTCAAACCTTTACAGTAAGTCTGTCTTCATATGCTTTATGACAAAGGAGACTGACCATTTTAGTAGCTTCCCTCTGCATTGATTTCATCCTACTTACATCCTTTTGAAGATGCAGTATCCAGAACTGCACATGGGACTCCAAATGACATCTCACCAAAGACTTATACAAAGGTACTATTGCCTCATTCTACCTGCTGGTCATTCCTGTCCCTCACCATCAGCTTTTCTACCTGTTTGGCTACCTTAAGATCATCAGAAACAATCATTCCCAGGTTCTGCTCTTCTTTTTGCACAGAGGTACTTCCCTCTCTATCAGGGGCGACTCAAGGCAATCTTCTGCCTGAGGCGAAGAATGAGATGGCACCCTCCCCCCTCCCTTAGAGGGGGCGGGGCTTTTTCAGAACTCCAATTAGGGACTGAACCAAACCAAAAAGCCGGTTAGATTATATGGAGGAAATACAAGATGTTTGCACACAGGGCCATACCGAGCTGAAATCGTGCTCTGTGTGACTTGCAGCTCGGGCACGCACCCCCTCCTCCCCCCATACATCTGTTCAGCGCTGCCTGTTCTTTCCCTGCTACTGCCACACTCAGTTTTTTTCACAGCGGCATCAGCAGCAGGGAAAGAGCAGGCAGCGCTGGACAGAGGTATGGAGAGGAGGAGGGGGTCATGTGCCCGATCTGAAAGGCGCTGGCACTTTAAGCAGATCTGTCCCTCCCTGCTCTGACATTGCATCGGAGGAGAGAGGGACCAGACCAGCTTAATGTGCTGCGAAAAGGCTTGGAGGGCACATTTCGGCTGCCTGCTATTGTCCTGCCAGTGGTGGCAGGGCAACAGCAGACAACCAAAATGTGCACCCAAGCTTTTGCGCCCTGTGCAGCTGCACCGCTTGCACAGGGCTAGGTATGGTCCTGTTTGCACACCAAGGAACTAAAAGAGAGCAAGAAGCAACAGCACAGTTTATAAAACTAAATTATAACTCATTTTTATTTTGTTGTTATAAACTGCGTTATGGTTCTTGCTTTTTCTTTTTCAACATATATTTTGCATCCACAGAGGGTGCAGAGCAGAACCAGGACATTCACTCACAGAACTCAATATTTTAAAAAAAATCTGATTCTGATCATCTCACTAACAACAACCACCACCATTCTCCAGTACCAGGCATATTGTGAACGAATACAAAATCCTAGAACAAAGAGCAAACCTACCATACCATATCAGCACAAACTTCCAAAACTCACATAAGGAGCTCATCCAAAAAAAGTGTCACTGTAAATACTACAGTGGGCACTGGAACATCCATACTCCTATTTATAATTTATAAATTTTATCAATTTCACAACATTCAAGTAAAACAAGAATGACAGAAATAGGATGATACACTATAATCAAAGAGAAACATAAGAAAAAAAATACTGAAATCTATCATCATATTTTAGACCACAATAATAGGCAATACCAGGGGCACCAGGAAAATTTAACATCATAAAAGAAAAAAGAAAACTTAAAGCAAGGATGAGACTTAAACATCAGCCGTGTTGAGTGCGGTATTCACAATTTCCTCCCTAGCTACCAGAAAGTCCAGTAACTGACTGAGCTCAAAGAAAATAAAAAAATTATCTTTATAAGTAATTATACAACGAGAAGGAAACCGTAAAACAAAACTCCCCCCTAGAGAAAGGACCCTAGGTCTAAGACCAAGGAATTCCTTCCTCCTCAGCTGGGTTACATGTGAAAGATCAGGAAACATATAAACTTTTGAGCCTAAAAGTTACATTGAAATTTCTAAAGAAAGCCCGAATAAATAATGACTTATCAAGCTCTAGAGCCAGGGTTACAAGCAAGGTCATCCGGTCAGTCACCACTTCCAGAGAGTCCTCTAGAAACGCAGTAAGGTTTCCGGGTCTCCGAAACGGATTCTCAGAAGCAGAGCCACGAGAGCCGGGGCCCACAGACAAATACTGTGCTCTCACAATGGGAGGCAAATTATCTCCAGGAAGTTTAAGCACCTCCAGAAAATATTTGCGAACCATATCTGAAGCACACATAATAGGAGATTTAGGAAAATTCAACAATCACAAATTATTTTTCCGTACTTGGTTCTCCAAATATTCAGCTTTCCTGAACAGAAGAGTTTTGTCCTTTACTTGGGCCACACACAGTCCTCGAAGATGTTCCAGCTCAACTTCGACACTGGTCAGATGTCCAGCTTGTTCCTCCTGGATTCTTTTTGCCTCGGAAACATCAGTCTTTAAAGAGAGAATATCAGTACTTACTGCACCTACTACCAACTGCAGAGAAGTATTCATGGTCGCAGCCGCATCCCACAGTGCTTCTAAATTGATAACAGCAGGTTTAATCAAGCCTCCCAAACCTGGAACATCTCCAAGACCCACATCTGCAGCTGCCGCAACCCCACCAGGGGGCACTGATCGTACTCCACCTCCAACACCCGATGCAGCCTCAACGGAGGGGGATGGAATATCTGCAACCCAGCGGGAGCCCTTTTCACTCCATCTCACCGGTGAGCTCGTCAGCAAATCGGCAGGGAGCACTCCATCCGGTGGCACACAACTTCCAGGTTGAGGCGGGGGGCTCGCTGTTTGGGGGATAACCAAATCCCAGATGCACTCAGAGCCGACGAAATATCTGCTGGAGACTCTGCCAAAGACACTGCTCTTACTGCCGCTGGAGAAAACCCACACGCCGCCAAAGTCCACTGCCTGGGGATGTTACAAGGCGCCGAGCCCGAGGGTAGGCTGGCCTGCTTTCACTTCTGCCGTCCCATCTCCTTCAAGGAACACCCAGTTAGAAGAGGAAAGCGTGGAGCATCTCAGCCACAGAAACACCCTGCCGCCATCTTGCCCCACACACCAGCCATCCATACACCTATTTGAAAAGCTGAATAAGTCAAATTAATACAGTACAGTATAGATCTTTATGTACAAACTCCATGTTAACAGAACACCTGACCTCAGTCACACACTCACAACATAGACCCTCACCAAGTACAAAATAAGTAACTACAATCTAAAGTAAAAATAAAAATATGTAGACAAAATTTAAACTGAAACCCCAAGAAGCCAGAGTCCACATGCAGTGCAACATCAGATAAATAAGAGATGCAGTTCTCCAATACTGTGTAAAATATAAAGATAGCACAAAGCCCAATCACTAAAATTAAATAAAACTATTTTTTCTATCTTTGTTGTCTGACCATTTTATTCTCTGATCATGCTGGTCCTGATCTGAGGCTTCTGCTTTCCTGTCTTCTCTTAGCTCTCTTTCTGTGGTCTATGGTCCATCTGCCATTTCTTATCTCTTCTTTTGTTTTCTTTACTCCTTCCATCAGCCCATTTCCAGTTCCAGTAACCCTCCCCAGTTTCAGCCCCCTTTCCAGTCTTCCCCTCCCCGTACCTTCCAATGTCAACCGCCTTGCATTTCCATGACTGCCACTGGTGTCCCTTCCAGTCTCCCTCCTTCCCCACTGTCCAGCCCCTTCTAGTCCAAATACCATCACAGGTATCAGCTCACATCCACTCTCAGTGCCACCTCCCCCAGTAAGCTCCCTTCCAGTCGTCCTACCCTCTGTCATTCCCCCCTTCCAGTGCCATTCGCACATCAGCTCCCTTCCAGTCTCTTCCCCATTAACCAGCCACCTACCACTCCCATTCCCAAGTGTCAGCTCCCTTCCAGTCCCCCTTCAGTAAATCCCAGGTGTCAGCTCCATTCCAGCCCCCTCATTCCCCACCATATCAGCTCCTTTCCAGTCCCCTCCTTTCCCCATGTCAGCTCCCTTCCTGCCCCATCTTTCCCCTGGCAGACCCTCTCAGTATCTGCTCCCTTCCAGTCCTATTCTCCCATCCCCCAGCATCAGCCAGCTCATTTGTAGCCATAGCCCTTAGTTTTCTTCCAGGGCCAGCAGCATTCTCCTCCCCTCCACCATTAGCACATTTCCAGTCCCAGTCCATTACCAGTGCTAGCCCCCCATCAGCCCATTACCAGTCCTAACACCTCAATAAGTCTATTTCCAGTCCTAGACCCCAATCAGCCCATTTCCTGTCCTAGCCCCTCAAATCAGCCCATTTCCAGGCCTAACACCACCAATCACTCCATTTCTAGACCTAACCCCATCAATCAGCCCATTATCAGTGCTAGCCCTCCCTCCCGATCAGCCTTTCTATTCTTAACCTCCCATCAGCCCATTTCCAGTTTTAACCCCCCATCAGCCCATTTCCAGTCCTAACCCTCCCCCCAATCAGCCTATTTCCATTCTTAGTCCCCCATCAGCCCATTTCCAGTCCTAGCCCTCCCCCCATCAGCCCATTACTGTTTTCTGTGTTACTCCCCCCCCCCCCAGCCCAGCCAAGCCCAGCCCAGTCTAGCCTAGCCTGACCTTCTGAAGGGAAATTGAAGAAAAAAAATGGTTGCAGAAGCTACTGCCGCTGCTGCTGCAGCAGTGGCAGTGGCAGACTGAAGTGCCCCGTGCCTGCCGCTTCCCCGGAAGAGCCCTGACAGCTGCCACTCATTTCCCCACGTGCACCAGCTCAGCTTTGCAGAGCCGCGTGAAGGGAGAGTATTTCCCTTTTTCCATGGCTCTGTTAAAGCTGAGCCTGCCAGCGCTGATGGGAAACAGGAAATGCCTGTTTCCCTTCAGCGCCTGTGAGCTCAGATTTAACAGAGCCACAGGAAAGGGAAACACTCTCCCTTTGCGTGACTCTGCAAAGCTGAGCTGGCACATTTGGGGGGTAAGCAAGTGGAAGCTGTCAGGGTTCTTCCGGGGAGGCAGCAGCCGAAGGGCACTTCAGGCTGCTGCAGCGGCAGCAGCTTCTGCAACTGTTTTTTTTTTTTAATTTTTTGAAGGTCGAGTGAGATGGTCTTTTTGGGGGCAATTTTTGCCGCCCCCAAAAAGTTGCTACCTGAGGCTACCGCCTCACACGGCCTTATTATAGAGTCACCCCTGCTCTCTATACTGTACCGCTCCCTTGGATCTTTGCAGCCAAAATGCATGTAATTGTATTTTTAGCATTAAATCTTAGTTGCCAAATTCTCAACCATTCTTCAAGCTTTGTTAGATCCCTCCTCATTGTATCTACACCTTCCTAGGCATCTATCCTTTTGCGGATTTTGGTATCATCCACAAAGAGGCAAACCTTACCTGGTAGCCATTCTGCACAATCACTTACTGGTCCGGTCCCTGTGGCACACCACTGTTAATGTCCTTTTCTTCAGGGTGAATTCTATTTGCCAGTACTCTTAAAGTTCATAGAGGCCTCCAAAAGGTACTGTAGATCTACCAATCAGCAGCCTCTGACAAGAGCAGCAGCTTCATATGTTGCAGCTCCCACTTTCAATTCAACCTGTCTCCAAAACGATGGATGTAAAGTATAACATTCAGCCAGCTCTGGTTTCTGTAAAGTCAAGCTTTTGCATTCTTCAGTGATAGTTGTGTTGGTTATGAGAAAAGTGGGAAAAGGTTTCCAACGTGTCACCTGGTAAAAACCCCAGGCCCTTCAACCATTTGGGCATGAATGTTTTACAAGGTGCAATGCCCTCTGCACCGCTGCAGCTCATTAACTCTATACGGTGCAGTATATGCATACCATCTTCCAAAAGGTTCAAGGCTTCTTGTCAAGCCTGTCTGTACAGATGCAGTCACAGCTAGCAGCTATTTCAGCATCTTATATTTGTCGCCTAGTGTTGTGAGAGCCCCAAATCCTTTCTCTCACTTAGGATTCAAACTTCAGCAGGGAAAATTATCCAGAACATACCAGTCTGTAAGGCAAAGACATTTTATTCTTTACTGCAGCAAAGGGTCACCAGTAAAGAAAAAATGAGTGGCCACGTCACAGGAAAAATACAGACTTTTATACTTTCTCTGGTACAAGGAAAGTAGGTGGGCTACAGTGCATCTTAGGACTTTTCACATGGATAAACAAATTATTTTACAGGCTGTTTCCTTGGGAGCCAAAGGCATGATGAGGAAAGGTGAGATAAGGAAGTGGGAACTGGAGGGGGGGGGGGGGGTGAGGGGTGCAAGGAAGGAGTCTTTGGTCAAAGGTGCCCAGCTAATAAGTTTTTGGAGCTGAGTTCTAAAGGAGATGAGAGCTGGACTATATGAGTGATATCCTGAACATAATTGCAATTACTTCTAACTTGCTTTTATACAGCCAGGAGGGGGGAGGAAGGGTTTAAGGAGTTATTCTGTTGATCTGTTAGGAAAAACAGTTTTTCTGTCCTTGACTAGATTTCACTATGAGTTGCTAATTACTTCACAGCATGCAGCTGTGTCCTTATCAGAGTTAAACTTTGAGAAAGGAAAGAATGTCTTATAGCCTGCTCTTGGCCGGGGGGGGGGGGGGGTGGGGGGGGGGGGGGGGGGAGGGAAACAGGCATTTTAGGGAAATATCAAACAGACAGACCATAATTACAGAAATATCTCAAAATGGTGGCTAGCCAGGCTAAACTAGTGTGTGTGTGTGTGTGTGTGTGTATATATATATATATATACACACACATATATATACAGTGTGTGTGTATGTATATGTATATATATATATATATATATATATATATATATATATATATATATATATATATATATATATATATACAGTATATATAAAATAGAAAGAGGATGTACAGAGTAGGCCTCTGCAGTCATAGCCATTGTTCCCTCAGAACATACGTCCTGCCCTACCTGTAGGGGCAGGGCCGGATTTACCTTGAGTGAGGCCCTACGCCAACAAAAATTGTGGGCCCCCAGCAGGGGCGGCCCAAGGGGGGTGCGGACCTCATTTGCATAAGGGGCCTCATTTGCATAAATATTTGCATAATGTTACCATATACTAACTTTTAGTAAACGTGCCTCTTAATGAGTGTATGGATAAAGAAAGACTAAAAGATTTCTACATTACTATAATCCAGTGCCAACTGCCAGACACATTAGGAACTACTACAAACACTGCCCATAGTAAACCCGCCGTATCCTAACAGCACTACCAGGACTCACAAAGCACCATACTCTACCAATCAAAAGGCAACACTGCAAATATTAAACCAATACATTTCAGAGAACAACAATACATGACCTACTGGGGAAAGAGAACAAGTGGCAATGTCAAATAGGAATTATATAAACAGAACACCTCAGCTCAGTTACACATGCAGAACATAGACCATCACCAAACAAGTAATCACAATTTAGAAATAGGAAGACAATAATTAAACTGGGAATCCCAAAAGCCAAACTTGGAATGTACAACACTGTAGAAATAAAACTATACATTAATTTGCTCTTGTACTAAACAAAGCGCAGATGTTAATGATGCACATTTACCAGAGCTGACATATTCCAATTAATAAATTCAAAATAAAGAGATATTTTTCTACCTTTTGTGCATTTTTTTCAGCTGCAATTGCTCCAGCCACTTTCTTCTGGTTTCTTCTTCGTGTCTTCTGCTAACTCTCCATCGTCTGCTGTCCATTTGTCCTTTCTTCTCTCTTCTAGATTTTTTTCCATTCTCTCTCTACATCTGCTTTAACATACTAATCTTTCTCCTTTTGCTCTTTCCTCATTCCTATTTCATCCACTCAAATTTTACCCCTCCATCCTCAATCCCCACTTACTCTCCCAATACCCGGCCAATTGTAGATTTTTTATCCCTCCCACACAAAATATTTTTCCCTTCTCCATTTTACTCTTCCAGCCCCATCCCATTCTAATCCTCCCCCAACATCAGCTCCCTTCTAGTTCCAGCCTCACCCAGCATCCATTCCCTTCTAGTCCCTGCATCAGCCCATTTCCAGTCCTAGCCATCCATCAGCCCATTTCCAGTCCTAGCAACCCCCCAACCCAATACCAGTCCTAGCCCCCCCATCACCCCACTTACAGTCCTTAACCCCCCATCACCCCATTTTCAGTCCTTAACCCCCCATCACCCCATTTTCAGTTTAAGCCCCCCCTATAACCCATTACCAGTCCTAACCCCCCATCAGCCCACTTCCAGTCCTAACCCCATCAACCCATTTCCAGTCAGCCCCCCATAGCCCATTGCCAGTCCTACCCCCCCCCCCCATCAGCCCATTACCAGTCCTAATCCCATCATCCCACCTCCAGTTTTAACCCCCCAGCCCATTTCCAGTCCTAGCCCCCCATAGCCCATTACCAGACAACCCCCATCAGCCCACAGCCCATTACCAGTCTTAACCCCCCCAAAGCCCATTACCAGTTCTAACCCCCCCCAACAGCCCATTACCAGTCCTAACCCCATCAGCCCACCTCCAGTCTTTAATCCCCAGCCCATTTCCAGTCCTAGCCAAGCCCATAGCCGATTACAAGACAGCACCATCAGCCCACAGCCCATTACCTTTCTTAACCCCCCCCCTAAAGCCCATTGCCAGTTCTAAGCCCCCCCCAACAGCCCACAGTCCATTACCAGTCCTAACCCCATCAGCCCACCTCTCGCCTTCCCCCCCCCCAGCCCCGCCCAGCCCCGCCCAGCCCCGCCCATTTCCCGCCCCAGCCCCCCACTAGCCCATTACCAGCCCTACCCCCCCCCATCGCCCATTCCCCGTCCTACCCCCCCCCCCCCCGGCCTAAAGAAAAATGTAATTTAAAAAAAACCTGGTGGCTGCCGCCGCGGGGCCCCCTCTGCTGCCGCGGGGGCCCCGTCTACAAGCTGAAGCGGTGCGGTGCGGTGCGGTCGGGTCGGGTCCGGTCGGGTCTCTCCCTCCCTCCGTCCCTCCCTGCAGGCGGCGAGAGACGCGACGATAGAGCGTCTCCTCGCGTCTGTGTTAAGCCGGCAGGGGCTGATGGGAAATCCCATCAGCCCCTGCGGGCTTAACACAGACGCGAGGAGACGCTCTATCTTCGCGTCTCTCGCAGCCTGCAGGGAGGGAGGGAGAGACCCGACCGCACCGCACCGCACCGCACCGCACCGCACCGCTTCACCTTGTAGACGGGGCCCCCGCGGCAGCAGAGGGGGCCCCGCGGCGGCAGCCACCAGGTTTTTTTTTTAATTGAGTAAAAAAAAAATTACCTGGTTCTTTTTTTGTGGGCCCCTGCCGGCTGTGGGCCCTACGCCATGGCGTACATGGCGTATAGGTAAATCCGGCCCTGTGTAGGGGGTCTAGTATACTTTTCTTCAGCAGTGGGAACATATCACCACAGATTCCTGGGTTTATAGCATCATATAAATAGGCTATAACCAGTTCCACTTTTTGCCACCAGATAGACTTCTGCTGTAGTTAGATACTTCAAGTCCCACACCCGCCTATGTCAGGAAAGAGTCAATCTTTTCCTGCAGTCCAGTGCAATATACAGGCAGTTCTCAGTGGACCTCAAACATGCTTATAGACATATCCTATTTGATCTATGCTGCAGAAAATACCTCTAGTTCCTCCTTCATACAAACTAGTATGAATCAAAGTACTTCCCTTTGGCATTTCAGTGGTCCCCAGTGTTTTTACCAAATGCTTCATAGTGATAGCAGCAGAAATGGGATCAAGTAGTCCTTCCAAACCTTGACAACTGGCTTCTGGCAGCTTCCTCAAGGAACTTGGCTGTAATCCTCAGTTATTTATTTATTTAGCGTACATTTGTATACCGCTACTTCCAGCGATCAGTAGCGGATTAGATTACATGTTGGAAACTGTCAAATCAGGACAGAAAAATTTGTAGTATATACAAGGTGATTCGTAGGGTGAGCACAACACACAGTAATTAGGTAATTGGGTTTCTTTTCGTAAGGAGGGAGGAGTTATTTACATATGTACATTTTTACATATATACATCTTTGGCTCTCTGGGTAGCACAGCTTAGGCCACGTTGACTAAATCAAGTTGTACTGAAACTGAAATAGGTGAGTTATGAAGCCATTTTTCTGCTTCAGAGCCTGGGATTCATCATCAGCTTTGAGAAGTCAACACTCCAACCAATGGTCTGTAAAGATGTTCAACGGCACTGTCCAGATAATGCTGCTGGATATCTGACTCAGCGGCATTTATCAGAGTCTCAGGAGCTGCCACCTGGATAAATGCTTTTAACTATCGGGCTCCAAATACTGTTTGACTTGTACGTTATTATCTATGTTATACTGTTCTATGTTCACTGCTTCTAGTCAGAAAAAGCAATTTATGAATGTTTAGATTAACTTAAACTACAATAATTTGCAGGCATGGAAGAGAATTTTTGCAAAGGGTTTGATGAATAAAACTGTTTCACATATAGACAAAAGATTAGGCTAAGTATTTGCTGCCATATGCATGTATAAAAGCATACGCAGGGAGAGAATTCATAGACTTTGACATATATAGAGTAAGCATTCCTGGGGGAGGAACTGGGAAGAGGTTTTTGGTTTGCGGGATTACAAAACGTATAGATGCATAACTTGACAAACATGTATAGAGGGTAAATTTGTAACAGAGAACCTATATATAAAGGCCTGTTTTATCAGTCATAAAATACTGAAGGTAAGCTGGTAGAATTTGCCGATAGATTGAAGTCATGGACATCTATGACTGCATGGATTATGAATAAATTGCTACTCTGCCTACGCTCCACTCAAACTCTACCCCAGAACATGCCAGAATAAAAGGATATTCCTCCTTGTCACCGTGCATACTTTTAGCTGTGTATCCCCTGGGGTAACTTTAGAAAAGCCATTTTGTCATAAGGTCTTTATACTTAAAATAATCCTTTTATAAAATTAACGGCCTGTGTGTCTTTATGCCTGCTTTGGAGAAGTCATAAATGTGCACATGTACTTTCTGCACATTATACGCAGCGTTTTTTGAAGAGAGAGTATAGGTGTACCTTCTCTTTCTAAAATCACCATGATTTAGACATATGGCAGCCACATCCACTTATAAGACTCGTCTAAAATCGCCTCCAAAATGTCAGAATGCCAAGAGGAATATTTCATGCGATGTTAACCTCTTCTATGGACAGGAGAGATAAAGGAATTTTTAAAGTCTGCACAGGACACTGCTGCATTTATAGTATTGTCTAGTTTCCTTTAACCTTTTACCTATATTGCTTGAATTGGATAATTGTGGAAGTTTCTCAACACGCCCAACATCCAAAAGTCTTTTTCCAAACTCCTACATGTAATTTCTTATTTTAGGTGTAGAGTAGCCTGAACATATTTCAATGGTGACTTCTTTATTTACAGAATATAAGAAAGACCTGGAGAAAGATATCGCTTCTGATACATCCGGAGCTTTCCAGAAGGCGTTGCTTGCACTTTGCAAGGTACAGTGTGATATCTTCCTGTCTAGATGTGCTTTATGGTCAGATGCATCTGGGCTGTGTTTCTGTGACCCGTGTTAATAAGACTTTGCCAACAAGTTTACAATAGCAGTTCTGCTCACTTCATGTTCAATTGCACACATGCTCTCAAAACTTAAAAACCCTTTTAAAATTATTCCATACCAAAAAATGAGTCTGTAAATTTTAATATTCTGATGTGTTTGTGTCAAAACCTTGATAGTCTCAAGTGAAAAAAGGCAACAGATATTTGAATTGTAAAATTATACATAGGCAAAAGTTGAAATGGATTTTCTCCTCTATAACTTGTGCTTTTGTAATTACATTGCAATTATAATCATCTACCCCTTTAGTAGTCCAAACAGATTGGTTTTTGTTGCAGTGTTCAAAAATATTCAGAATGTACTGTAGTTTTTGGAGGTGGTGGTGTTTTTAATGTATATTCATTGCCAGAAGTATAGAACACTAACAAGCACCACAACAGGCTTAATCTATATGTACTGTATAACATATCTAGACTCGATGTAAAGTATATTTCCATTTTTGTGATCATAGCTGAACATGTTAGATCTTAACTATCAGGTGTGATTCCAAGCCACTTTTACTTTAATTACAGGACAAATATTCAGAGCCCTGCATCCCATAAGAAACAATTAGTTGTAGAATTCTCGTGTGTGTAGAGCAATTGAATTATTCCGGAATTAGATGGGAGTTTGTTTTAGCAGTCTTCTTCTTCCACACCAGTAATTAGAATAACTGCTCCATGCTAAGGAAGTTAGAGAGACAAGGAACATCGTTTGATCTCACTCTTTCTCCAGGACAAGCAGGAAGTCAGTCCTCACATATGGGTGATGTCGGCACTGACGGAGCCCTGCGGAAGCATCTTCCCAGCTTTCAGAGAGATTTTGGGAGATGCCACCACACATGGCATCTCCCAAAGGTGCCATCTTACTCAGTCTCCCTTTTTCTGCAGAGCCCTACAGATGTTCATCTTCTTCCCCTGGAAAAAAAAGATGATTTCTTTTGTGCATTAAAGTGGTCCCTTTCCCACCTCCGAACCCATCGCCTCGGCTTCGAGTCTCGGAACTGTTTTTAGGGTTTTTTTTCTCCAGTGCAGTTTTGCATCCTTTTTTAACCACTGGCCGCATTGAGAGTATTCAGCCTTGCAGGGGTCCTTTTTGACCCAATGGCCAATGGATTCAAAAAGTTTGTTTGGTGTGCAAAAAACATGTCGCTGACTGATACACACAACTGCTGCCCTCCGGTGTCTAGATGCCGACCATGACCCAAAGGTTGGGGCCTGTGCAAAAAGATGTCCACTAAAGCCATCCAAAGTCATTGGCAGAAGCAGGATGACATCTTCCACAGGTCAGATTCTGCCCTGGTGTTCCTGGTAACCTTGCACTCTAAGGCCCTAAATGATCCTCAGAGTCGCGTAAAGCACCCATGGCACCCGACTGGGTCCGCGGACACTCCAACAAGGGTTCTCTAGATTTGGAGCACAAAAAGAAGAAAACCTCGAGGACCTCATCCTGGGAATCGGACACACAAGGCTAGTCCCATGCAAGGTCCCACAGTCCCCAGAGGATATCTGATAGTCGGAATGGGAGCAGCCAGCCAAGGTGCCCAGAACAGACACTGAGGCCTCCAGCAACAGATCACAGACCCCCGAGGCCTATCCCTTCAGACTCCCTCTCCTCACCAATGCCAGACCTGGTCACCCTGTTGTCTGCGTCAAAGGCTGCAATTCCTGAGTGGGAAAACAGGATGATGGCAACAGAATACAGTGTCATTGTCTTCCTTGCCTCACAGCAAGCGTCAATGCCCAGATCTGCCGGTGATTGCGCAGAGATCGCAAGGACCTCAATGTCAAGGACTTCCTGGGCCACCAATATGATCCTCAAGAGCCCTAGGCTTCGAGCCAATCCTCGGCATGGGTCTTGATCCTTCTTCCGGTCCTCGGGAGCGAGATCCTCACCTGCAAGCGCTTGTGGCTCCAGCCAAGCAACAGCCATGGGGCACTGAAGACCCAATCCAAGGCTGACACCTCAGGAATTGTCAGGCCTCAAGTCCTCAATGGACTATTCAGACTTGGAGTCTGAGGGCGAGATTTCCTCGGAGACACGTAAACACTGCAATCATCCCTTGGATCCATCTCCCCTGGCATCGAAACGCTGGTCCACTCCCAAGGACACCTCAAATTTGTCCGGAGCATGCCCAAGGCCTTGTTTCTCATCATGGAGTTGGAGGAGGACCCTCTCACGGAGAAGCTCGAAATCCTCCAGTATAAGGCTCCACCTAAGGAGGCCCTGACAGTCCCTGTCCCCGCCATCCTTTGGCAACTCCTCCTTCAGATGTAGGAGACACTGGCATTGGTGCCGATAGTGAGCCAAAGCCTGGACACCATGTACTGGGTCCAGCGGGGCCTCAGCTTCTCGAAGGCACAACTTCCTCACACCTCTATGGTGGTGAAGTCTACCATGCATTGGCAGAAAAGCCAGAAGACTCACTCTTCCATGACCCTGGACAGGGAGTCCCAAACCCTTGACATCATTGGATGCAAATGCTACCAGGACTCGATGCTGAGTTGCCGAATACAAGCATATCAGCTGTATATCAGCATGTATTTCCAAGACCTAGCAAAAGAATTTGCAGGTTTCTCAGTGGGTCTCAGTGGAGATCATCTCCAGCAATTCCAAACCTTCACGAAGTGTATTGGGGAGTGCTCGAATCTAACACAAGGATTGCTGCCGCAGACATCGGTACCCAATGCAAGGCCTGGCTCCAGGCATCAGACCTCGAGCAATGGGTCCAGGAGAAACTCCTCCACATCCCCTGCCTCGGGGAAAACTTCTTTGGCAAACTGATGGAGGATAACATGGTGGAGATCGAGACCGAGTTCATCACAAGGACTCTGCTCTCCAGGAAGACCTGCACCCTTCCCAAGAAAAAACACCGTGGAAGAGGTCTCCCACACGAAAGGCCAGTCTTACCGAGGCTGTCCCCAATACCAGGCCATTCAGACCCCTCAGAAAGGTCACCAGGGCAAAGGAATGGGCCAGGGCTAACGCAAGCCTAAGGGCTCTAAGCCCCAAACTCCAGCCCCTACCCAGGCTGGTCAGGATTTTGACTCCGAGCATAGCATCTCCACCTGTGGGAGAGCAGCTGCCAACAGAAGTGCGCCTGATTCATTTTACCCACCAGTGGCCTGCCATTTCCACCAATACCAGGGCATGTCAAGTGGTCAGAGAAGGCTACCTCCTTCACCTGAACCAGATGCCTCCTCCCTTCTTTCCTGGAGAGCCCCCTCAGACTTCCTTGCACTAGGCCCTGCTACTGCAGGAACTCTCAGGCCTTCTCAGGGACAGGGCCATGGAGTCAGTACTCCACCACCTAAGAGGGAAGGGTTCTACTCCAGGTACTTTCTGGTCCCAAAAAGAACAGGAAGCATAAGGCCCAATCTGGACCTGCGAAACCTGAGCATGTTCCTGGTGCAGGAGAAGTTCAAAATGTTCTTCCTTGGAACATTGCTGCCCTATCTCCAGCAAAGAGATTGGCTATGCTCCTTGGACCTAAAGGATGCTTATACCCACATTCTTATTCATCCCAGTCACAGGCAGTACCTGAGGTTCATGGTCGGGGGTGAATACTATCAGTACAGGGTACTACCCTTCAGCGTAGCCTCTGCATTAAGAGTCTTAACCAAATGCCTGGCAGTGATAGCTGCCTACCTCCATCGCCAAGGGGCATTTGTCTTCCCATACCTGGATGACTGACTCATGAAAGGAGACACAGCCACCGACGTGCAACAGGCCATGACCCACACCATCAAGGTCCTGCAGCATTTGGGGTTCGTGATAAACCACACCAGATCTCACCTCACTCCAACACAAGATCTGGAGTTAATAGGAGCTCATCTGGACACACTGCAAGCAAGGGCCTTCCTTCCCCTGGACAAGGCAAATCACCTCAGGGCCCTGGCCATTGAGGTGCAGCACCATCACACAATGTCGGCCAGTCCATGCTCTGCCTACTAGGCCACATGGCATCCACAGTCCATGTGGTCCCCAACACTCTCTGCCACATGTGGGCAGCTCAGTGGTTCCTCTGCTCACAGTGGACACAAGCCACGGGCAGACTCTGGGACAGGGTCTCAGTGTCCCATCAACTAGCAGAGTCGCTTGATTGGTGGCAGGGCACACAGCACCTGCAGAAGGGCATCCCCTTCCAGCCCCCAAATCCCAAGAGTTTCCTCACCACAGATGAGTCCCTACTGGGTAGGAGTGCCCACTGTGAGGAACTGCACATTCAGGGCAACTGATCCCTAGCAGAGAGCCAGCAGCATATCAACCTGCTGGAGCTCAAAGCCATTTTTCTGGCGATCAAAGCCTTCCACCACAACCTGAAGTTCAAACAGATAATCAGGTTGCAATGTTCTACCTGAACAAGCATGGGGGCACAGGGTCTCAGCACCTCTGCCAAGAGGTAGTAGCCCTCTGATTGTACATGATCGGTCAGGGAATGCTCCTCAGGGCAGTATGCCTTCCAGGCCAAGACAATGCTCTAGCAGACAGGCTGATCAGGGTCCTCCAGCAGCACGAATGGTATCTATACCCCAGGGTGGCGCAGTGGCTGTTTTGACTCTGGGGAAACCCAAGTCTGAACCTGTTTGCTAGCCCAGCCAATGCTCAGCTGCCCCACGTCTGCTGTCCCCATCCACATCTGTTCCGGATAGCGGCAGAGCTTTCTTCATATCACATGGTTGGAAGGCCTTCTGTATGCCTTTGCTCCCACGCCACTAATTGCCCAGACACTTTTCAAGGTCCTGAAGGACAAGGCCTCCCTGATCCTGGTGGCCCCACGTTGGTCCAGGCAGCCTTGGTTTCCCCTGTTGCTCTGCCTCTCGATGGAGCTCCTGGAGGGGGGAACACCCCAGGGCTAGTGACCCAGGAGGAGGGCTCGCTTCTTCATCCTGACCTGGGGCCCCTGTCATGAACAGCATGGCTGCAGAGCAGGTTGCCTTAGCACCCTTCAACCCCCTAAGGGGAGTAGAGGAAATCTTCCTAGCCTCTCGTAAGAACTCCACAAGATGGGCCTATGCCTTCAAGTGGCACAGATTCTCAATATGGTGTGTGGAGCAACGGATAGATCTGTTCTCTTGCCAGGTGCACAAGGTGCTGCAGTACTTGCTCCACCTTTCACAGACTGGACTCAAGTCCAACTCTGCCAGGGTGCACCTGAGCGCGCTCTTGGTCCACCATCACTCTGTAGAGAGGAAACCCCTTTCTGCACAACCCCTCTTTACCCAATTTATGCAGGCCTTGCTGCTATCTAAGCCTCTCATCTGCCCGCCCAAGCCGAATGGGATCTCAACGTGGTTCTGACGCAGCTCACCAAGCTGCCCTTCAAACCTCTGGCTACCTGCTATTTGCATTAATTATACTGGAAGGTCATTTTCCTGGTGGTGCTCACCTCTTCTCACAGAGTTAGTGAACTTCAGGCCTTGGTGGCCGAGCCACCTTACACCGGGTTCTACAAGAATAGGGTCGTGCTTCGCACCCACCCTAAATTCCTTCCGAAGGTGGTATCTGCTTTCCACCTCCACCAGGAGATGGTGTTCCCCACCTTCTTTCCATGGCCCTATGATGACAAGGTGGTGGCCATTCTCCATACTCTGGACTGTAAGAAGGCCCTGTCCTTCTACCTGCAATGCACTCAGGGCCACCGCAAAGCCTCACAGCTCTTTGATTCATACGACCCCAGTCAACTGGGGGAGGCTGTTACCAAGAGGACACTGTCCACCTGGGTGTCAGACTGCATCGCCTTTGCCCATGATCCGGCTGGGCTCTCATGAGAGCACCGAGTCATGGTACACAACATCAGGGCTATGGCAACCTCGGTTGCAAGTCTATGCTCTGTCCCTATGGCAGACATCTGCCAGGCCACCACCTGGTCCTCAATTCACACCTTTGCAGCTCACTACTGCTTGGAGAGAGAGTCCTGATGGGTCAGTGCCATCAGCCAGGCCATATGCCATAATTTGTTTATGGTTTAGGTAACTCCTGCCCTCTGACCCTTCTTGTTCAGGCTACCGGAGCGATGGTTCTCCCTGGACACAGGGGTCCTTAGAGTCTTTCATCAGACTCTCTTGCAATTGCTGACAGCTGGGCCATGTTTTTTCTACAGATTCTCGGTAGCCTGTAGCTAGGGAGTCCCATATGTGAGGACTGACTTCCTGCTTGTTCCTGGAGAAAGTGTAGTTACTCACCTGTAACAGGTATTCTCCAGGGACAGCAGGAATCAGTCTTCACAACCCTCCCTTCTCCCCTTGGAGTTGCTGTACAATGTTTTCTTTTGTCAGTTCTAGTTTTGTCATCTGACTAAGATGGCATCCTTGGGCAGGAAGGGGACCACACATGCATGGTGGCATCTCCCAAAGACTTTCTTTGAAATTTGGGGAGATGCTTCCACGGGGCTCCTTTAGTGCCAGCGTCTCCCATATGTGAGGATTGATTCCTGCTGTCCCCAGAGAACATTTGTTACAGGTTGAGTAACTATACTTTATCTACACTACAAGGTACAATACAGTATTCAGGGTCCTATTAGCAGGACTGTACCAAGCTAGAAATTTGTCCTGTGCAATTAACAAATCTGGTGCCCCCCTACACCCAGCCTTATTCAGTAACTTTGTGAGCTTCCAGGAAGCCCAGTCATGATATCAGCACCCCCTTCCGTGCTTGTGCCCTGTGCAGTTGTACCACTGGCACAGACCTTGGTATGGCCCTGCCTATTAGCACTAGGCTGATTCCCTTTCTCCACATGAGACTATTTTCTGTGTGATTCCTTTATGGTTCTCACCTTCTATTCCCACCAAGATCACTGGACTTGTGTGATATCTTATGCTAGTGTTTACTGAGAGGGTCCCCAATGTAGACATGACTAGGCCTTCCAACTGGTAGTGCTTGGCTCTCATGATCTCCCTCATGAACATCATAGATCCTTGCCAGGGAGATGGATAGCTTCTACCGGCTCCATTATTCTACTACTATGTCTGGCAGCAGATCCCACTTCCTGATTGTTATGACTATTGTTATGTCTGTTCGATTATGTACCTCTTCCACTTCCCAGCAGATTCTGAGATTGCTAGCTGCTCAAGTCCTTGGCACATCTTCCTCTCCAGAAACATCTTAAGGCTTCCTCATGCAGCTATAAACAAAACTCGCTAGGGGTCTCTAGCACAGAGATCTTGTGTCAGGGACAGAGGTTACACTATATAAAAAGGAATGCAGAGAAATCTCTTTAAGTGATGGTGCTCTCTATCAAAGAATTCAAAAGAGCCTCACCTTCGAAATGTACATTGCCAAAACAGTCATAAAAGTTTAAGTAAATTTTCTAGTTTCTCTAAAGCTTTTAAACCTCCTCTTGAAGAGAACTCTCCCAAGCTGCCATTCCCTACGTTTTTTGGTTGTTGCACTTGCCACTACTGAGCTTTTGACACAATCACATTGTATCAGTGAGACAACCATATGCATATACAGTACCTGTCTGTCAGGAAAAACTTGTCATTTCTGCAGGTTTTGGCCTGTATCGTAGGTGCCCTGGGAAGTAATATTTTGGCTTGCTTTGAACATTGGTGTGTCATCACTGGGGATCTTATTTTGTACAGTGTACACAGATGAAATCCATCAAATAATGTAATGCTACAAATGATCATTTATAATTGTGTAAATATTGTCAGAAAGTGTTTAACAAACATTAGAAATCCACAGAAGAGGTTTTATTTCCCAGAAGGGAAACATTTAAAGATCCTGCGGAAACCTAGTCCATGTAAACAGCACATTATTAGTGTTAAAATATCCTGGTGAGATGCTTAGGCCGATGTTTCCAAACATTTCAAGCCACGGCACACCAGTCTTTATAGATTAGGCAGCGGAAACATGGGAGAGGACTCATATAACCAGATAAGAGGCTAGTGAAGAAAATAGAAGCCCTAACAGAAGATCTAAGAGGCGGGGAGACTCGGCTGTACAGAACTGGTCTGGGATATCTACATATGCCCTCTGTGGTGCTGCTTATTAATTTCTACACTCTGGGGCATTTGCTGCATCTAGGAAGGTGGGGACATGGGTGACAACACCTGCGCTCAGAAAGGGGCTCCTGCACATCTAAGAGCCGCGCCTTACTGATGTGAGGCTCTAAGAATTCAAGTGATGGTCTAAACCTCCACACCAGGCATTAATGGTTATTTTTTCAGTGGCATACTTGATCAGGTCTGAAGTTATCACTGTGTGCCATGCTTTGCTGCTTGGGAAACAATGGCTTAGATGTCAACAATGCATCAAAACAAAACTCTGCAAAAGACTATTGCCACTACTTAATGAACTATGGGTACACTACATACTGTGTAATGTTGTATTATGTTGGATAGTTACCAAGGAGATTCTTCGTCGTTAGCTGGTGGATGGCAAAAAGTAAGAATTCATATTTTAATTGTAGCTTTCAAACTCCTGCAGTAAAGAATTTGTTTAAAACTTTTCCAGAGAAATATGTGGGGCTAGATGCTTTGTGCATTTGGATCTCTGTCGACACTGGTATTAACTGATTTTCTGAGCACTAGTTCTGGGCCAATATTTGTTGGTTTTATGAAGTCATGCTTGTATACTGTGTTATGAAAACTCCCAGTTATAGAGAACAAAACAAACAATTCATACCCAGAAACTGTTCCTTTCAGGCTCAACGGAAGGAGGATACCCGTGTGGATGAAGATGCTGCAGACAATGATGCCAGGGTAGGAAACCTCAGACTCCTTTGCATGCTGTAAACTGTAGACATGGTTGGTTGTTCGGAATGCTGGTCTGGGGCACTATTGGTCTCGCTTTTTACAGACATACATAATAGCTTATAATTACCCTATAGAATCTAAGGATCTTCAAAGGGTGGCCGAGCAGGATATGCCGGGCGGGCGTCAGAAGGCATCCTGCAAGGGAATAATGGCCAGGGAAGAATCTGGCTAGCATGATGTCTGATCATCCCCTCTGTGAACTTATACTGTGGGAACTGTAATAGCTGCACCACACAGTCTGCTACTGTCTCAGAACTCACAGAATTGACCTTTGTACTCAAACAAAAATATTTGTTCATCGCAAAAAAAAAAAAAAAACCTTTTGAGACTCAGACTGCATTTTAACCTCGAACCACTGAACACCTGCATTGGTCTTTGGCCATACTAATAATGTCAATGACAGTGATGACCTTTGTCATCTGGCAACTAATTGCTTTGAACTACATTTGGCAGATTTAATTCTGAAATGCTGTTCTGCACCTCCTCCTCCTTCTCTCTCCTATTTTGTTTGGATTGAGAGTGTTGCCATAAGTCCATGGAAGCTTAGTTTGAGCTTCAACCTTTTAGAAGTGCATTGAATAGAGAGAAACAAATTCCAAGTTCAACTGCAAACTAAGAAGGTTAGTGGGATCAAAACCAACAACAACAAAAAGAGAACATTCAGTGTAGAAATTGTTTTGTTTGCTTAGAGCAGTGTTTCTCAGGCTGATCCTGAGGTATTCCATATAGCCAGTCTGTTTTATCCGGAATACCCACAATGAATATGCATGAAGCAGATTTGCATGTTGCATTGATATGCCCTGCCTCCTTATCTTAGAAGATGTAGAATACATATTTGTTTTTGATATACTAGATACTGTGTGATTTACAATAGCAAAGTCAATTGGATTTTGTGCCAAGTTTACTTAATGTGATTACCTGCAATTAGTGGAGATAGTAAAAAACACAGCTCATGCAAATGTAATTACTTTTGTCGTATCAAAATAGCATACCACTTCAGAATGACAAACATTTACAATTTCCATCAGGCCTTGTATGAAGCTGGAGAAAGGAGAAAAGGAACTGATGTTAATATGTTCATCGAAATCCTTACTTCAAGAAATTTTGAACACCTTCGAAAGGGTGAGTGTCAGTGGTTTGCCTACATACAATCGGGTTTTAACAAGGACTGTCTGGTGTAGAGATTTAGAAATAGCCTGCATGACATTAGCAGTATTGCTTGCACAGAGGTTAAATGTGGACTGAAGTCATTAAATAAACCAGATTAGAACAGCAAGGGAAAATGAAAAAGGAAATAGTTCAGTTAGTGGGTACTTCCCCCTTCAAAAGTTCTATATGATCTCATGGCAAGGTGCTTAAGCTCATTTTAAAAATAAGAAGAATCGGCATTTAGGGGTTCATTTGCTAACGCTCAGCTCACCTTACTGCCGTTATGCATTAAGTGCCACAAAGTATATCATAAAATGGGCTCTGCGGCAGATGACTGCATTAACACACGCTCTCAGTTTAAATAAATGAGCCCCTTGATGTATAAAATGCATAAAAACAAAAATGTCCTATAATTAAAGAAACAGGTCTTCACATTTACGCCTAGAGTGCCGCTTCCTTCTCTAGTTTGTGAAAGCAAAACAAAACCCAAATCACCGGTGTTAACCACTTTTACTTTTTCAGAACAAAGACTTGCACTGGCTTATTGGGGCTGATGTACTAAAGAGGCCTGTTAAAAAAAATGTGAATGTTAAATAGTGCAATATGTAGTAACTGCTAGGAATCTTAACAAAAGCATAGTTTTGTTCATGTGCAAGAATCTTAAATAGTAATACGCAGGCATATGTACAACAGGTCTATAGAATGCACATGACCTCATTTGTCATTAAGATGTTATATGCAGCAGGCCCTAGAACACAAGATACATTTTAGCTTCTGCTGGGGGGATAAAAGTAAACTTCTAGCATGCTAACAATTCCCTCCTGCATGCAGGAGCATGACTTTGGCCTCCATTCTTGCACCGCCCCCACCGACCCCTGCCCAGTATCATGGATCAAAGCATCAAAGGTAGAACTGACCCAAACAATACGGAAGATCTTACAAAACTCCCTCACAGAAGGAATAATGCCAAATGCACTAAAACTAGCTACAGTATGGCCGATCCCAAAGAAAACCACCCTACCGAAAACAGACCCTGCAGCCTACAGACCCATCTCAAGCATCCCTTTCCTGGCTAAAATCATAGAGAAAGTAGTCCAGCACCAACTATAACAACATCTTGACATATACCACCCCCTCGACTTAAACCAACACGGATTCAGACCCAATCACAGGGTTGAAACTCTACTGACACAACTATTCGACAGTCTGTTAAGAACGATCGACAACACCAGAATGGGCGTACTCATGATATTCCTGGACATCTCCTCAGCATTCGACACCGTATGCCACTCAACGCTACTAACAAGACTTGAAGAGGCGGGCCTACACGACACCACCCTGAGATGGTTTACATCCTACCTGGAGAACAGACAGCTCCAGGTCAGATGTGGATCAAAGACCTCTCAACCCATCAACGTCACACAGGGAATCCCACAAGGATCATCACTCTCCACCCTGCTTTTCAACCTTTACATACAACCCATCAGCACAATCATCAGGAACTTCAATATACAATACACCATATATGCAGACGATATAATGATATTCACACCAATCAACCTAACCAAACCGGACTACACCAACATAGCCAACTGCTTCAAAGAAATGTCAACCTGGCTGCAAGAAAACAACTTAGCAATAAACTATAACAAAACCGAAGCACTGATCATAACAAGAGACCAAACTTTCACACCCACGCCCTCCATCAACCTGAACAATGCCACCATACCAATAAGACAAGAAATAAAATACCTGGGAATAACACTTGAAAGGGAGCTCAACCTACAATCCCACATTGCGAAGACCACCAGGAGCGCCTACGTCAAGATGAGGACAATCAGATGACTCAAACCCATCCTTGCTCCCGAGCATTTTCGAACAGTATGCCAAGCCATCATCACACCCACACTAGACTATTGTAACCACATCTACCTAGGACTCCCAAAAAAATCAACCCAACCACTTCAACTAGCACAAAACACAGCCGCAAGACTCATAACAGACAGTACAACCCACGAACACATCACCCCCATACTATACCACCTTCACTGGTTCCCAATCAGCTCACGAGTCCGCTACAAAGTTCTCCTAACCACATTCAAAATAATAAACAACCTATCTGCAGACAGCCTACAACAACTCATAACAACTGACAACAGCAAAAGACCAAGAAGAAAGGGAACATCGAACAACATCAGAACCCCAAAGGACTTCATCAGAACAAACCAAACCACATCAAAACGAGCTTTCACCCTAGCAGCCCCCGCAATATGGAACTCTCTCCCTGACCACCTCAGAGCAACAAACAACATCAAAGAATTCAGAAACCTGCTTAAAACTGAACTATTCATAGACCATTTCAAGGACCTCACAGAATGACTCCTAAACAAACATTAAGATAACGAAGCCATCCCTGTAAATATGTATCTTAAGCGCACAATGTATATAGCTCACATCAAAATTGACCACACTTACTCAGCACACTGTGACAATTCTCCCACTGCATGCTAATGACAACTCACCCTTCATTGATTGTTTGCTGTGCCAACCGCTTTGATTTCATGATAAAGCGGTATACCAAGTCCGTTTAAATAAATAAATTCTTCCTGTAGCTTCCTCCCTCACACTTATTGTTGGAGATAGAGTGGACTTTCCACAGGGTGCATGAGAAAGTGAGCGAGGATGGATAGAGATATGAATGCGTTTAGAAGGGTTGCAATTGGATTTGCATAGAGAGTGAGAGAAATGCTTAGGGGGGCCAGGACTGGAATTGGGATTGATATCCCTAGATGAGAACAGAAGGAGCAAGAGGGTATGGAGGAGAAAAGAGGAGACATGCAGGTGACGAGGATGAGCGTCTTTCAGAGAGAGACGAAAAGGCTAAATGAGAGGAAGAAAATGTCGAAGATAAAATGACAGGAGAGGTGAAGAGGGTAAGAAGCATGCGATAAGGACTAGAAGTCTGGAGTTGTTGGAATGAGGGGAAAAGATTCTTAAGACATGACATTATTATTATTATTATTATTATTATTATTTAACACTTAAGTGCTATAGGCATACACAGCACCGTACAAACATAGAAATAGACAGTCCCTGCTTGAAAAGCTTTCAATCTAGCAAATAAACAATACAGCACAAACAACAGATAGAGGAAAGGGAGGAATCAGGAGTTGAAAGCAGCCACAAAAAAGTAAGACTAGCATAGATTTGAATAGGGAGGGAGAAGAGGCTTGACGCAAGGGTAAAGGAAGTTTGTTCCAGGCATAAGGAGCAGCAAGATGAAATGAGCTAAGTCTGGAGTTAGCAGAGGAGGGAAAGGATAAAGAGAAGGAGACCAGATGAGGAGTGAAGTTCATGGGGGGGGGGGGGGGGAGGGGGTAAGGAGAGAAGAGAGGTAGTCAGGGGCATAAGAATGAATACATTTGTAGGTTAAAAGAAGAAGTTTATAATGTATATGGAAGTGCAACCAGTGAAGTGACTTCAGAAGAGGGGCAATATGAGAGTAGCGGGGTTGATGGAGCATTAAACGTCCAACAGAGTTTTGAATAGATTGAAGAGTAGAAAGATGACACTGAGGGAGACCAACAAGAAGAAGGTTACAGTAGTCAAGACGAGAAGTAACTAGAGAATGAACTAAAGTTTTAGTAGTGTTTTCAGAGAGGAAAGGGCAAATTTTACTAATGTTATAGAGAAGGAAGCAGCAGGTTTTAGCAATCTGATGAATATGAGGGGGAAAGGAGATAGAGGAATCAAAGAAGACCCCGAGATTGCGGGCTGAAGAAACAGGAAGAAGAAGAGTATTATTGACAGAAATAGAGAAAAGAGGAAGGAGGGAGGGTTTAGGGGGAAAGATGAGAGATTCAGTTTTGGCCATATTCAATTTCAGATGGTGGTTAAACATCCAGGCAGCAATGTCAGTTAAGCAAAAATAGCTGTGTGTTTGAAATATAGGAGAAATGTCTGGAGAAGAGAGAGAGATTTGAGTGTCATCAGCATAAAAATGGTACTGAAAACCATGGGACGAGATGAGGGCACCAAGGGACTGAGTGCAGAGAGAGAGAGAGAGAGACAAGAACACACCCCTGGGGGATCCCAAATGAAAAAAGGATAGAGGTAGAGGAGAAGCCACCAGAACAAACACTAAAAGAATGATTGCAAAGAAAGGAAGAAAAACAAGACAACACTGAGTCTCTGAAACCAACAGATGATAAGGTGTCGAGGAGGAGAGAGTGATCGACAGTGTGAAAAGCAGCAGAGAGATCAAGAAGGATAAGAACAGAGTAAAGGCCTTTGGACTTAGCCAAGAATAAATCATTGGAGACTTTGGCCAGAGCCATTTCAGTAGAATGAAGAGGCCAAAAACCAGATTGGAAGGGATCAAGAAGGGCATGAGAAGAGAGAAAATCAAAGCAGCAGTGGAGAACAGCACATTCAAGAAGCTTAGAAAGGAAAAGAAGAAGGGAAATGGGATGATAAGTAGAAGGAGCGGTAGGATCAAGAGAAGATTTAAGGAGCGGAGTGATGACAGCATGCTTGAATGCTGTAGGGAAAGTTGCAGAGGAAAGGAGGCAAGTTAAGAATATTAGTGATGAAAGGGATAACGAAGGAGGAGATAGAGTATAAGAGATGGGAGAGAATAGGATCAGAAGAACAAGTGGTGAGTTTAGAAGAAAGGAGTAATGTAGTTTCTTCTTCAGTGATTATAGGAAAGGAAAAGAAATGAGGGGAAGAGGAGGGGAAAAGTTGATATTGGGGAGAGGAAATAGGGGATCCAGAAGGATTGGGGGGGGGGGAGGTGAAGAGTGCAAGGATTTTATCACAGAAAGGGTCAGCAAAATTTTGGGCGGAGAGAGAAGCAGGTATAGGAGGAGGAGCCTTAAGAAGGGGATTAAGAGTAGAAAAGAGCCGATGGGGGGGTTAGAGGCTAGGCCAGAGGTCAGTTGGATAAAATAATTTTGCTTGGCTAGAGCAAGTGCAGACTGGTAAGTGGAAAGCATGAATTTAAAATGTAGGAAGTCAGAGGGAGTGGGATTTGAGCCAGGAGAGCTCAGCAGAATGGGTACAAGTGCAAAGGTAATGGGTAATAGACAGCCAGGGTTGAGGTGAAGTGTGCTTCACAGGACAAGGAACAGGTGGAGCAAGGAAATCCAAAGAGGAGGAAAGATCGGCATTATAAGAAGAAACAGCCACATCAGCAGACTTAGCAGACAAAGTGGAAGGAAGAAGAGATGAAACAGAGGTAGAAAGATGAAGGGGGACAATTGCATGAAGGTTCCTAAAAAGAAAAGAGGAGAAAGGGGGAGAATGAGAAGAGAACGTGGTGATGAGCCATAGGAATAGGAGGAGAGGAGAGACTACAGATCAGAGAAGATATAACATAAAGATGCAGTAGAGGAGTCACAATTACTTGAGAGTGATAGTGTTAATGATCCCCAGAAAGATAAGCTGGGGGGGAGGGGGGAAATAAAGTCATTAGTTGAGAAGGAAATTTATAAAGTTTAGTGCTGCAGAGAGAGTTGCAGAAAGCTGGCCAAATTACAAAACAAACACAAATAAATAACACACATAAAAGAAACAACAAGCTAAAAGCTCTGAACAAGCACAGGAAGAGTCTGAAGAAACAAAGCTAGTTCATAGTCTTGCAATAAAGGTGCTCTCCTCAAACAGAGAGAATCCCAGAGGAAGCTCTTCAGATGTGCAGACAGAAATCAGGTCCTGCACAATGACTCAGCAGGGGTGATACTCTCCACCCTCAAGCACAGACCCTAGGTCAACTGGAAGAAAACATTCAAAGAACAAGGAAAAATGTCCAAGTAAACCAGCCAAGATAAACTTCAAATATTTAAAATAAGACAGACCAGTACTGAAAAATTAAAACTCATACCTTTCTAAAATGGCCATTTATACATGGCTGCCCTTTTCACATATAAATAAATGTCTGTTCCTTATTGTCCCTTCAGTCCAGTCCCATACCTCTGGATAGTCAATCTTCTCTAGCAGCTTGGAGACTGAGCATGTCATGTTTTGATGACATCAGTGTACTTAGGCAGCTGGCTCCTCCTTCCAGCCCAAGTAAGCTCAGTCTCCAAGCAGCTGGAGTGTTCCAGAGAGGCTGGACTCACTGTAGGGACAAGTAAGGGTTTTTTTTGGTTAGATAGGCTTTAGCCCGGTGCTGCAGACAGCTTTTGATCGGTTGCCTGAAAGAAGAGCATTTGGGGGTAGAGGCAAGCCAAGAAGACGGACCTCTCCTTCCCTCCTCTCTCTGTTCTTTCTCTCCTCCTCCAGGGGACAGCAGGGGAGGTCAGATTGGGATGTGGCCAGGCACCTTCAGCGGCTCCCGATCCTGTGATCAGGAGAGGAACCGCGGCATTGACAAAGGACTGCATCACCATCTCAGCAGCCCCGCACTCTCACCTCAGCGCTGAACCCTCGAGCGACTGAGCGCAAAGGATAAGAAACCTGGCAGCAGCAGAGGTTTTTATTGTCTTTTACTTTCTTTTAAGTTTACTTTAATTTTTAACCCTTTTGGTTAGTCTTATGCCAGTCAGTAGCCGTTAAAGGTGGGGACAGTTGGCAGTAATTAAGCCCGGGGAGCAGTTTGATCAGGGTGTTTTTGGCTGGCATGCTTTCTCCTCTGGAGCCATGTGGGCTGTAGTCGGGATGCTTGCGGCAGTGTGGGAAGGTGCCATTTTTGATCGATCATTGATTTCTCAGAGGGCAGACTGGTGGGGATTTGGGAAGGCTCCTGTCAGGGTTTTTTGTTCATAAGGGAATTTAATCAATGCACAGCTCTAGTCCTTTGGGAAAAAAACATCTGAAGCAGTGAAACAGAGGAGGAGGACTGAGAGGTAGCATCCCCTTAGGGGACAGCCTTCTGGAAATCCAGGGCCCAGGGCTATTCAGAAGCAGGGATCCGAACCTGGAACTGGTACACAGCATGCCTGCTAGGCCCCATTGTATGGCCTGTGGAGTCCACAAGTGGTTGGTCTTGGAGGCCAGCCTTTGTCATGGCTATGGCAAGGAGACCGGGGCAAAGGAGCAGGTCCCTCAAGAAGGTACTGCAGAGTACTCGGAGCACAAGGCCTCATCATGTGGAGTGAGGAGTGGCCTTCATGCCCAGGAGAGTCAAAGGGTAGCAGGAGCAGAGGACAAGGGGAGAAGCACAGACCCACCCCTGCTGGAACCTTATGGTAAGGACCCGGTCTCCACTGGTCCCATCCACATCTCAGTGTTTAGGAGGCGAGGAGGTTTTGGGGTTTTTTCACCAGAGTTTGTCCTTCTTATGCATAGGGCTTTCTGCATGAGAAAACCGGGGACATTGGCCAGACCAGTTGGCCTGAGCCAGACAGGAAAAGGCTGGTGGTAAGAGAGCAGGAGGCCATAGGGGAGGATCCAAAACAGCACAGACGGGGGGGGGGGGGGACGACAATCTTTGCCTTCGGAACAGGAACTTTTGGATCCGGAAATGGAAATGGAAACAGAGGCAGAGGAACTAGAAGGAGAAATCCTTCAGGAGGATGAGTCTGGTATAGTCCGAGTCTTCCGTCAAGAGGAACTGGGAGTGCTCATCGCAGAATCTTTGAGGACTCTCAATATGCCGGCGGGGGTCCCAGTGGAGGAGGAATCCTTGGAGGATCTGCTACTCCAGGCAATGCATAAGACACAGAAGGTGTTCCCTGTCCATAGAGTGGTCAAGCAGATGATCCAAGATGGTTGGGACCCTCTGGATGCAGATTTTAGAGGGGATCAGACCATGACCTGTTTATATTCACTCCCAGAATAAGAGCGAGAGAATCTCCACTCTTCTAAGGTTGCTGTGGCCTCAGCAGTCACTAAGAAAACAACAATCCTGGTGGAAGGCAGTACAGCCCTAAAAGTATCCAGGATAGGAAGCCGGATACCTTGTTGAAGCAGGCTTTTAATATTAATGCCCTTCACTGCAGGCATTAGGGGCCTGGGTGGCTAGGGCTTGCCTATGATTGGCCCAAGGCATGCAGGAGCCAGGGAAACCTCTCCTGAACCGTTGGGAGTGGCGGCAAAGATGGAATCGGAAGCTCTATATTTAGCGGATGCCTGCTATGATCTGATTAGAGCCCTATAAGAACATAAGATATGCCATACTGGGTCAGACCAAGGTCCATCAAGCCCAGTATCCTGTTTCCAACAGTGGCCAATCTAGGTCATAAGTACCTAACAGTCTCCCCAAAAGACACAGGTTCCTCAATGCTTGTATTGGGTCAAACAGTGATATCCTGGGTTCCTTCTTAATAATGGTTTATGGACCTTTCCTCCAGGAACTTATTCAAACCTTTTTTAAACCCAGATACACTAACAGCTTTTACTACATCCAAGAGCATGGCTTCGATGGTGGCAGCTTGGCGCTTCTATAGCTGCTAAATGGGGCAGTAGATCACTCCTCCAAGAGCTGTCTTAGCAGACTCCCATTCTAGGGGAAGCTGCTATTCGGAGAAGAGTTGGAGAAGTTGGTGAAGGACTTAGGAGAGTCTAAGGGAGGCAGTCTCCCTGAGGATAAGCTTAAACTAACCTGCAGCACAGGGGCAGCCACAGAACTTCCATTTTTTTCACAACTCACGGTTTCTTCCATCCCAGAGGGACTGTTTCCCTGCTAAGGGACAGGGGTTTCGAGGTTTTTGAGGGGCAGCAAGGAGTTACTACCCTTCCTCCTTGTCCTTGGGCCCAAAGAAGTCACAGTGAAGTGAGGGGGTCCAGGTGGCGGAACAACCCTTAGGGGTTCAACTACAGGAGTTTTACTCTGCCTGGGTCCAGGTCACTTCCAATCAGTGAGTACTAGAAGTTATCAGGGAGGGATACACACTACAGTTTGCCCAGCCGTTGGGCCCCTCTGTTGTGTGGTCTCCTTGCAAGGCACAAAAAAAGGCCGCAGTGATAAGAGAAACTCTGTTAAGGCTGGGAGCCATAGTACCGATGCCCAGGCACCAGTGCGGGTTAGGTCAGTACTCAATTTATTTCGAGGTCCCCAAGAAGGAGGGTTCCTTTCGACCCATTCTAGACCTCAAGCAAGTAAACCGCAGCCTGTGAGTTCCCTGTTTTCACATGGAGATACTGAGGTCTGTCACTGTTGCGGTGAGGGCCGGGGAGTTTTTGACTTCCTCGACTTCACAGAGGCGTACTTGCATATGCCTATTCATCCAGAGCATCAGCGGTTCCCGCGCTTTGCCATACCAATGGGCCATTTTCATTTTCTGGCCTTGCCATTCGGACTAGCGAAAGTCCCTCGTACCTTTATAAAGGTCATGGTGGTGGTGGCTGTGAGCTCATCCACCCTTACCTCAACAACTGGCTCATATGTGCCAAGTCACGGAGAGAGAGCAAACAGGCAACGGCAAGAGTGGTGGCCATTTTGCAGAGTCTTGGATGGTGATCAACAGGGTCAAGAGTCACCTGGTATCCTCTCAGGAGATTGAGTATCTCGGCGCACACTTCAACACCCTCAGGAAAGGTTTTTTCTCCCAGTACAGAGAGTGCAGGGATTGTGGAAACTAGTGTGGCAGTTTCTGCTGAGGAAGGCTGCGAAGGCATGGCATTATCTTCAGCTGCTCGGGACCATGGCGGTAACTCTCGACCTTGTGCCATGGGCAAGAGCACACTTGAGACCATTACAGAGAGTGCTGCTGTGCAGGTGGTTGCATCAGCGGCATCCCTTGTCTCGGAGGCTGCCCTGTCTAGCAGAGAAAAGGGAAGCTCTCCGGTGGTGGCTACAGCCGGCAATGTTGATGGCAGGGATGCCCCTGGAGGCTCCAGGATGGATTCTGCTAACAACAGATGCAAGTCTGTCAGGATGGGGAGATCACTGCAAAGGCAGTTGGCTCAAGGTCAGTGGACACATCAAGAAGCAGGCTGGTACATAAATCAACTGGAGATGAGAGCGGTCGCTCTAGCACTCCGGAGTTTCCGAGCAAAATTGCAAGGAAAGTCCGTCCAGGTTTTCTTGGACAACGTGACCACAATGGCCTACATCAACCTGCAAGGAGGGACAAGTAGTGTAGGCCTTGAGGAAGAAGTGGAGACACTGCTGCTCTGGTTCAGCACACATTGTGGGAACGGACAATATGACGGCAGATTTCCTGAGCCGTGGAATGGTCCTTATGCCAGGAGGTCTTCTTGCAGGTGGCGAGCAGATGGGGCACACTGGTGATGGATCTGATGGTGACATATGCATCTGCAAAGGCGAGCAGGTTTTTCAGCAGGAGAGAGAGGATGTCCTCGTATAATGGTGGCACGAGGAGGACTTTCTGTATGTGTTTCCACCATGGGCACTCATAGGTCGGATTGTGCAGCAGATAGAGGCTCATAGGGGATTGGTCGGCCTGATTGCTCCAGAATGGCTGAGACAGCCGTGGTATGCCCACCTAGTACAGTTAAGGGCAGATCGGTCATGGCGACTGCTGACTCAAGAGGATCTACTGACTCAGGGGCCTATGCGCATGCCCCATGTGGATCGATTCTCGCTTATGGCCTGGCTCTTGAGAGGGCACGGTTGACAAGACGAGGCTACTCAGGGACGGTTATTGCAGCATTGCTGAAGGCCAGGGAGAGGTCCACTTCACTTCCTATATTCAGGTTTGGCATGTAGTTGAGGCCTGGTGTGCAGAGAGTCAGTGTTATTAACGTTGGTGTCTGACATGCTAGCCTTTCTACAGAAGGGTCTTGAGAAAAGTTTGGCGGCCAGTTCCCTGAAGGTACAGGTTGCAGCCATCTCATGCTACAGAGGCAGGCTCCAGGGAGTTTCCTTGGGAGCACGCCCGGATATAGTATGTTTTCTGAAAGCGATTAGGCATATCTGTCCACCTCTACAGGCCTCCATCCCAACTTGGGACCTTAACCTGGTGCTGACAGCAGAGACAAAGGAGCCTTTGAGCCCCTGGCCAGTTCTTCGCTAAAAGATTTGACTCTTAAGATAGTGTTTCTGGTGGCCATTTGCTCGGCCCAGAGAATTTCAGGGCTTCAGGCTCTCTCGTGCAGAGAGCCATTCTTATCCATCTCGAAGGAGAAGGTGGTGCTCCGGCCTATTTCATCCCCTGGTCTTGAGTTTTCACATGAATCAGACAATCTCCCTGCCGGCTCTCCCAGTGGGGAGGGAAGGAGATCTGGATCTGCACTTGCATTGCTTAGATGTACAAAGACTGTTGCAACATTATTTAAAGAGAACAGCCCATTTTTGACCTTGGATTGGTTGTTTGTTTTGTTTGGAGGGCCGTGCAAGGGTGCGACTGCGGCCAAGGTGTCCATTTCCAGATGGATCAGGGAGGCTATTTCCTCAGCGTACTGAGAGGAAAGTCAGCACCTGCAGGGCTGTGGGCCCATTCCACCAGAGCTCAGGCAACTTCATGGGCTGAGTATTCCTTGGTTCCACCAGCCGAGATCTGTAGGTCAGTGACCTGGTCTTTCCTGCATACCTTTGCTAAGCATTATAGATTGGATGTGCAGATGACAGGGGATACCAGATTTGGAGTGGCAATGCTTCAGGCCAGAATCACAGGTCCCCCCCCCCACCCTCCCCCATTAATGGAACTGCTCTGTTACATCCCAGAGGTGCGGGACTGGACTGGAAGGACGATAAGGAAAGTGAAATTAGACCTTACCTGCTAATTAACATTCCTTGAGGAACTTCAGTCAAGTTCCGGAACCTGCTCAGGTGTTTTTACTTAGATCAGTAACGCGACCCCAGACCTGAAAAAATTTATCAGGAAAATGTATGTTTCGGACATTTGAGGAGCGCAGAGTTCCCGAGAGATGAGGGGAGGTCCTGCGATAGTATGGTACCTCAGTCTGCCATTTTTTATCTTGGCAAGCATGGTAGATGGTTGACCCTTCATTTTTGGGGCCCCTGCAGGCCACAGGTAAGTCCTCTTTTTTGTGTGGGGAGAAAGAGGGTCCTTCTGGGGGTTGGCAGGGGGATTATGTTTTTTGAGTTACAAGTTATTTGTTGCTCCTGTGAGACTGCTTTGTCAATAGGTTACTGGGGCTAGAAGGAGGAGCCAGTTGCCTGAGTACACTGATTTCATCAAAAGATAACATGCTCAGTCTCCAAGCTGCTAGAGGAAGTTGATTACCCAGAGGTGCGGGACTGGACTGGAGTTCCTCAAGGAATGCTAATTAGCAGGTAAGGTCTAATTTCCCTATTTTGCACAAAAAATTGCAAATAAAACTTCTAAATTCCTCTATGTGTCACAATATTTATTTTATTTATTTATTTTATTTGCCTCATTTGTTATACCACCATAGATTCAGAAACGCCATGGCACCTTATACAACTGGGTTTAACAGAGAGTTAGTATAGTACACATACAAGTATCTTTATCAAAACAAATTACTGGGTTACAAGGGGAGAGAAATACATAGCCAGGACAAGATGATGTATAAACAGCATAGGCATTAGAATGGGGTGGATCACATAGGCCATGGCCACACCAATATTTTGCCAAACACAGTATCGGCAGCTAGAGATCATGGGAGCATGGCTGGAGATTAATTTGTTTGGCCTCTTCAAGCAAAAGGTGTTCCACTGCCTCTGATGACAATTAATTGCACACAGAAGGAAGGAAGAAAAAGACTATATTCAAAGGTGCTAGTAACACTTCCAAAGTGATTGTACCACCTCTTCCCTTCAACGCTTAGCAAATTAATGCTTGTTGATCATCAAAATGAGAATTTGAGGATAATCCTTGGGCATCTGCAGAACACCTACTGTATAGACAATGACATTTACCATAAAGGAGTCACTAAGTTTCACAGCTGCCCTTTCAGTTGTTTGTTGAATGGTACTCATTTGGAACTGCGTAACTGCAACTTGATCATCGCAAATTTTTCTTTCAGTTTTTCAGCGGTATTGCAGATATAGCAAACATGACATGAACAAGGCACTGGATCTGGAGCTGAAGGGTGACATTGAAGCCTGCCTGACAGCTATCGGTCAGTACCCCATGTGATTAATTTACTCAATACCTTGTATACGCAAATGAGTTAAACTATGGTCAGACGTGATGGCTTTTACCAGCACTATTTTCAGAAGAGGAATCTAAATTATAACAACCAGATTAAATATAAATTTTAAAAGCATAGATTTAATGTTGTACCAGGATAGTTTATGGCAACCTGCCTAGACCTTATTACATAAAGTTTTGATCATACTGCATATGGCTAGTGACAGTAGCTGCTGAAACAGCACAAGAAGAGGCTTTTTTAAAAAAAAATGTTGGCCCAATATTCAGTGGCAGTGGCTGTTGCCGCTAAACTTTAGATCTGAATATTCAATGTCAGGGCCCTATCCAGGTTTGTCTGGATTACAATGAAGCTGCAATATTGAGCTGTTGCCCAATTAGCTTCGGTGGCAAATGTTAGGCCAGCCTTTACTGTGTTGGACTTTCACCGCATTCTGATAACCGGGCAGTGGTGATTATTGCCGGGTGCCACACCATAATGCCCTGATGCTAGCCGGCTACTATCAGGGCGTGCAGCAGCAGCACCCATGGTTAGTGCCGCTGAATATCCTGGCCAAGGGGATTAATACTGTTAGCATGATTGCTAGCCGCGTTAATCCCTTTAAAGACTGGGCCTGTTAAGCATCGCGATTGTTGGAACATGCAAAGTTCCTGGCAATGGCAACACCCAAGACATTTCTTGCAATATTTATCTAGGAGGGTTTAAAAGATCTAGAAGCTCATTTGCATCTCATATCTAAATTTCACAAACATTGCCACTAAGTAGTGGATTTTGTTGTGGATTGAATATATTAGTCCCAGTATTTGAATATTTTTATTAGCGGAAGCTTGAGAATAATTTCTAACTATAATTTGATCTGTGCCCCAAATTTTCAGGGTTAGTTCACTCATTTGGTGGTCAGAAAAAAGGTAATAGCAAATTTAGGAGGCCATTGTATAAAAATGACTTTGATTGTGTAGCAGAAGCTATATGGGATGCTAAATAGTGGTGAATTAGGTAATAATTAGCATATAGTAAAGTACTGTAACTCGGTCCTCCTCACTCTGAACCATGGAATGCATTTTCAACCTCATTTTGCCATCTTTGGCTCTGATTATTCCCTTCAAGAAACACGGTGTCATTTGGTTGATATCAGAGCATATGCAGACCATGACCACTAATCAATCACTAGCAAGACTTACCTACACTATAATTTCTGACAGGGCTAATTTGCATGCTTTAAAATATTTATTCACCTTATCACAAGATACAATTGAAAACAGCTCTTTCTCCAGGAACAAGCAGGAAGTCAGTCCTCACATATGGGTGATGGCACCGATGGAACTTGTACAGTAACCTCTCCCCAGCTTACAAAGAAAGCCTTTTGGAGATCCACCATGCATGTGTGGTCACCTTCCTGCCCAAGGGTGCCATCTTGCCTCAGTCTCCTTTTTTTTCCACGAAGCCCTTCGGAAATTCATCTGCACCCCGGAAAAGGCTGATCGTTTCTTTTTTTCTTTCTCCATTATACGTACTGGTGCCTTCTTCTCTCCCGGGGCTGCTGCCACCTCAGCGCTGTATTTTCTCGGGTTCTTCATCCCCTTTGGATTTTTTTCTCTCGGTGCATGGGAATTCTCATGCCCTCCTTGGCCGGGACTCTTGAGTTTGACCTCGTGGGTTCCATCTTCCCTGCTATGTCCTCGGCTAGTGAGTTTAAATGGTGTGACCGCTGTAGGCACACCATGTCCCGTATGGATCCGCATGACTGCTATCTTTGGTGCCTCAGTGCTAACCATGATGACTCCTTCTGTGGGCTCTGTCAGCAAGTGACAAGCAAGGGATGGAGGAACCATGAGAAGCAGTGAGAGACCATGTCCAGTAAGACCTCTGTTTCAGCTCTGGTGTCACTCGTGGAGCCGGTGCCCTCGGGGGCTGCTGCAGTGGCCTTAGCCTCGCATGATGACCATGCCCTATCTGAGCCTCAAGGCCATGGGTCATGGTACCAGGAATTGTCCTCTGAGGGCTGTCCGTTGAAGAGCCAGACGTCAGTCGCATCATCGGGCAATAATGCTGGAACTTCAGGTAAGACTCACGGTCAATGGCATCGGAGTCCCCAGCGTGATGCCGATGGTGATGGCCAGAAACAGCCCTCCAAGCTGACCCAGCAGGAGAAGACACCTTTGCCGTTGGGAGATCGACCCCGGTCTCCCAAACCCATCCTCATTGAGAACCCATCCTCGGTATCCATGCTGCTGGCTTCAGAGTCTTCTGGCCACAAGGTTTGCATGGCGGCCCTCAAGTGCAGTCTCACTTCCTTCTTGGCCCAGCAGCTGGGACTGATGCCCAGTTTCTCTGGGTCATTGGTCCCGACCAATGTTCCCTCTAATTCTCTGTAGGCTGTGTGTGCATAAAATATCAGCTTTGTGCAGCTTTTGAAGGAAGGTTAAATTTTTGTGCGCCACATAATGACACTTGGAGTTATATACTTTAAAATTTGACTACACGTCAGAATACAGTATGTACACCACATTGATTTTAATCAAATTAAATGAAAATATACGATTACTAAATGAATCGGGAAATGTCTAGTAATTACAATCATAACTTTAAAATTTTAAGACGTCTGTTTTCTATCAGAATCAGAGCTGTAATTTTTGTGCGCTCTGTTGTAAAGTATGTGCGCTCACCCGGTGAGATGTGTGCGCGCGCACACGTGCACAGCTTAGAGGGAACAGTGGTCCCGACCACTAGCCCCTCCACCGTGAGGACATCACCGAAGATCATGGAGCCAGTCCTCGAGCGCCATGGGCTTCAGGATGATTCCCGACACTGGTTTTGGTTCTGTTTGTGATGGAGGACTTCCTCTGCCAGTGCCTCTGGGTTGGAGCATGGGGCTCCAGGACCCTCACAGTGCTAGTGACACGGCATGGCCCTGATACCCGGAGGGTCCTCCCTCGAGGTCTCATTCGAATCCAGTTTGGAGTGGGAGACTGACAATGATACCCACCTCCAATAGGACATCCCTTTGGACCCCTCTCCTCCAGAGGATGCTGCAGATCCCTGCCCGGGGACCTCTCCTTCTTGGATCCTCCAGTACAAGGCCCCTCCGAAGAAGGCATTCATGGAGACTGCCCCCCTCCCCCCCGCCATACTGGAATGTCTTCTCTTCTGCGTGTGGGAGTCTAGGCAGCTGGATTCCATGTATCAAATCCGTAAAAGCCCTGGGTTCCAGAAAGCGTACCTGCCTCATAACTCCATGGTAGTAGAGTCGGCCATGCACAGGATCAAGAGCCAGAAGGCGAACTTCTTGGTGCACTCGGGCAGGGAGGCCCACACCATGGACGCATTTGGCAGAAAGTGCTACCAGGGCTCGAAGCTCATGGGCCGAATCCAGGCTTACCAGCTGTACATGGGCACATACTTGTGGGACCTGGCGAGGGAGCTTGCTAGGTTCCTTGCTGGGCTTCCAGACAAATCTCTTCAGTGGTTCCAGACCCTGACCTCGACGGTCAAGGAGTGTTTCAAGTTCATAATGCCTACGGCTTATGACAGCTTTGAGTTGGTGACCAGAGTAACTGCAGTAGGTATTAGTGCTCGCCGCCAGTTCTCCGATTTGGAGCAATGGGTTCAGGACAGGTTGGTTGAAGTTCCTTGCTGGGGCGAGAATCTCTTCAGCAAACCCATGAAGGACAAGGCTGCCGAACTGGAGTCAGAGTTCCTGACCATAACCAAGCTTTTCAAAAAGATTGCTAACTCTTCCTGACAGAAGGCTTCAGGGGAAAAAAACCCTATACCCGAAGAAGAGGAAATCTTATGGAAACTACTCCCAGTTCCCGACTTTCTCAGCTCCCCAATAGGACCAGCAGGCCAAGAGACAGGGGCATGGCCTGTGTAAGCATAAGGCCCTCAAGCCCCCGCCAGTGCTCCAGCCACAACCTGGGAGGGGGGGGGTTGACTCCTTGGGCATAGCCTCTCCTTCCCAGAGAGGTCCAGTCCCACAGAACACGGGTGGGCATCTGGTGTTCTATGCCAGCTAGTGGTCTAGCATCACCTGGGCCTTGCAGGTGGTGGGGGAGGGTTACCACCTCCATTTTGATCAGATGCCTCCCCATTCTTTCCAGGGGAACTCCAGATGACTCCCCTTCACTGAGGCCTTCTCCGGTGATAGCTCATTAGGCTCCTGGCCAACAAGGTGGCGGAATTTCCTGGTTCCCAAAAGGACTAGAGGCTTTCGACCTATACTGGATCTTCAGGATCTCAATTGATTCTTGGCAAAGGAGAAGTTCAAAATGCTCTCCCTTGGAACGTTGCTGCCCTGCCTCTGGCAGGGACATTGGATATATTCCTTAGATCTCAAAGATGCGTACACGCACATCCTCATCCGTCCTCGCCTCTGGCAGTACCTCCACTTCATCATCGTAGGATGTCATTACCAGTACAGGGTCCTGTCCTGTGGCCTGGCTTCAGCCCCATGGATATTCACCAATTGTCTGGTGGTTATCACAGCCTACCTATGGCTGCAGGGGGTGTTTGTCTTCCCCTACCTGGACGACTGGCTCATAAAGGACAGCACTGCTGTCTAAGTCCAGGTGGCAGCATGCCTTACCATTCTCAGTCTGGAGAACCTGGGGTTTGTCATCAACTACCCCAAGTCCTACTTGCAGCCAACCCAATGCCTAGAGTTCATAGCGGCACTACTAGACATGGTCCAGGCCAGAGCCTTCCTCCTTCTTGACAGGGCCTGGTGCCTAGTGGCCCTTACAAAATAATTTTGGGGCCAAAATGCAGCCTCTACCTGGCTCATGTTGCGCCCCCTGGGGCACATGGCCTTGACTGTGACTGATACAACCGATGCCCTTCTCTACATGCGTCCGGCCCAGTGGGCCCTCTGCTCCCAGTGCTCAGGGAGATGGTAAAGGTCCTGCTGGCGTCCCAGTGGTCTCAGGCTATGGGGTGCCTGCAGGTCAGGGTAACCGTCACCCATTCCCTTGCAGAGTCCCTTGGCTGGTGGCAACTGCTGCAGAACCTGCTAGTGGAAATGCTCTTCCAGGCCCCAATCCCTCAGAGGGTTCTCACCACGATGTCTCAAAGTTGGGCTTCCAGCACCACTTGCAGAATCAGTCAGTTCTGATTCATACAGACAATCAGGTGGTGATGTTCTATATAAACAAGCAAGGTGGCATGGGTTTGTCCCTCCTGTGCTGTGAAGCAGTTCGTCTCTGCACCTTCACCAGCAAGGGTGGGATGCTCCTCACGGCTGTTTACTTCCCTGGCCAGGATAATGCCCTGGTGGACCAGCTCAGCCAGGTTCTCCAGCTCCATGAGTCAGGTGGTCAGTTGATTTTCCATTGCTGGGACCTTCCCTCAATGGATCTCTTTGCTAGCCCAGGCAATGAACAGTTGTCCCACTTCTGCTCCAGGGGGCCACACCCCTCCCAGGTGGCAGTCAATGCGTTTCTTATCCCATGGATGGAGGACCTTCTCTATGCCTATTCTCTAATGCCACTGATTTCCAAGACTCTTTTCAAGGTCCAGCTCGACCGAGCCACCTTGATCCTCATAGTCCTCTGATGGCCTCAGCAGCCGTGGTTTCCTCTGCTCCTCAGCCTGTCTCAGGTGTCCCCAGTCCGCTTGTTTTTAAAGGAGGATGGCTCTCTCCTGCACCTCAACCTGGCCATGGTGATCTGGCTGCTGAAATGGTAGCCTTGATCCAGTTCTACTTGCTCAGGGAGATGGAAAAGGTCCTGCTAGCATCCTGCAAGGATTCCACCTGATAAGCATATACCTTCAAACGGCATAGATTCTCTGTTTGGTGTGTGGAGAGGGGTGCCAAACCCTTCTCCTGTTCTGTCTAGCTGGTGCTGCAGTACCTGCTGCACCTGTCCAATGCTGGTCTGAAGTCTAACTCCATCAGGGTACAACTCAGTGTTCTGTCGGCACACCATCACCACATAGAGTGATAGCCCCTCTCTGCCAAGCCTCTCGTGGCTCATTTTCTGAGGGGTCTCCTGCACTCTTGACTGCCCACCAGTCCACCAGCAGTGGCATGGGATCTCAATGTGGTCCTCTCAAAGCTTATCACTCTGTCCTTTAAGTCGCTAGCTTCTAGCCACCTCAAGTATCTGTCCTGGAAGGTGGTATTCCTCGTGGCGCTCTGTCAGCCAGCCCCACCCGCTCCTTAACCTTTGAGGGCTAAAGAGGGGTTGACTTGCGACGCCCGTGGGCAATTGTTGTAGTTGTGTTGTGGTGCGACGAGTGATAAGGCTTGGCAAAGGATTATTTATTTTAACTGGTTTATTTGCTCGTGGCTTAGTTTGCCAGTGCGCAGTTCAATATGCAAATTACAGACGGTGCAGAAGAAATTAAATCCAAAAGTATACAGGAATAACTGAATCTTATCTAGTTGCTTGTTGTGCTGTATTATTACACATTCTTCTCATGTGCTTTATCATACAGGAAGGAAACAGAAAAAGTATCTTCACTCAAGTTTTCTTGTATAAATGAGGTTAATTGTCAATGTCCTATTACCTCATAGAACAGTACAAAAACTTAGCTGTTTAATTGTCTCTGTCAATTAAACAGATTGAGCAATCCATTAACATGTCATCATTATCAGGGGGCAATAAAGAATCAGGGGTAGAAGTTTCTTCCATACATTCAATGTCTGGCACAACCGGATTAAAACTTCTCTTCTGCTTTAAGAAGTCTTGGAAGTCCTTTAGAAGTGACTCAGCCGGTAACTTCCCCAAGTATGTCTGATCTCCCGTCCCTTCAATGAGTAACTGTTTACTGAGCTTATCAATCTCAGGCTGCCACTTAAGTTTGTTTGTACTGGGAACAAACACATGTGCTGGGCTACGTTTATCTCCTAAATGTTCTCTACACGTGGGTGCTTGGTATTCCAACTTTGTAATGTCAGGAGAATAATCAAAAGCATTACATTCAGCCTTCTCCAGGTTAGGTATATCAGCTAGCTTAAAAGAATATTCAGGATTACTTAAAGCTTCCCTTGGCTGATAACAGACGCCACCATCTTGTTTAGCTGTGCTTTTAAAAGTGGAACAGAGACTGCCTGGTTTAAAAGCATAAACACTTCTTTTCTTGGGTACCTGATACAGAAGCTTTTCATCTGGGGAATACCTTATCCTTCTGTCCTTCTTCCACAGCTCTGCCTGGTTCTGTAGCCCTGGGTTTTCAGCGTAGTTAAAAGACCTCTGCCTGCAGCAGTTCTCTCTCTCTACTGAATCCTCTCCCACGGTACCTTCCAGGTGCAGCTTGTCACAGGAATCTCTATAGCAAGGATAATCCCATATAGACTTGCCTTCTGCAATCCTTGTATCTCCCTCTGGGAACTCAGATAGCTTCTCTCGTGTTCTCAGCTTGTCTGGAACCAGTTGTCCTGTTATTCTCCTTTCTAGTCCTTCCTTTAGAACTTTTCTCGAGTCCTTCACTAGTACCCTCTGACTTCCTGGTTTCTGTATATTTAAGCAGCTGGCTCTGGCCTGCATTGCCCGCCTTCCTTTGGGGCGTGCCCAATCACAGGCTTCCTCACTCCCTTCCCCCGAGGAGTGCTGTTTAGCTTGATTGGAAGTGTGTTTTTTTCTTTCTCTAAAGAAATCTGTGCTCTCTCTAGCATTACCGGCTTCCACCACCGGATGCTCACTTGTGTCCATAGGTTCCTGAGGAGCTACTGGGTCACAGCTCACATCTGCACGCAGTCAGTGAAGTGCAGGATCTGGTGGCTCATGCCGCTACATCAGGTTCCACAGGAATAAGGTGGTGCTCCGGACACACCCTAAGTTCCTCCCTAAGGTGGTTTCTCCATTCCACCTCAACTAGGAGGTGGTGCTTCCCATCTTTTTTTCTGCATCCTTATGCTAACAAGGCAGAGGCCGCTCTCCACACTCTGGACTGTAAACGGATCTTGGCCTACTATCTGAAGTGAACCAAGTCTCATCGCTGCTCCTCACAGCTTTTCATTTCCTATGACCCTAATCGTCTGGGTGTAGCAGTCTCCAAGCATACTCTGTCCACCTGGGTGGTGGACTGCATTGCCTTCACCTACGGGCAGGCCGGTCTTTCGCTGGAGTGCCATGTCATGGTGCATAGTGTCCGAGTCATGGTGGCATCTGTGGCGAATCTTTATTCTGTTCCCTTGCTGGAGATCTGCCAGGCCACCACCTAGTCCTCAGTCCACACCTTTGCAGTGCATTACTGCCTGGAGGAGGAGTCCCTGTGGGACAGCACCTTTGGCCAGGCAGTACTTCGTCCTGTTTGGGGGTTTTAGGCAACTCCTGCCCTTTGGCCCTTCTGTATGTCCAGGCTACCAGAGAGCTGATTTCCTGGTTGATGCTGTGATCACTGCTGAGGTTTTTAGATCGAATCGTGCTCTCTACTGTTCCTCACGGTTTGCTTTTTGGGTTGCCCATGGCTTACAGGTTTTTTCATTAGCCTGTATCTGGGGAGTCCCATATGGGAGGACTGACTTCCTATTTGTTCCTAGAGAAGGCGTAGTTAGTCACCTGTATCAGGTATTCTGAAACAGCAGGAATCAGTCTCACAACCCTCCCTCCTCCCCATGGTTGCTTTTCTTTTTGCCATCTTGAGCTCTGTCATCATACTGAGGCAAGATGGCACCTTTGGGCAGGAAGGTGACCACGCATGCATGGTGGATCTTTTAAAGGCTTTCTTTAAAGCTGGGGAGAGGTTACTCCACGGGTTCTATTGGTGCCAGTGTCACCCATATATGAAAACGGATTCCTGTTGTTTCTGGACAACACCTGCTATAGCTGAGTAATTATGCTTTACTCAAACACAGTAAGCAAAATAATAACTATTATTCAGAAAAACCATCAATGGATGATGCAGTTTCTCAGGCACTGGACCTTCAGGCATGTAAAGCTAGCACGTGTCCAAGTACAACAAAACACCATTTTTCCATTAACACATTCTTTATTCTCCATCCTTCACTCACAGTTGTCCTGTCCAGAAAAGGACTGCATCTGCAAGACCCACGCCTGTACTAATCAGGCAAGTCTTGGCGCCAACATTGCTGTAATGGTGGTACAACCTTACAGTCCCTTTCATGTATTGATTCATTCATCAGTAAGACTAGAAGCCTTGGACATTGAAGACTCATCTGTCAGACACAAGAGGTTCATTGCTGCATACCAACAGTCATACAGTATCATAATAGAGGGGCTTCTGACTTCATACATTCCATCCTCCAAACACCCTGCCACCTTCAACACCATACCTACTTTAGGTTAGGAAGTCCATCAATATAGTGGTTTCAGTGAGTCAAAGAAAAGCCACATATCTAGAGATAAGACTAAGTATTTGAAGGTGTGGTTGGAGGCCGGTGAAGCCCAGCATGGACAGCACAGGAGGGAACCCATTCCATCTACTCTGAATGTAAGAAATCCTTCCAAATAACATTTAATGAGTTTTCAAACACAGGACTAGATTTAATAACACATTAATATCTATTAATGTGATTTAATGCCTCTTTATTGTCAATATAGCCTATTTACTAACTTACAGTATGCATTTGAAGGCACATTTTAGAAGTGGAGATTGGAACTGAGACATCAAGGTCACAACGTTTACAGTTCCTGTATTTTAGAAGGAGCTTTTCTAAACGTGGAGTGGTTTCTAAAATGCCAAGAAGGAAGAGCAGCAGTGCAGGTGGGTATGCATCACATATAGCGGGAGGAGCCATTTCACAAGTCTATGTGGGGGAAAACACAGCAACATACACGTGTAAATGCCAACATCTACATGGGTAGGCAAGTAGTTTGCAGCTTGTATGTCTAGGCTGAAACAGTGGAGGATTAAGAATAAACCCTAATCCACTCTGTAAAGGACTGGCCAAAACAAGCATTTAAAAAAAAAAAAACTAAATATGCCAGGGAGTAGGTGTAAATCCCAAAGTGGACATTCTTAGTCATGCACTTGTATTCGCCATATGAAATGGGGAAATACAGGAGTAGATTTTTGACCCGCCCTGGGCACACCCTAATGATGCCCCAACATGCCCCCTTGCAACTTCTACTGTATGTAATAAACATATCCACATGTAAACTAAGCCATTTTAAAAATAGTCATTTACACATGGATGCCATTTCCACATATAAGAGCTAGTATTTGCAGGTGTAAATTGCAAATAGGGCTTCTAAACTAGCCCTCTTTACTTGCATTCATTTTATTTTTATTTAGTTAGTTATGAAAATGTATACCTTTACAATCTGGGGGAAACTCCCCACCCTTGGCAATGTACAGTGACATACATAATACTATTCACAAATTCAAAACAAGCCACACAAACATATAATACAAATATAACTAAGCTCAATTAAACTCTACCTTTATACTTCAGAACAAAACAACATTTTCCCATTTTTGCGGAAAACACATGTATCTTTCAGTGCACCCAAATTAAACTAGTCTTGAGTTGGCAATAAAAAAGCATGAGCTAAATTCAAATCCCCTTTTCTTCCTTCCTTCCCATCGGCAATCTGTTCCAGTAAAGAGGACCGACCATACAGTGAAAAGCTTGGCCTCAAATAGTAACTAATCTCATTTCAGATTGAGGGGACAAAACTACTAGTTTTCTGATTATGTTCAATGCCAAGCTATTATTCCTCAAACAGCATACTATTTTATTTTGCTAATTTTTTTGTTTAAATGTGTGTTGCACTTATTTAAAATAAACCACGTAACAGCCTCTTCTGTTTTCCATTATAGTCAAATGTGCTTCAAACAAACAGAGCTACTTCGCTGAAAAGTTCCACTTAGCTATGAAGGTATATCAAAGTATTTTGCCTATTTCACTTCGTTTTAAATTGCAAAAGAATTCTGTTTTGGTTAATTAGTGCATTTGTTAAAAATATGTCATCTTTTTTACTCTTTCCTCCTAGCTTGTCACATGTCTGGATCTAGAGCAGGGGCGGCCCAAGGGGGGTACAGGGCCTCATTTGCATAAGGGACCTCATTGGCATACATATTTGCTTAATGTTACCATACACTAACTTTTAGTAAACATACCTCTTAATGAGTGTATGGATAAAGAAAGACTAAAAGATTTCTACATTACTATAATCCAGTGACAACTGTCAGACACATTAGGAACTACTACAAACACTGCTCATTTAGAACCCATAGCAAACACGAGGTATCATAACAGCACTACCAGGACTCACAAAGCACCATACCCTACCTATCAAAAGGCAACACTGCAAATATTAAACCAATACATTTCAGAGAATAACAATACATTACCTACTGGGGAACGAGAACAAGTGGCAATGTCAAATAGGAATTACATAAACAGAATACCTCAACTCAATTACACATGCAGAAGATAGACCATCACCAAACAAGGAATCACAATTTAGAAATAGGAAGACAATAATTAAACTGGGAACCCCAAAAGCCAAACTTGGAATATACAACAACACTGTATAAATAAAACTATAAATTAATTTCCTCTTGTACTAAACAAAGCGCAGACATTAATGATGCACATTTCCCAGAGCTGACATATTCCAATTAATAAATTCAAAATAAAAAGATATTTTTCTACCTTTTGTGCATTCTTTTCAGTTGCAATTGCTCCAGCCACTTTCTTCTGGTTTCTTCATGTCTTCTTCTAACTCTCCATCGTCTGCTGTCCATTCGTCCTTTCTTCTCTCCTAGTTTTTTTCCATTCTCTCTCTCTACATCTGCTTTAACATACTAATCTTTCTCCTTTTGATCTTTCCTCATTCCTATTTCATCCACTCAAATTTTACCCCTCCATCCTCAATCCCCACTTACTCTCCCAATATCCGGCCAATTGTAGATTTGTCTTCCCTCCCACACAAAATATTTTTCCCTTCTCCAAGCTCCATCCCATTCTAATCCTCCCCCAACATCAGCTCCTTTTTAGTTCCAGCCCCACTCAGCATCCCCTCCCTTCTAGTCCCGGCATCAGCCCATTTCCAGTCCTAGCCCCCCATAAGTCCATTTCCAGTCCTAGCCCACATAAGCCCATTTCCAGTCCTATCCTAGCCCCGCCATCAGCCCATTTCCAGTCCTAGCTCCCCCATCCATTTTCAGTCCTATCCGAGTCCCTCCATCAGCTCATTTCCAATCCCAGCCCCCCATCAGCCCATTTATAGTCCTTTCCTAGCCCCACCATCAGCCCATGTCAAATCCTAGCTCCCCTCCACTCAGTCCATTTCCAATCCAAGCCCCCCATGAGCCTACTTCCAGTTCTAGCCCCTCCAGGAGTCCATTTCAATCCAAGCCCCCACCACAGCCTATTTCCAATCTTAGCACCCCCAAAAGCCCATTTCCAGTCCTATCCTAGCCCCTACATCAGCCCATTTCCTGTCCTACCCCCCCACTCAGTCCTTTCCAGTCCTAGCTCCCTCCCCTCACAGCCCATTTCCATTTCAAGCCCCCCTCCCCATCAGCTATTTGCAGTTCAAGCCCTCCTTCCACTCAGCCCATTACCAGTCCTAGCCCCCCCATAGCCCATTACCAGTCCTAAGCCCCACATCAGCCCATTACCAGTCCTAAGCCCCCCATCAGCCCATTACTAGTCCTAACCCCCCCATCAGCCCACTTCCAGTCCTACCCCACCCCTCTTCACAATTTTAGTCTTAGCCTCCACATAGCACATTACTACTCCTAACCCCCCCCATCAGCCCATTTCCAGTCCTAGCCCCCCCCATAGCCCATTACTAGTCCTAACCCCCATCAGCCCTTTTCCAGTCCTAACTCCATCAGCCCATTTTTAGTCTTAGCCCCCCATAGCCCATTACCAGTCCTAACCCCCATCAGCCCATTTTCCAGTCTTAGCCCCCTATCAGCCTCCAGTTCTAACCCCATATCAGCCCATGTCCAGTCTTAGCCCCCCCATCAGCCCATTTCCAGTCCTACCCCCATCAGCCCATTTCCAGTCTTCGCCCCCATCAGCCTCCAATTCTAACCCCCCACCCCCCCATCAGCCCATTTCCAGTCTTAGACCCCCCATCAGCCTCCAGTTCTAACCCCCCCATCAGCCCACTTCCAGTCTTAGCTCCCCCCCCATAGCCCATTACCAGTCCTAACCCCCTCCCCCCATCAGGCCAAATAGATTTTAAAAAAAGCAAACCTGCTGCCGCTGCCGCCGTGGCAGCGGCAGAATCAAGCGTCCCGCCGCGGGCCCCCCCCCTACCCGGCAAATCCTCCCAGTAGCATCAGCTCTGGACAGAGTCCCAAAACGCGGGCTTTCAGAGCCGCGAGAGTTTCCCTTTCTCGCACGGCTCTGTTAAGCCCTCCAGGGCTGATGGGATTTCCCATCAGCCCGACGGGCTTAACAGAGCTGCGAGAGGTCAGAGAAGCTCTCCCTTCGCGGCCCTGAAAGCCCGCGCTTTGGGACTCTGTTCGAGTTGCTGGGAGGCTTTGCCGATTAAGGGGGGCCCCGCGGCAGGACTCTTGATTCTGACGCTGCCATGATGGCAGCAGCAGCCGGTTTGCTTTTTTTTAATCTATTTGGCCTGATGTAGAATGTTTTTTGCGCGGGTCCCCCTGAAATACGGGGCCCTGTGCAAAAAACATTCTTGCTCAATGGACGGGCCGGCTCTGATCTAGAGATTTTAGCTTGGCAGAATTATGCATATACTCTTATTTTCAGTTCTTCTCCATTATCGTTTATCCCATTATCAAACAACCCCCATTGGTTTATATTTGTTTATCTTTATGCTGCAGCACTAACTGAGCAGCTGATCCCCCAAGGCCGTAACATGACTCTGGCAGAAGGCAGTCAGTGTTCTAGGATAGTACTGTCTGGTCCAGTTTGCTAAAACTGCACATTGTTTTCAAACATTGCCCTTCTGTTCTATCGGAAAACTAGCAAAAAGGAGCCTCAGAGCACAAACATGATGGCAAATAATACATATGGGCTACTGAATTTCATGTAACTAATGAATCTAAATTTGAATGATTTAATTCTTATATGAAAATCTGAATATTTTGATCGATTTCACTGAATAATTCTAATTTTTATATTGCCTGAACTGCAGTGATCATTCAGATCAGCGTCCCCATAGCCAATTGCTTGCTCCAACTTGCAGTGTTTTCTTATTTCGGTCTAGTTGTGGCAGAAAGAAGCCACAAGTAAAAAATGGTAGAATGGATTTTACTGTCTGCTGTTTATGTCTCATACATAAAGCATCCTTGAGGGGCTTATGTCAACCAGTGACATGCAGTAATTTGCTTTATGGTCTGCCTGTGAGTGACTTGCTGGGCTTATAATACAAGCAGTCTTGAGAGATGAAGGAAGCTTAGCAAAGAGATCAAATGGTAAGATCTCAAATAGTGTGTAGTTGGTGCCATTTTATGATATGGTTACATGAAGTCTTCTATCCAGGTGTAGCACTCAGCTTCAGCTGATGTTTTATAATGCTTCACATGACTAAAAAGATGATCCAGCCCACAACATAAATGCCTGATCTTATCATACACCAATTAAAATATTTCCTCACTATTTAGGAGCCATATAGAACAACACAGCACAATTTTTCATTGATTTGCTTTTCACTTATTTCAAATCTCTTTGATTTCCAGACATATCCAGTTAACTTCTTATAACTGAGCATAAAGCAAAATAACCCATGTTTCATGATAGTGTGTTTAGTAAAGTGTGTTAAAATTGTTAGCTGGTAGTTTTAATGTGGGTGGTGCTGGTCTGCCATTAACAGGAGTTTATCTGCTCCAGTCTCTAATACCCCAGAGAGTCCTCTATGGACTAATCCCTCCACTCCTACAAAGTAGCATTTCTTGAGCTCACATCCTCCACTTTTTGTGCTCAAAGTCTGACCTCTGCAGATCGACAGTATCCTACCAACTCTCACTTCTGTGACTGATCAAAGCAAGCCACCACTGGCTGGACCTTCTCTATCAGACACCCTTCATTCCCACAACCTATCCCACCTGATGATGCTCAAATGAAAGTGGAGCAGGAAAGGACTTCCTTGTGACCTTGCTGACTGATATGCGCTTTTCCCTGCACATACACACACACATTCATCAACACGCTTTCATAAATAGATGTTGACGTGAGTGTTAAATTTGTAATTGATGTACACAAGTGCCATAAACTATAGAAACAGTCACACTGCCATAATTATAAACTGTGAGATTAATATTCACAAGGGTCCATATGGTTAGCATTAGGTGTTAACCACAAAAGACCTTTGTTTTGAAAATTCAGTCGGTTAAAATATAGCTTTTAGCTGGACATCTAGATTGGGGCCAGAAAGTATCCACATAAGAAATGGATGGATAAATGGCAGTCGTGGGGTGTGCCAAAGAGTTATTTATTGGAGGACAGCATCCAGCACTGTTGGGAACTGTTTACCTGGCTTCCCATCTAATGTCATCACTGCCACCCAATGTTCCACTATGACCTGAAAGTCCAGAGAAAGTTTGCACTGATTCCTTGTCCCACCAGAGACCGGGTGTCACCAAAGAGGTTTGCCAAACAGGTGCTCCCCTATGGGAGACTTCAGGGGTTAATTCTTAGGGTGGGAGTGGGGAGGAACAGAATTCAGATTGCATTCTGGCCCTTTGTGAGACATGATTTGACATAGATAGGGAAGGATTTGAGGATATTGGTTTGATTTTAGTACAATTGGAGTTGTATTTAAATATGCTTTACATTGTGTGAACTTTTTGATATGTTTCTTTGGTTTGTTTTACATTGCATGAAGATTTTGTTTTATTGTTTTGTGTGTTTTATATTGGTGTAAACTGTTCTTGAGTTGTCTTTGAAAAAGAGTGAGTTATAAACATCAGTGGAAATAGAGGCAGGCATGTACAATTTGAGGACAACCAGTGGAACACTGTGATACCTGGGTACAAACTATATTGTAATGATAGAGCAGATCAAATTTGTTGGAGGGGTTGCGTTCTGTGTTAGAGGCCATTGCGTCACAAAGGATTCAAGTTTTGCAGGAAACAAAATTTGCTGTAGCACATCTATGGATTGAAATTCCATGTAAAAAGGGGAAGGGGATGGCAGTGGGGGTGTAGTATCGACTGCCTGTCCAGAATGAACAAGTGGATGATGAAATCCTCAAAGAAATCAGGGAAGCTAAAAAATGTTATAGGACAGTAATACTAATGGGTGATTTCAATTACCCCAATATTGACTGGGCCAGTGTCATGGCAGGACATGCTAGGGAGATAAAGTTTCTAGATGAAATAAATGACTGCTTCTTGCAGCAGCTAGTTAATGAACCAACAAGAGGGGAAGTCATTTTGGACCTAGTACTTAGTGGAACACCAGATCTAGTGCAAGAGATAAGGGTGTTGGGGCCACTTGGCAATAGTGATCATAGCATGATTGTGTTTGATCTAATTAATGGAGGAGGGATGGTAAGGAAATCCACAGTACTACCATTTAACTTTTGAAAGGGAGACTATGAAAAAATGAGGAAAATAGTTAAGAAAAAGCTAAAAGGAGCAATTGAAAAGGTTAAAGACTTACATCAAGCATCCGTGATGTTTAAAAATACTATCTTGAAAGCCCAGACCAGCTGTATTCCATGCTTTAAGAAAAGTGGAAGGAAGTCCAAAAAACTGCCAGCATGGTTTAAAGGTGAGGTCAGAGAGGCTGTTGCCAAAAAGCATCTTTCAGAAAATGGAAAAAAGAGCCAAATGACAAAACCAGGAAACAGCACAAACACTGCTAAGTTAAATGCAAGGCATTGATAAGACAGGCAAAGAGTATTTGAGAAGAAGCTTGCTGTGGAAGCAAAACCACATAGACTTTTTAAGTACATTTGTAGCAAAAAACCTGTGAGAGAGTCAGTTGGACCATTAGATTAAAGACTGAATGAATTCTTTACTTCGGTATTTACTGAGGAAGAGGTAGGGATGTTACCCATGACTGAAGTGGTATTTAAAGGTGATACTGCGGAAGAATTGAAAGAAATATCGATACACCAGGAAGATATATTTCAACTCTTTGATAGGCTGAAGAGTAGCATATCACCTGGACCAGATGGCATATATGCAAGGGTGTTGAAAGAACTGAAATATGAGATTGCAGACCTGCTATTAGTAATCTGTGAACTATCATTAAAATCATCTGCAATACCTGAAGATTGGAGGATGGCCAATGTAACACCAATTTTTAAAAAGGTTTTCAAGGGTGATCCGGGAAATTACAGACCAGTGAGCCTGACGTCAGTAATGGATAAAATGGTAGAAACCATCATAAAGAACAAAATTACTGAAAATGTACATAGTCATGGCTTAATGGGAGACAGGGAAAGTCTTCTTTTACTAATTTGTTATGTTTTTTTGAAGGTGTGAATAAACAGGTAGACAAAGGTGAGTTGGTTGATATAGTGTATCTGAACTTTCAGAAAATGTTTGCCAAGGTCCCTCATCAGAGACTTTTGGCAAAACTAAAAAGTCATGGGATAGGAGGCAGTGTACTATTGTGGATCAGGAACTGGTTAAAAAATAGAAAGCACAGTGTAGGGATAAATGGCCAATATTCCCAATGGAGAAAGGTGAATAGTGGTATACCCCAGAGATCTGTGCTGGTTCTGCTGCTTTTTGACATATTCATAAATAACCTGGAAATGGGAATAACGAGTGAGGTTATCAAATTTGTAGATGACACTAAACTATTTAAAGTTGTTAAAACCCAGGAGGATTTTGGAAAATTGCAAGAGCATCTTGATAAATTAGAAGACTGGGCATCCAAATGGCAGATGAAATTTAATGTGGACAAGTGCAAAGTTATGCACCTAGGAAAGAATAACCCAAACTATGGTTACACAATGCAAAGTTCCACATTAGGAACCACCACCCTGGAAAAAGATTTAGGGGTCATCATGTATAACATGTGAAAACCCTCCTCCAAGTATGTAGCAGCAGCAAAGAGAGCAAATATAATGCTAGGTATCTTAAGGAAAGGAATGGAGAATAAAACAAAGGATATTATAATGCCTCTGTATCATTCCATGGTGCGACCGCACCTTAAATATTGTGTGCAATTCTGGTCGCTGTATCTTAAAAAGGATATAGTGTTATTAGAAAAGATACAGAGAAGAACCATCAAAATAGTAAAGGGGATGGAAGGATATCCCTATGAAGAAAGGCTAAATAGGTTAGGCTCTTCAACCGGGAAAAGGGACGGCTGAGGGGAGATATGATAGAGGTCTATAAATTAATGAATGGAGTGGAATGGATAAACGTAGATCGATTGTTTACGTCATCAGAATTAAGAAAGACTAGGGGACATGCAATGAAGCTACAGGGTAAACTATTTAAGACTAATAAAAGAAAATATTTCTTCACTCAACGTGTAATCAAACTCTGGAATTTGTTACCGGAGGATGTAGTAAAAGCTGTTAGTGTAGCTGGGTTTAAAAAAAGGGTTGGACAAGTTCCTGGAGGAAAGGTCCATAACCATTATTAAAAGGGACCCAGGATATCATTGCTTGACCCACTACAAGCATTGTGGAAACTGTGTCTTTTGGGGAAACTTCTAGGTACATATGACCTAGATTGGCTACTGTTGGAAACAGGATACTGGGCTTGATGGACCTTGGTCTGACCCAGTATGGCATATCTTATGTTCTTATTCTGAGTCTAGGTGTCAACTTTTCAAAATGATTGGTAGTGAAAAAGACCGCACAAATTCCCTCTTCCTGGGAACCGTGAAGGAGATTGCTCAGTGTTGGGGTTGTTCAGCATTCACCTTACCCCCAGAGCGGGCACCTATGATTCAGAGCATATTCTGCCAGTGTGGCCAAAGGTGCATTGTTCAACAATACAAATGCCCATGTATAACAAACTTTTCTTTTCAACAGGGCTCTGGTACTCGTCACAAAGCACTGATCAGACTCTTGATTTCTCGTTTGGAGGAAGACCTCAATCAGATCAAACATCAGTACAAGCGAATGTATGGAAAAAGCCTTCGTCAGGCTATATTGGTATGAACTACTTTACTTATTGTCTTAATGTTTTTATGGAAAACGCAAGATAATAGATTCTTTAGAAAATAGTTGCCTTCCACAGTATCTGTCGTGGTGTTTTGCCATGTTATATCCTGTCCTGTACTAGAATGGAACATTCCATTAAGTCCTGATATTAGGTGACACAAAGGCAGCACAACACAAAGTTCTGTAGGAGACTGAGAGAGCAGGGGCTGGGAGGATCGTAAAGGCAACAGTTGTAGATGCTGAAGATGGCAGAGATCTAGGCACTGCTCAACAGCAACACATGAGTGAGATTCTGAGTGCATGCAGTGCTGGGGCAGAAGAGAGATTCTGGGTGCATGGAAGTGGGGCTTAGCATGAAGGGGGTCAGGGCTTTTAACCTTGCAAGCAGGGCCAGCCCTAAGCAGAAACCCCAGCCTCAACTCACCCTCCTCTGCTGACACCCCTCAACGCACCCTCCCCATCTGACGCTGCCCTCCCCCCCAGTTGCTGCTGCCGCACCCCTCCAGCTGATGCCAATTCTGTCTCGGGAGGGGGCGGCGGGCAGAGGCAGTATTTCCAAAAGTGGTGGCTTTTTGCTGCCTCTTTTGGAAATACTGCCTGCCTACCCCCCAAACGGAATCAGTGGCAGCTGGGGGTGATGGCACGGCTGCCCATGTGTGCCGCCGCCCACCCAAGCTGGCCACCCTAGGTAGCCGCTTAGCTCGCCTAGTGGACGGGCCATCCCTGCCACACAACATCAGCACCTGGGCAGCTTATCCACAAGAAAAGGATGGGTAAGTGGCAGTCCTGGGGTGTGCCAAAAAGTTATTCATTACCTGGTAACATAGTAAAGTCCAAGAATCCCTGAATTAGATCTCTCATAATGTGACTTATCTACTTATCTTTTACCACAAAATGTATTTTTTTTATTTACAGGATGAAAAATTGAAAGGGGACTACGAGACCATTATTATTGCTTTGGTTGGACAGGACAACTAGACTTCTCATTCTGCTAGTCAATAGCCAGTTTTATATTAATGCATATAACTATGTATATCTCAACTGTGTTAGCTGCTTTGAAACAGAAATCTCAGTTGATTTGGCCTGGTTTCTAGTAAGTTTGTGTGTGGAAAAACTTTGTTTCTACATGTCAGTTTCAGTTTTATGTTTTCCCATGTATATTCATTTTTGTTTTAATGTGTGCTATATTTCCAGATGTGCACACAGCTTTACGGTGACCTAAAATATTTTTTTGTATGATGTTTGTGTTTTACAATGTGCAAGCCTCTTGGCCCACTCTGTTTTGGTTTCTTTTCCTGACCATGACTCTTCTCATTTCCTAACTCTTGCACATGGAGTGCAATGAAATTCTGTAACTGTCATAATATTTTGTTAGATTTTGTCTTTTTCAAATGGAAAATGAGACCAAACGGTATCGCAGATTTAGAGCACATCTCTAGATTCCAGACTCACTCTCAGCCTGGAAGTGGTGCTCACCGAAGTTCCCAGAGTGTCCCAGTTTAGGGCCTGATTTACTTTTAGTTTTCTCCTGTGGGCACAGGATGGGGAAAAACCCATAAGAGCTTATTTACTATGCTCTGCTAAGGTTTTGCAGTTACTAATTTGTTACCAAAATTTGCACATGGCAGCTGCAAAATCTCTACCTCAGCTTGGAGGTATTCACAGCAGTTTTCAAGTCAGTTCACGCAAAAAAAAATGTTTTTAATATGCATGAACTGGATGGCAGATACTGTGATAAAGTTGCACCATTGCTTGAGGTGACGTTAATTGTGCCGTGCTATCTGCCACGGGAGCAGTTAATGTGTAGTAACTACCTCTGCATAAATCATAATGAGCAGTCCCTACCCATTCCCTGTCCCCTTCCACAATAGCTGTTAATACAGAAATGACATGCCTTAACTGCTTGGATGAACTGTTAGCATGTGCTAACTGCCATCTTAACAGCTAACGCAATTTATGAAATAGGGACCACGGTGAATCAGGCCCTGAGTGGATTTGCTATGAGAGGAAGTTGAAGTTGTACTTAGCCGAACACGTTACATCTCTATTAAACAAAGTATTCATTTAAATGGAAATAAACATAACTAGTTAAAGCAAGTGGTGGAACTGCATGGGCCGTGCTTGTTTCTGGGAGTGGGGGAAGGCTACATCTCTCCCATTGCTTTTTCTTAATTGAAAATCACATCTGGTGTACGTTCATTCATGTAGTCTGTGCTGTTGAGGCAGCATTGTTCTTTTCATTCCAGGAAGTGGGTAATTTTATATAAAGATGCCTATGTGAAAAGGCCATAACGGTGCCTCTTTTAAATCTATTTTTTAAATATAAGTCAAATGCCTGAGTGTCTTTATCAAATAGGTTGCCTGAACCAGCCCCTATAGCACACAAATGCCCTCGTGCAAATTTACCCCTGTTCCTCAAAAGTGTACATGTATTTCTGCATCACAACTCCAACTCATTTCCACCAAAACTATGCCCCCAGGAACCCTTATGTGCAATGCATGCATAAGTCCATATGTTCTCTTTGGCACATGACCTTACATATTTATATCTGGTTGAGCAATTTTAGAAAAGCCCTGATGTGCACTTAAAACAGACTTTACATGTAGACAAATCTTCATGAAATCACCCCATTCATTTTGTGGTCTATTGGAAAGTTACCACCGCCACCAAACACTGATCTGGGCTTGCACAGTATCATTTCTGTGAGTGAAGGGTCATTGTCTTGTGCCTATGGTGTCTGCCTAAGTGGGACTACTGAAAACAGGAATACATTTCAGCTGATTTCCAGAAATACACAGGAATTGTATTCAGTGAACATGAGAATTATGAAAAAATGGGATGTTGTGTCCATGAAAGCATCATGAAAATGTGCCTTGCTTATTTTTTCACCTCTGCTCAATATTCTTGGTAATTAATTAGTAGAATTTTGAAAGATTTTGATTCTCTAGCATAGAATCGAATTTGCACCCCTACTGGACCACCCTGAATCACACTCCAAATCAAAATCGATAACTTTGGCTCTTTAGTGAGCTGAACTGTTAAAATGGTCTTCTTAGTAGCCAAAACTCTTTATAAAAACAGCACGGAAACTGACGGCATAAGCATTTTTCAGTATCGACCTCAACAAACAGAAAGAAAGCATGAGAATGTGCGTACATTCCAAATACCACACTGGTGGAAAGGTTGGCTGTGAACCTAGCTCATATTTGACTTGTGTAGCTTTAATCAGCGAAAACAGAAACACTGCAAACATGTTAGCAAAACCTATACTTGAACTCAGAGCCATCATCTTTATGCTGTTCATCATATATCTCCCCCACCACCATATCCAGCATCTCCATTTCCTATTCTTTCCACCCCTTCACATTTCAACATCTCCCCTTCCCTATGCCCTCTGTCTCTCTCTTTCCCTACCCCTCCCTCTGCTGTGTCCAGTATCTCATCCTTCTTCCCTTGCTGTCATCCTCCACCCCAACTCCACCTAAGACTGCACCAGAAGAAGATCCAAAGTGGCCCTGGGCCTTGGACCACCTGTGTATGCTCAGGACCTGCTGCGTTCTACCCTTCTAATGCAAACTTCCTGTCCGAGGGGACATTGCAGGTCTCGAGTATATGTGGGTACTTGAAGACCTGCCGCAACACTGACAGTGGCATCAGAGTACTTCATTGCTTCTCTTTTGCCAAAGCTGATGTTGATGTGCGGCGTCTTTTCAATGAGCGGAGGGTGAGAATCCGCACGGCCAGAGGTCCGTTCAAAATCATAGAGGAAATTAGACGCGGGCAGCATTGTATTTAGTTTTTGAGCACATGAGGGCTAACAACCGATCCCCTGAAGAAACCGAGGTGGTGAGACGCTACAGCGGTACCTGGGGAGAATGTTGGGATCATTGAAGAATAAGAGGGGAGCCCAGTAACGGAGATTACAAATTAAATAGAACAAGCAGAAAGCTAAGTATTATGGCTTTGTAGAAATTACCTTTTATCATTAAAGCTTGAAGAAGATCTTGACAACTTATATGAACTAGTTGTCTGGGTAAAGCCATAAGATTGAGAGCAATGGCTTTCTGCAGTAGAGCTCCTCACTCAAAGAATCTGAATGAAGGTCGTTGATGCTACTGGGCACAATACATAGTCCAGATGCAAGTCTGAAAAATAGTGCCAAAAGAAGTCTGAGACCTTCATAGGTATAGCTGATCTAGTGCTTTGTCAGAGGAAAAGGAGACACAGTAGACTTCAGTTCCCTATAAGTTATTCTTGAACGTATTTTGTTTTCAATTGTGGCATTGATCGTTCAAAAGAAGACCAGAGCCAAACGCTGATGTTGTCGCATCACCACCCCCTGAATTCTGCCACCCTACGCGGACACCCTAGCTTGCCTAATATTAGGGTTGGCCCTGCCTGAACTTTACATTTGACAGCAACATTGATAAAACAATCATCTATGAAGAGAGACTTGAGGCCCTAATAAATCCTAACCCTTTATTTTTCCATTTAATAGTGTGTGTTAATCATTTCCAATAAATGAAATCCCCAATCCCTTATTTGGCCTTTTTGTCTTGAATAGACTCTAAGCTCTGTGGATCATGGTCTCTTTCATGGTGAGTACGTTACAGCGTATGCCTAGTAGTGCTTTAGAAATCATAAGTAGCAGTAGTAGTAGTCAAGCAACAGCAAACACAGGTAGTCGATATGTAAACGCAGAAGAGGTGGAACTATATAGACAGAACGCAGGCTGAATTCCTCCTCTTGCTCCCTGCCTATCTTTGCCTACCCTCGGCAGCCAGAGCTTGATAGACAATTTACTGTATATGGACAAACCACTGATTATATGTGCAAAGTCTGGAAAGGAACAGTGCACAAGGCAACCACTATACAGTGTAAGTTAGATTATGATTTATTAGTGGTTTTCCCCATGATCTCTGATTTCCTGGTTGTTTTTTTTTCATGCTGATAATAACTTCTATATCGTCCTACTAAACCAGTCCAGACAAGTGTGTTGTGTTCCCCTATCAGTAGATTGGTGGAGACAAAGAACCAATGAAAAGTTCAGGTTTCAATGTCATAGGTGTGGGGTGCTCCCTGGAGATGGGTAACAGCTATGAACTCTCTGATATTTTCACTATGACTTGGATTCAGCCATCAGAGATTCCTTCAGTATTTCTTTGTGTCCAGCAGATGGTGGATGGATTTTCTCCTCTCTGAAGAATATTCTGATTATCTCAGAGGACAAGACTGATTTTAAATGTTTGTGAACAACAACCTGCGGGTTGATCTCTCACTAGAGCGCCATATGTTCCCCTAGACTGCGGGGGTTTTGGTAGCCTTAGGAGGAGGGAAAATTGATTCAGCTCTGCACTCTTATCCTGGATAAGAGCCTGTTGAGCAGCCAGAAATTGGAAGGATCTGGAAGAATACAACTTCCTCCTACAACCTAAACACCCCCATCTTCCTCCCCCTGCTCTCTCCTGAAGATTCCAGAAGGCTCTCAAAGGGAATTGCCACCCTAAATGCAGTCCTGCAAAGCCAGAGAAACAGTTCCTGTGGAGTAGAGCTGAACCCAGCACAAGCTTTTGGCCTGGGGCTCTCAGAGGGTGAGTATCAAGACTTGACCTCGTCATTGTCCTTGTTGGGGGCTACCGATTCAGTCTTCCTGTGACCCAATACAGGGTGGACCACTGGCAACATTTGGTGCAATGTGGGGGGTTTCCTACTGTTTTCTGCATGTGTTAGTAGTGTTTTTACCTATTGTGTGCCTGGCAGTCATGCTGTCTGCCCAAGCGACTCCAACGTTCATTTCTTCCCTAGTGCCTATAATGTGCATTGCTCAAAAAAGCACAGTTAATACATGTCCTTGGACTGCCACAGCCTTAGCGTGCACTGATGTGATGCTTGACTTAACTTTGTCTTCTTCCAGGAAACATTGTTTGACCTATGGCAAGCAAGGTGCCTCATCTCCGGATTCTGGATTCTGCTCTTCTTGCATGGCAGTTTGAGTCATCACCGGAGGCCTGCTCCCCCCTCTTTCAGCCAGGGGATACAATTAGTTTTGCCTTGCCTGCCTCAGGGTAGGAGATGACGGATGGCACTATGGTTAACGATATCCAGCCAGCCGGAGGATCCGGTGACCGTGCTGTGAGCTGCTTATCATCCTCTAGAGGGACTGTGGCGACTGTTTCTCTGGTGTTGGGGAGTCATTTCCAAGAGGAGAGCTTCCGGATACTGGAATGTCCTCCCAAAAATTCTTTCTTTTTTGCAATAAGCCTGGTCCTTCTGGCATGGAAATTGAGACCCCGAGGCCTCTGGATGCCCCGGGTGCAGTCTCGTGCGGGGCAGATGGAACACGGAAGCCCTGTTCGATTGCCCTTGACTAAGTGTCCCCTGTCTAAGATTTTGACTATGACTTGGATTCAGATGGTTTGGTACTGAGCTCTGAGATGGATGTAGAAGTACTCTCACCTTCAGAAGATTGGGAGGAGGCCGGTGTGATCTGTCTACTTCGGAAAGAGGAGCTGGTGTTGATGATTGACAGGGTCTCTTCTGCCGTGAACAAAACAGATGCTTCCAGCATGGAACAGGAGCCAAAGGTGCACTCCTTCAAGGGGGGGGGGGGGGGGGGAATGTCCACTACTATCTTCCTGTTTCTGGATATGATTAAGAATATGATCTGGTCAGAGTGGGATTCTCCCATCTCCCTAAATGGTTAAAGGTGTGTAAGAAGATATCCCAGAAGAGGAGTGCATTGAGTGATTTGACATTCTCAAGGTTGATGAGCAGGTCACGGTGGTTACTAGACTTACCACCATTCCTGTGAAAGATAGATTGGCCTTAAAGGATTTTCTGGACCATATGGTGGATTCGTGATTGAGGAGCCAGTTTTGCGGTGGCTATTCTGCAGCTGGTGGTTTGTACCAGCCTGATGTTTTGAGACGTGCTCCAATGGATTCATTTTCTTCTGTTGGATGATACTACCCCTTTTTTGGAGTCAGCTATGGCCTTCCTTTCTGATGTTATGTATGTATGACTTGTTATGTTTGGTGACCATGGATGGTGCCCTAATGACAGTGTCACGGCATTGGATTTGGCTCTGGCATTTGGCACCAGACAAATTTTCCAAAGTCCGGTTCGCCTAACTGGTTTTTTAATGGGGAGTTTCTGTTTGGAGCCGATTTGGAGAAGCTGGTGAAGGAACCAGACAGACAAAATCTGTCGCCTCCTAGAAGTCAGTCCAAGGGGTCTGTGAAGAGTGCTGGTGCCCCTTCTCGTCAGCCTCCGCACATCCACCAAGGGTGCACTGGTCAGATTCCTGGGGGTCTTGGGACTCTCATCATTACTGACATGGAAAAATTTTCTTTCCATCTACTTCTGTGCTTCAGGCTCTCTCAGTCCTGGGAGTACACGGCCCAGGGACCTGGTCCCTCCCAGAGGAGTCCCTCACAGGCTGCACAATGAAAATTTTGGGGTCCAATTCTTGGTTCCTCCAGTTGAAGGCAGGCTTCATTTTTTTTCTTTTAGTAATGGGCCCCAGTTGCCAAGGATCGCTGAGTTCTAGACACCATTCAGTTTGGCCATTTCCTGGAATGCAAAGAGCCAATTCTGGATACTTTTGTCATCTCCCCTTGTGGATCTGTGATTGAAGTGCCACTGTGCTGATCACCTTAGACAAGTTGCTGCACCTAAGGGCCATGATGCCCTTCCCAACCAGACAAGTGGGACTAGAGCAGATACTCCATCTATTTCATGGTACCCAAAAAGATGATTCATTCTCACCCATTCTGGACCTCAGGGAGTCAACGAACACTTGTGAATCTTGTGATTCTGGATGAAATCCTTGTATTGCATGATTCCTCCTTGCATGTGGAGGGGAGTTCTTGGCTTCTCTGAATCTGGCTGACGTGTATTTTCATATCCCAATCCGGGCGGATCAGCAAAGTATCTATGCATTGCCATGCTTGGCTCTCACTATAAGTTTGCTGCTCACCCTTTCAGGCTTCCACTGCCCCAATGATGTTTTCCCAGGTTAGATAAGATAAGATAGGATATGCCATACTGGGTCAGACCAAGGTCCATCAAGCCCAGGAACCTGTTTCCAACAGTGGCCAATCTAGGTCATACGTACCTAGCAGTTTCCCCAAAAGACACAGGTTCCACAATGCTTGTATTGGGTCAATCATTGATATCCTGGGTCCCTGCTTAATAATGGTTTATGGACCTTTCCTCCAGGAACTTGTCCAAACCTTTTTTAAACCCAGATACACTAACAGCCTTTACTACATTCTCCGGTAACAAATTCCAGAGTTTGATTACACGTTGAGTGAAAAAATATTTTATTAGTCTTAAATAGTTTACCCTGTAGATTCATTGCATGTCCTCTAGTCTTTCTATATTCTGATAATGTAAACAGTCGATCTATGTTTACCCATTCCACTCCGTTCATTAATTTATAGACTTCTATCATATCTCCCCTCAGCCGTCTCTTTTCCAGGTTAAAGAGCCCTAACCTTTTTAGCCTTTCCTCATAGGGGTATCCTTCCATCCACTTTACCATTTTGGTGGCTCTTTTCTGAACCTTTTCTAAAAATGATATATCCTTTTTAAGATACAGCGACCAGAATTGCACACAATATTCAAAGTGCGGTCTCACCATGGAACGATATAGAGGCTGTCACCGCCCCTCACTCCCAGAGGCCTCAGCGTGGGTAAAGCGAGTGGGGTGATGTATTCCTTAAGCTTGTGAACTTGAATTTGAGGCTTTGCAAAGCCTCCTGGGAATTGTAGTTCCGTGGCTTAAAGAAAAATAGTTGTGTACACGAATGGTAAGGTTTCAAAAATGGATTTATTCCCTTCCCAGGGTTGGAATTTGACCTTTAGAACATCACAACAGAAAAGTCCATACTTCTGGTATAAGGTAACAAAGGAACCAAACAACCTAGGCAATGTTTATCTTCAGCTTAACAGAAAAATGAAATACAAAAACAGTTTTCCTCCAAACTTACTTTTGGACTGTTTTTCTCCTGCAGCAGTGGTTATAGCAAGGCTAGCACAAGGATTGTATATTATCTGATACCGTGTACGTACAGTCCATATAGGTTTCTGTGTCTGAAGTTGGATAAAATTCACATTGTATTTCATGCACGTTATCCTCAACTTCCTCCGGGGAGAACTCTGCCCTTTGCTCATTCACAGTGTTCCCATCCCCCAACAGCTTAGCTGAACTCAGGTGTTTTGCATAAAGCTCTCGGTCAGCTCTCTCACACAGTTCTTGATACGTACAAGGGCTATTATCAAACTCCTCTGCAAAGCTATCTGGAAATATTCTTCTATCTTCCAGCCACTGCTTATCCAGGGACCTTTCTTGGCTATAATATGGCTCCCTGTAAAACTCTTTCCTTTTAGTTTGCCTAGGGTTTCTTACAGGCAAAAACTCCTCTTCAGAACAACAAGTTTCCCTTCCACTATTTTTAGTGCTAGAGGACTGAGACTGTCTTCTCAGGGGATTTAAAAGGTATTGCTTGCCTTTAGGAGAGTGGAGTTCCTCTGTGCTCTGCCCAGCCGTGTATTGCTTTCTCCGGCGTGGAATTGCCTGCTTCCTGGAGTCAGCGTGGCTTTCACAGCTGCCTTCTCTAGATGAGCCTTCCCAGGTAAGATAGGGTTTTTCCTCCCTTCTCTTATCCTGTCTTTCACCTTTTTCCCCTTTCTCATGCCATTCAATCCTTTCCGTCCTCTCAGACCTTGTTCTGTCTGTCCTGGTTCTTGCTCTCCTGGTTCTTTCACTGGTTCCTGCTCTGGTTCTATCTTCTCCCCTAACTAGAGGATTTTTAACTGTGTTGCTTTTCTCGTTGGCTGAAACTCCGCCCCCCCATCAGCTGTTTCTCTTTTGCTAATGAGCCATGTGTTAGCTCTTGGCTCGGGCGTTCCCTAGCACTGAGTGACCTCATTTGTTTGGGGTTTCTATGCCAACCCTTCTCTCTGTTTTGCTCTGAGCTGTCAAACATGCATTCATTCTGATATGAAGTCCCTGTTTCCATGGGCTCTGATTCTTGTTCCTTATGACAGATCCCCCGCCTTAAAATATTACGTGCTACCGGACTTTTCGTCGGATAGCGCGTAATCCAGGTATTGGATCTGTATCGCTGCTCTACATATGCCATACTGGCGGTGGCGGATCTCTCCTTCCATGGTTTTAACAGGTTCAGGTGATATACCTGCTGGCGACCTTTTTCATTCTCTACCTTATAAGAGACTGGCCCTACCCTTTCCACAACCGTGCATGGGCCTTTCCAGTGGGCTTCAAACTTTGGGCCAGGGTCTGCTACTTGGATGTTCACCTTATCACCTATTGCTAATATCCTGGGCTTCTTGCCCCTGTCATAATATAATTTCTGCTTTTGTTTGCTGGCCTGTAAATTCTCCCTTGCGGCCTTCGCCGTCTTTTCTAACCGTTCCCTCAGACCTTTAAGGAATTGAGGTACTTCCACTTCTGAAGTATCTGGTTCCACCCACTGTTCGTGTAATATATCCAATATTCCCCTAGGGGGCCTACCGAACATGAGCTCGTATGGTGATGCCTTTAGAGAGGTTTGTACGCGTTCTCTGCACGCGTATAACACGAACGGGAGCAGGGTATCCCAGTCCGCTATCTCCCCCTTTTTTAGGCCCCTCCTAAGCATCTGTTTGATAGTTTGATTCGTACGCTCTACCAAACCATTCGTTTGGGGGTGGTACGCTGAAGTCCGGATATGCTTTATACCAAAAGCTTCCCATACAGAGGCCAAATGTTTGGACAAAAAGTTGCTGCCCTGATCCGTGAGTACTTCCCTGGGGAATCCCACCATACAAAATAGCTTGACGAGCTCCTGGGCTATGATCCTCGCAGAGGTGTTCCTTAGGGGAATAGCCCAGGGGAATTGGGTGGCATAATCAACTATTACCAGTATGTACTGGAAATCCCTGGGTGTTCGGGTCATAGGGCCTACCATGTCCATACCTATGCAACTCATAGGCACCGCTATAGTGGGGGTTGGTATTAAGGGTACGGCCCTTGGCCTTAAAGCCGTCACCCTTTGGCATGGAGCACAGGACTCACAGTACTGCCTGGTCTCCTTGAACACTCCTGGCCAATAGAAGCGACCTAATATTTGGTCCAGGGTGCCCTGGATGCCCTTATGGCTTCCTATAGGGTGGTCATGTGCGAGGCGCAAGACCGTAGCCTTAAACGCCGTCGGCACTACCAGTTGTTTCCTAACTGCTTCGGTATAGGGGTCCAAGCTTTCCCTATATAAAACTTCATTGTCTAGGAAGAACCTAGGCAACGTGTGCCGGGTTTCCCGGGCCCATTCGAAGGCTCTCTTGAGCGCTGGGTCAGCCCACTGCTCAGCAGGGAAAGAAGGGAACTTATTTACTAATTCAGCGGGTACCCATGGTAAGCTCGCTCCTGCCTCCAACTCGGACCTGCCTCGGGACCTAGACTGTCTCTCGTGGCGTCTCTTCGCCTTAGATTTTCTACCCTGCCCAAGGGGTTCATGCACCAAATCATCATGTGCAGGTAGAATATTTGTTTCTTCCTCATCCAACCCCTCCTCTTGGGATACTAGCTCCTCCCCAAGCTGTTCCTTATCCTCAGTTGATGTCTCTCCCATCCCTGAGGTTCCGGCCTGCGATCTAGTGGAGACTAGACCCGTGCGGGCATTTAAACCTGCTGTTAATCCTTTGTAAAAGGGTGGCCAATCCCTGCCTAAAATCAGATCCCTGGGGAGTATGGAAATTACAGCTACGGGCATTCTTAACTCCATATTGAGGGCTGTTATGTTGAGATACTGCAGAGGGTAATATGTAAATGCACCATGGATGCACTTTACCCTGACCTGGCTCTCTACTTGACTCGGGGGCAACGAACTATGCCTCTTGATGGCCTCCCAGAGCCTGGAGGAAATCATGCTCTGGTCGGCCCCCGAGTCGAGCAGTGCCAAGGTCTCAACCCCCTCCACCTGAGCATGTAACAGAAATCCCTCTGGCGATGGCTTGTCCAATTCAGAGATAAGGACAGTTCGCCTATCACACTCCCTCTTAAAATGCCCTGTTTTACCACACAAATAACATTTTCTCTCGCATGAAAAAACATCAATATCATTCCTAGGCTTTACATTTTGCATGTCATACCATTTTCCTTTGGGATCCTTTCCCCTTTTACCCATAGCCAAACCCGCAGCCTGCATTACCCCAAACCCTGAGGGGTCAGCTATCTGGGCTTCCAGAAACCGGTCAGCCAGCATAGCTGCTTCCTCTGTAGACTGACAGTTTTGTAGCATGAGGTATGTCCTCATTTCCTTAGGCACAGCTTGGACAAATTGTTCCAAGACTACTGTGTCTAAAATGGTATCCAAATTTTTTCCCTCTGGAGTTAACCACTTCCAGGCTAAGTTTTTCAAACGTTGCTGTAACGCTTTTGGGGTCTCTTGGGCTTTCAGGCGTGCCTCTCTAAACAGCCTCCTGTAGTGAGATGTAGTGAGCCCCAACCTATCCTTCACCGCTTTTTTAATCTCATTGTAGTTAGCGGCAAGGGTGGCTGGCATGGCTTTATAAGCTGATAGGGCTTCACCGGTCAATGAGACCGCAAATCTGGTAGCCCATTGCTCACCAGGCCACTTTAATGCTCCCCCAATGCGTTCAAACGCGTCAATGAAATCGTCTATATTGTCATTGGGACTTAATTGTCCTAGCGAAAAAACATGACTTGCGTTTAGTCCACTCCCAGGTATCACCATGGGATCTCCGGTCGGTTGTTCCTGCGGCTTGCTCAGCAGTGCCTGCATAGCGTCCAACAGAGGCTTCTGTTGCTCCCTCATTAGGACAGCGTTCTGCTCCTGGAGGTGCTTCGCTAATTCCAGCTGCCTGTCCCACTGCTGTTGCATCCAATGCAGAACATCTCTGGCTTCCATCTCTCAGCACCTGCAGCAAAAGAGAGAAAACAGAAAAAAAAAAACCAAGTGCGGCTACCCTTTTCTTTTAGCCCCACAGCGCCCCCCTTTTCCTGCACAAATCCTCCCACGCTTATGCCTAGGTGACTTTACCTGAGGCTAGTGTAGAGGTCAGCATTCAGGAAAAGTTACTGTGTCTTTTCTTGCTTCTGTGAGCTGTCCGCTTTTTGCCACTTGCTTCTTTATGGTCCCCTAGAACCGTAGTTTTCCTTGCTGCGTTCTTCTTTGGGTCAAAAATCCGTAAAACTACGCCAGATATGTCACCGCCCCTCACTCCCAGAGGCCTCAGCGTGGGTAAAGCGAGTGGGGTGATGTATTCCTTAAGCTTGTGAACTTGAATTTGAGGCTTTGCAAAGCCTCCTGGGAATTGTAGTTCCGTGGCTTAAAGAAAAATAGTTGTGTACACGAATGGTAAGGTTTCAAAAATGGATTTATTCCCTTCCCAGGGTTGGAATTTGACCTTTAGAACATCACAACAGAAAAGTCCATACTTCTGGTATAAGGTAACAAAGGAACCAAACAACTTAGGCAATGCTTATCTTCAGCTTAACAGAAAAATGAAATACAAAAACAGTTTTCCTCCAAACTTACTTTTGGACTGTTTTTCTCCTGCAGCAGTGGTTATAGCAAGGCTAGCACAAGGATTGTATATTATCTGATACCGTGTACGTACAGTCCATATAGGTTTCTGTGTCTGAAGTTGGATAAAATTCACATTGTATTTCATGCACGTTATCCTCAACTTCCTCCGGGGAGAACTCTGCCCTTTGCTCATTCACAGTGTTCCCATCCCCCAACAGCTTAGCTGAACTCAGGTGTTTTGCATAAAGCTCTCGGTCAGCTCTCTCACACAGCTCTTGATACGTACAAGGGCTATTATCAAACTCCTCTGCAAAGCTATCTGGAAATATTCTTCTATCTTCCAGCCACTGCTTATCCAGGGACCTTTCTTGGCTATAATATGGCTCCCTGTAAAACTCTTTCCTTTTAGTTTGCCTAGGGTTTCTTACAGGCAAAAACACCTCTTCAGAACAACAAGTTTCCCTTCCACTATTTTTAGTGCTAGAGGACTGAGACTGTCTTCTCAGGGGATTTAAAAGGTATTGCTTGCCTTTAGGAGAGTGGAGTTCCTCTGTGCTCTGCCCAGCCGTGTATTGCTTTCTCCGGCGTGGAATTGCCTACTTCCTGGAGTCAGCATGGCTTTCACAGCTGCCTTCTCTAGATGAGCCTTCCCAGGTAAGATAGGGTTTTTCCTCCCTTCTCTTATCCTGTCTTTCACCTTTTTCCCCTTTCTCATGCCATTCAATCCTTTCCGTCCTCTCAGACCTTGTTCTGTCTGTCCTGGTTCTTGCTCTCCTGGTTCTTTCACTGGTTCCTGCTCTGGTTCTATCTTCTCCCCTAACTAGAGGATTTTTAACTGTGTTGCTTTTCTCGTTGGCTGAAACTCCGCCCTCCCATCAGCTGTTTCTCTTTTGCTAATGAGCCATGTGTTAGCTCTTGGCTCGAGCGTTCCCTAGCACTGAGTGACCTCATTTGTTTGGGGTTTCTATGCCAACCCTTCTCTCTGTTTTGCTCTGAGCTGTCAAACATGCATTCATTCTGATATGAAGTCCCTGTTTCCATGGGCTCTGATTCTTGTTCCTTATGACAAGGCATTATAATATTCTTTGTTTATTTTCCATTCCTTTCCTTATGATATCTAGCATTCTATTTGCTCTCTTGGCCGCCGCTGAACACTGGGCCGAGGGTTTTAACATGATATCCACAATGACGTCTAAATCTTTTTCCTAACGTGGAACCTTGCATCGTGTAACCATAGTTTGGGTTGTTCTCCCTAGATGCATAACTTTACACTTGTCCACATTAAATTTCATCTGCCATTTTGATGCCCAGTCATCGAATTTATCAAGATCCTCTTGCAATTTTCCACTCTCCTCTTGGGTTTTAACAACTTTAAATACTTTTGTGTCATCTACAAATTTGATAACCTCACTCGTTATTGCCTTTTCCGAGTCATTTATGAATATGTTAAAAAGCAGCAGACCCAGCACAGATCCCTGGGGTACAACACTATTTACCTTTCTCCATTGGGAAAATTGGCCATTTAGCCCTACCCTCTGCAGTTCCTGATCCACAATAGTACACTGCCTCCTATCCCATGACTCTTAAGTTTTGCCAAAAGTCTCTGAGGAGGGACCTTGTTAAAAGGCTTTCTGAAAGTCCAAATACACTGTATCAACTGACTCACCTTTGTCCACCTGTTTATTCACACCTTCAAAAAAACATAACAGATTAGTAAGACAAGATCTTCCTTGTCTAAAGCCATGTTGGCTGTCTCCCATTAAGCCATGATTATCTACATGTTCAGCAATTTTGTTTTTTATGATGGTTTCTACCATTTTTCCCGGTACTGACGTCAGGCTTACCAGTCTATAGTTTCCCAGATCACCCCTGGAACCCTTTTTATGTTTGCCATTTTCCAATCTTCAGGTATTACAGATGATATTAATGATAGTTCACAGATTACTAATAGCAGGTCTGCAATCTCACATTTCAGTTCTTTCAACACCCTTGGATGTATATCATCCAGCCCAGGTGATTTGCTACTCTTTAGTTTATCTAATAGTTGTAATACATCTTCCTGATGTATCAATATTTCCTTCAATTCTTCCGCACCTTTAAATACCACGTTAGTCATGGATAACATTGCTACATCTTCCTCAGTAAAGACCGAAGCAAAGAATTCATTCAGTCTCTCTGCTATTGCCTTGTCGCCTCTTAGTGCCCCTTTAACCCCTCTGTCATCTAATGGACCAACTGACTCACAATTTTTTTGCTACAAATGTACTTAATAAAGACCTTTTTTACGCATTTTTGCTTCTGCAGCAAGCTTCTTCTCAAATTCTCCTTCTCTCAAAGGTAGTACTGTGGATTTCCTTACTATCCCTCCTCCACTAATTAAATCAAATGTGATCATGCTATGATCATTATTGCCAAGTGGCCCCAACACCCTTATCTCTTGTACCAGATCTGGTGTTTCACTAAGGACTAGGTCCAATATTGCTTCCTCTCTGGTTGGTTCATGAACCAGCTGCTCCAAGAAGCAGTCATTTATTTAATCTAGGAACTTTATCTCCCTAGCATGTCCTGCCATGACACTGACCCAATCAATACCGGGGTAATTGAAATCTCCCATTATTATTACTGTGCTGTAACGTTTGTTAGCTTCCTTGATTTCTTTGAGCATTTCATCATCCATTTGTTCATTCTGGCCAGGCAGTCAATAGTAACCCCCCACTGCCATCGCCTTCCCCTTTTTACATGGAATTTCAATCCATAGAGATTCTACAGCAAATTTTGTTTCCTGCAAAACTTTAATCCTTTCTGACTCAATGCCCTCCCTAACATAGAGCACAACCCCTCCACCAATTCCTCCAAAACTCACAAAAACAGGCACAAGTAAGTATAAGCATAAATTAATATAGAATTAAAATAAAACTATTGTACTTACAAACATACATAAGATAAAATCATAATTTGCAACAGCATGAAAACATATTATAACCGTAAAACTGAAAAGCAAAGTACCCAAGAGAACCTCAAAACCAAAGATATTGAAAACCAAAGCGAGGATATGTTTTATATGGGTGATCTAGAGCACTTTTATATTTCATAGACTTTTATAAATTTATCTTATCTCATATAATGCTTAACTGGTCAGCACTTTGATAATAGTTCTTGTCCTCCTCATCCCTCTCTTTACAAGGATATATTCTGCACAGTCAATATCCTCGCTTTGGTTTTCATGCTGATGCAAATAATGACTTTATGTCTGTTTTTGTGAGTTTTGGATTTGATGATTCATTTTATGATTGTTTTTATGTTCTTGTGTCTATTATTTATGTATAAAAATAAAAATCAGTTAAACATTATGGGGGTCATTCAGAGGCACGAATAGCAGGGATGGAAGTCCCAACGGTTCATGCCCCTGTATCACTTCCCCGCCGGTTGTGCGGGGAGGTTATATGGGGGGGGGGGGGGGAGGGAGGGCAGCACGAGGGTGGAGAGTGAGCAGGCCGTGGGTGATCACTGGCCCTTGACGTAGAGGACCGATTCTAATGTTGGCCCTGTACATCCAGGGCTGGCGAAATGGGTGGAATAACTTCCCTAGATGTTTCAATTTTGCTGCTCTGAGGGATGGAAGGAGCTGGGGGGGGGGGCAGTTTTAATTACCCGCAGCCCAACCCTGGCCTTAGGAGGTCTGATTGGGGTTTGGGCTGTGGGAAAATAACATTTTGGGCAGGCAGTCGGCATTGCGGCTTTTAAATGGAGCTGTGGTGCCATGGCAACATTCCTCAATGGCATCGCGGCCCCAATCAACTAAGAACCGTGCTTTTTCTCTATTTGTGCCAACTCAATGGAATACACTACCTCCAATGATACGTGCCATCCCGGATCTTACAGCTTTTAGGAAGGCTTTGAAGACTTACCTCTTCCAACTAGCCTATATCCATCAAACCTAGATCAGTCGTACAAATATTCGACGGCTCATGCCAAACTCTGTACTTTAACCCATGACAAAACCAAGCTGATATTATTACATTTTAATGTTCACTTTCAACTGTTCACGTTAATGCCAACCATATACAAATAAACCCTTAATGATGCCAACTTAATCCTGTTTTTAATGTAAATATATTCCTATAATGTAAATATGTTCCTAGTTATACCAACTTGTTTCAAAGTTATCATATGTAACCTGTTCAATGTAAACTAGTTTATTGTTCATATATGTAAACCATATTCAAATGTTATATGTAAACGACGTTCATATGTTTTATGTAAACCACACTGATCTGTAATAGTGCGGTATATAAGAACAAACAAACAAACAAATAAATAAAATTTAAAAGCCCTGCCTGAGTTAGCCGGGCAGTGCCTGTGCATGCAGGATGGGACTGAATTGCAAGTCTGGCCTGCATGTACAGGCTTGTTGTGATTCTGATCCCGCGGGGCTAGATGTGCCCAACAGGATCAGAATCGCGATCTCCTTTGTACGTCCAGGTCAGCCCGGACGTACAAAGATGTACATAGGTTCTATATAACTCAAAGCAAAACATTTGTAAATAACAAAGCAAACATAAAGGTAGATAACCCCTTTAAAAGGGCAATGGGCTGAGTGCCATATGGTGCATATGAGGAGGGTGTGGGTGTGTGCTAAAGGGTATGGGGTGAGAGTGTTTTGGGGGGGATTGCGTATGGGAATGTGGAGGGAGTTGGGTGGCTATATGTTTTTGTATGGGGGTAAATAGAATACATTTATGGGTGTATGTGTGAAGGGTGGGATTGTGTGAATATACAGGGTGTTCCAAAAAAAAAAGTGAGAACATCTCGTAAATTAAAAGCTTAAATAGTTTACTTATTTACCTTTTTTAGTTATATAACGTCTTTATTTTGACAATTACCGGTCGCCATCTTTGTTTTTTTAAATTTGTCAATAGTTTACATCTGTCTTTTTGAATTTTTAAATAACGTATATGCTACGAGATGTTCTCACTTTCTTTGGGCCACCCTGTATATCAGAGGTGCTGGAATGTTATTTTCTTTTGGAGGGAGGGGGAACTCCTCCCCTTGGCCAGCAGCACACGCTCAAAATCAGCTGTACAGAAACCTTTGAAGATATTGAAATAACCGGACCCGATGCAGGTTTCATCAAGGTGCATCAGGAGCCAATGTTGGTGCAATCTACTGGTGCTATCTTTAATAATGCCAATATTGCAAAGAAACAAAAATTCAATCAGCTGCAAACCTGTAAGATCCACGACTCTATTTATATCACCATTTTACACAACCATGAGTAAGGCAAAGATACCGATGCCAACATTTAAAGCAACTTCATTGCAAATGAATAGGAAACAAGGCACATGCTAATGACTATAAAGGAAAACTGTCTAAAACAAATCAGTTAAAAAATGTCAAAAATATCTTTTTAAGAGAAGGAGTTTAGATAACCATATTCCACTCTTCTCATTTAAGCCACTAGGGTTCACAGTATAAAATTCAAAAATCTAAAGCTGTTCATATACAGCCACAAGAGATAGTTTTATCACCTCCTTTCTTATTTTCTTGCATATGTTCCATTATAAACCATCTCGGATTGGTAAACATGTGCATCTGAGCCTTACAATGAGCAACTAAAAATGCTGATGGCACAGCAATAGCTATCCAGCTGCAATGTTCTATTAGCTTGACTTTCATTGTGCATGAAGTTCTACCCACATAGAATAGTCCACATAGGCATATAAAGTGGCATTTTTCAAATGACATCCAAGTGCAATCTGGGACATCCAAACCAGAACATCTGAAAAAAAAAAAAAAACCCAGGCATGTCCAAGTTCAGGCACAATTTCACAAACGCGGATGTGCTTAATATGGACATCTGCAGGGGTATCTATATAGATATCCCTGGAATAGTATTCTGGACCATGGATGTCTAGGAATAGCTTAATGATTTACATAGTGGACCAGGGAAGCCAGAGTTTGAATCCTACTGCAGCTATCATTGTGACTATGCAGAGTACTGGGGATGGTGGCGTGCCATCTTCTCTAAGCATTCTGGATGTTTTTCAGCCAAAAGGAGCACTTTCCAGATGCCTATTCTTGCCTGGAACAGGTATAACCTTAGATGTGACTCCAGACATCCAAGACATTTTTGAGATCAGGCAGTGATGTCCAGGTTATTGAGAATGCCCCAGCCATGCCCCTGTTCAGACTTGGATGTCCTGCACTAGGAATGTCTACTGATCTGGCTTCTAAAATGCCTCTGGAGATGTCTCCATGCTTTGGACATCTCTATGCCCATTTGTAGATGTCCAAAGCATAAATAGATCACAAAGGGCAATAAGCCAAACCCAATGAGCCAAATCCCATCACCCGGCTCAAACAATATGCTCATGAAATGAATGAAGGAACAAGAAACACTCCCATTGAAAATTGTGTTGTTTTTTTGTCGGAATATATAATACCTCATCTGGGAGCATTGAAAACCAGACTCCCAGACCTTGGTAAATATTAGTCCATTTTAATCAAACCAGCAGTAAAAGATAAATTTAAACTTAACTGCCCACGGCAAACTCTTCAAGGTGGAAGACACACGACACAGTCCTGCATTTCGGGCACAAAATGTAATTCGCCCTGCTTCAGGTCAACATTGTCATCACCAGTCGAAAGCCGTCAACTAACTAATGAATGAAAAATCTTTTGTGGGAGAGCACTTTTAAAACATGGCGTATGACGTCGTCCAGTCTTCAAAGCAAATCGTGAGAAGGTAGGAGTAGTCCAAAGCATCCCCCAAACAATTGATCAAAAAAGGCTATGCCAATCCAATTCCAAATTGAGACCATGCTTACTTGTGGACATAAGTTTGAGGAATTGCAATGGAGAGCGATTGATTGGATTCCTTTGAACCTGTGTGGGGGAGACAGGATGCAAAAGTTACAGTATATTGAGCAGTGCTGGATTTTTCGCCTGAACACAGTGGCTCCACATGGTCTCAATTTGGAATTGGATTGGCATAGCCTTTTTTGAGCAATTGTTTGGGGGATGCTTTGGACTCCTCCTACCTTCTCATGATGTGCTTTGAAGTCTGGATGATGTCACACACTGTGTTTTAAAAGTGCTCTCCCACAAAAGGTTTTTCATTCATTAGTTAGTTGACGGCTTTCGATTGGTGATGACAATGTTGACCTGAAGCACGGCGAATTAAATTTTGTGCCCGAAACGCAGGACTGTGTCGTGTGTTTTCCACCTTGAAGAGTTTGCCGTGGGCAGTTAAGTTTAAGTTTAAGTTAATTTATCTTTTACTGCTGGTTTGATTAAAATGGACTAATATTTACCAAGGTCAGGGGTCTGGTTTTCAATACTCCCGGACGAGGTATTATATAGTCCGACAAAAAAACAATTTTCAATGGGAGTGTTTCTTGTTCCTTCACTCATTTTGTGAGCACAAAGCATAAATAGGGCTTCTAAAATAGCCCCTGTGAGGACATAAATAACAAAGGGTGTAAGACTTCAGCAATTATTTCTTCTGGCTCACTTGATGTGTCCGTTCAATGCACACCAGTAACTGGCTATAAAACCCGCAGTTGCCACACTGATAATGGCCAATAAGTTGAGCTGTTTGTTTATCAACAGATTCTAGATATGAATGTATTTTGTCATCAATATTAGGACTCCTTTTATACGCCATGCAAAGTCCTGGTTCCAAGATGGATGGTGATAAAATGTGCCAGTGCTTGTGTATTATATCAGTTGCTAGACCTCTATGCCAACCAATTTTGGTGTGAAAAGTTGTTATTTATGTGGCCACTGAAACATTTGCAACTTATATATGCTGTATACTTTGACACTGATAAGTGATAATATGGGAACCTGATAGGTACTTGTGACCTGGATTGGCTACGTTGGGAAACAGGATCCTGGGCTTGCTGGAGCTTTGGTCTGACCCAGTATGGCAAGTCTTATGTTCAACTCCTTATGAATTATAGGGGAATGGGCAAATAATGGCTGATATTTGATGTCTTTTTCACCATAAATTACTGTATGCATTCAGTTGTTGAGAATGTGGTTATTCATTTTCCCTCTGCTGTTTTTAATATCTTAATGCATATGCACCTATATGTCTTTATATATAGCTTTTCTGAAGGCTCTTACATAAAATTACACCTAATCCAAGGCAGGAGTGGCTTTTTGCATGAATATGTGCTAATAAGAATGAGTATGTGCTGGTAAGAAATATGTGCATGAAATCTATCCTCCAGGCAAAGAGCTTAAATTTTAGATGTAGTAAGCAGGAAGGTTCATCTGGTATCAAGACTGGGCAGTAGAATAGCTGCAAACCAACTTCAGATGATTCACTACTTAAAAAGCTGCCACATAAATTTGTCCAGATCTTGGTACCTTTGCTGCTCAATATGAAAACTGTGACTTGCACCTCATTCATTCTATGCATGATGCTTATGAAACAGCTTCATGGACAGCCCAGTAGCTATCTGTGCATGGAGAAAGGCCTGGCTTCAGACATATAGCAAGGTATATAAAAGATTGTAATAAATAAATAAATAAATAAATATGGCCTCCAAGATGACCCTCAGAACTGCTTGGTGGATGCATCATGTTTTGGAGACAATTGTTTTGGTGATAAGGTATCAGATGCAATATCCCAAATGCTGGATCACTCGCCTATGGTTTGTGAATTGTCTGCTAAATCAAATAACTCTGCAACATTTATTAAGACTAGCTCCACTGCATACTGGCAACAGTACCAACCTCAGTATTATCATCATTACTATAAGAAACATTACCAACCTTATCAAAGGCTTATCCAACAGCATAGGTTCTCTCAGAACATCAGTCTGCACCAGAAATCTTGGGAGAAGAAGCAATCTTCTGCCACTTTTTCTGCAGGGCAGAAAAAAAAGCCTAGTTTTTGAGTATCTCCCAATAGGAGGACAACTCCTGTTTTCAAAATGTTTTGGCAAAACAACTTCAGACAAATGGGTGCCAAGGATAATCTTGCAAGGTTACAAAATAAATTTCTCCAGCCTTCCAACTCAAAACTCACCAGATCATATGCCTTTGTGTTCGAGAGACCATATGTTACTTTTTGGGAGGAAGATTGCCATACTGTTGCTATCGCATGCGATAGAGGAAGTTCTGCCCCCCTCCCCCAAAAAATCAGAGGATATTTACTACTACTATTACTACTACTACTGAGCATTTGTATAGTGCTACAAAACGTACGCAGTGCTGAACAGACATATAAAAGACAGTCCCTGCTTATCAGAGCTTACAGTCTAGTCAAGACAGACAACACAGAAGGTGTAGACAGGGATACATCTAGGGGGAATGGTAAAGAAACAAGGAGATCAGGTGAGTCAAGATCTAAAAGCAGCAGTGAAGATTTGAGCTTTCAGCCTGGATTTGAAAAGGGTAAGAGAAAGCGCCTGTCATACAGACACAGGTAGTTTGTTCCAGGTGTAAGGTGCAGCAAGGTGAAAGAAGAGAAGTCTGGAGTTAGCAATAGAAGAGAAGGGCACAGGTAGAAGTAATTTGCCAGAAAAGCAGAGTTACCAAGGGGGGTTTAGGGAGAGATAAGAGAAGAAAGATAGTAAGGAGCTGCATTTTAGATCTCAGATACCTCAATACATGCATGAAGAAGGGAAAGTTCAAAATGAACCGTTTTACCCTTGATTCAATGCAAAGACAAGCTTTGTTTTAATAGACCTCAATGATGTGTACACTTATATCCCAATACATCCTCTTCTCTGGAAATACCTCAGATTCACCTTGCAGGATCATCACTTCCAATGTTGGGTTTTTCCATTTGGCCTCTTATCTGCACCAAGAGTATTCACCAAGTGAATAGCAGCAGCTTACTGCACTTCAGGAAACAAGAGATTTTTATCTACCCCATCTTGATGATTTATTGATCTCTGCAAAAAAACCCCAGATTTTGTAGTACTGTCCCTTCGCAATATGATCTCATGGCTTATAGAGCTGGCATTTCTAATAAACTACCTGAAGTCCAATTTTACATCTGCATAGAACTTGACTTTCATAGGGGCACATCTTGTAACTTCTCAGGACAAGACATTTCTACCTCATAATCATGCTATAATCATGATGCACAAGAACATAAGCAGAGTTATAATAGTTACAGTTAACTGACTGCTCAGACTGTTAAGACATGTGACAGGATTTAACCCTGTAGCTCTGTTCACAAGTCTAAACATGAGACCCTTGCAATGAAATATGAATTTCCAATGGCTTGATCACACAACCTCTTGCAGCATAAACAAGAGTAACAACATCAGTGAGGCTCGCTGTATAATGATAGCAATAAAAATTCTGCCAAAGGGTTGTCCTTTTCAGATACCACAATACCACATTGTTCTCACCACAGATCCTTCAAATACATGCTGGGGAGTCTATTTTCTCCAAATTCATACCCAAAATTGTTGGATGATAAAAGAAAGAAAGCTTCACATAAACTTTCTGGAACTTCATGCGTTGTTTTTACGTCATTCAAGCATTCAAACACCTGCTCTTTGGGAAAATGATCTTGCTTCAGACAGACAGCCAAGTGGCTATTTTTACATCAACAAACAAGGAGGTATTCAATCACTCCAGCTATACAGTAAGCAGTGAAAATGTGGAAGTCAGTCTTTTCCATAGGGGTGAACCTTCAGGTGGCCTATCTACCCAACAATCTCAACCAAATAGCAGAAAAGTTAAGCCACAAGCTGGATCCCCACAAATGGTCTTTAAATGACCTCATCACCATGAATATTGTCAAAAAATGTGATTGCCCACCCATATACTGTACCTGTTCACCTCACCACAGAATTCTTCCTTAATCTGTCAGAGGCTAGTTGAAACCTCCATATAGTCATAAAGACAAGGCACCCAATATTCAAAGGCATTTTATTTACATGGTTTATAGATGCTGCTTAGAGGGCTATTCAGCAGCACTAACATGGTTAGTGCTGCTGAATATGCATGGGTTCTTCTGCTACATGTCGCATCGAGGTGTGTCATGGGTTTCTGGGGCAGAATGGAGGCAAAACCCTTTGCTAACCGGGCAGAGGTGATATTGCCCAGTTAGTGACCTGTGGGTAAAGATAGGCATAGGAAACACTTAACTGTCTTTGCCCATGGGAGCTAACTGGGCAGCGGCTCAATATCACCACTGAGTGGTTTGCTTCTGTGCCATGCAGCTCATTGTGGCTGACCCATATTTTTAATTCTGGTGGCCAGATATGACCCCGGATTGAATATCTGGGGTTAAAGTTCAGCGGTGATGGCTACGCACCTTAGAGGCTACAGGCTCAAGGAGTTTTGAAGAAATCTAGCTAGCCTCATGATACATATAAATGCATATACACACACACACACACACACACACACACACACATACTGTATATATCTATATCTATATATAACTATTTATAAACATGGTGCATTTACCATCTGGTCATAGAGGTCATGAATGCTTGGTGGATGTACCATGAAGTGAAGGAGTCTTCCCCTGACTGGAAGATACTCACAATCAGGCCTGTACCTAGCCCTGTGCAAGTGGTGCGGCTGCACAGGGCACAAAGGCTTAAGGGGTGCATTTTAGCTGTCTTCCGTTGCCTGCCGCCGCCACTTTTTCTTCTCTCAGAGGCAACAGGCAATGGCAGGACAGCTAAAATGCGCCCCTTAAGCCTTCCGCCAGCATGGGCTGCATAGCATGCTGGCGATTTGCACATCGGGCGTGCCTCTTCTCTCCAGTCACGGGGTGGGGGGGGGGCGTGCACCCGATGTGCAAGTTGCACAGGGTGCGATCTTCCCTCGGTACGGCCCTACTCACAATCTCTGTGGGCTCTTTGAAGACGTAGAGCTGAAGAAGCCTGTCTGTTTTCCCGCAATTTCTGACTTTGAGAGTATTATTGGTTGGTTGAGTGCTATTGCATAACATTCTGATAAGACTGGAATTTTTTCCTATAATATAGTTAAAAATAATTCTAATGATAAGGCTTCCTGTAGAAAATAGGATTAGATCTACAATGTGAGACAGCAGTGCCAGCTAGAAGAGCACATAATTCACGAATGGTTGAACATTGATATTTAACCAAAGAGGCATGTCCTCATGCTTATCTCCATAGAAGTTAAGTCCCAGGATAGAAGCATCAGCTAAATGATATTGAGGATCCTCCTAAAGGCCAGAAACTCACAGCCAAGCTATTCTCTTTGCTCCAATAGCAACTGATGATGCCCTGGATGCTGTGCCATAGGCATTATGAATGGAATGTATAAGATTCCTCTAAATTCTGGATCAAAGGCAATAACTAAGTGAGTAGATGTTTCTTCGGAAACTAATTTTGCAACAGACAATAGCTGTTTGGTGAGAGAATGATGATGCTGCATCATCAAGAATTGATCAGTTATGATCCTAGAATTCAACATAACAATTTGAAATACTTTCCTGTCTACTGCATCTAGTTTTTTGATCTTTACTTGGTGGGGGCAATTTATGTTGATATGGACATCACCGTATGGTGTAACAATTGAGGGTTATTATGCACAGCAGTAGGCAGGAATCTATTTGGTGTCTATCTTGCTGTTCTTCCTGTCCTCCATTTTGTTCCCTTGTTGGGCTTTGGGCCTCCTCAGTCTTTTGATAGACTGTAGCTTGGGAGTCCCATACATGAGGACTTACTTCCTGCTTGTCCACAGAGAACACACAGTTACTCACCTGTAGCAGGTTTTCTCCATGGACAGCATGAATACATCCTCACAGCCCTTTCACCTCCACCTGGAGTTGTTTCTCCTTGCGTACTCTTTTGATATTTGACTTGAGAAGATGGCATCCCAACAGATGGGAAGGCAGGTGCGCATGAGTGGTGCAGCTCCCAAAAGCTTCCAAGGGAAGCTGGGGAGTGCTCCGCATGGGATCTGCCAGTGACATGCCTATTTGGGAGGATTTATTCCTGCTGTACATGTAGAACACCTGCTACAGGTGAGTAACTGCTTTTTTGATAGAAAGCAATGTGCTCTTTGTAGTCTGACAACTTTGACAGATTTAAGATTTCCTCCAAATTCTTTCAGCTCTAGGCACCTGTTTTGTTTTGTTTTTAATATATCTTTAAACCAGGGTGATACCATGAATTATGTTGCCCCTTAGGACTTCTAAATCTTTGAAGAGATACTATTTCATCTAGGGCATTTTTTAATGTGACATGTCATTATGATGCCTGGTCATGTGGTGTCAGGTCATCAAATTCAGTGGGAAATTGACATTTTGAAGCTAGTGTTTCATGATCAATATTATTTAGTTTCAGAGGCTTCTGATGTCATCATCCAAAATGGCTGCTTGAGCCCAAACTCCGGCTGGCCCATTGAGGAAATAGCAAGCTCTACCCCAGACTACTTTGGGAAGTTCCTTGGCTGCCCTGACTAGTGGCTGTTTTTACTGGATGGTGTCAAAAGGGTAAAAAATTGATTTAAAAGATTTTGCCTACCCGGGAACTGCTAGCATACCACGCAGACCTCCTGACAAAATGGCAGCAGCAATGGCGTGCACTGCAGGGGGTGAAGCTTGTGGTTCATGCAATGAGGAATGCCACGAGTCTACAGCTATGGCAGACTCTGAGGTTAGGAGGGAGAATCGGTTTCCAGGAAGAGGTCCGAGTGTGGTTCAAAAATCTCAAGGCAGATCTCTCACAGATTCATGGGCAGCATTGAAAGTCTGCATGCAGACATGGGAATGTTGGGCAAATGGGTGGAAGACATAGAGGAGCGGTTTGATGAGCAAGCTGATGCCATTGATGCCTTGGAGTACAAAATAACACTAGATAAATTGCGGGAACAGCTGGATGATGAGGTCAAAGACCTAGAAAATAGATCTTGATGTAATAATATACAGTGGTGGTCAACATTATTGGCACCCTTGCATTTTAGGTATGTTGCGTACAATATCTTGAGAAATAAACAGAAATATTCCAACTGCATGTCTTCATAATATTTTAATAGTATGTTCAAAGGCAAACAACAATAAAAAGATGTCTGTGCAACTTAGACAGTATTTTCTAAGGATTAATGGCACCCTTCACTAATATCTGATTGCACATCCCTTGGCAGCAATGATAGCCTCCAAACATTTCTTGTAGCTATCTATAAGCTTCTTACATCTGTCTGCTGGTAGTTTCTCCCACTCTTCAACTATGATTTGTTCCAGCTCATGAATGTTTCCAGGTATTCTTTTACCAATGGTAGATTTCAGCTCTGTCCATAGGTTCTCGATTGGATTGAGATCAGAACTCATTGCTGGCCAGTTTAAAACAGTCCATTTGTTCCTTTTTAACCATTCTTTTGTACTTTTGGATGTATGTTTTGGGTCATTGTCCTGCTAGAGGACTCATGACCTTCGACCCAGATCTAGCTTTCTTACACTAGGGGGCTTGTTTACAAAGCCGCGGTAGCGGTTTGCGATCGTAATCGGAGCCGCGGCCCCATTGATTTCAATGGGGCCGCGGCTGCGATCGCGATTGCGAACCACTACCGCGGCTTTGTAAACAAGCCCCTAGGTAGCACATTTTGCTAAAAAAAAAATACCTTGGTAGTCCTCTGACTTCATGATTCCTTTAATACATTCCAGGCCTCCAGTTCCTGAGGCAGCAAAACATCCCCACAACATTCTGGAACCTCCACTATATTTAACTGTAGGAAGGATGGTTTTTTTTCCTTATAAGCTTCATTTCTTCATCTGTAATTGTATCACTGGTCTGCATTGCCAAATAGCTCAATTTTGGTTTCATTTGTCTACAGAACATTTTCCCAGAAGGATTGTGGTTTCTTAAGGTGGGTTTTGGCAAAGATCAGGCATGCCTTTTATGTCTGTCTTTGAGCAGTGGAGACCTCCTTGGCCTTCACCCATGAAATCTTTCTTTGTTTGGTGTGCAGTGTATGATGCGGATTGAAACAACAACTCCAGATTATGCCAGGTCAATCTTAACCTCTGTGGATATCGTACATGGTGCTTTTCCAACAGTTCACACTAATCTTCAAAGACTTCTTGGATTCACTTTCCAAGAAGGGAGGAGTGGTCTAGTGGTTAGGACAAGGTACTTCAGGCCAGAGGGCTGGGGATTCAAGTCCCACCTGGGGACAGCAATCTCAGGCTGGAGGGACTGAGATTTCTAGTCCTATAGGCACTCCTTGTGGTCTTGGGCAAGCCACTTAACCCTCCATTGCCCATGTTCCCTGTAAGTATTAGTGTATGTGTCTCATATCCCCTTGTGTTAAATGTATCCCCCAATTGACCACTTTGACCCAGTGAAAAGCAGGATATAAATACAGCTAAATAAATAAATTTCCTCTTCCTATCACATCCTGGGAGGGTCTTGACAGTTCCATGATCTGAAAACTTCTTAATAACATTGCAAACTGTAGACACAGGAATCCCAAGGTCTTCAGGGATGGCCTTGCACCCCTTTGAAGTTTGATGTTTGTTGATAATGGCTTTTCTGACAGTTTCAGGCAGCTCTCTTGTCTTCACCACTGTGAAAATGGAACAGGGAGCGAATATGGCCATTTTAAACATTAGAGCCATCATTCATTGATTGATTCAAGTCATGAGAGTGCTGACAATTGATCACAAGTGCATCTCATTTTACTGCAATTGGAATGTGGTTCTTCTGTTCAAACTGATTTGAATTGTTTATAAAGGTGCCAATGATCACATCCTGGCAATGTCCCAGTTTTTATATTATTTTCTTTTTTAATTGGTCTGGTTTTATTAAATTCTTTTATGTGTCAAATATGTGTGCATATATAATCCAAAACCATTTCAATGACCACTTTTTTTTAGGAGATATTGGACATAAAGGGGTATGTTTACTAAGTGGCGCTAACATCGCAGCTGCAATGTTATCATGTGATACGTGATGTTATCATGTGATAAACCATATGAGAACGTCACGTATCGTGTGATAACATCTCTGATGGCATTAAGGTGTACAGAGGGTGGAGTAAGGCTCCCCAGAGGGTGGAGTAAGGCTCCCCAGAGGCGGAGATAAGGGGTCAATGGGCGGAGAGTGGGCAGGGAGAGGATCCATGCACACTAACGTCGTGAAATGAAGGTCTGAAAAGTAGCGCCAATGAAAACCTCTCACTAGAGGCACATTTGCAGGAGAGAGAAACCATTTCAGTCAGCAATGTAAAGCAAAGCCAGGGAGACCAAGAAAAGTGATAGTAGTGATACATGTGCAGCAGCAGCATACTGGCCAAGTACAAAGGGCACGATGGTGAGGCTGCAAATGGGGTACAGAGGGCTGAAGGCGTGACATGAAGTGGGGCAGCTGGGGCACAAGGTGGACTAGGCAGATGCCTAGGTGGCACATAGGAACACAGAAACAGCAAATCAGCAAGCCAGCAACTGACCAAGGTCAAAAATGTGTGTCCCACAGTGTCCAGGGGACAGTACCCAGCAAGTACCCCAAAGGGCACATAACATTAGCAGGCGGTGCTGGGGGGGAAGCATGGATGTCTATGCAGGCACCCCTACCCCATATCATGAACCATAGGCAGCTGCCTACCAGCACACTGGATGGCCTGGGATTGTGCACCACCAGCACCACCGGCACAAGGGCATGTCAGCATGGTGGCGGAGGGGTGTTGGTGGTGGAGGGGGCAGTGGCATCTGCCCACAGCAGACCAAGGCCAAACCCTGTTTAGGTGGGTGCCATGCACTGCAACAGACAAGGTCTGTCTGACAAACAGGCATGGTATCCCCAGGGAATGATCTGCCTCTATGACAACAGTACATACAGCCAGTATATTCAGGGGCAGAAGGTCACAGGTTGAAGTCCCAGCTGTGGCTCCTGCATACCATGTCCCTACATTTTACCTAGTACTAAACCGTGGTAATAAAGATGGAACCTTTATTGCTGATAAAATAAACACGCCATAAACGCCTATATTATACCGTACAGAGCACATGCACCATAAACATGTGCAATCCTTAGAGCAGAGTTTCCCAACTCCAGTCCCGGAGGGCCAAACACCATTCAGGTTGTCAGGATGTCCCCAATAAATATGCATGAGATGCATTTGCATGCACCACCGCCATTGTATGCAAATGTGCCCATGCATAGTCATTAGGGACAGCATGAAAACCTGAACCATTTTTGGCCCAACAGGACCGGAGTTGGGAACCTCTGCCTTAGAGCAGCGGCCAACAGGGGCAACAAACACCCACACCGACAGGCTCCACTATACAGCGGCTCATGGAGAGTTAGGCTGTTGGGCCCTGCGCGGAGCAGCAACTACCAATACTAGCACCTGCATACCTTGGCAATGCCGTCTTAAATGTGGAAACACGTTTCACAGATATCAAAAGGTTGCTAAGAATAATGTCAGCTAACACATCCTATGTTAAACACAATTTGTTGACAGAGATTCATCATAGCAACCTTTCTGATATCTGTGGAGAGTGTTTCAGGTTTTGTTTCTGACAGTGCTTAACACCCCGGGGAGTGACCCTAACAGTATTGAGTACCACAGCAATGCCCGCACTGTGCCCAGGACTGGTGTGGCAGCCAGGGCTGCCAACCACCTCTATATTTGCACAATGCTGAAATAGGTGTGGGAGTGTGCGTATGTCTATCCAGTGTTATGTGGCTGCCTACATATTACTAAAGGGCAGCAGATCACCTAGGCCGGATGGTATACATCCAAGGGTGTTGAAAGAACTGAAATATGAGATTGCAGACCTGCTATTAGTAATCTGTGAACTATCATTAAAATCATCTCTAATACCTGAAGATTGGAGGATCGCCAATGTAACACCAATTTTTAAAAAGGGTTCCAGGGGTGATCCGGGAAACTACAGACCAGTAAGCCTGACGTCAGTACCGGGAAAAATGATAGAAACCATCATAAAGAATAAAATTACTCAGCATGTAGATAGTCATGGCCTAATGGGAGACAGCCAGCATGGCTTTAGACAAGGAAGATCTTGTCTTACTAATCTGTTATGTTTTTTGAAAGTGTGAATAAACAGGTGGACAAAGCTGAGTCGGTTGATATAGTGTATCTAGACTTTCAGAAAGCCTTTGACAAGGTCCCTCATCAGAGACTTTTGGCAAAACTAAAGAGTCATGGGATAGGAGGCAGTGTACTACTGTGGATCAGGAACTGGTTAAAAGATAGAAAGCAGAGGGTAGGGCTAAATGGCCAATTTTCCCAATGGAGAAAGGTGAATAGTGGTGTATTCCAGGGATCTGTGCTGGGTCTGCTGCTTTTTGACATATTCATAAATGACCTGGAAAGTGGAATAACGAGTGAGGTTATCAAATTTTCAGATGACACAAAACTATTTAAAGTTGTTAAAACCCAAGAGGATTGTGAAAAATTGCAAGAGGATCTTGATAAATTGGAAGACTGGGCATCAAAATGGCAGATGAAATTTAATGTGGACAAGTGCAAAGTTATGCACCTAGGGAAGAACAACCCAAACTATAGTTACACAATGCAAGGTTCCACATTAGGAACCACCACCCAGGAAAAAGATTTAGGTGTCATTGTAGATAACATGTTAAAACCCTCGGCCCAGTGTGCAGCGGCGGCCAAGAAACAAAATAGAATGCTAGGTATCATAAGGAAAGGAATGGAAAATAAAACAAAAGATATTATAATGCCCCTATACCATTCCATGGTGAGACCGCACCTTGAATATTGTGTGCAATTCTGGTTGCTGTATCTTAAAAAGGATATAGCGTTATTAGAAAAGCTTCAGAGAAGAGCCACCAAAATGGTAAAGGGGATGGAAGGATACTCCTATGAAGAAAGGCTAAAAAGGTTAGGGCTCCTTAACCTGGAAAAGAGACGGCTGAGGGGAGATATGATAAAAGTCTATAAATTAATGATCCGAGTGGAACGGGTAAATGTAGATCGATTATTTACGTTATCAGAATATAGAAAGACTAGGGGACATACAATAAAGCTACAGGGTAAACTATTTAATACTAAAAAAGGAAAATATTTTTTCACTCAACGTGTAATCAAACTCTGGAATTTGTTACCGGAGGATGTAGTAAAGGCTGTTAGTGTAGCTGGGTTTAAAAAAGGTTTGGACAAGTTCCTGTAGGAAAGGTCCATAAACCATTATTAAGAAGGGACCCAGGATATCAATGCTTGACCCAGTACAAGCATTGCGGAACCTGTGTCTTTTGGGGAAACTGCTAGGTACGTATGACCTAGATTGGCCACTATTGGAAACAGGATACTGGGCTTTATGGACCTTCGTCTGACCCAGTATGGCATATCTTATGTTCTTATGTTCTTACTGAGCCCACAATGCTTGCACTGTTTCCAGTGTTAGCCTGCCAATGTGTATAATGAGGAGCATGGTACTGTGGGTATGGCACAGATAGGGCGGCCTGAGCAGGATGCACACGGCATATGGCAATGGCTGGGACATTGTAGTGCCCGGCCACCACCTGCACGGACAAGGTGGCCATAGCATGTCATGATGGGAGGTCACTCTCACCCTGACTGAGCAATGACCATGGCATGGCTAGGTTCCCCCATAGTGCTATACAGTATTTCTTTCAAGTGATATCTATGGAGTTTTCTTTTTTGGAGTCCAATCACTGACATACCTGCTTGCTGTGTGTGCTCACATCCCATTTTTGGGTGCACACAGTTCCACCAGGAACATGCACTATGTACTAGCTAGCAGACTGTATGCAGTTAGCATGTGTATGGCTGGAACACCTTGCAGGGTACAGCGGGTGGAGACTGACTGTACCCTCTGCTGGTGAATGTCAGATATGGGTGGGGGGCAGCTGAGCTTTTCCAGGCCTACTGCCCTATGTGATGCGTACAGATCTGCATTGACTGCCTTGTAGAGTGCCCATTCCCCAGCAGGACTTGGGTTGATGGTCCCCTCTACTGCCACCATTGCAGAGATGCAGAATGTGGATATGTTGGTGGGAGATCGTGTCCCCCACCCTGAGTTACAGAGGGCAGGTTGTGTGGTGCTACGTTATCCGCTTTGGGGTCCAAACACCACCCTTCACTTATAACATGTGACCATGGCACCCACACAGGATATGCACTATTCTAGGTGCATCATAGTCCACAAGGGCTAAACATGACTGGGATCTACAGATGGACACAGATGTATCCTAGGTGTGTCTGCAAGGACTACCTGTCACACACTAGCACTGATGGGGACCTGCAGCACAGCCTATCTTTATCAAGCCAGGTGCTGCAGATCTGGTGCTGGGTGCCCCACCTCACCTTCAGGGTGAGCACAGTAACCGCAAACTGTCACGGTCTGTAGCTACTCTGTGCCAGTAACACACATGGTCAGTTTCCCCTACCAGGCCGGGGTGCTACAGAGGCGCATACCCCATCTGGTGATCAGATATAGGCTGCTGATCTGCATTTGCTATGCATTAGGGGTATGGGTGGGTTTACCCTATTCTGGTAACCACAGCAGACAGTTTGTGTGGTGACCTGCAGTCTTCCTGTAGCCAGCCAGCAGTGTGTTAGTAGCTATAGAGATGTAGCCCACTGGTTAATTCAATGACTATGGAGGCAGAGGCCATGGGTTTGATCCCGCAGTGGTGTTATTTAATAAGGCTGTCTGAGGCTTTCCCTTTTCATTTAAATCAGTGCTGAAAGCAAAAAGCACCCTCACAGTGCCGTAAACTTAAGGTGCCTCATAAGGTGCCCTATAAAGCACCCTATGGGGCACATTATAAGGCGCCTTTGAGGACAGGGCACTTTATAATGTGCCCTATGGAGTGCCTTATAGGGCGTCTTATGCGGCACCTTAGGTTACGGCACTGTGAGGGTGTTTTTGCTGGCAGCACTGATTTAAATTGAAAAAGGCAGTGCCTCAGACAGCACTGATTTAGATTAAAAGGAAATGCCTCAGACAGCCTTCTTACATAACACCACTGTGGATCAAACCCATGACCTCTGCCTCCACAGTCATTGCAGTAACCAATAGGCTACATCTTTATAGCATCTAACACTGCGCTGGCATGAACTTAGGGTTAACACATTTTAACGTGACACAGGGCCCACTATCACGCGATACAGATTCTAGCTTCCTTGCCGCCGGAACACCCACTCCTTATATGGCATTCTTCACATTATCGCAGCAACTAGCACCGGTAACATTAAGATGGTTTAGTAAACATACCCCTAAGGGATTGAAATGCAATGGTGCCATTAATGACCATAACTGTAAGATTTTGGGGAGTGCTGGAAGAGGCAGCCTTCAGTGACTGTACAGAAGTAGTACAAAAAATCTCTAAGGCGATCCTCCAGTCTGCCAGGATTGACACCGAGGATTGGGACATCGATCGAGCACACAGGCTCATTTGGACTGAGCAATAAAAAGCCCAGAGATAATATAGTGTGCTTTCATGACTATGGGGTCAAAGAGCAAATGGTGACCTGAGCATGCATCAATGGCCCTATAAAGTGGGAAGCCTATACCATTGAGATCTTTGCTGACCTAGCCCAGACAACACTACAGAAGCGACGTGGAATGCAGGATGTTTTGGTTGAGTTGTGGAAGGAAGGTGTTAGGTATGGCTGGAGTTTTCCTTTAGGACTCGTGTTCACAGTGAAGGGGAAGAGATGGCATGTACTTTCAACAGAGGAATGCAGTCCAAATGCTCACTGAGGCTGTCATGACATGACGGGTCTGCTGACAACCCAAGAAGAAGTCGAAGGGTGGCAAATCAGAAACTAGCAGTGGGGAACAGACATGAGGATGTTGACTTTATGCAATGGACGATGTCCTTATGAAAATGTGAGAGAAATTAGAAGTCGGTGTGTCGAGGGTGTGAACCATTGCTCTGCCAGCCCTGCCCAACAGAACCTTAATGCTGGGTCAAGGATGGGGGGAAGGGCAGGGGAAACAGGAAGGATGTTTATAATGTCCCAATTGTTGAAATGTGTGTGTGTGTTGGGGTGAATTGCAATTGATATGTATGGGAGTAGGTAGCACACGGGATTGAGATTTGTGTGAGTTTATAAATAAGGGTGTGCATGTGATGGGACAGATGGAAGTGCTGGTGGAGGATGAAGGGAGATACTGAGTGAGGGGAGAATATGGGGGAGGTGGATGGATGGAAGGGGGTAGAGGGGGTGAAGTAGCACAGGGAGATGGGTAGGGCCTGGCTATCTTAAGATGGAGGCTGCAGTTCTGGCTAACCTGAGTGGTGAGCAGTGGGGGGCATCAGGGTGGTTGGGAGGTTGGGGGGAGGGGGAGGTGCAGAGGGGAGAGGGTAGAGGTGGGGTGAACGAGCTGGAGAGAAGTGGAGATGGTGGGGCTATGGCGAGTGAGCTTAAAGTAATATCTTTAAATGTTCAGGGTCTTGACTCTTCCTTCAAGAGGCAGAAACTCTATAAAGAAAAGTCTTGACAAAAGGCCTCTATTTACCTTCTGCAAGAGACTCCGCTCCTGAGGTCACATGAGCACCTGATGAACCCTAAGAATTATGCTTTAAGAATTTATGCATCAAATGTAGTGAAAAAGAAAAAGGGAGGGTGGTGATATTTGTAGATTCCCAGCTGAGAGTGGAAGCAGAGGAAGTGATTCATGATCAAGTAGGAAGGTTCCTGATGGCATGACTGCAGATCAAGAGAGAATGGTTTAAAGTAGCTCTATGCTGCCAACAGGGCACAGTGTTTTTTTAATTGAGGAATTGAAGAACCATTTGGGCAATATTGGGGAGGGCCTGATAATTTGTGGGGGAGACTTTAACAAGATATGGGATCCGGGGCGGGATGCAATGGGGAGGGGGGAGTGCAAGGCTGACAGAGCCAGATTCAGAAAGTTCATATGGAGTCAGAAGTTGGTAGACACCTGGCACTTTACCCACCCAGTCAAATGACAGTTCTCCTTTTATTCGCATGTCCATGGATCCTATTCTAGGATCAATATGGTCTGGGGTGGGAAAGGAGGGAGCAGCGAGGATCAAGGATGCAGATATGGATGCCATAACCTAGTCCAATCATGCCCTAGTGGAGGTGCGGTTGGCGCTTCAGGGAGAGGATCGGGGGACAAAGGTACTGTAAACTGAATGAATCTTTGTTGGAGGATGCTAGGGTAGTGCGCAAAGTAGAGGGCCTAATCAAAGAGTTCTTTGAGCTGAATGCCAATGGGGAAGTGGGGTTGGACAAGTTTAACGCCAACAAGAGGGGGCTTTTAATTAAATGGGGAGCACGGATCAAGAGGGAACAGGGAGAAAAGATGCTGTGGCTACAACAACAGCTACTGTGGCTGGAAGAGGCGGAGGCGAGGATGCGAGGGGGGGGGGGCAATTTCCAGGACAGATGTTAGTGGTGCGTGCCCAACTGAATATGTTGGAAGCAGAAGAAATATGCTACCACATGCAGCACATGCACCACAAATTCTTTGAGGGGGGAACAAGACAGGTGAATACTTGGCCCGGCAGTTAAAGCAAAAGAAGTTGAGGTCACACATTCTATCTATTAAGGGTGCCATTTTTCTTAAAGGAAATGAAATGAGGGAAGAAATTGTAGCTTTTTTTAGAAACCTCTATACAGCCCCTCCATCCCTCCCCTCAGAAAATGTAACTAGTATTCTAAACTCAGTCTCCCTCCATAAATTGGATCTGAAAGAAAGCGGAGTTGAACAGGAAGATTGGGGTGGGGAAGTAACTCAAGCAATAAAGGGCCTTTACACAGTCCTCATCCTTCTTGACCTCTTTGCTGCTTTTGCCATTGTTGACCACAATCTTCTCTTTGATACCCTGTCCTTGCTGGTTTTAAGGGCTCTGTACTATCCTGGTTCTCCTCTTATTTCTCCCATCACTCTTTGTTCTGGTGGATCCTCCTCTGCTGCTATCATGCTCTTAGTGGTGTACCCCAAGAATCTGTCTTGGATCCACTCCTCTATACCCAGTCCCTTGGAGCATTCATCTCTTCCCATGGCTTTCAGTACTATCTTTATGCTGATAACTCCCAGGTCTACCTCTCTACACATGAAATCTCTCCAGCAATCTAGACCCAGATCTCTGCCTGCCTTTCTGACATTGCTGCTTAGATGTCTCACTGCCACTTGAAATTGAGCATGGCCAAAACTGAGCTTCTTTTTTCCCCCCTAAAACCTCCTCTTCCCTTCCTCCTTTCTCAGTCTCTGTGGATAACTCTCTACTCCTCCCTATTTCCTCAGCTCACAATCTTGGGTTCGCTTTGACTCCTCTCTCCTTCTCCACACACATCCAACTGATTGCTAAGACCTGCCGTCTCTTTCTCTATAACAGCAACAAAATCCACCCATTCCTTTCTGAACACACTACTAAGACACTTATCCATACCTTAATTACCTCCCGTCTTGACTTTTGTAACCTGCTCCTTGCTGGTCTCCCTCTGAATCATCTCTCTCCCCTTCAATCTGTTCAAAACTCTGCTGTGCAACTAATCTTCTGCCAGCCTCGTCATGCTCATATTACCCCTGTTCTCAAGTCACTTCATTGGCTCCCTATCTGTTTCTGCATCCAATTCAAACTTCTCCTGCTGACCTATAAGTGCATTCACCCTGCAACTCCTCACTATCTTTCCTCTTTTATACCTCCCTATACCCCTCCCCTGGAAACTCCACTCTTCTGGGGAATTGCTTCAATCTGTGCCCTTCTCTTCTATTGCTAACTCTAGACTTTGCTCCTTTTTACCTTGCTTCTCCTTATGCCTGGAACAAACTACCTGAGTATGTACATCAGGCGCCTTCTCTGACCCTTTTCAAATCCAGGCTGAAAACTCACCTCTTCGCTGCTGCTTTTGAATCTTGGCTCACCTGATTTCCTTTGTGTTTCCTTGCCATTCCCCCTAGATATATCCCTGTCTACACATACTGTGTTGTCTGTCTTGACTAGATTATAAGTTCTGATGAGCAGGGACTGTCTCGTACATGTCTGTGCAGCACTGTGTACATCTTGTAGCGCTATACAAATGCTCAGCAGTAGTAGTAATAGTAAAGGTGTTCAAACTAGATAAGGCACTTGGGTTGGATGGTCTAACAGCGTATTTTTATAAAACGTTTGGGCCACAACTGATGGCACCACTGGTGAGACTATTCAACCTGCTGAAGGTGGGAAAAAATCTAGCAGACACAATGGGATGGGTGGGCATCTCCCGAATTCCTATGGAGTGGAAGGATCTGCAAACATTTGCCTCTTATTTCCCCACCTCACTCTTAAATTTAGATGTGAAGCTACTTGAAAAGATATTGGCCATATGCTTAAATTGGATGATCAAGCCGGCTTCATGTCAAGTAGACAGACTTTGGACAATATTAGAAAACCCTAAATTTAATCTGGGCAGCCGACAAAAATGGAAACCCACACTTCTGTTATTTGTAGATGCAGAAAAAGTGTTCGATCATGTGTCATGGGAGTTTATGTTCCAGGTGCTGGAGAGGATGGGTTTTGGTGATGGCTTTGTGTGCTGGATTATAGCATTGTATCGGCGACTGCAGACATGCATGAATGTTAATTGAGGTTATTCATCCTTATTTCCCATAGGTAGGGGTATAAGACAGGGGTGTCCCCTATGTCTTTGATGTTCACCATCATGCTTGAGCCGTTAGCGGCACGCATTTAGAGGAGCAAATAGTCGGGGTATTCAGGTGGGGGACTGGGACTATAGAATATTCCTGTTTGCTGACAATGGCATCCTGGCAGTTTCTAGGTCACAAATTTCCCTTCTCATATTTATGGGGGAGCTGCATGAGTTTGGGAGGTTGTTGGGGTTCCACTTGAACTGGAGCAAATCTGAAATCTTACAGACCCTGAAGAGTTGAAATGGTGTTGGCAACAGAACGTCCCATTTAGGTGGGCAGTGAAGGGGATTAGGTATTTGGGAATCCAGACAGGTTGTCTGTATAAAATGAATTATAAAAGACTGGAGAGCGAGGTCAACTGCCTGCTCTGTGGGTTGGTAAAGTGTTCCTGTTGTGGCTGGGTAGGATAGATGCAGTGAAAATGTTGCTGCTCCTGTGATTCTTGGATCTTTTCCCGGCCCTCATGGTAGAGGTTACAGATTGTATGTTATTTATGGTTTATTAGGTTTTGATATACTGCCCTTGGCTAGGCAGGCAGAGCGGTTTACAATAAATCAAAATACAAATTACAGGTAGGAAAAGAAAAAGGAACATCATTCATTGAACGGAAAGAGAAGAGTGAGAAGTAAGTAGACATACTGACAGTCGTTTCAGATGAGAGACGTGATTAGTTGAACTGCAGCTCTTAGGTAGGATCAATACTGTAAGCGTGGATGAAGAGGTGAGTTTTGAGAAGGCTTCTGAACTTGGGGAAGGATAGCTCTAGCCAAATCTGGGAGGGGAAGCAGTTCCAGAATGTGGGCGCAACATAGAAAAAAGCTGAGTGATCCATGGATTCATACCATGCATGTGTGGGGGAAGGGAGGACCAGGCTATTATCCTGGATCTGAGACATCATTGGGGAACATAGGGGATGGTCAGAGATGAAAGGTAATGTGGTGCACGACTAATGATATTGCAGTAGTCAATTTGGGTGATGACTGTTTTAAGGAGAAGAGTATCAAGGCAGCCTTGTTGAAGAAGGGGCAAAGAGCCCTGATCCTGCGAAAAGCTGAAAAAGAATATCGGGTTAAGTGAGAAATGGGTGGAGAAAGAGAGTTCTGAGTCAATATCATAGCAACATAGCAACATAGTAAATGACGGCAGATAAAGACCAGCATGGTCCATCTAGTCTGCCCAGCACGATGGCAAGAGTAGGTGCACCTGCCACTCCATGCAGGCCAACCCTCTCCACGTCCCTGTTTAGGGGGTGAACCCACCACTCCATGCAGGACACCCCTATTTGTAGATAAATTAGATGGTTCAGTTTATTTTGATTTTATCCTGTTGCTCTAAAGGGATCCACTGTGTCTGTCCCATGCCATTTTGAATTCCGTCACCGTGTTTGCCCCCACCACTTCCATCGGGAGGGCATTCCAAGCATTCACCACCCTTTCTATGAAAAAGTATTTTCTGACATTGCCTTTCAATTTACCACCTTGCATCTTCATGTTATGCCCTCTAGTTTTACAGCTTCCCCGTCTTTGGAAGAGATTTGTTTGTTCATTATTTCCCTTTAAGTATTTAAAGGTCTGAATCATATCTCCCCTGTCCCTCCTCTCCTCCAAAGTGTACATGTTTAGGCCTTCAAGTCTCTTCTCATAAGGCTTCTGACGCAGGCTCCAAATCATTTTGGTTGCCTTCCTCTGAACAGTTTCCAATCTTTTTACATCCTTTTCAAGATACGTTCTCCAAAACTAAACACAGTATTCCAAGTGAGGCCTCACCAGTGACTTGTACAGTGGCATAAATACTTCTTCTTTTCTGCTGGTGATTCCTCTTTGTATGCAGCCCAACATCCTCCTGGCTTTTGCCACCGCCCTGTCACACTGTTTTGCCACCTTGAGATCTTCAGAAATAATCACACCAAGGTCTTTCTCCTGATCCGTGAACACCAACCTCTCGCCCCCTATCGCATACATTACCTTTGGATTTCTGCTACCCAGGTGCATGACTGCACTTCTTCGCATTAAATCTTAATTGCCAAGCATTAGACCATTCTTCCAGCTTTTGTAGATCTTTCCTCATGTTAACCACTCCATCAGAAGAGTCTACTTTCTTGCAAATTTTCATGTCATTTGCAAAAAGACAGACTTTTCCATTCAGTCCTTCAGCAATATCACTCACAAATACATTGAACAGTGCCGGGCCCAGGAACAAACCCTGGGGCACCCCGCTAATCACCTTCCCTTCATCCGAGTGAGCTCCATTTACCATCACACTTTGTCGTCTGTCAGACAACCAATTTCTGATCCAATTTACCATATTAGGATCCATCCCTACGCTATCAAGTTTATTGATAAGCCTCCTATGAGGAACAGTATCAAAGGCTTTACTGAAATCCAGGTAGATGACATCCATCGCATGCCACTGATCTAGCTCCCTGGTCACCCAATCAAAGAACTCAATCAGATTTGTTTGGCAAGATCGTCCCTCGGTAAAACCATGTTGCCTCGAGTCTTGCAAACTGTTGGTTTTGAGAAAGTTCACTATTCACTCTTTCAGGAGCGCCTCCATGACTTTTCCCGCCACCGAGGTAAGGCTGATAGGCCTGTAGTTTGACACTTCTTCCCTGTCACCACTTTTGTGTAGGGAAACATAGAAACATAGAAACATGATGACAGAAAAAGACCACATGGCCTATCTAGTCTGTCCTTCCATATCAACAACTACAACAGTCCACTTTTTACCTTTAGAGATCCTCTGTGTTGGTCCCATGCTTTTTTGAATTCATTTACTGTCCTCATCTCTACCACCTCCACTGGGAGACTATTCCATGGATCCACTACTCTTTCCGTAAAGAAATATTTCCGCATATCACTCCTGAATCTATCTTCCTTCACCCTCATCCCATGTCCCCTCGTAGCAGAACTTGCTTTCAATTGAAAGAGGCTCTCTCCCTGAACATTTATGCCACGGAGGTATTTAAACATCTCAATCATATCACCTCTATCCCGCCTTTCCTCTAAGGTGTACATATTAAGATCCTTAAATCTGTCCTCATATGCTTTATAATGAAGCCCACTAATCATTTTAGTAGCCACCCTTTGCACCGACTCCATCCTGTTCACATCCTTTTGAAGGTGCGGTCTCCAGAATTGCACACTATACTGCAAATGAGGTCGCACCAAAGACTTATACAGAGGCACTATCACCTCCTTTTTTCTGCTAGCCATTCCTCTTCGTATGCACCCAAGCATCCTTCTAGCTTTTGCCGTCGCCTTTTCTACCTGTTTTTCTACTTTAAGATCATCAGACACAACCACGCCTAGGTCCCACTCTTCTTTAGTGGACAAAAGTACTTCACCTCCTATACTGTATTGCTCCAGCCCAAATGCATGACCTTACATTTTTTAACATTAAATCCCAGCTGCCAAATTCTAGACCATTCTTCAAGCTTAGCTAGATCCCTCCTCATGTTATCTACACCTTCCTGGGTGTCTACTCTATTGCAGATTTTGGTATCATCTGCAAAGAGGCAAACCTTACCCGACAGCCCTTCCGCTATATCACTAACAAAGATGTTAAAAAGAGGTACGACATCAGCCATTCTCCAGTCCTGAGGAACCTCTCCTGTTTCCAAGGATCTGTTAAAAACATCCTTTAACAGCCCTGAAAACTCTCTGAGCTCTTTCAGTATCCTGGGATGTATCCCATCCGGTCCCATGGCCTTGTCCACTTTCAGTTTTGCAAGTTGTTCTAAGACCTCATCTTCTGTGAATGGTGTGGTAACTACTTCATTCCCATTTTTATATTTGGGAGTCACAGGCGGTCCTTCTCCAGGACTTTCTTTAGTAAAAACAGAGAAGAAGTATTTGTTGAGCAATTTCGCTTTTTCAATGTCATTTTTCACGAGTCCATTAGCAGCACTTCTGAGTCCTGCAATTCCACCTCTGATCTTCTTCCTTTCCCGAATATACCTTTTATTAATATAAGCACCTACACCAACTCTTAGTGAATACAGAATTTTAAGACCTAAACACAAGCTTTAAACTAAGATGCAGACAAAAGTCCAGCAGCGAGATGGGGGCTTTCCAGTCTTTTGAATTGAGTGTCACATGTATGATTTTCTCCCAGTTGGTGAGAGGTCTTACGTATGCACTAAGTGCAAGGATCTCTTTGCTCTCAGGGAACAAGTCCATTTTCTAGATGCTAGAGTAGCAGACCTGGAAGACATAAGAAAGACAGAAAAGTACATGGACGAGAACTACAGGGATATAGTCCTGAAGTCCCACCTCCAGTCTGGCAGCATCCCTGTCGCCATGGAGGAGAGAAGTCACGTGACAGGAGAGCATAACCCTGGTGTGGCAGGACATGATCCTGTAACTAGGACTTGTCCTCCAGGTGATATAAAACCCTCTCGCACCGAGGACTTTTCTCCAGGGCCATGTGCCCATGAAGGGAGGGTTAGGACAGCTGTTATAGTTGGTGATTCGATCATTAGGCATGTAAATAGCTGGGTTGCCTGTGGACGTGAGGATCGCCTGGTAACATGCCTGCCTGGTGCGAAGGTAGCAGACCTCATGCACCGCCTGGATAGGATCTTAGATAGTGCTGGGGAGGAGTCTGCTGTCTTGGTACATGTCGGTAACAATGACATAGGAAAATGTGGTAGGGAAGTTCTGGGGGCTAAATTTAAGCTTTTAGGTAGGAAGTTGAAATCCAGAACTTCCAGGGTAGCATTCTCCAAAATGCTTCCTGTTCCACGTGCAGGACCCAAAAGGCAGACAGAGCTCTGGAGTCTCAATGCATGGATGAGACAATGGTGCAAGGATGAGGGTTTTGGATTTGTTAGGAACTGGGGAACATTCTGGGGAAAGGAGGGGCTCTTCCGAAGGGATGGGCTTCACCTTAACCAGGATGGAACCAGACTGATGGCATTAACCTTTAAAAAGGAGATAGAGAAGCTTTTATACTAGAAAACATGGGAAAGCCGACAGTCAACCAAGAGCGCATGGTTCGGAAGAATGTATCCTTGAACGATACTACCAAAAGCAGTGAGGTTAGAAAAAAGAGTAAAGCAGCCCAAATGCCCTTGAGTATGGTGCAGACAGAGCATAAAGATTCCAAATTACCCATGCCTACCAATAGCCAGATTAATATTAATAAAATACAGTCTCTGAAATGCTTATATGCAAATGCTAGAAGTCTAAACAATAAGATGGGAGAGTTAGAATATATAGCACTAAATGAGAGGTTATATATGATTGCAATCTCTGAGACATGGTGGAAGGAGGATAACCATTGGGACACTGTGATACCTGGATACAAACTATATTGTAATGATAGAACTGATCAACTTGGAGGCGGGGTTGCACTCTATGTTAGAGAGGGCATTGAGTCAGAAAGGATTAAAGTTTTGCAGGAAACAAAATTTGCTGTAGAATCTCTATGGATTGAAATTCCATTTATGAAGGGGAAGGTGATGGCAGTGGGGGTGTACTATCGACCGCCTGGCCAGAATGAATAAATGGATGATGAAATGCTTAAAGAGATCAAGGAAGCTAACAAAAGTTACAGCAGAGTAGTAATAATGGGTGATTTCAATTACCCCGGTATCGACTGGGTCAGTGTCACGGCAGGACATGCTAGAGAGATAAAGTTTCTAGATGAAATAAATGACTGCTTCTTGGAGTAGCTGGTTCATGAACCGACCAGAGGGGAAGCCATACTGGAACTAGTCCTTAGTGGAACACCAGATCTGGTGCAAGAAATAAGGGTGTTGGGACCACTTGGCAATAGTGATCATAGCATGATCGTGTTTGATTTAATTAGTGGAGGAGGGATAGTAAAGAAATCCACAGTACTACCTTTTAACTTTCAAAAGGGAGACTATGATAAAATGAGGAATATAGTTAAGAAAAAACTAAAAGGAGTGGTTGCAAAGGTGAAAGACTTACATCAAGCTTGGGTGTTGTTTAAAAATACTATCCTGGAAGCCCAGACCAGCTGTATTCCACGCATTAAGAAAAGTGGAAGAAAGTCCAAAAAACTGCCAGCATGGTTTAAAGGTGAGGTCAGAGAGGCTGTTGCTGCCAAAAAAGTATCTTTCAGGAAATAGAAAAAAGAGCCAAATGACGAAAACTGGAAACAGCACAAGCACTGGCAAGTTAAATGCAAAGCATTGATAAGGGAGGCAAAGCGAGAATTTCAGAAGGAACTTGCTATGGAAGCAAAAACACGAAATAAAGACGTTTTCAAGTACATTCGTAGCAAAAGGCCTGTGAGAGAGTCAATTGGACCATTAGATGATAGAGGGGTAAAAGGGGCAGTAAAAGGAGACAAGGCTATAGTGGAGAGACTGAATGAATTCTTTGCTTCAGTCTTTACTGAGGAAGTTGTAGGGATGTTACCCAAGACTGAAGTGGTATTTAAAGGTGATACTGCAGAGGAATTGAGAGAAATATCGCTACACCGGGAAGATGTATTTCAACTATTTGATAAACTGAATAGTAGCAAATCACCTGGTCCGGATGGTATACATCCAAGAGTGTTGAAAGAACTGAAATATGAGATTGCAGACCTGCTATTAGTAATCTGTGAACTTTCATTACAATCATCTGTAATACCTGAAGATTGGAGGATCGCCAATGTAATGCCAATTTTTAAAAAGGGTTCCAGGGGTGATCCTGGAAATTACAGACTAGTGAGCCTGACATCAGTACCGGGGGAAATGGTAGAAACCATCATAAAGAACAAAATTACACAGCATGTAGATAGTCATGGCCTAATGGGAGACAGCCAACATGGCTTTAGACAAGGAAGATCTTGTCTTACTAATCTGATATGTTTTTTTGAAGGTGTGAGGCCCTGTTACTCACAAGAGACCGATTGCTAATTATCACTAATTTCCTGTATTGTCCAGATCCAAAAGTCAGTACAGGTGCAATCAGAATCTCTGTTTACTAGATAACTGATGGACAAATACAGGCAGCGGGGAAGAGAGTTTCTGTCAGTTATCAGACACCAGAATTCCTCCTCCCCCCGAGTATAATAGTCATGTTACATATATACATTTTTTGCTTCCATGTATTGCTTCCGTATATGCATATAGACTCCAAATCCATCCCTCTGTGAGGTCCCCTCTCCTCCCTCCTTCTGTTTCCTGTCATTGACCTTTCTGTCCCCTCTATTCCTGTTTCAACATTCCCCAGGCTTCTGTCTTGCTTATACTCACCAACTGTCAAAAGAACCATCTACTGTCTTCAGGACTAACGGCTCAGCTTATTCTTCTTTGCATGGTTTCCTGTGTACGTGCCCTCTGCACAAAGCCTCTGCATGGATTCTCCAATCCAGGCATACACTCTGCTAAGGCTTATGATATCCTTATGCTGGCCTGTGGTTTTTCCTTTGTCCACAATATATAGTAGTTTGGTCGACATATTTTTATTAGAGCAGAATAAAGGCCATTGAGTGATTATGAACCAGGAACATATCCCTAAACCTTATAATCCCTACAAGGTGTGAATAAACAAGTAGACAAAGGTGAGTCAGTTGATATAGTGTATCTAGACTTTCAGAAAGCCTTTGACAAGTTCCCTCATCAGAGACTTTTGGCAAAACTAAAAAGTCATGGGATAGGAGGCAGTGTACTATTGTGGATCGGGAACTTGTTAAAAGATAGAAAGCAGAGGGTAGGGCTAAATGGCCAATTTTCCCAATGGAAAAAGGTGAATAGTGGAGTACCCCAGGGATCTGTACTGGGTCCGCTACTTTTTGACATATTCATAAATGACCTGGAAAAGGGAATAACTAGTGAGGTTATCAAATTTGCAGACGACACAAAACTGTTTAAAGTTGTTTAAACCCAAGAGGACTGTGGAAAACTGCAGGAGGATCTGGATAAATTGGAAGACTGGGCATCCAAATGGCAGATGAAATTTAATGTGGACAAGTGCAAAGTTATGCACCTAGGAAAGAACAACCCACACTATGGTTGCACGATGCAAGGTTCCACATTGGGAACCACCACCCAGGAAAAAGATAAGATGTTAAAACCCTCTGTTCAGTGTGCAGCGGCAGCCAAGAAAGCAAATAGAATGCTAGGTATCATAAGGAAAGGAATGGAAAATAAAACAAAGGATATTATAATGCCTCTGTATCATTCCATGGTACGACCGCACCTTGAATATTGTGTGCAATTCTGGTCGCCTTATCTTAAAAAGGATATAGCATTATTAGAAAAGGTACAGAGAAGAGCCACCAAAATGGTAAAGGGGATGGAAGGCTACTCCTATGAAGAAAGGCTACAAAGGTTAGGTCTCTTCAACCTGGAAAAGAGACGGCTGAGGGGAGATATGATAGAGGTCTATAAATTAATAAATGGAGTGGAACGGGTAAACGTAGATCAATTGTTTACGCTATCAGAATATAGAAAGACTAGGGGACATGTAATGAAGCTACAGGGTAAACTATCTAAGACAAATAAGAGAAAATATTTTTTCACTCAACGTGTAATCAAACTCTGGAATTTGTTACCAGAGGATGTAGTAAGAGCTGTTAGTGTAGCTGGATTTAAAAAAGGTTTGGACAAGTTCCTGGAGGAAAGGTCCATAAACCATCATTAAAAAGGGACCCAGGATATCAATGCTTGACCCTATACAAGCATTGTGGAACCTATGTCTTTTGGGGATACTGCTAGGTACGTATGACCTAGATTGGTCACTGTTGGAAACAGGATACTGGGCTTGATGGACCTTGGTCTGACCCAGTATGGCATATCTTATGTTCTTATGTTCTTACCTGAAGAAGGTTTTGTCACCACACTTCACATCTTTATCCATCTTTTCCTCTGCCTTTGATTTTTCTATCCTTGTTTCTCTCTTTGTCTCTTTGAGTTTGATCCTGTATTCATTTCTGTGTTCCTCTGTTTACGAGCTTTTGAATTTTGCGAAAGCTGGGGTTTTTTGCCTTTATTTGAGCAGCCACTTCTTTGGTAAACCAAATAGGTTTTCTTCTCCTCTTGTTTTTATTTACTTTTGTTACATATTTATCTGTTGCCCCTTTTATTGCCATCTTTAGTTTAGTCCATTGCAATTCCACTTCCCTTATTTCCTTCCACCCTGTCAGCTCCTCCTTTAGGTACTTGGCCATTTTATTGAAGTTGGTATTTTTGAAGTTTAGGACTTTGAGCTTGCTATGTTTGGCCTGTCCCATAGCTTTTAACTCATACCACACCGTGTGATGATCGCTGCTGCTCACAAGGGACCTCACGCAGACATTCGACACGCTATTGCAGTTGGTGAGCACTAAATCCAGCGTTGAGCTTTCCCTGGTTGGTTCCATCACCATTTGTCTAAGTAACACATCTTGGAGAGCATCCACAATTTTTTTGCTTCTTTCCAGATTTGCAGGAGTAATCCAATCCACATCAGGTAGATTAAAGTCACTCAATATGATTGCTTCCCCATTTGTGGCTATCTTGGCAATATCTATAATCAATTTGTTATCTATCTCTTCAATTTGTGTCGGAGGTCTGTAGACTAAAGCAGTATGGATGACAGTGCCATCTCCTCTTTCCAACGCAATCCAGAATGCTTCTTCTTTTCCCCATGCCCCCTGCATTTCAGTAGCTTTAATATTGCTTTTGACATAAAAGGCTACTCCTCCACCTCTTCCATTTTCTCTTTCTCTTCTGAATAGATTATAGCCAGGTATGGCTATATCCCAATCATGAGATTCATTAAACCATGTTTCTGTAATGGCCACAATGTCCAAATCCATTTCCACCATTAGGGCTTCTAGGTCCGGAACTTTGTTGGCTAAGCTTCGAGCATTTGTGCTCATTGCTTTCCAGCATTTAACTGGCTTGCATGTATTTTAGCATTGATTTTGTTCTGTCTACATCTCTCCACTTGTTTTTGATGTGTGTTTTAAATGTGTTGCTGTTTCTGATTTTAATCTGCTTTTGCAGGGGGTGACGTCCAGAGCTTGACCTTCCACATCCGTCACCCCCTTGTTCTAGTTTAAATGCCAAGCTATTTAAGGTAGGAGTATAATACCATGAGAGAGGAGCCAAAAGAGGGGGCCAGAGATGGAGCTGTTTTGAAGCCTGTAATCCAGGTTGCAGTAGTCTTGGCAGAGTAGAGCTTCAGCGCGTTCTTGTAAATCCAGGCTGAGGTGGATTCCAAAGCGGTGTTAACTGAGGTGAGATCTGGGGGTTTACTGTCAAGGCCGGGAGGTCAGGGGTTCAAATCCTACTAGAGGACAGCGGGCCGGAAGGACTGGGGTTTCTAGTCCCACAGGTGCTCCTTGTGGTCTTGGGCAAGCCACTTAACCCTCCATAGCTCATGTTCCCTGTAAATAGTTATCTCCAAGTTATAATGCCCTGTTCAATGTAATTCCAGTTTGTTCAATGTAAACCACACTGATGCAGAATAGTGCGGTATATAAGAAATGTAAATGTAAGGCGGACGAGAAGTAAGATGTCATCAGCATACACATAATAGGTAATGCCTAAAGACTGAACAAGAGTAGCAAGGGGACTGAGGAAGATATTGATAAGAAGGGGGAATAGTGGTGGACCTTGTGGCACCCCACAGGGGAGAAAGTAGGATGTGGATGTGGTGCTGTACCAGAGAACTTGGTATGAGCACCCACGAAGGAAAAAAGTGAACCAAAAGAAGGTAGAGCAGTTGTATGAAATCACAGGGCTCCCAGAGTTGCTAAAAAGACGACACTACAGTGGGCCAGAAGTGAGAGGGGCTTAGGTCTACCTGACTTTAAAAAATATTATGTTGCTGCCAGTTGAAGGGCATTTACTCCTGGATACGGGATAAACACAAGCAATGGGTAATACTGGAGGGTGCCCTTACTGCTCAACCATCGCTGGAAACATTGCTATGGAGAGGGAAGCTGGCAGGGGAAAAAGAACCCTTATATTCGCCTCACCCTAGAATTATGGCTTTGACATCAAAGTGATTTGATGGTGGGGAAGAAGGTCTCATCCACGATGACACTGTCCTCCTGTTTCAGGGAAGGTGAAGGGCCTCAGCAACAGGTCTTGAAGTGCTGTGAGGCTCTAGGACTGGGGCATCAACTGTTCCATCAAGGGGCAGTGTGGCCCTTTGTTGTGCTGCGAGATATGTACCACTTAGATGAGAGGGATTACTTTAGCTATCTTCACGTTCATCACTTTTTGCTGAAAAGGGAGATAAAAGCTGACCTGTTGAAAGAGAAGTTGTAATTTGAGGTGCTTTGTCTTGGGGAATCAGAAAAGAAGGAAGGGCATCCTTTTACAGGTCTATAGGGGGATGAATATTGGAGGCCCCTGGAAATTGGGAGAGGGATCTGGGAATGAGCCTGGAGGTGTAAGAAGACCCTGGTACAAGGGATTGCTAAAGTTATCTGTGGCTGCTAATCTGGTGGAAAATGGTTATAAGATCCTCCTTCAGTAGTATTTGACTCTGGAGTGGCTGTCCAAGGCTGGTGTACTCCTGTCTGGGGCATGCTGGCATCAGTATGGAGAGAAGGGAAACTTGATCCACATGTGGTGGGAATGTATGATGCTCCAATGATATTGGGGCAAAATAATCAAAATAATTGAAGCGATAGTGGGTTGCCTCTCCCGTGCCTCATGGAAATTTACTTGCTGCACCAACATATTGATACAGTGCTGAGGAGGGTTCCAGGGGTGATTAAAACATTGTATAGTGGCAGCCAGATGCGAGATTGTGGCACACTGGAACAGGCCTATACTTCTTGGGGTCATGGGCTTTATCAGACACTTTGCCAATCTGTATTCAATGTATAAATTAACGGCAGTGGTGAGCTCACAGTGGGAATGTATGTGAAAGTGGCTGGAGGGAAGAGGGAAGGAGCCAGGTGCTAGGTGCTGGAAGTAGCGGTTTTTAGAACTCAAAGAGTGGCTTGGAGGAGGAGAAGGACATATGTTGACTCTAACTTGCATGTGTAATACACAGAGGGGGTGGGGAAAGGAGGGCTGAAGGGTGGGGGATGGGTATGGGTTGGAGTTTTGTTGGACTGTTTTTGTGATGTATTATATTGTTCTATTTGGAAAAGTTACAGTAAATATTTAAAATTAAAAACAAAACAAAACACCACATATTGTTTAGTTTCCAGGCTTAAAAAGACAAATTGGCTTTCTCACACACATAATTTGAAACAACTGTATCAAGAATTATTAGCACATAATATAATCATGGAACTGCGGCTGTGCACACATTTGACAGACAATTGTTGAGAGAACCTGACAAAAAAATCAAGTCCAGTGTTTGCCCCCCATGTGTGTTGGACTAGTATATGCTGCTTTAGATTGAGATCTTCCATGAAAATGATAACGTCTTCATTGTTAGCACAGCTAGAATGATTATAATGTACATTAAAAATCACTTGAGAGGAGTGGCATAATCAAGATGGCTGCATAGTGCTGCAGCTCTGAGTTTTTTTCCATGCCAAAGTGTAAGCAGAAGGCCATGAAAAATCTTTCGGATCCTGTTCCTTCTATTGTGGGTTTATGGATCACTTTCTCAGAACGTCCAAGGCAAATTGTACTGGATTGAGCTTGGTTGTGGTGATGGTAGGGCTGGAAGGCCTTTCGCTGCTCTCTGAAATTGAGGTCTTCTTTCCACCTCCCAATAGCTCTGAGGCTAATGCGTCGGAAGTCGGCGTGCTTGTGGGCCTTGTTTGAGGGAAGCAGCTGGCCAGTTCTGGGAAGGTGATCTCTGGAGGTTCCAGAGATGCCCCGGAATTGTTGCTGGCAGTGGAGTCATCCCTACTGAGTGACCTGGTGTTGGTGCAGTAGCAGCTGGGGTCTGACCTGTGGAGGTTTTGACTTCTACCCCTCTTTTGACTGCTCTTCCTCATCCAAAACAGTTTACATTGGAGGCCATTTGGCCATTTGATCACTTGCCCATGTTCTTTATACTATATAGGCCGCACAAAGAGAGCTCTCCGTATTCGCCTTACTGAACATGCTTCGTGTCTCAGGATAAAAAAATTGACAGCCCCTATGGTGGAACATCACCTACAGATGAGCCATCTGTTTACATCTTTAAGATGGCGAGTGTTGGACCATATCCCGCCTGACCCTCGGAGAGGGGATCGTGAAAGTAAACTCCAATTGCGCAAACAGCGCTGGATTTTTTTATTAAATTCAGAGGCACCTGGAGGATTAAATTCCCAGTTGGACTGGCATACCATTCTATGATCACCTCCTAGGGATTCCCTGTTTGGTGGGTATTCCCTGTCTAGATGGGAGGAGTTATCTCACTGATTGGTTAAGCTCCCCTTTTTTTCAAGATGACGTCAGACGCCGAAGGCAATATAGCAGTTACATTTCTGGAGTCTTGCAAATGGCTGTGCAATTTCAAGCTGATTCTTTCCATACCTGATGCAGGGTTTTTCGGTATAAAAAGAATAAAACCCGAAACGAGCGCCCGTCGTATTTAGAAGCTTTGGCGTTGGATATCAACACAGCTAAGTTTTGGGCTTTGGCCCATTTTAAAAGTTAAAAATGATTAATAAAAGGGAGTTGTCACAGCGGTATCTCTTGTTACACTATATATGAGACACTGGGATGACATTGCTCCGACAAAAATATTTAGATATCATAAGGGAATTTTCTTGTTCTAATTGGACTTTCTTTTTTGAGGTTTATTTGGTCTGATTAGGGTTCTTTTTTTGTTTTCAATTGGCCATTTGGGATGCCATATCCCATTTGATTGATAATATCTCAAAGCAAACAGTCAAGTTGACTGCTAAGGTACAGAAGAAGCCAGAATTGATAACTGCAGCTGTAAGTTCTATTGAGATTTTGAGTATTACTACTCGAGCTCACGCTCAGAAACTTTTAGTATTATCAGATTCTAATGTTTCTTTGTTTAAAGACAATACTGCGCTGAGATTAAAAGTTGAGTCACTTGAAAATGTTACCCATGCGTCTAATTTTCAGGTGTTAAATTTTCCATGAATTGTTGGGGTATCAGCTTTGGAAATGTTCAGGAAATATTTAGTAGAATTCCTTCTTGTGACAAAGGAACTAATTCCTCCCATCACAAAGGTGTATTATTTACCATCGGCCAAGAAACAAGCCACTGATCAATCTATTGGCTTGAATATGGACGTTTGAATGCTGCTGATATTCTGGAGTCGTCAAATACTGAGATTTATGTTCCTGTTACACTTCTTGTTTCCTGTGCCCTGATTGTCAACTGTGACTGGATTCTAAAATTATATTTTAAGAAGAGGACTGTGGCCTTTCCATGGAGTGGAGGAGTGGCCTAGTGGTTGGGGCAAGGTACTTCAGGCCAGAAGGTCAGGGGTTCAAATCGCACTAGAGGACAGCAACCTTGGGCCAGAAGGACTGGGGTTTCTAGTCCCACAGGTGCTCCTTGTGGTCTTGGGCAAGCCACTTAACCCTCCATAGTCCATGTTCCCTGTAAAATAGTTATTTCCAAGTTATAATGCCCTGTTCAATGTAATTTCAGTTTGTTCAATGTAAACCACACTGATGCAAAATAGCACGGTATATATGAGAATGTAAAAAAAACCCCTATATTTCCTGATTTGGCAGAGTGAGACATTTTTATAAATTAATAAATATATGACTATAAAATTAGTAATCCTACTTACATAAATTACACTTACATTCTTTGTTTTGAGATCCGGTTTCATTTTTAATTAATGTAGTGCTCTCCATAGTAAGTTATAAATAAGATTGTTTATTAATTAACGCATAACATTAAAACTTTTTAGATTGGTTTAGATGTTAATCTATTCATCTGACATCTTGTTGTGGTAGCATCAGTGTACCAATTTGGATTAGATCTCCTTAGACATCTATCAAGACACCTGTGTGAGGTTCACGAGACAGGCACGTAATGTCATTTCAATTGGTATCTGTTCTTTTTTAAATATGTGTTTTATTTTCAGATTATTTTATATGTAAATATTGTCTGTGCAATTGGTTTGTCACATCCTTTTGTTTTAGAGGCCCTTTTGCTCGCCAGTTTGTTGTCACACTCCAGTAGGTCATGGGGGTTCTTTCTATACAATTTTATGTTTTTATTAACTGTTTTTATTGTATTAAACGTATATGTACATATAATTTTACTTAATTTGTGTATTTATGTTTTTATTATAGGATAATTTATTATATTATATATATGTTTTTAGATTCTTAATTTTATATTTTGTTCGGTTCCGATTTGTTTGTTTGTTTTTTAAGCGTGTCAATTTACTAGAATCATATAGACTTTTTATATTGTTTATATGTTCTAGACTTTGTTCCCAGTCCTGCTTTATGATTAATTATATTATGTTAATGTATTCTGTTTATTATTTATTTTGTGTTTAGCCATTTAGCCCCTGAAGAAGGTGTTTGCGAAACACGGCCTTTGTCGGGCCTTGGCTGATTTTAATCCATTGAATAGACATTTTCCTTCCATTGCAATTCACGGTTTGGTTTAGTTTCTGTTATTGCACGTGGATAAGTGCTTTCCTGTTGGACTCTCTGATTGCCGACTGTGACTGGATTCTAAAATTATATTTTAAGAAGAGGACTATGGCCTTTCCATAACTATATTTCCTGATTTGGCGGTGTAAGCAATTTCTTTTTTGTTAAAACTGGGCATACTGCAACTTGGAGCTTTTTTTTAAATTTACTTTCCATGTAAATGTTTAGTATTATATAGGTCAGTGCATTACATTTTTTTCAACCATCTGAACTCACCACCTTCATAAACTCTAGGATTTCCACACTATCTGGGGTGACCTCTTCTGAGGTAATGCAACCGTGCTAGGATTGAAGATGACTTGGTCAGCATTTCGCTGTCTTTCTTTTTCTGTGCAATTGATTGCTCTTGGGGCTTGTATCCCGTTATTTTCTTTACATTCCCCCCTCATATGTGGACTTGTAGGAAGTTCTCTTTGATATTTTTCTGTATTGAAAGTTTGATTTTTTTTCTCATGAGTTTCTTCCTTTTTCTGTGCAAGATTATATCTTGATTGTACTATATACCATGACATTCAATAAAGATAAAATATAAAACTGAAATTGAAATTAAAAATGTCCTTATACATATGGGGCCCAATTTTTGAAGCACTGGGCGCATGCTACATGTGTAAAAGTCGGCCTTATCCGTGTAAAACCGCCATAACCATGTAAACCAGATATTCAACAAGGCAGCTTGAATTGTTGAGGCCCAGCTACCTGCACAGCACCAGGCATCGAAGCCTGGTGGTGGAACGGGGGCATGCCACCATGAAACCCTCATAAAGCGGATTTCCGAAACCAATGTGCTCTGACATTTGACGTCACTAACCGCGTAAGCCTAAGCGACGTTTCCCACCGCATATGACCACTGATGGTGATTGGTGAACCCATGTAGTGGTGGAACTGTGCATAGTAGAGTGAGGGGAGCATGTGCAGGCCTATACCCAAACCATGCATAAGTAACGCAATGCTGGACCATCAGAGAAGCCATGTGGGCCATGCACATGGTGTTCCAGAGGTGGAGACGTGCCCACTGTGCCCAGGCATAGCGGAGAATGCAACAGGCAGTGTATACCCATCAGTAGGCTGTAGCCCTGCACCTGAGATGCAGGTACCATGCCCCACATTACACAGGCTCAGGATGAGCTACCTTCAATTGATGGTTGAGGAGGTCTACCAAAGATACAAACTGGATGGGGCAATAGTAATTGATTTGTGCAGCATTCTGTGTGGCCCTCAAGCCCTCCACTTCCAGAAGCCAGGCCCTGCCAGTGGCCATGATAGTGACCACCACCCTGGGATATCTTGCATCTGGCAGCTTCCAGCATGTGATAGGGGTAATTGTTGGAATCACACAGTCTACTGCCAACCACTGCATAAGTACCTTCAGCAGGACCCTGCTGCTGAGGATGCGCCACCTCATAGCCTTCCCCCAGACACAGCAGATGTAGCAGGAGACTATGCAGGCATTCTACAATGTTGTCAGGTTCCCATTGGTGCTCGGAAGTATAGACTACACCCACATTGCACTGTGGGCACCATGGCTGGAGCAGAGGGCATACTGGAACAGGCATGGGTGCACATCGATGAACATGCAAGTCATTGTGGATGCCAACATGACCTTCACTGACGTACGTGCCTGCTACCCGGGGTCCTGCCATGATGCATTTGTCCTCACTCAGTCCAACCTAGGACAGGCAGCATCTGGGAGTCAGTTTGGAGATGCATGGCTGCTAGGTGAATGTGTACATGTTTGAGCCCCTGGACAAGCCCAGAACATATGCTTGCTATGTATAATGCAAACAGGTGGTGATACATGTGTTATGTATGTATTGTAACACATGAGGACCACTGCACACTGTGGGCCATAATGACAACTAGTGGAAGCCCCGTGGCTGAAAGCAGGCAGCACGCACCAACATGTGGAATGTGGAAGAGCATGGGCTGGCACTATGTAGTGAGCCACATGGCAACAGTTCATATAGGGCACATCCATGTCTGCCCCCATCCTAGCCCACAGACCCACCAACCGCATCCCAGTGCCATGCCCCTGCCCTCCTCCCAACAGGCCAGCCCATGTCACCATTGCCCCTCTCCAAATGCCTGACTGCCACACAAGCCATATGTTGGTGTCATCTCACTGCCACAGTGTTGCTGACTGGTAGATATTGCATCCTGCCCTGCTAGTAGATGGTATGCTGTATGTTTTCCATAGCAGCCCATAGACTATATTCAACACATGTTGTATGCTCATGTGCACATCTCACATTGCCCCCACAGGGGACCAGGGATATCCCCTAAGGACCTGGCTGCTGGCCCCAGTGCTCCTCTCCATGAGCCAGCAGGAGGAGTGGTACAATGGCGCCCATAAGCAGACCCGGGTGGTTGTGGACCTTGCAATCGAGGTGCTGAAGAGCCATTTATGGTGCCTCAGCAGGAACAGTAGGGAACTCCTCTACAACCTGGAGTGGGTATGCAAGACATTTGCATCATGTGGCATATTCCACAACCTGGCACTGATGCGTGGATTGCCGGACCCAGAGCCAATGGCTGTGGAGAAGTGGGAGGCTGCAGAGGAAGCAGATAGTGATGGTACAGAGTCCAGGAGCCAGCAGCACTCCAGGGCACTGGCTCACCATGGGCAAATGGTACATGACTGTTTCTGAAGTGACTGCCCCACACCAGCATCAGGATAGGCACACACAATCGCCAATAAAATACCCAATACTATGCAATGTGTGCAGAGTGATATTTTATTTCCCCATAGATGTGTCCCCTGCCTCTGGGCTCCCTACCGGCCATGGGTGCTTGCTGACACGTGCACTGCAATGCAATGGAGTGACATCTGATGATGTGCTGCAGTGTTGTCACCCTCCCCAGCAGGGCAGGCTGATGGACATGGATCAGGGCTACTAGGGGGTTGTGCTGGTGTGCTGGCAGCCCCAGCACCCACCCCTCTGTGCACACATGAGGCCCACCAAACTGCACAGGGAACAATGATCAATGCCTGGTATGCTGCCATCTCCCGCATAATTGCAGGTGCCCCTCCATGTGGCGCTCCACATGCAATCTGTGGTCCTGCCACTCCTCACGCTCTGCCTCCCTTTCCTGTTCTGCAACCTTCAGGCCCTGCCAGATACTGTGCAGCTTGGACAGTATGCCCTCTATGCCAGCCACCAGGCATGTACCCTCTTCAGTAGCTCCTGGTCTAGATCTGTGCCCCCTGCATTCACAGGGTCATCCAGGAAGTCAAATTGTAGGTCAGCGAGTGGGGCATTATTCGTCTCCAGCTCCTAGCACTGTCAGACATACTGGTATGCTCCACTGTCCTGGGTGGTGAACCTGACCAGTGATCTGCCTGGCTGATATACTGGACTGCTCCTCTGCCCTGCGTGGTGCAATAGACTGCTCCTCTGCCCTGGCAGGCACATCAGCCCCTATGGCTGTGCTGCATTCTGGCTGCATACTGGCATCATCTGAGGTGGTTGGTGAGGTACCCCTAACACATCTGTCCCAGGCTGGGAGGGTAGGGTCCCTGGAAGATCTGTGGGAGAGCAAAGGTGGCAGAGGTTAGTGACATGGGGTGGCACCAGTCCCACTATGGAACCAGCAGGTGCTGTATGATCTGCACCATCACCAATCCATGCAGCACCCAAGATCCTACAGACAGACAGGCCCTGAGTGGACGTAACCATGTTGGGGACACATACATGGCCATCACAATGTCACCCAGGCCATGGGGCACCCCTACTCACCCTCCTGTGTGCCTGTGGTGGAGCTGTCAAAACCTGCAACCCCTGAGACGGCAAGCTCCTCCACGAACTGCAGCACCTGTTCCTGCAGAGGGGTGAGTCTGCACTGCTGTTGGCTCTCTTCACCTTTGCTTCCTGCCATACCATCCACCACTTCTTCTTTATATCTTCGATGTCCCTGTTAGTGGACAGCATTGGCTCTCCTCACGATGTCAGCTGGGTGCTGGCATCCTCTGCGATGAAGAGGGAAGGGTTATGCTTCAGGACTAGCCACAGGCCATAGCGGTCTTGGAGGGCATGAAGTTCACCTTCTGTGTTTGTTTTGCTTATCTCAGCACCATGTCTGCCATTGTGTAGCTCATACACTATGATGGTGTTAGGCTACCCATGTAGATCCTTTTACACACACATGATTATGATGTGCATCGGTGCCATGCCCCATCCAAAGGCATATCCGTTAGCTGCATAGGCTCCTGAGCACTGATGTTTCAAAAATCTGCATGACAGCTAACCAGTGTAAGATAGCTGCACAGTACTGCGCAATGAAAGCATATGCATGCATGGATGCCCAGAGTGGAATACCTGGATAGGTTAGATAGCACAGTAGGCAGGCATGGCCACCATGGCATGCAGACAGGCACATAGCATTGCTCCAACCATGTGCCTTCGCGGAGCATGAGGCATCGTGCATGTGTAGTGCTGCTGTGCCACACCCATGCTGCCCACAGCCCGTTCTGCACAGGTATTGCACAGAGGTGCTACCCATGCAGATCTGTGCCCATGCCCTTCAGCGTGTGTATGGCACACAAGTGCTACCCGTGCAGAGCTATGCCTGCACCCTTCGGCTTTGGTATGACACAGAGGTGCCACACTTGCAGAACTGTGTCCACACCCTTCTGCGCATGTGGTGCCTCAGTACCATATCCGTGCACACAGATGTGCCCACAGGGTGCACACTCCATGCTCATTAATCCCGGACCTCTTCCCCGGTCCCCCACACCACCCACACCACCCACATAGACACACCCTGTCCCCTCAAAATGGACAACACAGCATGTTTGCAAAATGGGAACTATTTATTAACAAACCAGTCACAACTGTTACATTGGTACAACAGCAGCATGCAATCAACAGTGGTACATACCGCAGACCACCCCATTACGGCCCATTGCAGGACATACACTGGCATGGGGATGGCCTATGGTGCAGGGTTGCCCTGCTTGTGCCCTCTTACTGCATTGGTTAGGACATCCATATGCTCTGCGAGGGTCCATGCCAGTGTGCACCTCCTCCCTGAGAAGATGCACCTCTTCCACCAGAGTGGCCAGAGACCAGTCACTGGACAGACAAGGGGGCAGTGGTGCAGAGGGGCCTGCTGTGGCATGGCCATGGCATGTCCATGGGTGCTGGGGTGGGTGTGGGGGCACCTAGCTGCACATGGTGGACCACCGCTCTGCTCCCCATTGCACCTGGCCCATGCTGAGCCATGTTATGGGCACATGGTCCCCTGGTAGGAATGTGGGCAGGCATGGCTGTGGGCTGTGGGGCACAGCTGGAGGGGGTGCAGCTCCTTCTCTGGGCACCCTGCTAGGTGTATGATGTCTGTATGCTGCACTGCACTGCACTGCACCACCATATCTGGGGTGCTTGGAGGGTGGTTCCCACATATCCCCTGCTACCCCTTCCAATCTCTCCCCTTCCTCCTATGACTTCCTGCTCTGCCTATGGCCCTCCTCCTCCTCTTCCTGTGACTCCCCACCCTAAGCTTGGCCCTCCTGTCCCTCCTCTTCCTCTTTTGACTCCATGCCCTGCCCCTGGCCCACTGAACCCTCCTCCTCCTCCTCTTCCTCTGAGTCCACATTCTGCTGCTGTGCCATGGCCCTCTTACTGCCCTCCTCCATTGTGATGCCCTCCAATGTAGTGTCACTGGACTCCTCCTCTGTCACTGCTGGAGGTACTGCTGGTCTCTGCACCCTTGGTTAGCTCTTCTGGGGCTGCACCGCTCCTCCTGGGTTGTGGGCATGGTGGGCCAGTGGTTTCTGGGGCCTTCCTAGAGCTGACTGTTTGGGAAGAGGAGGGGGTTATTGGTCTGCACAGACATGGCCCTGGGATGGGAATGGCACACCTCCAGGGGGACCACACATGCAGCACACAACCCAACTTCGGGCCAAAGGGTGTGCCACCCTCACAGTGTACACATTGCATACCCTCCTCTTTGCCAACCTCCAGCCAGTTCTGTTCTCCCTGCACATGCCCAGCTGTGGCTTGCTGACTCCCCCAGGTGATGGGCACACACAGGGAGCAATGTAGGCAGGTGCACAATGTGCACCTGGGGCCATTGCTGGTGGTATGTGCCACTGTACCACCCATCCATGCCATGCCCTTACCATGTGTGTGCACACCTGTACGTGTTGTTGGGATAGTGGCACCGAGGGATGGCATGGCTGCCCAAAGCACATTCCCATCATTGTGTACAGAGAGTCCACCACCAGATGGTCTGCCTGCACCTGCCCAGCAGTAATGACTGCCACCCCCTGCCTCTGCTGGGTTCCACTATATATCCCACTGACCTCCCTTGGCTGTCAGACTCTCCCTGTTGTGCTGCAGTTAGTTTGGTTGCTTCCAGCAGTGTGCGATAGTGTTACTTCAGGGCCTCCAGGGTGCATCACACACCATATTCACTGTGGAAGAGAGTGGGGGAGACATGCATGGGCTCAATTGGGTGCTTCCATATCTGTATCCTGCCTTAGTCTGGTAACCTGCCCATCCTGGGGGCAGGGGCATACTCATGAGTAGATGTGTGGGCATGTGATGGTACACCTCTGGCTTCTGCCACTGTATTCCCGCCCACTGCTTCCCTGGCCCTTTGACACATGCCCTGTGCCACCAGCAACAGTGCCATCTGGGCCACTGCTTCACCTGTGTCACCCCTCTGGCCCCTTCAGCCACCTCTGCTGTCCTTCCCCCTTCACTTGCTCCTATTTGTTGCATGCAGGTTTTCCTTGGTGCCATGGTACTTGCTTTTGGGATGTGCATGGCCTCAGCTGTGGGCACATGTCATACCAGGGGGCATCACCTGCCTCAGGGGCCACATCATTGCATGGTTTGTTATGCGCCATGCAGGATAGGGTGTTGCAATTTGTGCATGCTTGCCATTAACCATCTGTCATGTTCTGTGGCATCACATCATTGACATGCTGCCACAGCCGGACAGGGGGTGGGGGCCAGTCTTGTCATATCCGCTTGCAGGGACAGGCGGGTGACACATATGTAGATTCTGCCACTGGCCCCCCCTCTGACCCCTGTACTAGGGTTGCAGAGGCTGGGGGGTGAGGCAGGTATCCAGGGCATCTGCACTGGCAGCGGTGTCTTCTGGGGCTGGCAGCACAACCACAGCTCCACCTGCACCAGGCATTGCCATTGCTGCGCATGCCCTGTGGTATTGCTGCCAACCTCCACTAGGGGGTACAGCAGCCTCCCCACCTGCTGTGTGTGGGTATACCTCCTGCTGTGAGCAACCAGGACTGGCACCTGTACCAATGCATGGCCCGTCCCCCCACTGATGCCTGATTGGCATACATTGGTGCTGCCACCAGCATGTGGCTTGGCACCACAGCCCTGTCTCCCTGTGCAGACACACAGCTGTGTATTTCAGGTTGTGTGTGGCCTAGCATGGTTCTCATCCCCCTCCTGGCCATTGAGGCCTCTTTACCTGCACAGCCAGAGTCGGATGCCCCTCCATATGGCTGTAGACAGCTGCAGGTTCGGCCTCTGGCCCTCCTGGGGAATAGCACCCCCTCGTGCCACAGTACATATCAGGCAAGGGTCTCATTCTCATTAGGGCTGAAATTCACAGTCCTCCTTGCTGCCATGCCATAGAGTGCTCTTACACAGGCAGCCCACAGGGCCTGCGTGATGGTGCCGTCTATGCACGGGTATGCTGGACAGGCGATACATGGTTTCATACATACTTGCCGACCCGCTTCTCTGGCCACCGGACACATACATGGGCATTGCGGGTCAACCTTAGGCACAAAGTCTGGGTTCTGGGCCCTGCGCCTACATTGCTATGCCGCAATGGGTGCCTGCTGCTATGCTCAGTTTGTACTGCATTTTTGTTGCTTGCCTGTTTTGGAGGCGCTTGACTCCAAACACTTTTCCTGAATGGGTAACTTTCTGTGGGTATGGCAGGCCTCATCACCTTGTTGAAAATCGGGCCCATAAATTAGAAAATTGGGCAGCAACTTCTGCAGCTGCATCTATTGCTTTTTCCCATTCCTTCACAGATAGAAAGAGGGCAAAAGACAAGTAGAATGTGAAAATTAACAGGGGATACCAGCAGAAGTAATAATGCTTCCTGATTTGGAAGTGGGATGTTAATGTCCAATCATAAACACAGGCTATTCCCCTTCTCTTTCTCTTATGTCTGTGTTTAACAGCAGAGGCAAACCCCAGTGGAGAATACTGAGATAAATACAATTCTCACCATCATTCAACCAAGCTTCTGTGAGGCATAAAAGATGAAACCTTTGTCTTTTAATTTGATCATGTACTAATGTGCACTTTCAGTGGATGGCTGCCTATAAAGCCTATTTTTAATTTATTGGAATGTCCTGAAAATTGTGAGCAAAGGAGTGCCAAGGGTCCTCTTGGGCAGGAAGTGTGAAAATTATTGTGTAGGTAGGATAATTGTATAATTTCACATGCAGACAAAATGCCTACATATTTGGGGCCTATTCGATAAAGCAAAGCATGCGTGGGCTTTAGAGGAGAGTGGCATACGTGTGCACTTGAGTTTAGTCACAGCAATTATGTTTGCTCTAGAGCAGGACTAGATAGGCACAGTGACTCGTGTAGGTCATAGTAATCAACACCTATGTGCATAAATCTAGGCTCTGCCCAAGCACAGCCCTGTGCACATCCCAATTGAAAGGATGCACATGCTTACAGAATAATGACTACCTAAAATGTATGCATACGTGCCCACTAACACACAGAAATCCTTTAGAACAGGGATTTATGGGAGATTTGCATGTTTACCATCCTGCATGTGCTAGAATGAATCAGTCCCTAAATGTCTTTCCTGTGGTCTATGCATTAGACAATGCTGGATGGGCATTCTTAGCCCCATAATGCAGAGACAGGGGACTGCATTTTGCTAGCTACAACGATGTTTAAGCTTAAAAATAAAAAAATACCAACAAAGAATTGGTCTATGAGGCATTTCAAAGAGCCCCATAGTCTTTTAGTGGGGATTACAGCATTTGACCAGCCCTCTAGGGGATTGCAAGGATGCCCCTTTTGGAGATGTCCCAAGCAACACCCAAATTGCCCCACTGAATGTCCTAGCACAAAGTTTCACTTGCTCTGAGGCAGGAGTAAGTTTGAGTGAGAATATGCTTTATTTTATAGAATAAGTGCTGACTCTTTGCCTCCATGCATATCACAGAATAGTAGATGCTATGTTTTCCGAGCACCTACTTGTGTGCATGCATGTGCAAGCAGGAATGACGTCATTTTACAGTTGGAGTTCACAGTTTAAAACTTGCTTGGGAGTTGTTATTGTTGGGTTGGTTCTCTGACTGTGATATTCTAAAGGACCCCAAAAGGTAGCCACCATGGTACCCCTATTGCTTAACTTCTCAACTGAGGTCTCAAGAAGAGCAGTTAAATCATCTGCTGGAGGTTGAAATAAACTACCATCCGAAACATTATATTAAGGCATCTAAGAGATGTCTTAATATAATATGCATTCACAATTTCAGGGAGTGTTTCAATCTCTAGGTATAAAATATTTAGAAAATAAACTTTAAGCATTTCACATGCAGAAATTAAATTAATACAAAAAGATTAAATTAATACAAAAAGAAAAATTAACAAAATGTAAATTTAGTGATCTGAGAGAGTTTTCAATCCTTTCAACTTTACTTTCCAACCGCAAATTCCCCTTCAATAATGCACCATTGGACTTTTCCAAGGCCACAAGTTTCCCATTGGTAATGCCCACTTGTTGACTCTGAGATCATAACTCCCCCTCAAAGGTGGTCAACCGATTCACTATTTCCCCAGAAAAGGAACACAACTGAACCAGACAACCAGACACAGTAGATACCATCTTAGCCATCATATGCCATAACTCCAAATTGGTGACCTCCCTGGGAGGGGGAGGGGGGGCGGGTGTAAGAGGGATTGATGACTCATCCCCTAAAGCCCTAGAAAAAGCAATCGGCTTCAGGGAGCTCAATGTTGGGAACCTCTCCCCTAATCCTTCCGGAAGGGGTGACAAAGCCAATGGTGAAATCAGCAAAGAGCCCAACTGTTGGCCCAGGGACCCATCCTGGCTAGGAGATAAAACCCCACCACTTCCAGGTGGAAGGTATCGCACTGGCACCTCCCTGCAGCACTATTGGGGGAAGGGGAGGGGACCTGGAGTCTGAGCTCAGAGAAGGTACCTCAAGATTGATATTATTTACAGTACCAGCTCTACCATCAATCACACCAGGCTTCTGTTGTGTCACCGCAAAGGAATCCATCGGTCTCTGTGAACCACCCAACACCTCTTTAAATTTTCTTTTCCTCTTACTCATAATCCCAAACACAGATAATACACTACAATATATATTAGGACAATCAATTCAAAAGTCTTACAGGAAGCAAAGAAAGTTTCAAAGAACTTGAAAACTCCACCTGCTTGTCCGTTAGCTCCAAAGGGGTTCCAAACGGGCAGGCAAACCCCTTTGGTGTGTTCCTTCAGGCACACGACCGCGGAACCATGTACCATGGCAATACCAGAATGTTATAGCCAGAGGGGCGGAAGTGACACCTCAGGTGATCTCCGGCATCCTCCGATGTGCTCCAAACAGTTGGGACCAAGATGTGCCTCTTGGGTTCCTCAGAGGAAAAGCTCTAGCCGCTCATTTGGTATCCACAACATCCAACTCCTATACTGTTGGAATTTAGCAAATGTATATTGTGCCTGGTGCAGGGGGACTCTAAAAAAGATTCAACACATAACCCATTCTTGGGATCCTGTTGCTGTTAATTTGCTTTCTGGTAGCAGTCCTGTCTTTTACAATTAGTGGTCAGAAGTGTAAAAAAGGAAAATTCATTGTGATCCCCCCTTTGTTAATGCTTCAGCTGTGTAGCAGGGCCCAAAAATGGGATTAGAGATTGAGATAATGGGAGATAAAATGACTTGCCTAAGTTCACAAGGACTGTCAGCCAGAAGCAAGATTTGAACAACTAGACATTCTTTTGGTATCAAGGATCCCTGAGGAGAGATACTATATCAGCTCCAAATTGCAAAAGCCAATTTGAAAGGGTTTATCAGTTACAAGACTGAATCAGGACTGCTGAAAATGTATAAACCACTACTTAACATACAATTCAGGGATAACTCCTCAGAGAGTCCATTCACAGAGAAGAAAACCATTATGTGCAGACCTCATTCTTGAGTAGGCCTGCATAAAAATGCAATGAATAGCAATACATTATGGGGGTCTTTTGCTAATGGGCACCAGCTGTCAGTGCGTGTTCTGCTACATGCTGAAGGTGCACTGGGACATTCGATGCCAGCCAGCACAGGGCTATGACAGTTAGCACCAGCTGATTCCTGTGCTAACTGTACAACCCGCATTTGGGTCGTAAGTGGATGGGTTGGGGCAGAGAGTACAGATAGCGCAGTATTGACTACATCAGTATGGGTTCACCTAATGCCACCTCAATGGGTGATGGTAGCTGCGTCCACGCTAATGCAACACATGCTAGGGGACGGGGCTCCACATTAACTGCCGAGTTAATGCTTTCCATGCCCCCAGCGGTTAATATGGGGGTGTTGAATGTATTATCTGTGGTCATAGTATTATCTGTTTAGGTTAGGCCTGATATTCTGCAGACCTAAACTAAACATGTAACTTACCTGAATAATGGCTGAATATTGTCACTATCTGAACAATTTTCTGGCTTCCCCTTGCTCCTCCCCTAACATGCCCCACAAGTGTACAGATATCATCTGGACATTCTGCAATTTAAAAGCCTGATATTATCTGCATATTTTTTGAGAATACACAGACAAATTATGCATTTGACAGCAAACATCTAATTTCCTTTGAATATCAGTCTGAAGGAGCATAACTATTCGTTCATCTGGAACACTCGCAGACTCACCAATAAAACTCTCCCAACAATAGAGGCAGAGCAGAACTAGGGTGTTTCACTTTACATATCAACATACAAAAAATTTATATTCAAAATTTAGTCTCACACCAGTGACAACACCAGTAACTCCCTCACAGTTAGACATTGAGAATCAAAACACAAAACCCTGCAAATGGACACTAGACACCAGCATCAAGAACTCAAATTGTACCAACCATACCTATGGAAAATCAGCACTGCAAATATTCTAGAACACCAGTAACTCCCAGTTGGAAAAGAGAGCAAGCTAAATTACTCCAGATTCCTAGAGAGAACCTCCATGTTAACAGAATTCCTTATCTTAGCTACACATGGAAAACACAGAATAAAAAACTATAGCAGACACAAATTGAAATGGAAAACCCCAAAAATCAGACACCCAGCTGTAAAACATGGAAGAAAAAGAAACAGAAATTCATTTCCTCCTATAATGAACTATAAGAAATGCACATTTTCAAAGCTGACATATCTATTCTCTAAAAACTGACAATCTTTTGTACGTTTCTTGAATGATCATCTTATTTTTCCAGTTGGGTTGGTCCCAGTCTCTCTTTTCTACTTTCTCTTGTTGGTTTTCTTCTAAGTCCTTTTCCCAGATCCCATTTCCATTTTCTGTTTCTTCACACTCTGTCTTCTCTGTCCTTTCCTTCGCTACATCTTTTTCAGACATTGATCCTTCTATCTGCCTTTTACTAAACTATAACTTCATTCCATTTTTCTTTCTCTGTCCTAGAATCTTCAGTCTTCCTGTTTTCACCATTCACCTACTTACCAGCTTTCCATTTCATAGTCTTACTTTTCCAGTCCTTCCATTCCACATCCGTCTCATTCCTTTGCCAGCATCTTACTCCCCGCCCATCTTCCATACACTTTCTAGCCCACCATTTCCTCCCTGTACTCATCTCATGGTACCCTTGTCATTCCCAGTTTCATTTATCACCTTCTGCTTCTCATCCTTTTACCAACCCCAGTCCTAGCACTTATCATCTCATCAACTCCAGGCTTTTCTTATTTTACCCTTATCCAAGCTTTCATTTCTCCTTTCACTTCTCCCATTTTTACCCTCTTTCACCTTTAAAGAAGATTTGTCCCATCCTGTGGCTCTCATCCACTCCATAGCACTCTGTCCTTTTCAACTGCCCCAACCCCTCCAGGTCCTTCCAACCTTCTCCTATCCCCATATTTCTGCACTTAGTTTCACAGCCCTACTCATACAACTCATTCAGTCACCATACCCTCACTGTCCTGTTAATCTCTGGTCAATTTCTTAGTCCCCACTATTCCCCTAAGCAACTCTGTTTTCACTCACATCCCACCCAAGCACCTAGTCCCCACTTAAAATCCCAATACACGGCCTTAGAGTCTTTTTTTCTGTTTTCTCACACAATCTTAGAGTCTCCACCTGTTAGAGTCCTTGCTTTCCCATATCCCATGTCCCTAGTACCTGCCCTCCTGCCTCCTACTCCCCTTCTCCTTCCCCAGAACCCATCCATTTACTTCTTTCTCCAATATTCATTAACCTTGTCTTTTCTTACCTCAACATTTGTTTTCAGACCCCTCTCATTCAAACTATCCTTGGTTGACCTTGTTTCTTCCTCACTCCTCACAATATCTATCCTCATCTCCCTTCTCACTCCCCCAGCATCTCCCTCTTTTTCCTACTCCAACTCTAGCATTTGCCAGCATTAGTTCCCTTTCAATCCCAGGACCCCAGCCCTAGAATTAGTTCCCTTCCAGTCCCAGCCTTTTTCCAGTACCCCATATGTAGTATCAGCTCATTTCCAGTCCCCCAGCCCCAATATCTGTCCATTTTCAGTACCAGCCCACCAGCCCCAGTATTATCCCATTTCTAGTACCAGCTCCCCATTCCCAGTATCAGCCCACTGCCAGTATCAGTCAGCCACCCAACCCCTGTATCAGCCCATTTCTAGTCCTCCCAGCCACAGTATCAGCCTATTTGCAGTCGCAGCCCCCCATTCCCAGTATCAACCCATTGCTAGTATCAGTCAGCTCCCCTGGCCCCCATATCTTCCCATTCCCAGTAATAGCCCACCATTCCCACTATCAGGCCATTGCCAGTATCTGTTAGCCCCTCCCAGCCCCTGTATCAGCCCATTTCTATTCTCTCCAGTCCCTGTATCATCCCATTTCCAATTCCAACCCATTGCCAATATCAGTCAGCTCCATCAGCTCCAGCCCCTCATTCCCAGTATCAGCTCATTTCCAGTATCATTTAGCTCCCCTAGCCCCTGTATCAGCACATCTCCAGCCCCCTCTCTCCAGCCCAGCTATCAGCATATCATGAAAATAACCAAAACTGCAAGTGCAAGAAAATGCAGTAAGCATTAGTAACTTATTATCTCCAGGAACAAGCAGGAATAAGTCCTCACATATGGGTAAGTCGGAACCGACGGAGCCCGCGCGGGAAAGCTCCCCAGCTTTTCAGATGAAAAGCTTTTGGGGCTTCCCACAGCGCATGCGCGCTGCCTTCCCGCCTTCCTTACCAGCTCTCTTCAGTTTCTCTTTTTCCGCGGAGCCAGCAGGTCGTGTTCCTGTCACCGCTGAAGAGATTGTTATTTTAATTTGTTTCTTTTGACCGCGTACCTGCCTTCCCCATACCAAAACCGGTACTGCCGGTCTCTCTTTCTTTCTTTAAAAAAAAAAAAAAAATCTTTTTTTTATTTTCTCAGCACAGCTTGGTAACTTTTGTTAGGCCTTCAGGCCTACACAAATTCTCCTCATGGAGAAACCAGTTCCTGGTTTTAAAAAGTGTACCAAGTGCAATGCTGTTATTTCTCTCACAGACACCCATGAATGGTGTCTTAAATGTTTAGGACCTGACCATTCCATACCGGACTGCCCATTCTGCTCCCAGATGTCTAAACGTGGTATGCAGAACCGGGCCAACAAGTTCCATGTGCTGTTTGCTTCAGATAATCCAGCATCACAGTCACCCAGGTCTTCCTCTCCGGATGGATCTCAGGTAACCAAACTTTCTGTGGGCAAATCCTCTAAAAGCAAATCTCTTTCAAAAGATCGAGAGGCTCTCAATCTTGAGTTCGAGGATTCTGCCCAGACCAAAAAACCCCGGCGGGAGGCTCCGGCCTCCAAAGCATCACCTATGGGGTTACAGGTTGACATCGATGGCACGGCCTCGACTGATCACCTGTTAGACTGCTCTGGGGTACCGGTCGATACCGGTACCGACATCCAGGCAGCAGTGGCGTCCATGGGCAATACTGTCCAGACCATGCAGCAGGCCGTTTTGGCTTTCATTAAGGCTGCGACGCCCTCGGTACCGATTCCATCGGTACCGACCCCGGTTCCGGTATCCACACCGGAACCGAGACCATCGACTTCCAAGCGTCGATCGGTTCCGCTTGCTGGATTCAGGCTTTTGCCCGATACCAATCCCATGCCCGATACGCCCGATGTCGATATCGATCGGTACGCGTATCGTGCATTGCAAGCACAGAGAGAATACTCAGATTCTTCTGATGAGTTCAATTCCTCTGATGACTCTGCTGAGTTTGATCTTCCTGAGGAGCCCTCTTCTCTAAAGAGGAGGATGTCTCCTCCAGAGGATTTATCCTTTCAGGATTTCATTGTTGATGTAGCTAAAGCACTTTCTATTGCTACATCTGCTGAAAAGGAACCCAGATCAAAAAAATTGGATATTTTAGGATACTCTAAACCTCCTAAAGAGGCAGTTACTCTGCCTATCCATGAAATCCTTCAAGAACACTTGATGGATTTGTGGGAGACTCCTCTAACCCTGTCTCCTCATTCCCGTAGGTTGGACACCATGTACCGGGTCCCTCCTTCTCCTGGGTTTCAAAAGACTCAGCTGCCTCACCACTCCATTGTGGTGAAGTCTGCTATGAAGAAGATAAAGAGTCCTAAAAGGCATTCCTCTACCCCTCCAGGGCGAGAATGTAAGACCCTCGACTCTTTTGGTAGAAAGATCTTTCAGGCTAGTATGCTTATAGCCAGGATCAATTCTTACAGCCTTTATATGGGCATGTTTCTCAGAGAACTTGCCCTAAAGGTACGGCATTTAGCCCCCTTTATCCCTGAGGATAAAAAGGAGGACTTCACTACTCTGGTGACACAACTTTCAGAGGTCTCCAAGTTTTCCAACAGGGCAGCCTTTGATTCCTTTGAGGTTGCTGGCAGGGCTTCGGGAATCGCTATTGCAGCCCGACGTCTTGCTTGGCTCCAGGCTTCTGACCTAGAACCCTGGGTCATGGATGGCTTAAGGAATCTGCCCTGTACAGGAGAGAACTTATTTGGTGAGGACTGGCAAATTAAAGCTGCTCAAATGGACGCAGAAAATGCCACTCTAGATAGACTTTCTAAGTCTACTTCTACTCCTGCCAAAAAGAAACCTTTTAAAAGGCCGTACTACAAGAAGGCCAGATTTTCCACAAATACTGGCCAACAATCTTCTCAGCCTCGCTTTGCTGCTAAACGTCAGCAATCTAAGCAAGTAAAGTCAAAGTCTGCAGTGTCTGCTACACCCCAGCAGGCTCAACCCCCTCAGGGGTTTTGACTTGCCCCTAGAGAACTTACCATTTCTGGCTCTGGAACAACCAGAGCCTCTCACCATACCGGGAAGGTTAGCTCACTTTGCTCCCAGATGGGAGCAAATAACATCAGAGCAATGGACCCTCTCTATCATCAGAGAGGGCTACAAACTTCATTTCTCCAGCCTTCCTCCCCATACCATGGTGAGGCAATTCAGTTCTCCCCCATCTCTTCTGACCCTGTTGGGTCAGGAAGTCTCCTCTCTCCTTGCCCAAGGGGCAATAGAGGAGGTTCCTCTTCCTCAACAGGGGTTAGGGTTCTACTCCCCTTATTTTCTCATAACAAAGAAGACAGGGGGTTTCAGACCTATCCTAGATCTGAGAGAATTGAACAAGTTTCTATTCAAGGAGAAATTCAAAATGCTCTCTCTGGGCATTCTCCTTCCATACCTTCAGAGTCAGGATTGGCTTTGTTCTCTAGATCTCAAGGATGCGTACACTCATATACTCATCCATCCATCCCACAGAAAATATCTTCGATTTCTGTTCCAGGGAAAACATTTCCAATACAGAGTACTTCCCTTCAGTCTCGCCTCTGCTCCAAGAGTATTCACAAAATGCATGGCAGTCATAGCCGCATTTCTAAGAGGCATGGGAATCTTCGTGTTCCCATATCTGGACGACTGGCTCATCTGAGCTCCATCTCAGTCAGAAGTCCAGATTTCCTTGGACCGCACAAGGCGTATTCTTCAATATCTGGGACTTGTGGTAAACATTCCCAAGTCCCAACTCATCCCTACTCAGTCCCTGGAATTCATAGGGGCTTATCTGGATTCCACCACTGCAAGGGCCTACCTTCCTCTGGTCCGAGGCCAACGGCTAATAAGCTTGGCCTCCCAGGCTCAGTCCAGAAGTCACTTGTCAGCCAGAGAAATGCTGCAACTTCTGGGCCACATGGCCTCCACGGTTCATGTGGTGCCCTATGCTCGTCTCCATATGAGAGCAGCTCAATAGACATTGGCCACCCAGTGGTCTCAAGCATCGGGACTGCTGTCAGACCAGGTACTCACCTCAAAATGTCTGTTTTGGTCTCTCCAGTGGTGGACATCCTCCAAAAATCTGTTGTTGGGGACCCCCTTCCAACCTTCGTTGCCCCAAGCAACCCTCACAACAGATGCCTCCCAAACAGGGTGGGGAGCTCATCTTCAACATCTCTCCACTCAGGGAACCTGGTCTCCCCAAGAGACCACCCTTCATATCAACCTTCTGGAACTGCGAGCAATCTTCCTTGCCCTCACAGTCTTCCATACCCTCCTTGCCAACCTGACTGTCCTAGTTCAGACAGACAATCAGGTGGCCATGTTCTATGTCAACAAGCAAGGAGGGACGGGCTCTCTGTCGCTTTGCAACGAAGCTCTCAGATTATGGGCTTTCGCCAGAGAGCATCAAATTCATCTTCTGGCAGTGTATCTTCCAGGAGTTCAAAACTCTCGGGCAGACAGACTCAGTCGAGTTCTGCTTCCACACGAGTGGTCCCTGCATATGGACCAGATACACAGAATCTTCCAGGAATGGGGGACCCCGGACATAGACCTCTTTGCAAGTCCGTGGAATGCCAAACTTCCCCGGTTCTGTTCCATGACTCCGTGTCAGGGAGCTCAGGTCAACGACGCCTTTCTCCTGCATTGGGGTCAGGAATTCCTGTATGCTTTTCCACCCATTCCTTTGATTCCCAAGACTCTGTTCAAACTTCAGAGGGATCACGGGTCGATGATCCTTATAGCTCCACGCTGGCCACGCCAAGTGTGGTTCCCTCTACTTCTACAGCTCTCCCAGGGCTCCTCCCTGGACCTGGGAGCTGCGCCAGACCTTCTGTCTCAGGAGAAAGGGACTTTGTGGCACCCAAACCCCAAGTCCCTACATCTCCGAGCTTGGTTACTGAAGGCTTAAGCCTTCATGAGTTTAATCTTTCTCAGCCAGTGAAAGATATCCTTCATGTCTCTAGGAAACCCTCTACCAGGCGTTCCTATGCTTTCAAATGGAAACGTTTTTCCATTTGGTGTGCTCAACAGGGTCTTGACCCTCTGGCACTTCCTTTGAATTCTCTACTAGACTATCTCCTGCATCTTTCCAATGCAGGCCTCAAGACGAATTCAGTACGAGTCATTTAAGTGCTATTGCAGCATCCTTAAAACCTATAAATGGACAACCTGTCTCCTCTCATCCTCTCGTTGCAAGGTTCATGAGAGGCCTGACCCTAACTAAACCTCCCATTCGACCTCCGCCGGTAGCATGGGATTTGAACCTAGTTCTAGGTCAGCTTATGAAACCACCTTTTGAGCCTTTGGACTCTACCTCCTTGAAATTTCTTTCCTGGAAGGTTCTTTTCCTTATTGCAGTCACTTCGGCTCGCCGCATCAGTGAACTGCAGGCTTTGGTGGCTAATCCACCTTATACCAGATTTCATCATGATAAGGTGGTCCTTAGGACGAATCCCCACTTTATGCCCAAAGTGGTCTCGCCTTTTCATCTTAATCAAGAGGTATATCTACCTGTTTTTTTCCCGGCTCCTCATGCATCCAGTGCAGAGAGGAACCTTCATACTCTTGACTGTAAAAGAGCTCTCGCCTTTTACCTCAACAGGACTCAGCCACATCGAAAGTCTTCCCAACTTTTTGTGGCTTTTGATCCTTCTCATTTGGGACTTCCAGTCTCCAAACGTACACTTCCAATTGGATTGCTCAGTGTATTTCTTTTCCTTACCAGAGTAAGAACATTTCTCTGGAAGGCCATGTCACAGCTCACAATGTGAGAGCCATGGCTACTTCTATGGCTCATCTTCACTCTGTATCCATAGATCAGATCTGTCGAGCAGCCACTTGGGCCTCGGTTCATACCTTCACAGCCCATTACTGTTTGGACAAGGACTCCCGCCGGGATGCCTTGTTTGGTCAGGCTGTCCTCAAACACCTGTTCCATACTTAAGCAACTCCTGCCCACCTTCCCTGAATGGATGCCTGAGATCCATACGAAGATGGTTTACCCTTGGAGGGGGATCTCCCAGGCATCTTAGCTAGGGAGTCCCCATATGTGAGGACTTATTCCTGCTTGTTCCTGGAGATAGCACAGTTACTTACCTGTAACAGGTGATCTCTGGGAACAGCAGGAATTAGTCCTCACAACCCACCCACCTCCCCTAGGAGTTGTATCTTCTATCTATCTACCTTCCTTTCCTCTCTCTATTGTCTCAGCTATAAACTCGAACTGAAGAGAGCTGGTAAGGAAGGCGGGAAGGCAGCGCGCATGCGCTGTGGGAAGCCCCAAAAGCTTTTCATCTGAAAAGCTGGGGAGCTTTCCCGCGCGGGCTCCGTCGGTTCCGACTTACCCATATGTGAGGACTAATTCCTGCTGTTCCCAGAGATCACCTGTTACAGGTAAGTAACTGTGCTTTATGGGAGACCATTCTCCTACCTGAAAGTCAGATAAATAATTTATTGCATCTTTCTTAGACTTTATGGAAGCAATTTTATGAAATCATTAGTGCACATATATGCAGGTTTACGCATATTTTCATAAAGGGCTGACCAACTTTATTATGAAGGTGTGCACTGTGCAGGTAGGCATAGTGGCCTGGCCAGCGCATGTGCAGAGTTAGCATGCATGTACATTGATTATAAATTGCTTTCATTTATGCACATACTTGTGAATTTTACAAACTTTCATTTATATCTGCTATATAACAGGTGTAAATGTCCATAATTAACTTAAGGAATGATCTCTGCCACTTACCCTAGCCTATACACATAAAGAAGAAAGTTTGTTTGTCTATCCATTTGTTTGTTCTTCATGCATGTGGACACAGTATGAGGAAATGCAATGAAACTTTGCAGGGATCATTCTCTCATCCAGAAGGAGGTCAACAGCTACGTTTTGGAGAGGGGAGAAATGACAGAGATGTTTAAATACCTCCATGGCATAAATGCACATGAGGAGAGCCTGCAATGAGGGGGCACTGGATAAAGGTTAAAGGGGATAGACTCAGGATTAATTTGAGGAAATATTTCTTTTTTTTTTTTTTTTTTTTTTTTTTAAAATTTTATTTTCATTTTATAACAATAACAATACACACAGTAATAAAACAAGGATGATTGCATCAAAATAAAATTGAATAAACCGGAAAATAACCCCATCAACCCTCCCCCCCTATGCTTCTTCTCTAGATAATAAAAAAAAAAGAAAAGAAAAGATATTAACCCAGGCATGGGGTCCATAGCAATTATGTTAGAACATAAACATAACAGTCATGATATACTATGGATCAAGAGAGAGATATAACTAGACAGTCAAGTGCGAGCATTTGGCCGACTGCACGAAATCTGTGAGTAATTTCCATTTAGACACCTGGTAGCGGGCCTGAAGGGAAGGGGTAGCCCTACGAGGAATTTGTTCAAACTTACTATATAGACAGACACAATTCCACCATTCTAGAGGACTCAGTGAAGAGCTATTTTTCCAATATTTCATGATTAACGATATGGCAATACCCATTAGAAAGTCAAGGAGGAAGTAAGCAGACTTCGGGAGAGAGGGGATGCCCGCTGCAGAACGGAGTCCCACTATTTTCCAGGAGAGTGGCTCAGTAAAGTGTAAGATAGATTGAATACGACCCCAGACCCGGCTCCAGTAGTGTTGTAGTGCGGGGCATTCGTACATGACATGAGTGAGGGTGCCTGTAGCTGCATGGCAAGTCCAACATTGATTACTCAGAGTAGAAGTCCATTTGGCCAGTCTATCAGGGGTATAGAAACAGCGATGGGCAAAGAAGAAAAGCGTCTGGGTTAAGGAAGCCGAGCGGGAAACACGAACCACTTTGCTCCAGAAGAGGTTCCAATGTTCAGGGGTTAGAGTTACACCCAATTCTCGCTCCCAAGTCTGCTGTGCAGAAGGGGGGACAGCATTCTGAGGAGCACAAAGAGTTTTATAAAAGGTGGAAGCAACACCGGACTGAGCCCCAATAAAGGAGACCACCTCAGTTATCCCTTGGTCATGAGGAGTTAGTGGGGGAAAAACCCCAGCACTCTTGAGACAGTGCTGCAACTGAAGCAGTTGAAAATAGTATTTAGAAGGAAGGCCAAACTCACAATGGAGCTCATTAATGGACTTCCAGCGAGCATTGTGAAACAGTTGATTGGGAGTCCAGATGCCTCTGGAATACCAGGGACTCCAGGCCACCGGCTTATGTTGAATTTGGAATCGAGCATTATGCCAAATTGGAAGCCTATCTAGTGGGCAAGCTAGGGAATCTAGGGAGCTGATGAGAACATTGAAGGAGCGAAGTGTATCCAGGAGCATTGGTGGATAGTGGGCATCTAGTGGGAAAGTCATTCCAGGGAGATAGCTAAGTGGAATGGGCTTACAGAGGTCTTCTTCTATATCTAACCATATTGGTCTGGACGGGAAAGAAGCGTCCAACCAACGGGCACCCTGTTTGAGAAGAAAAGAGAGGTGATAGTTGAAAAAATCAGGAAATCTTATCCCACCATGTTCCTTATCTGACTGAAGTTTATGTTTCGCTATTCTAGGCGGTTTGTTCTGCCACAAAAATCTGATCAACAGGCCCTCGATATCTTTGTAGGTGTGTCGAGGGAGAAGGCACGGTAACATTTCTAAGACATAATTAACCTTGGGAACTATCATCATCTTTATGGTATCCATACGGCCCCACCACGTAAGAGTAAGTGGAGACCAACGTTGGGTGAGCTCACGGACCTTGGTGATTAAATTTTTGACATTAAAAGCGACGGTTTCTTCGAGAGGATAACAGTAATGTACCCCTAAATATTTTACCATACGGGGCTGCCATACAAAAGGAAAGGTTTGCAAGTCTGCTTGGTGAACCTGGTGGTTTAGGGGAAAGGCGACTGATTTGGTCCAATTAATTTTGTAACCTGAAAGTTGAGAATAGCGGTCAATTAGATCCAGAACAACAGATACGGAGTCTAAGGAAACAAAAAGCATAAGATCATCTGCATACGCTGAGACTTTTATATCCCGACGGGGAAAGGGAGCGCCGTGGATATGTGGAGACTGACGGATTAACAGGATTAGGGGTTCTAACGCAAGATCAAAAAGTAAGGGGGAAAGTGGGCACCCCTGACGGGTGCCTCTTTGCAGTAAAAAGGGCTGGGACTTCAATGTGTTGGCACAGACACTAGCAGTTGGTTGAGAGTATAGCACTTGAAGGCAACGGAGAAAATTATCGCCGAAACCAAACCAACGGAGGGTCGCAAATAGGAATGGCCATTCTAGCCGGTCAAAGGCTTTTTCGGCATCTAGGGAAAGGCCAACCAGTGGACGATCGTGGGAGGCCATATTAGTTAGTACATGACAAAGAGTCCTGGCATTATCAGCAGTTGATCTGCCGGGAATAAATCCACATTGATCTGGATGTATTAAAGTGGTCATTTTGTGAGAGAGCCGAGTAGAAAGAATAGTGGCGAAGATTTTATAATCTGCGTTAAGCAGGGAGATGGGTCGGTAATTGGCTGTCAGGTGTGGGTCTCTCCCCTCCTTCTCAAAGACCACTATGTTGGCCTCTGAAAAGGAACCAAGGGAGGATCCGTCGGCTACTAGGGTAGTAAAGTATTGCTGCAAAAACGGGGCCAGATCAGAGCTGAAAGTTTTGAAGAACTCAGCCGGAAGGCTGTCTGGACCCGCAGCACGGCCGGAGGCACATCTTTTAATTGCATCCTGTATTTCCACAAGAGTAAACGAATGATCAAGGGCCGTGCATTCCTCAGCCGAGAGAGTAGGACGCTGTACACCAGCTAACAAGCGGTCGAAATGTTCAGGAACAAACTCACATTCAGATTTATACAAGCTAGCATAAAAATCGCGAAAAAGCTCTAAAATCTCATGATCTTTTGTGACAAGGCCATTCCCAGATGGGCTTCGGAGAGCTGCTACCCGTTTGGCTTCTTTTTTCCCCTTCAAAGCATTAGCTAGTAGTTTACCAGCGCGATTATTTTCCCGGTAATACAATCCCTGCTGGGATGCTATATTTCTAACAGCGGCATTATGCAAAATCTTGTTGTACTGAAAACGGAGACGTTGCAAACGAAGCAGAACACATGGGTCTGTTCGGGACGTAAGAATACGTTCACCAGCCTGTATCTGTTGTTCAAGGATCACCAATTGTTGCCTTCTTTGTTTCCCAAGACGGATTTGATAACTAGTCACCGTGGCTCGAATAGACGCCTTAAAACCCTCCCACCAGGCCCAGTTCGTTGTGTCAAGGGGAGAGTTAAAATGAAAGTAATCTTGTATGGCAGCCCGTATTACAGTTTGAAAATCCTGTTGGTCTAGGAGAGACCTATCAAAAGACCATGCTCGGGGACTTGCATTTTGCGCAGCAGTGTGTATCGTAAAAGATATGGCAGCATGGTCTGAAATGTGCAAGGGGTGAATCTTAGCCATACCAATCTGCGATACCAATGTTTTAGATAAAAGAAAAAATCTATTCGGGATTGTGATTGGTGAGGAGCGGAGAAAAAGGTAAAATCCAAATCAGAAGGATTCAATAACCTCCATATGTCCACCAAAGCCAAATCAGCGATCATAGCTGTAAGTATGGAGAGACTCTTGGGTGGACCACAGGTTCTAGGCGGCTGCCGATCCACCAGAGGGTCGAGGACCTGATTAAAGTCTCCTCCCAGTATTAGTGGGGTATGAGCGGAGGCTTGCGCAGCTTGTGCAATTTTAGCAAAAAAACCAGGATTGTCAACATTTGGAGCATAAATACAAATACACGTGAATTCTAGATCCCCCACTTTGAGATGAGCGCGAGCCCATCTACCCTCATTATCTGAGCTAATATCTAGCACGGTGGCCTGCAGGGATTTCTTAACAAGTATGGCAACACCACAGCGTTTAGCAACAGCGGGAGAATACGCCACAACAGCATAAGGCTTGACATTAAGCTTTAGTGTTTCTTTAGCATTTAAATGCGTTTCTTGAAGCAGTACTAAATCAGCATGCTCAGTATTCAAATAGCTAAGAATTTTCTTCCTTTTGATTGGACTATTGATACCTTTGACATTCAATGATAAGAGCTTACAGAAAGCCATCTAGTAATATACAAAATTCTGAGAGAACATGAAGTTGCACATTATTCCCTAAACTATGCATATTGGTAGCAAATGACTGTACACACAACATGAAATAATAAACTTTTGGTAGAAAGCATAAATAACCCCCAAAAAAAAAGAGACAGGCACCGAAGTGCACTAGAGAAGAAGCAAAACCCCAACTATTACTGGCGACCATGAGTCTGCGGGGGGAAGCCCCAGAGAAGGCCCGATACTGGCCATACTCCCTGCAGCAGGAACAAGTCCCGGGAGCCACCGAAGGGTGCAGAGAAGCAGGATGGCGGTTCAAAGAAGTAGGTCAGGAGAGCAGTCCAACCGCGTCCGCAGCGAAATCACTGCGATAGGCCCCAATGAGGTAGAGATTTAAGAGAGCTTTGAACAGCAACACAGCTTGATGGTAACATCAACGCATCAGTTCAGCTTCTTTAGAGTCCAAAAATGCAGCGAGGAGGTCAGGATCCTCGAAGGTCCTGGTATGGTTATGCAGCGTAACGCGTAGCTTTGCCGGATACAGGAGACCAAATCGGGCCTGCAGTTGCTGAAGGCGAGGGCGATAAGCAAGAAGCTTCTTTCGGCGGTCCATCGTGGGCTTAGAGAGATCAGGGAAGAAAGACACTTTATGCCCATCTATCTCGAGGTGATGATTAGCCCGGGCAGCAGCCAGAATTTGCTCTGCTTGTTGATAGCGCAGTAGCCGAAAAATGATGGGCCTGGGAGTCGTCCGGTTGAGCGCCATATTAGTGGGGACACGATGTGCCCGGTCTATCTCCAGGTCCTTAAGAAACGTCGTCTTCAATAGAGAGGGTAGAATATTGCCCAGATATTCCCGCAGATCTCCTGCTTCTACGCCCTCTGGAGCTCCAATGAGTCGAATGTTATTGCGACGAGCTCTATTATTGCTATCTTCAAGTTCCTTTTGAAGGAGCAAAATCTGGCGTTCAGCTCTATCGATCTTCCCCATTCGCACCGCGTGCGATTCAAGAGTCTCCGCCATTTTGTCTTGGCGCAACGAGAGGCCCTCGAGCCTTTCCTGCATCATGGTAAGGTCCTCACGCATGGCGCGGATCGCTTCTTCTCCGTTGGATTGTACCAGTTCCTTTACACCACGAATCTCCTCGAGTATCACCCGCTGCATTTCAGGGCTCTCACAGAGCGGCGCCATCTTATGCGGGGAAGGCAGTTCCGTTTTAGAGCGTTTGCCGTGCGACGAAGTGGGGGAGCCGAAATCTAGGCGCTGTGGTTTAGGTCCCGCCATCCCTCCGATGCGCCCCGGCGATTTTAAAGCAAAATAGTGAAGTTTTGCAGGAGTTTAGTCAGGATTCTGTGTAGGCCTCTCGGGAGCTTCAGCACAAGGCGTCTACCCCGTTGGACATCAGGCTCCGCCCCCCCAGGAAATATTTCTTTACAGAAAGAGTGCTAGATGCATGGAATAGCCAGCCAGTGGAGGTGGCAGAAACAAGAATTGTATCTGGATTCAAGAAAGCACGGGACAAACACAAAGGATCTCTAAGAGAATAAAAAGGACCGTAAAGCTTAGCAGTTGGTATGGAAGGGCAGACTGGATAGGCCGTATGGTCTTTATCTGCTGTCATGTTTCTCTGCATCATGCATGTGTATATGTATGTTTGCATGCAAGCATGAGTTAGAGATGGAGATGGCATGTGTGTGTTTATGAGGAATGTTTGTGTGTCTGTAGGAAGATCGTGTATGGGTGTGGGTGTATGCATCTCTGGGTACAAGGAATGTTTTCTGTGTATGTGTGTAAGTCTGAGTATGAAAGAAATGGAAAGGCGTGTGTCTGTGTGTGAGACAAGAAGGCTGTGTTTATCTGTGTGCCAGAGAGAAAATGAAGGTTGTAGGCATGCTCATGGTAGCTTGCAAAGGCTCCAGCGAGCAAAGTCAAGCCAGTGCCTAGTCTGCCTCCTTACAGCCCAAGCAGACTGATGCCATCAGAGCCTGAGCATGCATTCCAGCCGGCAGGCACATGATCTGTAAGGGGCAGCTTCAGGACTGCTACCAAGGCAGCCACTCGTTTTGGCTATGTAGATGAAAGATTCAAATGAAATAAGATAAGTCAACTTGAAGTAACATCAAGAGATGAATGAGTTTTAAAAACTGTGATCTAGGACTGTGAAACTCAGCATGCCCATGAATTCCTGGATTAACTGCAGGATTTGAAGTTACAACCTTAGATGTCTTTATTGGCCCATCTATAATTAAAATAAACACAATCGCTGAGGTGTGGCTGAGAGCTTGACAGCTAAGATTCAGCACATAAAAAGTCCAGAATCATGTATTTGGAGTGCAGAAATCCAAGAAAGCAGTTACACAATGGCTGTAAGAAGCTGATGTGCATGGACCATGAGATACGTCTCAGAGTGATCGTATATGATAAATTAATGTGACAAGGTCATGAAATGTTCTAGCACTTATGCATGTGCCTCAGTGGTAATGAAGAACCTATGGAATGTTATATGTTATTTATTGCACAGTACTATTTGTGCTAGCATATGTATAATGGAGTAGTAAGGCAGTGATTTTTGTAGCTTTCATTTCCCATAGGGAATGGCCAGAAGACGAGCTAATGGTGTCACTGAGGTTATAAATGGAAGATTTTAAGATGATAAATTGTCTTTGCCTCCTTTGTGCAAAGCCTCCGAGAGGAAGTATAGGGCTCCTGAGATTGCTTGGATCTTAGGTGCTGAACTAAGTCCAGGCAAACAAAAAGTAGAAAGGGTAGTGGTTTTATCTCTTTTACCCAGAAGAGAGTTGAGGAGTTAGGTTTGAAGCTTATGGCCAGTGGGGTGGAAGTCCACTGGGGAAGAGGACATGTAGCTTGATGTCTTCATCCAAAGTATGGTGTGCCTGGAGTGAATATGTCCCTGATTGGGAACGTGTTAGGGGCATGTTTGCTAAAGGTTAGCACACTTTAAGGGGCATGTTTACTGATCTGGGCTAACGGGCTAACATGGGCTATTTATAACTAGCTCCCATGTTATTCAATGGAGTCTAGTTTCAAATAGCCTGTGCTAACCATTAGCTCAGCTTAGTAAATATGCTTCTGGCACTGCTTCTATTGAAATAAAAGGTTGCTGGGCACATGTGTTCCCTTCATTAACACACATTAAATCCTTTAGTAACCATGTCCCTTATTTGCTAGCAGGTAAAGCCTAGCTTTAAGAGGAAAGAGCTTTTGAGAGACTGTCTAATAGAAGTCCCCTGGGTGTTTACAGAACCTATGTGTATGGCGAATGAATGAGAAATGGTTTTAAATGTTTTTACTAGGGATGTGCCAAGGTGCCCCTACCCACTGACCCACCCCTATTTGGCTCAGTTAGTCTCAAGCTGGGCCTCCTAGGTAGGATAGCGGGTATTCATTTGTGTGTTTTCTTCATCCGAAGGGGAAGCGGGTGGGAATGTGTGGCTGACTTATGCTGCTGTGTACAGAGAACCCTCATTACAGGGAAGTAACCTCACTTTCTCCATGGACAAGCAGAATGAGCCAACCACACCTGGTGGTTCCCTAGCCATGGCCTTGGGGCCTGTAACACTGTGATAAGATGAAGCCTGGTCTGAAAAAGCTGAACAGGGAAGGTGAACTTAAGGTTCTTTATTAACCGTGAAATAGAGCAACTTGTAACAGCAGATCAGGCAGTGAACAACAGTATTCTCACAAAGCAAAAATGGTACAACACAACATAGCATCTCGTGTAAAGCCAAGATACTCAAGTATGGGTATGCCATGTGTGATGCAAGCAAAACAGCTAACAAGGCAGAGAACAACAATGACTTAATGAGCTGTACTAGGGCTTAAGGCTGTAATGATGGAGGCAGAGACGAGGCACTGTCCTTAGCAGGTTGGTCACCCTTGTCCCATGCTAGGCTGCCCCAGACTCTGTGGTCCTGGTGTGGCCGCCATATTCAAGATGGATCAGCTAGTACAAGCTGGTCCAGGCAGTAGAGTCTATGGAAGGTGTGTATGGATGACCAGGTGGTCTGTGTTTTCCATATGCAGCCAAAATAAGGGATTCTGTTAACATATAGGTTTTCTCTAGGAATCTGTAGTAGTTCAGCTTGTTCTCTTTTCCAGATGGGGGCTTTTGGGGTTCTAGAATATTTGCAGTGCTGATTTTCCATAGGTAGGGTTGGTACAATTTGAATTCCTGAAGCTGGTGTTGAATAACACAGGTACACTAAAAAAATTTTTTTTAAACTGCCTCTAATGTTTCAATTGATTTTTACGTTTTTTGGTGCGCTGAATCCAAATCTGGTAACCAATTTGCTCCATCACGTACAGATTTTTTGCTACATTGGGTTAGCAGTTTGAGGTGAATGTTTCAGATTGAGTGCGATCGAGATAAAAGTTTCTTGGATGAATTCTTTATACTAATTGTTTAGTAGTTATTCAAATAAGAATAAAGAAAATTGTAACAAGGCAGCACATAAGAATAGAGTAATGTCAACAAAACACACTGTGATGGTAGCAAAATTGTCTGCACTTAAAACAGCCACATACATGTGCACAAACATTGAGCATATAAGAGCGAGGTTAGACACAAAGCAAAGCAAAGAAATGTGCAAAAAATGTTGTACAGGTATGTATGTAAGAATAGAAAACGCAAACCGCACCATTGCAATACATGAAGACAAACACCCGATGGTGTGAAAATAAAATTCTAATAAATGAGATCCGACACTGTGGTAATAACTAGCAAATTTTTATTTCAAAGTTTAGTAAAAACACGATATTTGTCAACACAGTTTAGATTTTAAAGTCATTCTTGGGTCAATCAATCTCCTGGTGGGCCCGTTTCTTCTTCCCCCGAATGCTTCTCTTGGTGCGCTGCTTGGCGTATTTTTCATCTGGAGTTTCCCGCAACAGCAACCAGCAGAAATCAGCCATCATAGTGGTGTTCCATCTTCCTTGGTACCTTCTCTCTGCGTCCTTGATGTCCTGGTGAAACCTTTCACCTTGTTCTTCACTGTACGCCCCCAAGTTTTCGGGGAAGTAGTTCACATGGGAGTGCAAGAAATGGACTTTCAGGCTCATGTTACAGCCTTGTTCTTTGAAGGCATTGAGCATCCTGGCAACAATATCCTTATAGTTCTCATCCCGCCTGTTCCCCAAGAATTTGAGAACAACATCCTTGAAGGAATCCCAGGCTTCTTTTTCCTTCTCAGACATCGTTTCAGCGAATGCTCCATCTGAAATGAGTTTCCTTATATCAGGGCCAACAAACACTCCTTCCTTTAGCTTTGCTTCAGAAAGTCGGGGGAACTTTGAGCAAAGGTACCGAAAGCACTCACCATCTTTTGGAAGGGACTTAATGAATTGCTTAATGAGACCCAACTTAATGTGGAGAGGTGGTAATAGAATTTTATCACGAGGTACCAAGCTCTCATGAAGAACATTTTTCTCACCGGGTCTCAAATACTCCCGAATTGGCCAGTCTTTTTTCCCCCAGTGTAGGTCGCGGGCCCGGCTATCCCACAAGCAAAGGAAGCAGGGATATTTGGTGAAACCGGATTGCTGCCCTAATAGCATGGATAGAATTTTAAAGTCTCCACAAATCATCCACTTATGCTCATCATAACGAATCTTCTGAAGAATCAGGGTCAAATTCTCGTATTTTTCTTGGAGAATAACAGAGTGAGCAATAGGAACTGAAGCGAATGTGTTGCCATTATGAAGAAGAACACCTTTTATGCTGTCTTTTGACGAATCAATGAACAGCCACCATTCAGCAGGATCATACTTGAGTTTAAACTTTTCCATCACTCCGTATATATCGTTGCAAAATACCAAATCTTCCTCTTTGCTGAAATACTTCAAAAATTGTGTCTCGCGGTTGCGGTACCAATAAAAAGTTGTTCCTGGTGACAATAGATTTTTCTGTTTAAGCCGAGAACCTAGCAGTTGGGCAGCATCTTTTGGGAGTCCTAAATCCCGGACTAAATCATTCAATTCAGCTTGAGAGAAAAGTTCAGGTTTCGGATCTGGTTTAGTTTCAAACTCGGAAGTACTAGACTCATCGGGAAAAGCCATCTGATGAGTCTCATCATGATCAGAACCGTCCACACAAATATGATCCAAAGATTTTGGTGGTTCAGGCACAGGTACTTCGTTGCTATGAGGCATAGGCCTAATTGCTGAGGGAAGGTTGGGGTAACTTATTACGTTCTTATTTTTTAAGTTGTATCCCTTCACAATGCAAGAGCAAAAATAGCAGTCACTGCTGTGGTCTCTTTGTTCACGCCACATCATAGGTATTCCGAAACGAAATGCTTGTTTTTTACCTTTCATCCATAAGCGTAGATCTTCCTCACATGTCTTGCACACTTTGTGAGGAGCCCACGGTTTGTCTTGATCGCCTAACTTCAAACCGAAATAGGCGAAATAAACTTTTTTAAATAAATGCAGAAATGTTCCTCTGCCGCTTTTTCACGGTATATTCCCCACAAATAAAACAAAAACTGTCCGGAGAGTTGACGCAACCTCTGGCTCTGTGAGCCATCACAAATACACAGCACTGCAAACTACAACTGTAGTGAACCACTTCGGAATAAAGCTGGATTACGACTGAGCAAACAAAAGGTAATAATGAACTTGCAAGAAACTGAAATTTGACAGGAACGTTCATGTCGCAACCACTGTGTTTGAGCGAGCGAACGAGGCGAGGCGAACAGGAAAGAACATGCGCCAGCGCGAGTACTGGATTTAGCCCCCCGCCTCCCAATTGTCCTGTTAATGTATAAAATGAATACAAAACACTCTAAAATATCATGAGGGAGTGTTTCTAGTTAGTTAACCATTACAACCTCTATTTTGGGCCAAGAAAATAAACTGCAGTCGGCTAAAAAGAAATTATGTGAACATTCCTTATATGGGTAAGAAATCTAATTTTGCAAGAAAACGTGACGTGATGGAACATTTTGGCTATTTTTCCTGGATTCAGCACCCCAAAATCTATAGGAATCAGTTGCAAAACTGGAGGCAGTTTTTTGGTAGTGTACCTGTGTAATCATTTGCAGGTTTTGTGTTATGACGCACAAACAGGGCCGGATTTACCTTGAGTGAGGCCCTACCCCAACAAAAATTGTGGGCCCCCAGCAGGGGCGGCCCAAGGGGGGTGCGGGGCCTCATTTGCATAAGGGGCCTCATTTGCATAATGTTACCATATACTAACTTTTAGTAAACGTGCCTCTTAATGAGTGTATGGATAAAGAAAGACTAAAAGATTTCTACATTACTATAATCCAGTGCCAACTGCCAGACACATTAGGAACTACTACAAACACTGCCCATTTAGAACCCATAGCAAACCCGCCGTATCCTAACAGCACTACCAGGACTCACAAAGCACCATACTCTACCAATCAAAAGGCAACACTGCAAATATTAAACCAATACATTTCAGAGAACAACAATACATGACCTACTGGGGAAAGAGAACAAGTGGCAATGTCAAATAGGAATTATATAAACAGAACACCTCAGCTCAGTTACACATGCAGAACATAGACCATCACCAAACAAGTAATCACAATTTAGAAACAGGAAGACAATAATTAAACTGGGAATCCCAAAAGCCAAACTTGGAATGTACAACACTGTAGAAATAAAACTATACATTAATTTGCTCTTGTACTAAACAAAGTGCAGAGTTAATGATGCACATTTACCAGAGCTGACATATTCCAATTAATAAATTCAAAATAAAGAGATATTTTTCTACCTTTTGTGCATTTTTTCAGCTGCAATTGCTCCAGCCACTTTCTTCTGGTTTCTTCGTGTCTTCTGCTAACTTTCCATCGTCTGCTGTCCATTTGTCCTTTCTTCTCTCTTCTAGTTTTTTTCCATTCTCTCTCTACATCTGCTTTAACATACAAATCTTTCTCCTTTTGCTCTTTCCTCATTCCTATTTCATCCACTCAAATTTTACCCCTCCATCCTCAATCCCCACTTACTCTCCCAATACCCGGCCAATTGTAGATTTTTTATCCCTCCCACACAAAATATTTTTCCCTTCTCCATTTTACTCTTCCAGCCCCATCCCATTCTAATCCTCCCCCAACATCAGCTCCCTTCTAGTTCCAGCCTCACCCAGCATCCATTCCCTTCTAGTCCCTGCATCAGCCCATTTCCAGTCCTAGCCACCCATCAGCCCATTTCCAGTCCTAGCAACCCCCAACCCAATACCAGTCCTAGCCCCCCATCAGCCCACAGCCCATTACCAGTCTTAACCCCCCCCCAAAGCCCATTACCAGTTCTAACACCCCCAACAGCCCACAGCCCATTACCAGTCCTAACCCCATCAGCCCACCTCCAGTCTTAACCCCCCAGCCCATTTCCAGTCCTAGCCCCCCCATAGCCCATTACCAGACAGCCCCCATCAGCCCACAGCCCATTACCAGTCTTAACCCCCCCCAAAGCCCATTACCAGTTCTAAACCCCCCCAAGCCCATTACCAGTTCTAACCCCCTCAACAGCCCACAACCCATTACCAGTCCTAACCCCATCAGCCCACCTCCAGTCTTAACCCCCCAGCCCATTTCCAGTCCTAGCCCCCCATAGCCCTTTACCAGACAGCCCCCATCAGCCCACAGCCCATTACCAGTCTTAACCCCCCCATAGCCCATTACCAGTTCTACCCCCCCCCCAACAACCCACCGCCCATTACCAGTCCTAACCCCATCAGCCCACCTCCAGCCTTAACCCCCCAGCCCATTTCCAGTCCTAGCCCCCCCATAGCCCATTACCAGACAGCCCCCATCAGCCCACAGCCCATTACCAGTCTTAACCCCCCCAAAGCCCATTACCAGTTCTAACCCCCCCCCCAACAGCCCATAGCCCATTACCAGTCCTAACCCCATCATCCCACCTCCATTCTTAACCCCCCCAGCCCATTTCCAGTCATAGCCCCCCCCTAGCCCATTACCAGACAGACCCCATCAGCCCACAGCCCATTACCAGTCTTAACCCCCCCATAGCCCATTACCAGTTCTAACCCCCCCAACAGCCCACAGCCCATTACCAGTCCTAACCCCATCAGCCCACCTCCAGCCTTAACCCCCCCAGCCCATTTCCAGTCCCAGCCCCCCCAATAGCCCATTACCAGTCCTACCCCCCCCCCCCATCGGCCTAAAGTAAAATTTAATTTTAAAAAAAAACTGCTGGCTGCCGCCGCGGGGCCCCCTCTGCTGCCGCGGCAGCATGGACTGACCCGCGGGGCCCCCTCTGCAAGCTGAATCAATCGGTCCGTCCGTCCCTCCCTCCCTCCATGCAGGCTTTGAGAGGCGCGAAAGGAGAGTGTCTCCCTCGCGTCTCTGTTAAGCCCTCAGGGGCTGATGGGAAATTTCCCATCAGCCCCTGCGGGCTTAACAGAAACGCGAGGGAGACACTCTCCCTTCGCGCCTCTCAAAGCCTGCACGGAGGGACAGATGGACCGATTGATTCAGCTTGCAGAGGAGGTCCCGCGGGTCAGTCCATGCTGCCGCGGCAGCAGAGGGGGCCCCGCGGCGGCAGCCAGCAGTTTTTTTTTAAATTTTATTTTTAAAAAAAGCTAATTTGTTCGATTTTTGTGGGCCCTTGCCAGCTGTGGGCCCTAAGCCACGGCGTAATGGGTGTATAGGTAAATCCGGCCCTGCGCACAAACAATGTCTAGCTGTGGAGAGAGTTAGTGGTGTTATCGCTGATGTGACATTAGAATTTGAATGGATTATTTTGTATGTTGAGATGTAAAGTACAACACTCTACTTCTCTGCATCTATTATTGGGAGAGTTTTATTGGTGAATCTGCGAGTGTTCCATATGAATGAATAATTCTGCCCTATCAGACTGATATTCAAAGGCAATTAGGCATTTGCTGACAAATACATAATTAGCTTAATTGTGTATTTTCAAAAAATATACAGACAATAACAGGCTTTTAAAATGCAGAATGGCCAGACTGTATACTTGTGGGTATGTTAAGGGAAGAGCAAGGGTAGGCCAGAAAATTATCTAGATAGTGACAATATTCAGCCACTATTCAGTGCTGGAGTTTGAGGCCTAAGCGAATCTGTAAATGAGCCTGCCGCTGTAAATGTCTGGGGCACTTGCTGTGGCAAGGAATGAAATAGTGTTAAGTAACAGGCTCTGAGAAAACAAATGCAAGACTTTACTACAAGTGCTCTTTGGACACCCTGCCAGTGTATATCATTAAATACGGACTGTAACTATAAATGTGATAATATACTTTACCATAGCTGAATTCTTCACCATTAACTCAGTGCTCTAGTAAATGCTTAGTGTCATTCTACTGTTAATTAGGATATGCTGTGCAGTTTCCCCTTAAGGTTGACTAACAAAATGATTTCATTGTTGACTCAGGGTAGGGTGCGCAAAGCCAAGGTCTTAAAGCTGTGAGTCAGTCCTGAGGTTTTCCAGTTTTGGTTTGGAGCATACTAGCATTTTCTCTATTTGGAAAACTGCAATATGTTAAAAAAAATGAAGACTGACTCACTCCTTAATCCATATCTTAAGTAATAGTAGGTGAAAGTTTGCTGCTTGTCTAAATGTATTGCAACAGAAAATCCCACACTGCAAGAAATTCCTGCAACATATATGTTCATTGCATGTGGATCACATGGTTTAACACAGTGGTTTCTAGCCTGGTCCATGGGACCTGCTTAGCAGGTTTGGTTTTCAAGAGTTCAATGTATGCAAAGAAACAAACACACACGAATGTTGGTAAAAGATACAAAATGAGGTGGCTGAGCACAGCTTTTTTTTTTTTTTAAATTCTTTATTTTCATTTTATAACAACAAAGGAAAAGGAAGACATACAGCAAAAGACAGATACATAAAATGTAATACATACACCAAAGTAAACCCCTGCCACCCCCCTCCCCTCTGCTTCTTCTCTAGAAAACTAATCATTCCCGAAGCGGGCGTGTACTTACATTATTGTGTTACAAAACCTAACGGTGATCTAAAACATGATGAGTGCACATTATACAGGCATGTTGGAGCAGTGAGCAGATTGTACATAATCATTAAGCATCTGCCATTTAGACAAGTGAGAGTGAGGTTGGGCATGGGGAATAGTTCTCCGAGGTATCTGCTCATATTTACTATATAAGCAGACGAGGTTCCACCATTCATTGACAGTAAGTCGAGAGCTATCCTTCCAATTCCTCGTAATTAAGCATATGGCTATACCCAGCATGAAATCAAGGAGAAAGCGACCCTTCTTAGGAAGAGAGGGGACCTCCGCCACAGAGCGGAGTCCCACGATCTTCCAAGAGAGAGGTTCGTGAAGGTGTAAGATAAATTGAATACGACCCCAGACCCGCCCCCAATAAACCTGTAGTTGAGGACATTCATAAATAACATGAGCGAGGGTTCCCACAGCAGTATGGCAAGACCAACACTGGTCCCTAGCATTTGTGTTCCATTTGGCTATTTTTTCTGGGGTATAAAAGCATCTGTGTGCAAAAAAGAAGAAGAGAGTTTGGGTAACAGAGGCAGACCGGGAAACCCGCACTACTTTGCTCCAGAAAGCGCTCCATTGCACAGGGGTTAAAGTGGTTTGCAGTTCGCGCTCCCAGGCTTGTTGGGCTCTAAAAGTGGCCATGTCTGTACCCTGACATAATATTTTATAAAAGTTAGAGGCTACCCCATGTGTACTACTAATAGAGTGAACTATCTCTAATAGCCCGTCCTCAGTAGGGACAGAGGGCGGCATGATTCGAGCACTTTTGAGGCAGTGTTGAAGCTGCATCAATTGAAAGTAGTGTTTCGCTGGTAACGCAAATTCCTTTTGTAAATCAGAAAAGGTTTTCCAACGAGCTGCAGAGAAAAGCTGTTGGGGTGTCCAGATCCCCCTTGAGTACCAGGGTTTCCATGCTATCGTTCTATTTAGGACTTGAATTCTGGGGTTATTCCATAGCGGGAGTCCGTCCTGAGGACATACATTCGGGCCCAGTGATAGAATGAGAGTGTTAAAGGCCGCAAGAGTATCGACAATCATTGGTGGATGGCGGGTGTCTACTTGATAGGACATACCGGGGAGATGGGTCAACGGAATTGGGCTACTAAGCTCCTCTTCTATGTCAAGCCAAACTGGTCTGCTGTCTGTTGAGGCATCTAACCATCGGGCACCTTGCTTAAGTAGGAAGGCTTGATGATATCTAAGAAAATCAGGAAATCTGGTACCCCCTCTTTCCTTTGCAGACTGTAGTTTTTGTTTAGCTATCCTTGGTGGCTTGCCCTGCCAGAGATAACGGACGAGAAGGCCCTCAATATCTTTATAAGTATGTAGCGGGAGTAAGCATGGCAGCATTTCTAAAATGTAGTTCACTTTGGGGACTATCATCATTTTCACAGTTTCTAAGCGGCCCCACCATGTAAGAGATAAGGGAGACCAACGATTCGTGAGCTCACGGACTTTGGAGACTACCTCTTTGGCATTAAAACTGATAGTGTCTTCTAAAGGAGAACAGTAATGGACCCCGAGATACTTCACCATGCGGGACTGCCAAAGGAAGGGAAAGGCCTGCATGTCAGCCTCATGTACCCAGCGGTTCAGTGGGAATGCTACAGATTTGGTCCAGTTAATTTTATAGCCCGATAATTGTGAGTATCCGTCAATCAGATCCAAGACAGCTGGAACCGAATCGAGGGATACGAAAAGCATAAGGTCATCTGCATATGCAGAGAGTTTAATCTCCCTATGACTGAAGGGGACACCTCGAATACGTGCGGACTGTCTAATAAGGAGGGCTAGGGGTTCAAGAGCTAGATCAAAGAGCATTGGTGATAGGGGGCAACCTTGACGCGTGCCTCTTTGGAGATTAAATGGCTGAGACTTGATGGCATTTACACAAATACTGGCGACGGGTTGAGTATACATGACTTGGAGATATCGGAGGAAACCCTCCCCAAAGCCATACCATCGGAGAACTGCAAATAAGAAGGGCCATTCTAGGCGGTCAAAAGCTTTTTCGGCATCCAGGGAAAGACCCACCCATGGATGATCTAGATTGGCAGCACTGGATAGCACATGGCACAAAGTCCGAGCATTGTCAGCAGTTGATCTGCCGGGTATAAAACCGCATTGGTCGGGGTGAATTAGGGTGGCCATCCTGTCAGATAGCCGGGTGGCCAAGATCGTTGCGAAGATCTTATAATCGGCATTAAGTAGGGAGATTGGACGGTAGTTGGCGGTTAGTAGCGGGTCTCTGCCTTCTTTCTCAAATACTACCACATTAGCTGCAGAAAAGGATCCCAAAGAGGATGTATCTACCGCAAGGGCAGTAAAATAGAGTTTTAAATAGGGAACTAAATCTGCACTGAACGTTCTGTAGAATTCGGTCGGGAGACCATCGGGCCCTGCGGCACGGCCCGAGGCTGTTCATTTTAGGGCAGATTGGATCTCTGAAGTAGAAAAGGGTTCATCCATCGCATCCCTAGCATCTTCAGAGAGGGTCGGCCGCTGAATGCCAGAAAGCAATCGCTCGAATGTCTCTGACGAGAACTCACATTCAGATTGATATAGGCGGGTATAGAAATCCCGAAAGAGCTCTACAATGTCGGAGTCTGTGGTCACTATGCCCCCTCCCTGTGGAGCTCGAAGGGCCGCTACGCGTTTGGCTTCTTTTTGACCTTTCAAGGCGTTGGCTAAGAGTCGACCGGCTCGGTTATTTTCACGATAATATGTCCCTCGCTGAAGCTCAATACTCTTAGAAGCTGCAGTTGAGAGGATTGGATTATATTGAAAACGGAGACGTTGTAATCGAATTAATACACATGGATCAGTACATAAAGTTAGAACTCGTTCGCCTGCTTTTATTTGTTGGTCTAGGATGAGTAGCTGCTGTTTGCGTTGTTTCCGCAGGCGGATTTGATAGCTAGTGATCGTTGCTCGAATGGCCGCTTTGAAGCCCTCCCACCAAGCCCAATTCGCAGTATCCTGGGGTAGATTAAAATGGAAGTAATCCTGTATGGCTGCTCGAATTTCTAACTGGAACTCTGGCTGAGTTAACAGGGCTCTATCAAAGAACCAGGCCCCCGAATTCCCTTGGGGTGCAGTAGTGTGTAATTGAAAGGAAATGGCAGCATGATCTGAAATATGTTGGGAGTGAATCTTTGCAGTGTCCACCTGAGGAACTAACAGTTTTGATATTAGAAAGAAGTCTATGCGAGACTGGGATTTATGAGGGGAAGAGAAGAAGGTGAAGTCAAGTTCATTGGGGTGTAATAACCTCCATAGATCAACTAAAGCAAGATCTTTGATCAAGGAGGTAAGCGTGGTATGACTCTTGGGGGGACCACTTGTCCTAGGCGGCTGTTTGTCAATCAGGGAATCAAGGACTAGATTGAAATCCCCCCCAATTATCAATGAAGTATTAGCAGAGGCCTGCGCAACCTGAGCAATGGTAGCAAAAAAGGCAGGGTCATCCACATTAGGAGCGTAAAGGCATATACATGTAACTTCAAGGCTACCTATCTTGAGGTGAACGCTGGACCATCTACCTTCTGTATCTGAGCTAGTCGCAATAATAGTAGCATGCAAAGATTTCCTAACCAGTATGGCAACCCCACATTTCTTAGAAACGGCTGGGGAATAGGCGGCCACCATGTAAGGTTTAATATTGAGTTTAAGAGTTTCCTTCGAATTTAAATGCGTTTCTTGGAGAAAAATCAGATCCGCAGCTTCCTGACTTAGGTAGCTTAGGATTTTCTTCCGTTTTATCGGATTATTGATTCCTTTTACGTTCAATGAGAAAATCTTACATGGTGCCATCAATCAGTGATAGACATTTTAGGTAAGGGCGCTTGAAAACATACAACATAATCAGAATCTGTGCAACAATGACATAATCACCGAGTATTCTGGCTAATACACCCCATATTGAAAAGTATGTACCAAAGTATCTTAGAGAAGAAGCAAAACCCCCAAAGAATATGGCGACCATATGTCTGCGGGAGGAGGCCTTAGAGAGAACTAGAAAAACATGAAAAAAAAAGAAAAGAAACACCAGAGTCCATAATTAACACTGTCTCTGATACTCATCGAGGCTACTGTGGGTAGATGGAGTCGGGTCACAGATATCATCAAAAGTAAGGCAACAAACTGCCCTCGCCAGACTCTTTGCTGGGCTGCGGTAGATCCAATATGGCAGGTACAGCGGATATGAGAATACTTGCAGGAATATTCTGGAAGTCAGCGCATCAAGTCGGCTTCTTTGGAATCCAAAAACTCCGCTAGTAGATCAGGGTCCTCAAATGTTCTTGTCTGATTGTGAAGCGTGACTCGGAGCTTGGCCGGGTACATCAGGCCATAGCGTGCTTGTAGTTGTTGAAGCCTCGGCCGGAATTCCAGAAAGCGCTTTCGGCGGTCGACCGTGGGTTTAGCCAAGTCGGGATAGAAGGAGATCTTGTGGCTCTCAAACTCCATATGGCCCTTTGCCCGAGAGGTATTTAGAATTTGCTCAACGTGTTGATATCTCAAAAGTCGAAAAATGATAGGCCGCGGGGTCTTCCTGTTGAGCGTTATGCTTGAGGGTACACGATGAGCGCGATCGATCTCCAAATCTTTGGTAAAGGTGATTTGGAGCAGGGAAGGGAGGATTTTGCATAAAAACTCTTTCATGTCTCCCGATTCCGCTCCCTCCGGTATGCCCACGAGTCGGATATTGTTGCGGCGCGCTCTATTATTGCCATCTTCCACTTCTTTCTGCAAGGCCCGCACCTGACGTTCAACTTTGTCGAGTTTGGACAACCGGGCCGCATGGGAGTCCAATATGCTCTCCATTTTGTCCTGACGCGAAGAAAGCCCTTCTAGCTTGCTTTGCAGCACACCAAAATCTTCCCGCAGCGCTCGGAGTGCTTCACCGTTTGACTGCACGAGGTCTTTGACCCCTCTAATCTCTGCGAGGATTTCCTGCTGCATTTCGGGGCCCTCGCGCAAGGCCAGCCCCTTCTGCGGGGACGGAGGTTCAGTTTTGGAACGTTTGCCGTGAGAAGCCGCTGGAGATCCAAATTCCAGGCGCGTGGGTTTGGTCCCCGCCATCTCACCAATGTGCCCCGGCAAGATCAGAGTAGAAGTTCCAAGTATATACGGTGTTAATTCAGGATTCTGAGTAGGCCTCTCGGGAGCCTCAGCGTTATGCGACCATCCCGCTGGACATCAGGCTCCGCCCCCGGCTGAGCACAGCTTTGAAGCCTGTGCATTTTGCTCCTTTTCAGATGGCAAAATCTGTTGTCCCGCTACTGGTGAGACCCTGGTGAAATGATCAGACCCTGAAGCAAGCTTTTTTAAGCTGAAACGCTGATGTCAAGAGCTTGACTTTTGTCATGGACTGTTTCAAGGGAAGATGCAGTGTTAGACACATTCCAGATAAGTGAATTTGAGTCTGGTGCCGATTAGCATGGAATGTGTGTTTGGATAAGTCCTCTGGGGAAGCTAACACTCTTTGGAGAATTGAAAGTCTAGATGTAGGACTATGATTGTTTCCTAATGGTCAAGTTGGAAATGCATTGAACTAAAAACACAAAAAAAGTTGTGAAGCAGGGTTGTCAGATGATGAGTTTGTGGCAGCTATCTGACTAGCGGTTTCGGGATCAGATTTTGCGCCTGTTCATGACTTCCCTATCATTTTTAAAATTTGTGGCTATTTTGGTTTCTATCCCTTTGTATTTCTGATTGTTTCTATCCCTTTGTATTTTTGATTGCTACAAATGTGAGTGGGGTTGGTCACCTTTGGTATTTTAGACAGATCGCTAGCCATTAGCAACTTCAGAGACCAATGCCCAAGGAAGGCGATTGGAAACTGGGAGAGGGTAAAGCGGATGCTAAGGGAATTTGACTGGTCATTATTTCCTTCACAATCTGGAAATTGTTTCAATTTAGGGGGTCTCCATGAGTGAGACTTTTGGTCCTGTGACTGTGTATGTGTGTTTTTATCAAATTAAATCTAGATGAAGATGAAAGGGGTCATGGACTTTTATGTGTACTTAAATGGGGGGTTGGGGACTAAGGCCCTGTTGGTATAATGTCACTCGGGCAGTCACTGTTGCACTTTTGTTGTCTGCCCACTACAGCCTTCTGGTACTTAATGCAGCCTTTTTCGCCATCCTGCACTCCCTTCCGCTCTATGACTCCAAATATTTAACAGAACTGACTAGCAACAATGGTGCAGGAGGATTGGCAGGATATAAGGAGCAAGGTGATAAAACTATACCATGGAAGAGTTATAATAGCTTTATTAGAGTGTCCAAGAGTCCCTCCCTACACAAGCCATGTTTTGGCAAGTGGAAGCCTTCGTCAGAGGCTTTGGGACCTTAGAACATAAGAACATAAGATATGCCATACTGGGTCAGACCAAGGTCCATCAAGCCCAGTATCATGTTTCCAACAGTGGCCAATCTAGATCATATGTACCTAACAGTTTCCCCAAAAGACACAGGTTCTGCAATGCTTGTACTAGTTCAAGCATTGATATCCTGGGTCCCTTCTTAATAATGGTTTATGGACCTTTCCTCCAGGAACTTGTCCAAACCTTTTTTAAACCCAGCTACACTAACAGCCTTTACTACATCCTCTGGTAACATTAGTTAAAACATTAAATAATATGTCTTATATGAAGAAATATATATTAAAAAACAAAAATACATCATATTATGACAATAAAATAATGCTGATCTCGGATAATAAATAGAGTAAAAGCAGGAGATAAGAAAACAACAAAGGAAAATGAATAAAGGACATGTCATATAGAACACAATAAATATGAATAAAGTGTGTGTCAAACCAAGTGTGATCAAAACATAATAATATGAGAGATTACCATATAATGCTACTAAAGGAAGAAGAGTGCATAAGAGGTAGGAGGTAAGACAACAGGCCAGAACAGAGTATGGAAATGGAATGACCTGGGCCAAAGAATACCACCATACAGACAGCAGGAGAAAGCATATGTCCTATTGGAGTATTGCCCATAGATGCACAAATGCGTAAAGGGGGCTACTTACTTGAGTGAATTATCACTGACTAAGGCAAATGAAATGGATCGATAGATAGAAGCTATAAATATATAAAAATACGGTCAAACGCCAGCATGTTAGAAAACACTAAAAGAGATATATTTATAGTGTGGGGCTGCTGTTCACCGGAGTTGTGCAGTGGGAGGCAAAAACAGGCAAGCCGAATAAAACAGATGCATCCACAGACCATAAAAGTGGGAAGTACTGTGGAGACAGGGGGCAATGATAATAGAAGGGATATCCTGGAAAAAACTCACATTAGAAATACTATGAGCTAATGATGTTGGATGCTAAAGTTGTGAAGAGATATGCGCTATGAGATCATCAGAGTAAACAAAGCAACCAAAATTATAAAATCAAAAGAGTAAATTAAAAGAGGACAATCAGAACAAAATGCTGGAGATGTGGGGTAGAATACATACACCTACTGGATTCCAATCAGTGAGACTCATAGCCGTGTGGCAGTGTACAAAAAAAAGAAGCATGGTTAAAGTGGCCATTTAAAAGGGGCAGAAAGCCCACTAAAAATTGTAGTGGCAGGCATCATGAAAACAGTAAAATAATATTGCGATTTCAGCTTAAAAACAATAAACTTATTGTCATCTAAGAACATAAAATACAATTCTGTATAGATGGTAATAAAAAATAGAGAAAAGTAATAAAAAAGGCATATAAAGGAGCTCAAAACTATTCTGTCCCATGTTTAGCAAGGCTGGACATCCGATCCAGATATCCAGACCCGCTAAATGCCTGGTTGGTGGCCCAGATGACAGAGCTCCCCAGACGTACAAGCTGGTTATATGGGAAGCTCTATTTGTGGGCAGGAGGGGTGGGCTGGAGAATGAGCGAGGGAAGGGAGTGGGTGGGAAACTGATCCCAGACGTAGAAGGTCGATTCCAAGGTCGGCCCTGAATGTCCAGGGTTGGCTATTTGCATGGGGGCCTTATTCCACCTTGGAGGTGGAATAAGTCCCCCTAGACTGAGAAGGACACCAGATCTGGGGCTGGGAAGGCAGGTGAGGGGTGCAGGGGGTTCCCCGCAGCCCGACCCTGGCCACAGTGGCCCAATCGGGTATCAAACTGTGGGGAAAAAAACATTGCTGTGGCTGCATGCCCGGCCAGTTGTACTCGATTCTGATCCCACAGGCATGTCTAGCCCCAATGGGATCGGAATCAGGTGCAACTGTGGCACGTCCAGATTCTGGCCACACATAATAGAATGTGCCTCCACGGGTATTACCAAAATCAGAACCGCAGATGCAGTGTACTCACATCCATCTAAAATACTAAAAAAGAAAGGAGGAATATATATCTGTAAATAAATAAATGAATAAAGTGTCCATTAATCAGTGCACATAAGAAGAATACTAAAGGCTACAGTAAGCATAGTTATGTGCAGGGGCCATACTCATCTCAATTAGGTAGACCATAGTATGTAATTAAACCAATGGCGATACAGATAAGTGGGATATCCTAGAATAGACCCTATAATCGGCAAAAGAGGCTATGCAGATAGGGAAAGTAAGAAATAAATCAGATAAATAGTGGGTAAAAATGAAACTAAACACCAAAAAATTTAAAAGAGAGATAAAGCACATCATACACCTAAACAAATAAAAGGAAAGAAAAACAAAAAGCATGAATGTCCTTACCATATATAAAAGGATAACAACCGGGGGATATGTGAGAATAAAAACATGGATAAAAAGAGGGGAAACCATAGGATAAAACATAAAATAGCACAAAAATATCTGTTAAAACTAAAAGCATGTGTGATAAAACAAAAGCAAAAAGCTCCATGTAATAAAACAAAGAAAATGTAATAGAAAAAATATTTGAAAACATATCTACAGTATGTGTAGAGGCAGGGTAGAACTTGTAGTAAAATTGAAAGGTCAAAAATATAAGAAAGAAGGGAGGAAGGGGAGGGAAGGGGGAAGGGGTGAGGAGAAAGGAAGGATAGCGGGGAGAGAAAGGAAGGGAAGGGAGGAAGGAGAAAAGTGGGAGGAAAGGGAGAGGCAAGAGGAAAGGGGTAAGGGAAGGGAAGGTGGAAGGCAAGGGAGAGGGGAGGGAAAAGAGGAGAAGAAAAAGGGAAGGGAAGGGGAGGGGAGAAAGGGGAGGGGCAATGTGAGGGGAGAAGGAAAGGGGGTAAAAAGAGGAGTAGGGGAAGAATTGAAAAAAGTGGGGGAAGGGATGAGAACAAAGAGGTGGGAATAAAACATGTTAAAAAATAAAAATGTAAGGAATGATAAAAGAAAGATAAAAACAGGAAATAAAAAATAAATAAAATAAGAAATAGAATCCCATAAAGGAAGGATAAAAAGGTGGGACTAAAAGTACATCACAGAAAAAGAGAGGAGTCAATGTCTTGGTTCAGGCGTGTCGTGTGTAAATATATTTCTGTTCAATACAGAGCAGAGCTGTATCTCGGTCACCACCTCTTCAGTTGCGTTGCACAGTCTTCGGAATCAGGAACTTCAAATCTGATAGACTATGTATTTTCTCTTGCCAGTGTTGTACCAAAGGCTTCATTTCCAGGCCCCTTCTGAGGCAACTCTTATGTTCGACAATCCTGGTCCTGATGCTCCCAATGTACAGGAGATTGCATGGGCAGACAATGAAATATTACATGGTCGGAGTCTTAACTGGTGAATGCAGACAGATAAGACTTCTTTTGGGTCCCTTAGTGACCACCACATGATCACAAACTGAACAGTGTCCACATTTAAAATGTCCATTAATCCTTGGTATCGATTGTTGTCTCGGGAGTGCAGAGGGTACCAATAGGTTTGTCAAATTTGCATTCCTCCTATGGGCAGAGGTAACTTTTCATGTAGAAAAAGGGTCTGTAAAATATGGCACTCTTCCCATATGATGAGAAAAATATCAGTAGACAAATTTGAAAAAAGGAGTGGACAGACCACCCTCTCTTGGCCTTTCTTTCTGGATTTGTTGAGCAGGGACATGGCCAGTGCTAAGAACCCTGTCAAAAGCTTTCTGGATGCAACAACCAGAATATCCTTTGTTCTTGAATCTGAACACCACGTAGACAGGGAGAAAAGAAGGTGGTGGTGAAAGGAATGAACAGAGGGCAAAAACATAATGAATGAAAAATAAATTATTTTGGCGCACAAAGTTTAAAGTATGTTTTTTTTATTTATTGAAATTTTCAAATAGTTTATATCTACTTGCATAAAAAATATTGAGATATTAACATTAAAAGAAAAAGAAAACAAAGAAATACATCAACCAAAACCTCTCTTACCTTAGACCAAAAACTTAAATAAAAAATGGGAGGGGGGATACAGTGGAATTGTAAAGGACAAAGAAATTAAACCGTGTTTGATCCGTGGAATGTGCGGTATAAAAATGATTGTTAAATTAATAAAATAACTAACTAACTAAAGGTAATTAAGGCATTAGGTGGACAGATCCTATAGATCTTTAACCTGCAGCATCCTGAATCTCCTCTAGCTGAGGGACCGTAGGTATACCAAAACGGTAAAGGGGATTGAAGGATACCCCTCTGAAGAGAGTTTAAAAAGGTTAGGGCTTTTCAACCTGGAAAAGAGACAGCTGAGTGGAGATATGATAGAAGACTATAAATTAATGAATGGAGTGGAACGGGTAGATGTAGATGGATTGTTTACACCATCAAAATATAGAAAGACTAGGGGACATGCAATAAAGCTACAGTGTAACCTATTTAAGACTAATAAGAACATTTTTTCACTCAACATGTAATCAAACTCTGGAATTCATTCAGGTTTAAAAAAGGTTTAGACAAGTTTCTGGAGGAAAGGTCCATAAACCATTATTAAAGGGGACCCAGGAAATCCACTGCTTGCCCCAATTCAATCATTATGGAACTTGTGTCTTTTGGGGAAACTGCTAGGTCCTTGTGACCTAGATTGGCCACTGTTGGATACTGGGCTTGATGGACCTTGGTCTGACCCAGTATGGAAAATCTTATGTTCTTATGAGTTAGCTGTGCTTCTGGAAGTGGTTTGCTCACACATAAGCCCTAACTGTCCTCTCACACTCATGGGTGACTTGAACCTAGCACTTGTACCACAAAGGATAGCAGAGGCCTTTCTTGATGCAATGTAGCATCTCAGTTTTACACAAATCATCCACCTCCTGGCTCATGTTAAGGAAAATATATTGAATCTTGTCTTTATCATATCTAAACTTCTTGATGGAGCCACTCTGCCAGGTCCACCTACTGGAGCAAATCCCCTGGTCAGACTACTATACCATCATGTTCCCTCTTCTCTCTGGACCAATTCTAGTTACAACAATCAAGTAAAAATGTCCCTCCATCGCTTTAAACACTTTGACAAATCTTCCTTTCTAGACGTCATTCCCAGACTAACCACAAACGCCATTGTCAATAGCTATCAGGAGTTATTAGCAAAAATGCAACTGCACCACTCTGCAATCCAACATGCCCCTGCCAATGCCAATATTCTGCTTGGTACACTCCTGAACTTAAAGTTCTAAAACACAAACTAAGAAAGCACGAGCAAAACTGGAGACACACCCAAGATGACAAAGTCAAGGATATTTACCTTCCTAACCTACACAATTACTGGATCCAAGCCAATGAAGCCAAGAAAGCATATCACACAAAATTTAACATTAAATCACTGAACAAACCCAGAGACCTGATTGACATAGTGAATGAAATCCTTGACAAATGAAAGCATGCATCATTTTCCAATTACCATACCTAGTTCACATGAGCTTGCTAATAATTTCCAATCAAAATCCCTCCAATCCCCACTTAAAATACCCACCTTTTGCAACCCATTCCCTACCAACACTCCCCCATCCAGTACCTTTCAATCCTTCAGCCCAACCACCTCAGAAAACCTTGAGAATATAATCCTCAGTCTCAACATAACTACATCTCCATTAGACCCTTGCCCTGTAAGCTGGGTTAAAATATCAAGAATTGAGCTAGCCCCAATTCTGTCCAAGATGATTCATCTTTCTCTTAACCAAGGTTACATCCCTACCAGCCTAAAGGCTACATCAATACCACCTCTCCTAAAGAATCTCAAGCTAGGTTCAAGTGTCTTAAGCTCATACAGGCCAATTTCAAGCCTACCCTTCCTGGCAAAAATAGTGGAAAAGGCCGTGCAACTTCAGATGCAAGATCATATAAACAAGAATGATCCACTTGACTTTCAACAACATGGATTCCAACCTGAACACAGTGTAGAAACCTTATTAATTTCACTCATCGACACACTTATAATAGATATTGAAGGCCTTAGCATGGCTTTATCCTGATTTTTCTGGATATTGCTTCTACCTTTGACGCAATCTGCCATGAAATCCTCCAACAGTGACTACAGAGCATCGGGGTTCAAAATGCAGCATTAAACTGGTTTGCTTCATATCTCTCTGGTTGTCTGCAGTTTGTGCAATCCGATGCCAATGCCTCTGAACCTTACTTATAAAATCAAGGACTTCACCAAGGATCGGTCTTATCTGCTCTGCTATTCAATATTCAACTGGTCTGTGACATCATTCAAGCACATAATATAGGAGGGAGGAGTGGCCTAGTGGTTAGGACAAGGTACCTCAGGCTGGAGGGCCAGGGGTTCATTTCCCACCTGGGGACAGCAATCTCAGGCTGGAGGGACTGGGGTTTCTAGTCCTATAGGCACTCCTTGTGGCCTTGGGCAAGTCACTTAATCCTCCATTGCCTCAGGTACACATAGATTGTGAGCCCTTTGGGGACAAGGGAATGTATCCAGTACCTGCTTATAGTGATTGTAAACCACTCTGATACCCTTCAGCCTGGGCGGTATATCAAGAAACTGCATAAACATAATGTCTTCTGCCACTTATTTTATTTATTTATTTATTAACATTTTTTATATACCACACTATTCGTTATCAGCGCGGTTTACATGGAACAAAGAACATCAGCCAAGATACAAATATCTGGTTTTTACAGTTAACAGGAAAATCAACTTGGATAACAGGATAACAGTTAACAGGAAAATCAACTTGGATAACAGGATAACAGGAGTAACTATATACAAGACAACTATTTACATCAAAGTGTCAGGGTATGAAAATTGTCATGTAAATCTGTTGAAGTAGTTTGATGTGCTGATGAGACAGAAGGATTACCTGTTTGGCATGTGGTTATTGGTGTTCGAATGTGATTGTGCTTCTTTGTTCTCTGGGAAATATTTGAGGAAAAGGTGATGTTTTAGGGCCTTCCTGATGTGGCTGAGATCAGGGATGGCCCTAACGTGTGATGGAAGGGTGTTCCAAAGTTTTGGGGCACATAGGCTGAAGGCTCTGCTCGATGTTGTGGAGTTGTATTTTATGACTTCCTTTGGTACAGTAAGCATATTTAGTTCTGTAGTTCTTCTTAGTCTGTTGGTTATGATTGGTTGTATCATCTCCGATAACGAGGTGGAGGCGAGACTTATGATCTATACACCATTCCCCACCGTACAGACAACCTTCTCAGCTATAACAAACTGTTTCAATGCAGTCTCACAATGGTGTCAGACCAATGTCTCTCTATTAATTATAAAAAGATAGAGGTGCTCTTTATAACCAGACACCATTCCTTCTCCCCATCTGCTTTGCTAAATGTTAACAACACAGAATTAGCTGTAAAATCAGAAGTGTGTTATCTTGGTGTCATCATTGATCAATGCCTTCCATTACACTTGTATATTAGCAAAACTACCCAAACCATCTACAATAAAATAAGGGTCCTTCAGCACCTCAGATCACTCTTTGAAGCAAATCACTTTAGAGCCATATTCCAAGCACTGATATTTCTTCATTTCAACTTCTGCAATGCGATACTTCAAGGACTAACAAAAAGCTCCCTTCTCTCTCTACAACTTGCTCAAAATGCAGCTGTTTAAATACTTATGGGTGCTCCCAGATCCAGCCACATTACGCCCATATTAAATGATCTGCATTGGCTCCCTATCCAATCTCGTATTAAGTACAAAGTACTTCTAACAGCCTTCAACATTTATTATACATCAACCTCTATCTGCAGCAACTGCTACAAAAAACTCCAAAAAGCAGATTCAGAAGAGCAGTTACTCAAAACATGTTTGCACTCTCTCAAGAAATGACAAAGAGGAACCAGACCATATGCATTAGATCCTTCTCTCTGTATGCCCTCCCAAAGAGATCTGAACCATCTCAGATCTCATGACCTTCCTCAAACTACTAAAAACCTTTCTGTTTACAGACCACTTCAAAGGTACGACCTGAAGTATCCAATGTGCATCACCGACCATTGTAGGATAGCCTCTACTTCCTTATCAATCAGTTTCTCCACTTGCCCCATTAAATCCTAATACCCCCTTTTCCTCCCAATTCTCAGGCCTCCTCATGATTTTGTTAATTTGAGTTACCCCCATCTCTCCACTATGATGCTCACTGTACTCGTCATAACCACCATCCATGTTAAATGATTCACACCTTTTCATTTAAAGATTGTGATGTTACTGTATCATTAATGTTGCATTCTATATAAACTGCATTGACCTTTGGAAATGTGGTATATAAACCTGATAAATAAATAAAATAAAAATAAATAAAATGTGATGCTCAGGACACAGAATAAAATGCATGACAGATTCCTTTTCTATGCTAATTAGCTAAGAGCTAGTTAATTAGGTCAACGGTAGAGTTAAAATGCCCAATTTGCTTTTTGGTAGAATGCAGCTTTAGTACTGAATGATGTATAAATAGGGTCATCAGCTTCAAAAGCATGTGGCAAAGGAACTCATTCCAGCTGCTTACACTCTTGCCAATTGCACAATCCCAGCAAATTCCATCCAACTCTGCTGGTTTCACAATTCATAAGGGGGAGGGTCGTTTTAGAAGCCCTATTTGTTATTTCCACATATGAAAACACCTATTCAGATGTGGAAATCACATGGACATCCCAAGAACCATTTTAAAAATCCTTGAATCTGCACGTGTCCAGTGTGATCATGTCCAAAGCTCACAGGGGCATGCCAGGGGTAGGTCAAAAAAGATACACATGTATTCATGATTTTAGGCTGCTGCCGCATGTCTCAACATTTGATTGTCAATTCACCATCAGACATTTATGGTTATACTTGCTCCAAGACATGAATTGAACTCTAAAAAGTGTTTGTTTCAGCAAGCCCATATCTGTAAGAAGAAGAAGGGAATGTCCCCTCACTCCCCCAGTATTTTTCAGTCCTTCAAATAAAAGTGGCAGTAAAAAAGCATTTGTCCTAGCTCTTGCGCTGCTGCATGTCTCTGTTGTAAGATGACAGGTCGGGACGTGTATGTGATGAAATATTCATCGCCATGTTCTGAAGCAGGGCCATGAGAACATCTATGTTCCCTGAATGGCAGACATCCATATTTGACATTTTGCCCTATATGTCAAAAGCAATATTAAAGCTGCTGAAATTCAGGGAACATGGGGTAAAGAAAAAGCGCTGTGGATTGTTTTGGAATGCGGAGATGGCACTATCATCCATGCTATAGGCCTCCAACTCACTATAGGTGTAGTCTATAGGCCTCCAACTCAAACCGAAGAAATGGATAGAAACTTGATTATTGATAATGAAAAAGTAACCATGAAGGGGGAAGTAATCATACTGGGTGACTTTAATCTATCCATTGTGCATTGGAGTATTCCTTCTGCAAATCTAGAAAGAAGTAAAAAAATTGTGGATGCCTTCCAAGATGCATTGCTTAGACAAATGGGGATGGAACCAACCAGGGAAAGTTTGATGCTGGATTTATTACTCACCAACAGAGATAGCATGTCGAATGTCTGGTTTGGTGCCAATGTGAGCAGCAGCGATCATCATACAGTGTGGTTTGAGATAGGGCTGTACTGAGCGTGAATCGCACCCTGTGCGACTTGCACATCAGGCGCGCCCCCCCCCTCCCCATCCAGTCACTTTCTAGATGGCAGCGGGAGCGAAGAGGAGCATCCGATGTGCAAGTCGCCAGCGCGCTAAGCAGATCTGTCCCTCCCTGTTCTGATGCCGCGTCAGAGGAGGGAGGGACCAGACCTGCTCATCATGCCGCAAGAAGGCTTAAGGGGCGTATTTCACCTGTCTGCCATTGCCTGCCACCGCTGAGAGAAGAAAAGGTGGTGGCTGCAGGTGACGGCAGACAGCTGAAATGTGCCCCTTAAGCCTTTGCGCCCTGTGCGGCCGCACCACTTGCACAGGGCTAGGTACAGTCCTACTTTGAGATAAAAGCCAAGGCAGAGTCAAGCACAGCAAGCTCAAAGTCCTAGACTTCAAAAACGCTGACTTCAGTAAAATGGCCAAGTGCCTGAAGGAGGAGTTGGCATGATGGGAGGAGGTAAGGGAAGTGGAATTGCAGTGGGCTAAACTAAAGAAAGCAATAAAAGGGGCAACAGATACATATGTAAAGAAAGTAAATAAATGCAAGAGGAAAAGGAAACCTATTTGGTTCTCCAAAGAAGTGTCTGCACAAATAAAGGCAAAAAACACAGCTTTCACAAAATTCAGAAGTTTGCAAACAGAATACACTGAAAAGAATACAAAATAAAACTAAAGAGAGGTTCTTGCAGGGCCTTTAAAAATGTTTTTAATAGATCCTTGGAGACATGAGAAGTTCCATAGAACTGGAGAAGGGCTGATGTGGTACCTCTTCACAAAAGTGGTAATAGGGAAGAAATGACAAACTAGAGGCCAGTAAACTTTAACTCGGTGGCAGGAAAAGTAATGGAGGCGCTCCTGAAAGAGAGAGTAGTGGACTTTCTCAAAACCAATAAGTTGCATGATCCGAGGCAACATGGTTTTACCAAAGGATGATCATGGGAAACAAATCTGATTGAGTTCTTTGACTGGGTGATCAGAGAACTAGATCAAGGGCATGTGATGAATGTGATCTACCTAGATTTCAGCAAAGTCTTTGATACTGTTCCTCATAGGAGGCTTATAAATAAACTGATCAGCCTGGGGATGGGTCCCAAGGTGGTGAACTGGATCAGAAATTGGTTGACTGACAGATGACAGAAGGTGATAGTAAACAGAACTCACTCGGATGAAAGGAAGGTGATTAGTGGCGTGCCCCAGGGATCGGTCCTGGGGCCGGTACTGTTAAATGTATTTGTGAGTGATATTGCTGAAGGACTGAATGAAAAAGTCTGTCTTTTTGCAGATGACACAAAAATTTGCAACAGATTGGACTCCCCCGAGGGAGTGGATGACATAAGGAAAGATCTACAAAAGCTGGAAGAATGTTCTAATGCTTGGCGGTTAAGATTTAATGTGAAGAAGGGAGGCAGAAATCCAAGAGAATTGTATGTGATAGGGGGCGAGAGGATGGTGTGCGTGGACTAGGAGAAGGATCTCAGAGTAATTGTTTCTGAGGATCTCAAGGTGGTGAAACAGTGTGACAAGGCGGTGGCCAAAGCCAGAAGGATGCTGGGTTGCATTCAGAGAGGAATTACCAGCAGAAAGGAAGAGGTAATAATGCTACTGTACAAGTCGCTGGTGAGGCCTCACTTGGAATATTGTGTTCAGTTTTAAAGACCATATATCGCAAAGGATATAAAAAGACTGGAAATGGTTCCGACGAAGGTGACCAAAATGATTTGGAGCCTGCTCCAGAAGACATATGAGAAGAGACTTGAAGACCTAAATATGTACACTCTGGAGGAGAGGAGAGAGAGAGGAGATATGATACAGATCTTTAAATAATTAAAAAGTATTAATGAACAAACAAGCCTTTTTTCAAAGATGGGGAAGCTGCAAAACTAGAGGGTATAACATGTAGCTGCAAGGGGCTAAATTGAAAGGCAACATCAGGAAATACTTTTTCACTGAAAGGGTGGTGGATGCTTGGAATGCCCTCCCGATGGAAGTGGTGGGGGCAAATACAGTAACAGAATTCAAAATGGCATGGGACAGACACAGTGGATACCTTTATAGCATCAGAATAAAATTAAGACAACCTTAACTGTCTTTGCTATCTCAACAAATAGGGGTGACCTGCATGGAGCAGTGGGAACACCCATAAACAAAGGCATGGGGAAGGGTGACTTGCAAAGAGCGGCAGATGCACCTATTCTTGCCACCTTGCTGGGCAGACTAGATGGACCATGATGGTCTTTATCTGCTGTTTTATACTATGTTACTATGACATGTGCAGGTTTCTATAATCATGCAAAAGCTTGGATTAATCTGACACATTAGCCTGCATGCACCCATTTTCTCTTTTATTTTGCGGACACGTATCTTTCAGGGTTGGGAGTGGTTGATTTTTAAAGGCAATTGCACGTGCCTTCCTTCTCGCTGCCCCTCCCACTGATTTTCAGACATTTTGACATGGATCTTCCAGATTTAACCACATGGCCTTTCTAAAATATGCTTTAAGATTAATGCAGCTTGTCCACCTAGTGTTGACAGCTAGCTCCAGATATTTAGCACAAGTTGACTGGTCCTGGCTTTACTTCACATCTTGCATGGACTTGTAGTTCTGGTGTTTCTCTTGATTTCACCAAGGAAAGTTACAAGTCTATGTAACCAGGGGGATAAAGCTAGGATTGGATTGGCCTTTCCTAAAAATCTAAAGCCACTTGGCAACACTACAGACCCAAGTTTTAAAAACACATATGATGCTGGCAATGTATGGGGGAAAGGGACACCATATTGGCTAGAATTGTGTTTTCATGTGTGCAGTGGTCACAGATTTTGTTGAGGTGAGATTGGAGCTTCCCTCATATACAATCATCTCCCAAAAATATGTTGCATGTTTTATGAAACTTAGAGCCTGATTCTACAACATCTATGATCGGCCTGTGGGTATGTCGAAACAGAGGATGGGGTCGAATTAGACCCAATTCCTCAACCACGGGTCTAGACACACCCACAATTCCAGAATTGTGGACATGTACAGACACATGCCCACAGTATTCTGCAAATATGGACATAGATGAACCTTCCCATCTCCACGTGGCCATGCCTCCACTACCAAATCTGCACCCCCATGCTGCTGCACTCAACAATAGCTCTGGGTGTATGGACTCCAGACATGTTCGCAGATGGAACAGTATTGCCTCTGCCATACACACCAAGTACACAAATAGCTTGCATGGCCCATGCTACACTCAAACTACAAACACACACACACACACTCACACCTGCACGCACAGACATCACATCTTTGCCCAGAGGATGCACTGCTCCCATACACAACAGCTGGCATAACAGCGTGGCATGGCATCCCAGGACTTCATGTCCAATCCATGTTGCACCCCCAAATACAATGTCATCTGATAGATACCTACATGCCAGCCATGCATCTATAGAAGCACTATGCAGCACAGAGGACCTGTCAGCATAGCCCCAAGAGTTACAACTGTACAGCCACAGTTTGTGGTATTGGTGTTTCCCATGTACCCTCACCCATCCCTTGCCTCTGCACTCTGTTTCCTATGGAGGTATCAACTGGACCTTTGGAGTGTGACCCTATCACCCCAATACACATAGAGCATGTTCGGTCACTGTGATGGGATGTAATGAGGAGCTGAGAAAAAGTCATCAAAGTCCTGCTCTTATTCCACCTTCCTTCAGGACTAACTTGTATGTCTGCAAATAACGCACAGCACGTACATAGGCTGTTCCTGAATACAATTTGGCCATCAAGCCGACTGACCATGCCCCCGCTCCGCCTCCTCCTGCCCACGTTCGGAGATACCTGCACAACCGCCATGTGTGTATGGGGGTCATGGTGGTTGTAGCATACAGACATAGACACTTTCTCTGGATCAACATCTACACGGTACATACAACGAGATTATTCGCCTTCTGGAATGACCTTCTTAGCCAAAAATCCTCACCTTCCCCTGGTATGGAGAATAAAGCTCACACATTTTGGCTGGATAGAACCCTGACTTTGTCAATGAGCAGAAGGGAGCACAAATTTATTTATTTATTTTATTTATTTAACATCTTTTATATACCGCGCTATTTGTTATCAGCGCGGTTTACATTCAACAAAGGTTGCTCAATTCAGTCAAAACTGTTTTGCGCTTACATTGTAAAAGGGGATAAAACTTGGAGCACATACTGGGTAACTATATACATATTGACATAGAGCAATACAGGGTAACTATATACAATTGACATAGAACATAATATAAGAGCTTGGCTGGTTAAATTGAGTATTCTCTCCATATAGCAGTTGCATATCTTCTCTTTGGGCATATAATACAATTGTTCTATTTTTATTATATATAATATATGTGACAGAAAAGAGCAATGAGCTTCAAGCAGTCCTGTATAGGCATTATTTTGAAATTTCAGCGAGTGACCTTGATTTAGAAGCTGAGGTTTGAGTTACATCCTCAGAAGGACACTTAGATGGGAAAATGAGTCTACAGCACTGCGGGATATTGAACTGAAAAACAGCAGTGTGAGATCCTCTATTGTTGAAATGCATTGCTTTTAAGAACATATTTTTTTAAGTGCCTTCAAATCAATATTGACTCCTGGTGACCCAGTAGTCCCTGGGTTTTCTTGACAAGTATATTGGCAGGCCTTTTTCTTTCAAAGCAATAGGGGGTAAAATGACTTGCTCAAGGCATGCCAGTGGGAATCAAACCCAGACCTCCTGGGTAGTAGGCTGCTGGTCTAACCACTAGGCTGCTCCTCCACTCTATAAAAAAAGAACATACTACACTGTTATTTACAAGAAAACAATGTGTAGTCAATCTACAATCAGACTATTATATGAGTTTTTTTGTAAGATAGAATGATAAATGTAATTTATGTATTTGTTTATTTATAATTATGTGTTACCTTTATTGAACAACCACCAAGTGATTTACAAATATAGCTACCTCCCATCCCCACCCTCTCCATCAATCACTTACAATAAATATTTTCCCATACACAAGATTAACAAAATTACAAATGCCCCCAAATCTCTCTCTTATCTATTCCCCCCTACAAACAACCCAAACAATGCTGAAACATTCTTATGTATTATTTATATATTAATATGCATGACCAAAAAGCCTTGTCTTCTCTAACCCTCTAAAACAAAGGTATTTGGAGCAGCCTCACATTCCATCTGGTAAGAGGTTCCAAAGAACTGTCCAAATCATCAAAAAAACACTCTTCCTGGTGCACTCTAATCTTGCCTCTCCTCTCCTTGGGATAGTTAATAACTATCTTTCCGCTGATCGTAACGCATGGGTAGACTGATACAAACTTCAGCCAAGACTGGAGACAACTAGAGGCCAATTTATGCAACATCTTGAAGGTTAATATGAACAACTTAAATTGAACTAAAACTTAATCCATAACCAATGCAAGGACTGCAATATTGGTGAAAAATATCACCTATTTGGTCTGTATTTGTACCTGGTGCTTACTCATGGGGAAAGTGTTGCTGATATTATAGTGGGAGATCATCTCACATCCAGTGGTCACCAGATGGTGTGGTTCAGTATTAGGACTAGGGCTGATAAACTCCATTCAAAAGCAAGAATCTCAGACTTTAGCAAAACTAATTTTGCCAAGATGTAATAATACCTCAAGGAGTCATTAGCGGAATGGGAACAGCTGGAGAATGTAGAAAAGCAATCGGCAAAACTGAAAGGGGATATTTTTAAGGCAAAAACATTTTTATTAGAAAAATAAATAAATGCAAAAGGAAAAGAGGCTGCTATGGTTCTCAAAAGAAGTAGCAGAAAAGGTGAAGAAAAAGAGAGTGGCCTTCGTAAAATACAAGAGATCATAGAAAGAGGAAGACAGGCATCAATATTTGGAAAAACAGGAAAGCAAAGATACAAAAATAAAAAGAAATAGCTAATGCAATAAAATGGGGGGATAAGACATTTTTCAGATATGTTAGCGAGAGGAGGAGTGCAAAAGTGGTATTGTCAGACTCAAGAGTGAAGGGAAGGACTATGTAGAAGCTGACGAGGATAAAATGGAATTGTTCAACAAATAGTTTTGTTTTCTGTTCACAGATGATGGGCCAGGAGCAGGGCCTCAGAAAACTCCTACAAATAGGAACAGAAGTGAAGGGGATCTTGAACGATTTTCAGAAGACTGTGTTTGTGGGGAACTAGCTAAACTAAAAGTAGACAAAGTGATGGAGTCAGATGGGATACATCTGAGAATATTGAAGGAATTTGGGGAAGTTCTAGCGGCTCCATTCTCTGACGTTTTAAAGCTTCTTTAGAGTTGGGAGTGGTTCCAGAAGACTGGAGAAAGGCACATGTGGTCCAATTACACAAAAGCAGAAGTAAGGATAAGGTTGAGAACTACAGGCTGGTTAGTCTGACCTCTGAGTTGAGTAAATTAATGGAAACGTTGCTAAAACAGAGGATAGTGAGGTTTCTGGAGTCCAATGAATTGCAGATAGTGCCTTTGTATAAGTCTTTGGTGCGACCTCATTTCGAGTATTGTGCGCAATTCTGGAGACGGCACCTTCAAAAGGATATAAACAGGATGGAGTCGGTACAGAGGGTGGCTACTAAAATGGTTAGTGGTCTTTATTATAAAGCATATGAGGATAGGCTTAAGGATCTTAATATGTATGAGGAAAGGCGGGATAGAGGTGATATGACAGAGACTTAAATACCTCTGTGGCATAAATGCACAGGAGGGGAGCGTCTTTCAACTGACAGCAAGCTCTGCATCAAGGGGACATAGGATGAGCATGAAATGGGATAGACTCAGGAGTAATATGCAGAAATATTTCTTTATAGAAAGAGTGAAAGTTGTGTGGAATAGTCTCCCAGTGGAGGTGGTAGAGATGAGGACAGTATCTGAATTCAAGAAAAAATGGGACAAACACAGAGGATCTCTTAAGGAAAAAAGGGGACTGTTGTAGTGGTTGATATGGAAGGGCAGACTAGATAGGCCATGTGGTCTTTTTCTGCCATCATGTTTCTATGTTACTAGGATCCAAAGCAGCATGGGTTTACCAGAGGCAGGACTTGTCAGACAAATCTGATTGATTTCTTTGACTGGGTAATCAGAGAGTTGGACCGGGTGAGAGCCCTAGATGTGGTGTACTTAGATTTCAATAAAGCCTTTGACACCGTTCCTCCCAGGCAACTTATAAACAAACTGAACACCCTAGGGATGGACCCTAAAGTTACTGCTTGGGTTAGAAATTGGTTGTGTGGGGGGCGACAAAGGGTCCTCTCTGTGGAGAAGGATATTACTAGTGGCGTGCTGTGGGTGTTCTGTCCTTTGTCCGAAAATTCATTTAGACTTTAGACTGCTTTCAGCGTTTAGTTTTTCATATGAGTTTGTTTCCAATCTCATGCACGTTAATGCCAAAGACCACAGATTAGCTATCGGGGCATGTTCAGTATGTTCCCGGCAACTAACGTGTGAAGGCAAGGCCGGCCCAAGGGTTTCTGCCACCCTAGGCAGAAGTCCCATCCGTGCCACCTTCCCCTGCTGAGCCACACTACCGCTGTTTCTAGTGGTGGGTTTGAGGGAGGACACAGCTCAGCTTGGTGGCAAGCCTTGTGCTTCCACACACATAGCCTGCCTCTTCTGACATTCTCCGACATAACTTTGGGGGGTCAGAAGCAGTAGGCTATGTGAGCCAAAGCACAAGGCCTGCCGCAGAGCCGCTCCCCCTGCTGCCAGAATCAGTGCCACACCTGGTCAAAGCAGGGGAAGGGAGGCATGACTTGGCGGGCAGCAAGCAATGTGTGCCGAAGCACATGGCCAGATGCCCGTAGAGATCTGCCGCTCTATGCAGCCGCCTAGCCCGCCTAGTGACAGACCGGCCCTGTGTGAAGCTTTTCCCTAATGTTCCACTAGGTTGGTTTCATTTTAGAGGAGTTGTTAGGTGAACCCATATTAGGAACCCATTGATACCGAGCATGCAGCAATGGCCCTAGTGCTATCGGTTATGGGCTCTCCATGCCCACTCTCTGCTCATTCTTCATCCATTTCCGCATTAGCTGATTAACATGCGTTTAATTTATTTTATTTATTTATTTAGTGTACACTTATATCCCGCTACTTCCAGCGATCAGCAGCAGTTTGCTATACATAACAGTATGGTTGTACAGGCCATGGATTAAAACATACATTATGATTCAGTACAGGACACAAACATTCAGATTACAGGTTTACACTTGATTAATGTTCCCAACTGCCTGTAACTGCGTTAAAACACTCTTGAACCTGACAACGGGCTTTAGTAAAAGAGGCCTTAGTGCTAAATGTTTTAAGAAAGACACAACTATTTTATTTATTCAAAATTAAAACGCACAGCAACCTCCCAAAAAAATCATTCCTTAACCCCTACCAGCACTCTTTCCAGAGACCCAGAATCTAATCTGAAGTCCCCTATAAATACTTCAACCTGCTAATGCAACACAGAAAAGCCTTCCTAAAAGCCCTATAGTCTTCACACTGATGCAATTCCCTAAGCAGGAAATTCCACAGTTCCAGGGCAACCATGAAAACACTTTCTCCCAGGTGCCACACAGCATAACCTCAACAGTCGATGGTAAGTTTCCCAGAAAGTGCACAGAATTATTCCAAGAAAGCCTGTCTGCCAAATATCCTGCAGTTAGCAAAGTTTATATGATACCTCGGTGCATCTTCACAAGTACAAGTGGATTTTATTTTTCAAAATCAGATTTGTTGGGCTAGTCCTACACATTTGACAGCGAGCCCAAGCTGTTAACTAAAATAATTCTGGGCAACGAAAGTTTTGCTTTTCAAATGAAAACAAAAAAATCCAGCTGCAGAATTGTGTGCAAGTCTTTTTTTTAAATACTAACACAAGTTTAATTGCATTTGGTGGGCATGTCTGTTATTGAATCTTCTGACAGATGGCAGCCAATCATTAGAGCTGGGGAAATACTCTCTTCCGTTGCTAGGTGGGGTCACTTTATAAAAATCACAAGCCTAAGGCTTAATTCCTCTGGTTTGCTCATACTGTAGCTCCTGGTGAAGTAACACTCGTGTGCTGCCTTGGACAAGTAAGTTTTTTTTGTTGGTGTGGTTGTTTTTAAATACTTACAATTTATTAGAGATGACTATGCAGAGATTATATTTTCTGTACCTAAATGTAACTAGCCTTGAGCTACTCCTGAGGAAGAGGTGATCCTTTCCCTCCCCCTCGCCCTTCAGTGGGTGTATGTTGCATCTGGGTGCGGGGAGAATTTGTTGGCATGGGTGTGACCCTGGTTTTTCAAGCACTGACAGGTCTGGTTTTAAAATCGTGATATATTAATCATGCAACTATCAACTCTTTTGCCTGAGAAAGGACTCAGTTGTACGGTTTTAAATGCTGAAAAAGTCAGACTGCTTGAAACTGGCGTTTTCCTTTTAGTCCACCATGGAAAGGAGGGTATAAGTGCATTCAAACTGCTGCATGAGTCACAGGAAATGAATGTTCCACTCTGGGAACTTAAAAAAAAAAAAGTAGGATTTCTGTGGTTTATGTTGTCTTGCAGCACTTCTGATTAACTGTTGCACCTCCACTGCCTTAAAGCAGCTTCTAACAACATCGCTGTATTTATTTAGCAGACTGTCCTCCCCTCATCCACTTTCAGCTTCAGTTGTCAGGGTCTTAGGCTTGCTTGTAACTTTAGATTTGCTGAAGTGCGCTGCCACACTACTGCCACACTTCTATTATTAATAGAGGTCTCTTATTAGTGTGCAATAATGTGGTAACGCCCTTTTAGCAATTCTAATTCTACGGAGTATATTTATTAGGTCCTGGGCTGGTAACACATTTGTGGGTTGTGTTACCAGCACAGGGCTTCAGACTAATTGTAGTGGGGCGGGTACATCCGTATCCCTGCGGTTACCGCGCAGTAGCATGGCGAACCTGTCACGGGTGCAACTAATGTTACCCATCGCAGTGTCATTAGTTGCACCCATGGTGCCTGTGCTGAGCGCAGGTTAGCACGGGCACCAAATACCCAGAGTAGTTGTGCCATGCCGGGAATGCTCCTATCCTGCCCAGGAACCATCCCGACGCAAGCTACCAGGTTGGTGCGAGGTTTTTAGCACCAGATTCCATGCTACCTCTTAGCATAGTGCCCAAACCACATGCTAAACTCTACTGTTTAGTAAACATGCCGCTAAGTGCACAATGTTATCTCTCATTGGTTTACTGGCTGCCCATCGAAAAGCTTGTCAATCAAGATGCACATTTATCATATACTTTCTAGATGATCTGACTTAAATAGTTTGCTCTACAGTTATAAACATGCCACCATATGCATTTGTGTTTGAACACCAACATTCTTTTTTTATTATTATTTGACCTCGCGTCACTGGGTTGCAAATGTTTTTTTTCTAACGTGCCACCTTGCAGTTTATTTTTGTGCCAGAAAGGTGAGGCAATCACATCCTTTGGCTCTTTGTCTTCTAAGAACTAGTTCGTCAGGTTTCCAAATGCACCTTGAATGCAAATAATATAGCGTATGCTAAGGATAAGCAAAGAAAAAAGTAAAATAAATTGCAAAGTGCTCCCATTATTTGGGCAGTGAGCCATAGGGGGCACACTCAAATTGATCTGACTTGGGAGCAAACCAGTGCCACAGATGTGGATTTTAAATTGAATGACTTGCCTTTCCATTCTTGACCTCAAGGTAAATTATGTTCAGGTACAGTAGGGATTTCCCTGCCCCAGTGAGCTTACAGTGTAACTTTTGTCCCTCATTTGGATTTATTTACTGGCCTTTTCCAAATCCAAGCTCAAGGTGAGTTACATTAAGGTGCCTGAGTTAGTTTCCTGCTCAGATGTGCTTACACTCCAAATTGTACCTGAGGCAATAGCAGGTAAAATGACCTGCCTGAGCTTACAAGAAGCATCAGTAGGAGAGGTGGGATTTGAACTTTCGCTTCTCTGTTTCTCAGCTCACAGGTGTGCTACTCTAGGCTGCTCCTCTGCACTCTCTCTGTCTGACTAACTTTGGCAGAAATTATAAGGCTTCCATCCAGTCATGATGATGATAATGGTGGTGGTAGGGAGAGGAGGGACAAAAATGCTTCCTTGCTTATTTAGAAAATAAATTCTGTGGTTGCACTGGAACCCAATGCAGATTTGCAAACATCCACTAAAGATTAAACCACATTGATGGATTTTGCCACCAATCCACAAAAGGTTCGCTTCAGCTGTGGCATTTTTACCTATTTGAATCTTCTTTGCTGCTAAGTATCGACAGACATATATATATATACCTCACAGGCCATAGCCATGGTTTATTGAAATCCAGCACACCAGGAACTGAAATAAAAAATGTCAATCTCCAATATAGTTAGTACAGTTTTGTACTCATTTCCAGGGTCCCAATCACTGTAGTGTAGGAAGGCAAATTCAAAACATTGGCCACTGTGAATATTTTAAATTTGTTCATGCATTCCATAATTTATTTTAAAAAAAAAGAGTTTTTGCCCCATTTGATATTCCAGTCTTTTTAGAAAAGGTTCCCAAACCTGTCCTAGGGACTCCCTAGCCAGTGAGGTTTTCAGGATATCCACAATTAATATTCATGAATAGATCTGTGTGCACTGCCTCCATTGCATGCAAATTAATCTCATGACTAGTCTGTGCTGATAGCCCCAGGGCAGGCTTGGGAACTACTGCTGTAGAAAACAGTTCTAAGCAGATTCCATAGAAATACAAAAAAAGCGGACACATATGTAAAAACAAAACAGCTACAACCCCAATACAGTATCTATCACTACTATTAATCATTTATATAGCACTACAAGGCATACGCAGTACTGTATAAACATATAAAGAAGACAGTCCCTGCTCGTAGAGCTTACAGTCTAATCAAGACAGACAGAACAATCAAATAACAGCAATCATAAATGACCCTGACATCACAATCACATGACTCTGACTAATGCTAAGTGAACGCTTTGTCAATTGGCCAGGATTTGATTTTCTTTCAGAAAGACAGATACTGTACATTTCCAGACGTCTCTCTAAGGAAGATAGAGATTACATAATAGCATGCAACAACTAAATAAATGTTGCCTGGTGGAAATCAGCTTAGCTGCTGATTAAAATGGAACCATTGATACAGTTTCATTAGTTGACTTAAGGTCTAGTACATGGCTGGTGGCAGTGCAACAACTGGTAAAAGATATATGGGGCATCTGAGTGAGACCTTCGAAAAACCGTGGACCTGATTTTGAATTTAGCACTATACTCAGCGAGGAAGCGAATGCTTCTTCAAAGTAGATGTAATATTGTTGCAAGATTTATCCCTCCTATCAGCCTTGCAAGAGTTGAAGATACTTAAGGCGGGTATGGAAACTTGTTAGAAATGAGAAGGTTTGGATTTCCAGGCGCTATCAAATTATTGTGCAGTAGTAAGTGGACCTCATTTAGGGAAAATAATTGAGAAAGTCGTTGTCGGCCATCTATTAGGGTTTTTACTGTAGAATAAGAGAATGTCCTATGCAATTTCCAGCTGTGGCTTGGACAATATCACGGTAAGACCACATGGCCTGTCTAGTCTGTCCTTCCATATCAACAACTACAACAGTCCCCTTTTTTCCTTTAGAGATCCTCTGTTTGTCCCATGCTTTTTTGAATTCAGATACTGTACTCATCTCTACCACCTCCACTGGGAGACTTTTCCACAGATCCACCACTCTTTCCGTAAAGAAATATTTCTGCATATCACTCCTGAATCTATCTCCCTTCACACTCATCCCATGTCCCCTGATAGCAGAACTTGCTTTCAATCGAAAGAGGCTCTGCCCTTGTGTATTTATGCGATGGAGGTATTTAAACGTCTCAATCATATCACTTCTATCCCGCCTTTCCTCTAAGGTGTACATAATAAGAGCCTTAAGTCTGTCCTCATATGCTTCATAATGAAGACCACTAACCATTTTAGTAGCCACCCTCTGTACTGACTCCATCCTGTTTATATCCTTTTGAAGTTGCGGTCTCCAGAATTGCACACAATACTCCAAATGAGGTCGCACCAAAGACTTATACAGAGGTGCTATCACCTCCTTTTTTCTGCTACCCATTCCTCTCCCTGTGCACCCAAGCATCCTTCTAGCTTTTGCTGTCGCCTTTTCTACCTGTTTAGCTACTTGGAGATCATCCAACACAACCACGCCGAGGTCCTGCTCTTCTTTAATGGACAAAAGTACTTCACCTCCTATACTATATTGCTCCCTTGGATTGCTGCAGCCCAAATGCATGCCCTTGCATTTTTTAACATTAAATCCCAGCTGCCAAATTCTAGACCATTCTTCAGGTGCAGCTTTTGATTGATTTATCTGCAGTATTTGACACCATTCTCTGTGTTTCGGGTCAATGGTTGTATAAGCAGGAATCTTAAATAAGGTACTAGATTGGTTAACTTCCTATGTGATGACTAGATTTCACCAAGTAGTTTTGGGTCCTTTACATCTAGGATTTAGGAACTTAATTATGGACTTTCACAAGCAGCAGTTTTAACCCCCTTTCTAGCTAATATTTTTGTGTAGTTTTTGTGTAATGTGATTAGCAAGCAGGATTTAGATTTTATTTTTTGGTTGGCGGCACCCAGATTATTGGGGTTATTTTAGTACCCTTATTCACAATTTCCATGTGGAAAGTCTCTAGCATGTACACATGGAAACGGCATTCGTGTGCAAATGGTGCTTTTAGAAAGGGTTCAGTTTACAGGTGAATATTCGTAATATGTAGAAATTGCAAGGGAGTGTGGTTTGGGTGTGGCCTGGGCAGGTCGTAACATGTAATGCCCATTTCATAAAGGGAATGCACTTGTGTGGCCAAAAAGTTTTATTGCAGGATTGACAACTGCTCTGTGGTACGTATAGATTTTTTAAAAAAGTTAGTTTCAGCTAGCCCTTTAGAGGAAGGATTAAGGGCGTTATCCTCCTTAATCCTCCATTGTTTGTTTTCCCTTCCAAATTCAACATAAATAAAGATTGTGGCATTGAACATATAGGTTTGCAAAATACTAGCGTACACATGTAAGATGCCAAGTTGCTGCGACTGATTTTTTCCCATGTGCAGCTTTGTAAAACGGCTCTTAGGTTCTATGTTGGCAAATACACATGCTGTCCTTCATATCTTTCTATCTATTTTACAAAATGATCCATGTTTGGCAGCACCTTTTTTAAAATACTGGAGGAATCATGTAAATCCAGACTTCAATATCTCCATTGCTACCACGCAAGCGGTGCGGCTGCACAGGGCGCAAAGGTTTAAGGGGCACATTTTAGATGTCTTCCGTTGCCTGCCGCCGCCACTTTTTCTTCTCTCAGCAGTGGCAGGCAATGGCAGGACAGCTAAAATGCGCCCCTTAAACTTTATTGCCGGCATGCTAAGCAGATCTTTTGGGACAGATTTGCCTAGCATGCCGGCGACTTGCACATCGGGTACGCCTCTTCTCTCCCGCTACAAGGAGGGGGGCGCGTGCCCGATGTGCAAGTCGCACAGGGCGCAATTTTCCCTCGGTATGGCCCTGCTACCATGTGCTACCTAAATTTGCCTTCACTTGTCTTCTCTCATCAGATAGAAGAGCAAATTTAGTCAACATTAACAAATGACTATACCAAGTATTTGGTTTTGGTTTAAGGCTAATAAACGGAGGCGTTATAGGTGAGTAAGCACTGTCCAGGATGACTTGGGTTGAATAACACTGCTAGCCAGTTATCTGTGGGAGCTGCTTCGGCTTCACCCCTGGAACACCCCAGTGCTAGCCGGTTAGCATCAAGGCATTCAATGGAGGCACCTGGAGATACTTAGTGGCACTAACTGCGTCGGTGTCGGTGAGTATCTCAGTTGCCATGATAAACATGGTTAGTAGGTCTGCTAACCACCTTAATTGGTCTGAATATAGGTCCCTTAGTAAATAATAGATGGTAAGGGGAATGGGGGCAGGGGGTGAATGCAAGGGAGAAGGAAGAAGGGGAGAAAGAGGAAGGAACAGCAGGAGAAGGGTTGGAGTGGTGGGGGAGTGAAGAGTGCAAGGGGTTGTTAGAGAGTGAAGAGATGAATGCACAGGAAGTAAAGGGCAAAATCTGTAGGTGCAAAGGCACACCCCTCTCTCACCACACACCTACAGGCCCCCCTCCTCCACAGCCCCAGACATGCTGATACTCCCCCATCCCCATACACAGTGGTGTAGCTATAAAGGGTCAGTGGAGGTCATGGGAAAGGGAGGACAAGGAGTGGAGCCACTACCTTCTGTTGGCACTGTGCAGTGGCCCATTAAGAGCCAGATTTATTAAGCTGTTTCCCATAGAAAGTCTTAACTGTGATACACTTTTTTGGGAGGTGGGGGCATGCACCAATCACCACCTTCTCCTCAATATCCTGTCCTCTCTTAGAGTTAAGGGCTCTGTTCTGTCCTGGTTCTCTTCTTATCCCTCACATTGCAATTTGTATGTTCTGGTAGATCCTCCTCTACTTCCATCCTGCTCTTATTTGGTGTACCCTGGTGTTCTGTCTTGGGACCTCTCTTCCTTTTCTATGCACAGTCCTTTGGTGCACTCATTTCCCCCCCATGGTTTTCAGTACCATCTTTACGCTGAAGAGACTCAGATCTAGCTCCCCATACCTGAAATCTCTCTAGGAGTCCAGACCCTGCTTATCTAACATTGCTGCCTGGATTTCCTGCCATGGTTGAAATTGAACATGGCCAAAACTGAGTGTCTTATCTTTCACCTAGCCCCCCCCCCCCCTTCCTCATTTCTCTGTTTCTGTGGATAAAATTCTATCCTGCCCTGTCTCCTTGGTCTGCAACCTTGGGATCATTTTTGACACCTCTCTCTCTTCCTCCACACACATTCAATAGATAGCTTAAACCTGTCTTTTCTTTCTCTAGTACATCAGCAAAATTCACACCTTCCTTTCTGAACATACTACTAAGACTGTTATCCACTCTTTAGTCACTGTCCGTCTTGCAATCTCCTCCTTGCCGGTCTCCCTCTGAATCATCTCTCCTCACTTCTATGTGTTCAAAACTCAGCTGCACATCTTATCTTCTGCCAATGTTGCTATGCTTGCAAATCACTTCACTGGCTCCCTATATGTTTCGACACTCGGTTCAAACTTCTACTACTGACCTATAAGTCCATTCATTCTGCTGCTCCTCACCACATTTCCTCTCTTATATCTCCCTATACCCCTCTTTGGGAACTCTGCTCTTCTGGCATATTTATTTATTTATTTAACTTTTGTTTATATACCACCTTTCTACTATCCAAGGCAGTTTACATAGAACTTAACAGATGTAACAGTGCCTGAGCGACTGTTTTACAGAGAACAAGAACATTCCAGGAAATACGAACTAGTACAATGGTCACACAACTATGAAAAGTAAAAACGGTAACTATGTACAGACAGGGAGGAATACCTGGGAACTATGGGGATAGGTGAGGCATAGTCTATACACATTGTAGGAGCAGGATGAGAGTCTCGGACAGTTGTAGTGTTTAGTGAATGGGTGTTACTAGGTCACGCTTAACCGCAGATCATGAGTTGAGATGGTGAACTATTCCTGAAATAGGAAGGTTTTGAGTATCTTCCTGAAGTTAGATTGGTCAGATCATCCCCTCATTTCAGGTGGGAGGGTGTTCCAAGCAGTAGAGGCAAAAAGGGAGAATGCACAGCTTCATGTGGATTGTTTGCTTTTGGTTTTATGAGCTGGGATGGTAAGAAGGATGAAAGAGTTATGTCTTCGGAGTCTATCACTCTTGGGTCTTGAGAGAAGAGGGTGGAGGCAGGTTGACGATTCATTGTGTATGACTTTGTGTGTCATGATAAGTGCCTTGTATCTTATTCTCACATGAATAGGGAGCCAGTGCAGGTGTTGTAGGACTGGGGTGATGTGTGCTTGTCTAGAAATTCCGTGGATTATTCTTGCAGCAGTGTTTTGTGCCATTTGAAGAGGTTATAGGGATTGTTTAAGGAGGCTGATGGGGAGGTTAGGACTGGTAATGGGCTATGGGGGGGGGCTTAAACTGAAAATTGGGTGATGGGGGGGTTAGGACTGGAAACATTTAACCATACCAAACTAAATGTTGGAAAGTAGCTCTCACAATGTTGCAAGGTAGCTCTTAAATGTTGTAAGGTAGCTCTTACAAAGCAACGCTTACAAATTACCGCTCTGCTGTTACAAAGTAGTGGATACATTGCAACAATCTTATATAACTGTTTCAAAATAGCCACTCAAAGATACCGTTCTGCTCCACTTGACCTGAAGTACACTGTGAACTGCTTTAGTACACTGTGAACTGCATTAGTACTGTGAATTACACTGTGAACTGCATTAGTACACTCTCTACACGTGCTACCCAATACTACCATATACTAGCCCTCTCTCACACAGGCCTCCCATAAAACCAATTTCTCACACAAAAAAAACATAATGGTCTACTTAATAATAAAAACACTGCCAACCACTCTCCTACTAATAGCTCTCCTATTACAACAAATCTACACATATAAATCCAACAACCTCCCTTGTAATAGCATCCCCATCATCCATAACCCCAACCACAACCTAACACGCTCCCCATTATACAATCACCCATTCAACCAGCCACCACACAACAGTACCCACAGACATCCTCCTAGAGTAATTCAGATAAACCGCACAAACCACAACAACAAAACCAACCCCCCCAACATAGCCACTAAATTAAAACTGATCTTAATAAACATCCGTTCCATACAGAACAAAATACCAATTGTAAATGACATAATAAGGGATAAACAACCTGACATTTTTTTCATTACTGAAACATGGCTAACACCCACAGACACAATATTATTAAACCAAGTCCACATATCACAATATGATGTATTCAACTGCCACCGTGATATAAAAAGAGGAGGTGGCACATTCATACTCACTAAAAAAGACTTACCATACACTCTAACAAACTCAAACAATGTTGAAGGCATGGACATCATCAACATTGAAAATAGAACACTAACATTCTCCCTAATCTATAGACCCCCATCAGCGGATCAGAAAAACCTTTCCCCCATCCTTGAACTCGCATGTACAGCATCTCAGAGCAAACCCCTCATAATCCTAGGTGACCTTAACCTCCCATCCCTAAACCAATCTCAAAAGGACCAGTACAAGCATTGTGGAACTTGTGTCTTTTGGGGAAACTGCTAGGTACGTATGACCTAGATTGGCCACTGTTGGAAACAGGATACTGGGCTTGATGGACCTCGGTCTGACCCAGTATGGCATGTCTTATGTTCTTATGTTCTTACTTCATAGACTCAATGACCCATATGGGATTTAACCAGATAGTCCTTACGCCCACCCATACTAAAGGAAGCTCACTAGATCTCATCTTCCTCCCTACCCCTTTTAATCTCCATCAACTCTACTCTTCCCCAATAATTACAGAAGTACCATGGTCTGACCATCACCTGATAACCTTTCACCTCCTAGCACAAGCACCCTCACAATCTGCAAATACAACATCACACCACTCACGTTTTACCCGCTTTGACAATGATACATTCCCTGAAAAGTTATTACCCAAGCTCACTACAAACCTAACTGACATCAACCTAACCACAGAGAACTGGAACCAAACAATCCAAGAAGCAGCAACCCCTACACGAACCATGCAGAAGAAAATGAAAGAATCACAAAAATGATTCACAAAAGACATTGCCCTGCTAAAAAAGCAACTACATAAACAAGAAAAATCCTGGAGAAAAACAAAATCATACGATAACAAAACCAAATACATAAACATACTTAATAGATATAAGAATGCAATCAACAAGTCAAAAAGGGATTACTATTCCAAATTAATAAATCTCGCTCTCAATTGGCCAAGAGAACTCTTCTCAATTGTGAAAACACTAACAAAAATACACAACCCAGAACCAAACCAAGATACAATAAATGTACAAACCCTAGCACCACATTTTGCTGAAAAACTAAAGAAAAAACCTCATACTCCAACCACAACAATAAAATCAAATCATGACAGTAATTATGAATGGACAACCTTCCACAAAGTCGAACAAAAACACATCCTTAAAATTATAACAATGATCAACACCACAACCTCCCCGCTTGACCCATGCCCGGTGTCATGGATCAAGTCTATTAAGGACTTTCTTGCAGAAAACATCCAATACATAGTGAACCAATCACTGTCTCAAGGCACTATGCCCAAAGCCTTAAAGCTCTCCTTGATCCGCCCCATTATAAAAAACAATAAACTAGACCCAAAAGACCCAAACTCATACAGGTCAATAGCTAGCATACCACTCATTGCCAAAATAATAGGAAAAAACCATACAACTCCAATTACAGGACCACATTGATGAGCACAAACTCCTTGATGCACATCAGTTTGGCTTCCGCCCCTTCCATGGAGTTGAAACTCTCCTAATCGCACTGACGGACCTCCTCATCAGTGGTACTAATGACAACAACCAAGGTTTCCTACTTCTTTTTATAGATCTATCTGCCACATTCGACAGCATCAATCATAATACACTCATCAACAGGCTAGAAAATTTAAGAATAGGAGGGACAGTCCTTGAATGGTTCAAGTCATACATCTCACATAGATTAATACAGGTACATTTGGGTCAAGAAACATCAGAAACTTTCCCTCAAGGTCAGGGTATCCCCCAAGGCTCAGCCCTCTCTGCCCTCCTCTTCAACCTGTACCTTTAACCCATTACAAACATATTCAAGAAACATAAAATCAACCATTTCATATACGCGGATGATATCATGCTTGCCATCCCCATAAACCCCAACAACCCCAAATATGATAGCTTACTCCAATGCATGAATGAGACTACCACATGGCTTGAAGACAACCATCTAAGCATCAACCTCAAAAAAACAGAAGCAATGTTCATAACGAGAAAAACCAGACACTGACTACAACTACCCAACAACAATCACAATAAACAACACACCTATACCTGTTAAAAAGGAGGTAAAGTACCTTGGAATAATATTAGACCACTCACTCACCATGCTCCCACACATAAAACAGACAGTAAAAACCATATTCTATAAACTCAAGACAATACAACACCTGAGACCCCTACTTAACACACAAGACTTTAGATCAGTAGTCAATACCCTCATCACCCCCCACTTCGACTATTGTAATAGTCTCCTAAATGGTTTACCACTAAAGTGCATCTACCTACTCCAAAGAGCCCAAAACATATGCGCCAAGATGATCACAAAAGCTAAACTAACAGACCATGTGACCCCAATACTGTTAGACTTGCATTGGCTCCCTATAAGTAGCTGAATAAAATATAAAATCCTCCTAACTACTTTCAAACTCCTTAATAACATCTCTCCCTCACAATTATCTACTCTAATACACCTCCCATCAGAAACTAGAACGTGCAGACAAAATGCAACTCATTCCCTCAACATAAAAACAACCTTCAGAAAAACTAAAGCAACAACAAGTGATAGGGCCTTCTCCTTTGCTGCCCCCACTCTCTGGAACGAAATACCACTAACCCTCCGCATGATAAAGGACCTTCATCAATTCAAAAAAGAACTTAAAACCTACCTCTTCACAAACCACTTTGAAATCCCCTATCAACAAAAAACCTCTCCCCAACAATCACAGAAACACATCCACAGTACTCAAGACAGAACAAACGACTAACACAAGAAACCTTACACACTCCCCCCAACACACAAAAGACTTACCCAACCTGTTTGTTCTATCGCTCTTGTAAATAACTACTTGTACCAATGATCTATTCATCTCAAACACCTTCTTCCAGCAACACAAGCGGCGACTGTACACATGGATTTTACCCAATGGATTGTATAAAAATCAAATTGACTACATCTGTGGAAGTCAACAATGGAAAAGCTCTATAACATCAACAAAGACAAAACCTGGAGCTGACTGTGGTACAGATCATCAACTACTAGTATGCAAACTCAAGCTAAAGTTGAAAAAGAGCAAACCACTCATGAATGCAGCAAAATATGACCTTGAGAATATACCACTGGAATTTAAAGACTGCCTGCAAAATCGATTTGCTGCTTTAGATACAAATGACAGAGCTCCGGAAGAGTTATGGAATGACATCAAGAAGGTTGTGTTGGAAGAAAGCGAGAAGTCTCTACAAAAGGTGAAAAAGCAAAAACGGCCAAAATGGATGACAGAAGAAACTCTGAAAATTGCCCAGAAATGCAGAGAAGCTAAAGCCAGAGGAGAAAGAAAGACAATCGCAGAACTCAACAGAGATTTCCAACTTGCAGCAAAACAGGACAAGGAAAAGTACTACAATGATGCATGCAAGGAAATAGAAGCAGAAACTATTAGAGGAAGAACAAGATCGGCTTTCCTAAAGCTACGAGAGTTAAAGAAAAAGTTCCAGCCTCAAATTGGAATGTTACAAGATGCTCAAGGTTCTATGTTGAATGATGCTGAGAAGATCAAGAAAAGGTGGAAGGAATATACAGAGTTTTTATATGATAAAGATCAAGTGGACCAACAGCCGTTTCAACCTGTACCTTATGATCGGGAACCATTGGTGATGAAAGAAGAAGTTGAAGCAGCATTGAAAGCCTTATCAAAGAACAAAGCACCAGGCATTGATGGCATTCCTATAGAAGTATTGCAGCAATCTGATGCAGCTGTTATCATACTTACAAGGCTCTGCCAAGAAATATGGAAGACAACATCATGGCCAACTGACTGGAAAAGATCTGTGTTTATACCAATACTAAAGAAAGGTGATCCAACTGACTGTGAAAATTATCAAACAATCGCTCTGATCCCACATGCCAGCAAGATTCTACTGAAGATTATTCAAAAGAGACTACAACCATACCTGGAACAAGAACTACCTGAAGTGCAAGCAGGGTTCAGGAAAGGGCGAGGAACGAGAGACATCATTGCGGATGTGAGATGGATCCTTGAAAAGACTAAAGAATACCAAAAGGATATCTATTTGTGCTTTATCAACTATAGCAAGGCTTTTGACTGTGTAAACCATGAGAAACTCTGGGCCACATTAAGAAGCATGGGTATACCAGAACACCTGATCGTTCTCTTGCGCCATCTATACATTGATCAAGAAGCAACAGTTCGAACGGAACAAGGAGAAACAGAATGGTTTAAAATAAGCAAAGGTGTAAGACAAGGCTGCATACCTTCCCCCTACCTGTTTAATTTATATGCAGAACAAATCATCAGAGAAGCAGGATTGTATGAAGACAACAGATGTGTGAAGATTGGTGGAAGACTCATCAACAACCTTCACTATGCCGATGATACTACATTACTGGCTGAAAGTGAAGATGATCTGAAACATTTGCTTCTCACAATCAAAGAACATAGTCTCAAAATGGGCCTGCACCTTAATGTAAAGAAGACAAAGATCATGACAACTGGCATAATCAACAGGTTTATCGTTGAAGGAGAAGAAATTGAAACTGTGAACAACTTTAACCTTCTTGGATCAACTATCAATAAAGAAGCAACAAGCAGTCAAGAAATCAAACAACACATTGTTCTTGGCAGAATGGCTATGAAAGACCTAGATAAGATTCTCAAGAGCAGAGATGTCTCTCTCCATACAAAGATTTGACTTGTTCAAGTCATGGTATTTTCAATAACATCATATGGATGTGAAAGCTGGACAGTGAAAAAGACAGACAGGAAGAAAATGTATGCCTTTGAATTATGGTGCTGGCAGCGAATACTGTGTATACCATGGACTGCCTGAAGAACAAACCAGTCAGTACTAGAGGAGATCAAACCTAAGCTTTCTTTAGAAACTCAGATGACAAGACTTCGACTTTCATACTTTGGACACACCATGCGAAGAGAGAGATCATTAGAGAAAGACATCATGCTTGGCAAGATAGAAGGTCAACGCAAAAGAGGAAGGCCAGCAATGAGATGGATCGATACAATAACAGCAGCTATGGGTTCCAGTCTGTCAACAATGAGCCGCCTGACTGAAGACCGAACACAATTTAGGATAGCTATCCAGAGGGTCGCCATGAGTCGACTCCGACTCGACGGCACTTAACAACAACAACAATATAACCTGTATATAGTTTAAAAACACTGTTCCAGCTAACGTATAAAAGTATGTTCCCTGTAATAACACTTGCATATAGTTAAAACCATGTTCCATGTAAAGTATACAGAAGTATACAAATTTTTGTTCACTGTTCAATGTAAACCGCCCTTGATCTCTGGAAGGGGCGGTATAGAAGAAACTGTTAAATAAATAAATAAATAAATATAATGTTGCAATAGTCAAGTGAAGGTATGGTTACAGTTTGTAGATGGTACAGAATAAGTCAGGACTTAGAACTGGATGGAGGTTCTTCAGTGTTCTCAATTTATAGTAGATGAATTGGACTGTTCTTTTTATTTGTGCTTGGAAGTTGAACTTGTGATTCAGGATTATGCCCAGATATTTGACTTCACTTTTTACACTGAAGTTGAAGTCTTTGAGTTCTAAGGATTGTGAGGAGGAGTAAGATGCATCTGAGAAAATGTGTAGGGCCTCTGTCTTTTCTTGATTAATGAGGAGGTTGTGCAATTAGAGCCACTGTCTCACTTTATTGAAGCATTTGTTAATGTTGTTGAAGTCTGGTGTTGAGGTGTTGAATAGTGTGAAAAATATGAGGTCATCCGCATAGATCGGGTACTGTATTTTGTATTCAAGAAAATTTAGCCTATGGGCTGGAGAAAGAGGTTAAATAAGAGGGCTGATAGACTTGAGCCTTGAGATACTCCTTGTTGGATGCAGGGCCGGCCCATCCATTGAGCGAGAACGTTTTTTGCACAGGGCCCCACGTTTCAGGGGGCCCCGCGCAAAAAACATTCTGATCTAAAAGTAAAATTTAAAATTAAAAAAAAACCCTGTCTGCTGCCGCTGCCGGGGCCGGGGCCGCGGCCACCGCAGCAAAATCGAGTGTGCCGCGGGGCCCCCCCTGCCCGGCAGAGCCTGCCCTCCCCTGCATCAGCTTCCTCTTTGCAGCTGCAGTCACACACGCCAGCTTTCAGAGTGAAAGGGTCTCCCCTCACGCTCTGAAAGCCGGCGTGTGTGACTGCAGCTGCAAAGAGGGAGCTGATGCAGGGGAGGGCAGGCTCTGCCGGGCAGGGGGGGCCCCGCAGCACACTCGATTCTGCCGTGGCGGTCCCGGCACTGGCCCCGGCCCCGGCAGCGGCAGCAGACAGGTTTTTTTATTTTAAATTTTCCCTCGGCTGGGAGGTGGGGGGTTAGGAGTGGTGATGGGCTATGGGGGAGCTAAGTCTGGATATGGGCTGATGGGATTAGGACTGGTAATGGGCTATGGGGGGCTTAAACTGAAAATTGGGTGATGGGGGGTTAGGACTGGAAATGGGCTGATGGGATTAGGACTGGGAGTGGGCTGATGGGGAGGTTAGGACTGGTAATGGGCTATGGGGGGCTTAAACTGAAAATTGGGTGATGGGGGGTTAGGACTCGAAATGGGCTGCTGGGATTAGGACTGGGAGTGGGCTGATGGGGGCTTAGGACTGGTAATAGGCTATGGGGGGCTAGGACTGGTAATGGGTTGGGGGGGTTGCTAGGACTGGAAATGGGCTGAGTGGAAGGGAAGGCTTGAACTGCAAATAGCTGATGGGGAGGGGGGCTTGGAATGGAAATGGGCTGAGTGGAAGGGGGCTTGAACTGCAAATAGCCGATGGGAAGAGGGGCTTGGAATGGGCTCTTATGGGAGGGAGCTAGGACAGGAAATGGGCTGATGGAGGGGTTAGGATAGGACTGGGAATTGGGTGTTGGGAGGAGCTAAGATTGGAAATGGGCTGTGGTGGGGTCTTGGATTGAAATGGACTTATGGAGGGGCTATAACTGGAAGTAGGCTCATAGGGGGCTTGGATTGGAAATGGGCTGAGTGGAGGGGAGCTAGGATTTGACATGGGCTGATGGTGGGGCTAGGAAAGGACTAGAAATGGGCTGATGGGAGGCTGGTATTGGCAATGAGCTGATGAAGGGACTCGTATAGGACTGGAAATGGATGGGGGAGCTAGGACTGGAAATGGGCTGATGGGGGGGACTAGAAGGGAGCGGATACTGGGTGGGGCTAGAACTAGAAGGGAGCTGATGTTGGGGGAGATTAGAAGGGGATGGGGCTGGGAGAGTGAAATGGAAAGGGGAAAACTATTTTGTGTGGGAGGGAAGAAAAATCTACAATTGGCCAGGTGTTGGGAGAGTAAGTGGGGATTGAGGATGGAGGGGTAAAATTTGAGTGGATGAAATAGGAATGAGGAAAGAGCAAAAGGAGAAAGATTAGTATGTTAAAACAGATGTAGAGGTAGAATGGAAAAAAAACTAGAAGAGTGAAGAAAGGACAAATGGACAGCAGACGATGGAGAGTTAGCATAAGACACAAAAAAACCAGAAGAAAGTGGCTGGAACAATTGCAACTGAAAAAAAATGCACAAAGGGTACAAAGATATCTCTTTATTTTGAATTTATTAACTGGAATATGTCAGCTCTGGGAAATGTGCATCGTTATCATCGGTGCTTTGTTTAGTACAAGAGGAAATTAATTTATAGTTTTATTTCTACAGTATTGTACATTCCAAGTTTGGCTTTTGGGGTTCCCAGTTTAATTATTGTCTTCCTGTTTCTAAATTGTGATTCCTTGTTTGGTGATGGTCTATGTTCTGCATGTGTAACTGAGCTGAGGTATTCTGTTTATGTAATTCCTATTTGACATTGCCACTTGTTCTCTTTCCCCAGTAGGTCATGTATTGTTATTCTCTGAAATGTATTGGTTTAATATTTGCAGTGTTGCCTTTTGATAGGTATGGTATGGTGTTTTATGAGTCCTTGTAGTGCTGTTAGGATACGGCAGGTTTGCTATGGGTTTAAATGGGTAGTGTTTGTAGTAGTTCCTAATGTGCCTGGTGGTTGGCACTGTATTATAGTAATGTAGAAATCTTTTAGTCTTTCTTTATCCATACACTCATGAAGAAGCATGTTTACTAAAAGTTAGTGTATGGTAACATTATGCAAATATTTATGCAAATGAGGCCCCTTATGCAAATGAGGCCCCGCACCGAGTCTCCGCACATGGCCCCGCACCCACCTTGGGCTGCCCCTGGTTGGATGAATGGACAAGAAGTTCTGAAGCTGATTCTTACTTGTTGGATTCTATGTTCCAGATAGGAGTGGAACCATCTTAGCATGGTATCTCAGAGGCCAGTGCCGTGTAGTCTCTGTAGGAGTTGGTGGTGTGATAAGGAGTCAAAGGCTGAAGAGATGTCCAGGAATATCAGGAGGCAACCTTGGGTTGTGTTCTGTTAGTAGGTTAGTATTGAGTCAAGCAGGGATGCGAGCAGAATTTCCACTCAATGGTTTAGTTTAAATCCATGTTGGTAAGGATCAAGGGGGGCATGGTCATCAATAAACTCTTGGAGTTGGTTTTGTACCAGATTTTCTATTATCTTTGATATGAATGAGATACTTGATATCGGCCTATAGGCCTTTGGAGTGCAGTCTAGCTTGCTTCCTTTTAGAATGAGACAAATTGAACTTCTCTTTAAGGAAGTGGGAAATTTTTCTTGGGATAGAAATGCATCTATTATGATCTGTAGGAAGGGGCTGAGGTGTGCTCTTGTGCTTTTAATCCAGGTTACGGGGCAGGGATCCAAAGCTGAAGTAGTTGTGTTGAGGTTTTTAATGGTAGACTCGATTATTTTCTAGAGATGGGAGAAATAATTCTGACCGTGTGGCCTGAGAGGCAATATTAATGTTTAAATTAATTGGTTGATGAGTGCTGGGAGAACTTGCCTGGTATTTAGAGCAGAAGTGGTCTGCAATGTCCTGTGGAGTAATGTTACCTTGAGGCAGTTGTTTAGTTGGTTCATTCAGGAAGAATTTTGCAATGGTGAAGTGTTCTCTGGGTTTGTTTAATGAACGCATGATGTTGTCACGGTACTTTCTCTCCCATCTTACTGTTTCTTTACAGTATATACATTGCTTTTCTTTGTAAAAGGCATGGGTGATGGGGTCTCTTGAGTATCTCCATTTGTGTTCAAGTTGACAAAGTTCCTTTTGTAACAGGAGGGTTGTTCAGAACCATGGGGCTCTGTTCAGGTGTTTGTTCAAAGCTTTCTTAGGTGGTGCTTGAGCTGCAGTTGCCATAATCTTGTTCCATCCTTCAAACTGAGAGTTGAGGTCTGTGTTTTCAAGCTTAAGCAGTTCTAGTTTAGGGATCTGAGGAAGGACTCGTTATCAAACTTTCTGAATCTTCGGTTTGTAGGAGGTGTTATTGGTGATTTTATTCTATGTTTGGGCAGGGGTAGGGGGTGAAGAGGATGACCGCATGGTCTGACCAGGGTACAGATATTATTGAGTAGGATGTTTGGCTTACATCTGCTGTGATGATTTGAGGCATGAAAATCATGTTCAAGGTGTTTCCTTTGTGAGTTGGAGAGGTAAAGATTTGGGCGAAATGTAGAGCTTTCATAGCTTCTAGGAGGCAGAAGACTGCTTGTGGGGGGCCGAGGATAAGTTCAGGTTGCCAAAGAGGATGAGGGGGTGATGAATATTTGGTGGGGAGCAGCTGCTTCTAATAATGTGGATAGGTCCAGGGTGTCCATGCTAGCAGTAGAGTTAAATTCAATAATGTTGAGTTCTAAGCTGATACCCTGTGCTGGATACCTTGCCAGTAGTTGAGTTTGTGTGTAGTTATTGAGTCAGTTCTCTAGCGTTGAGTGTAATTTCCAGCTTTGTGACTCCCAGTCTAAAGTAGTTGGTGAGGTCTCCTCTTGGTCAATGCCTGAGGGCCCGCCAGGTATGGGTGCACCCAAAATGTTTTAAATTTTAAAGTCCAGACAGTGCGGCCTGATTGGCTTGGTGGTAGGGGGGGAGGGGCTTTACCTTCCCGCTTCCTTCTCTGATGCCGATCAGGGCTGCTGAGCTGTTCCTGATGGTGCTTGAAGTGCTTTAAATTAAAGAGCACATCCCTTCAATCTGTGCCCTTCTCTTCCATTGCCATCTCCAGACTTCGATTTTTCCACCTTGCTGTTCCTTATGCCTGGAACAAATTGAGTCAGTACGTCAGGCTTCATCTCTGGCCCTTTTCAAATTCAGGCTAAAAGCTCACCTCTTCAAGGCTGCTTTTGGATCCTGATCCGTTTAGTCTCCTGTTTACCACCTATATGTTTCCTTACTATTCCCCTAGATATATCCTAATCCACAGTTGTGTTGTCTGTCTTGACTAGACTGTAAGCTCTGATGAGCAGGGACTTTCTCTTACATATCTTTGTATTTAAATATACTTTGTTTCTAAAGTACTTGAACGTGCAGATCTCCGCTGTTGCCTCAACTTTCTCTCTTCTCAAGCTCTTCTGGATCATCTACAATCTGGATTTCGTCCTTTACATTCTACTGAAACTGCTCTTGCCAAAGTCTCCAGTGACCTGTTCATGGCATGTTTACTAAAAGGTGCTACTTGAGTAGCTCGGGATAAGCAAGCTTTACTGGCACTGCACTAAAGGTAGTACAGTGCCCTGCGCTAAAAAAACCAGTGCTGCCCAGAAAGCAAGTGCCTGGAGAAGGCATGGGCTTTCCCACCACAGCACAGCTAGCACAGGCCTCGAAAGCCTACATTGGCGGGGAGCAATTACCATCAGCACAAAGGGTGCCAGTAGATGGTTCCTGGTGGAGGTTTTAACACAGCAAACCATGCTAAATTCAGGGGGATTGGTGTCCCCATCCCCCTGCATCTAGTATGGTGCTCCACATTAATAATGTGACCCAAACCCTGGTTATTAGTATGGGGCTTAGTAAACATGCCCCTAATTCATCTGGCTAACTGGTCCCTGGACAGGGTTGCCTTGCCCTTATTTAAAAGAAAAGCAATAGTTAAGCCTATTCTGGAGAAGGTTTAATGGTTAAGACATAAATTATCTTCAGGACTGGAGACCCATTTCATATCTTCCTGATTGAAAAATTGTTTTATCAACCATGTTTAGGTTACTATAATCTGGGTCGATGCAAGGGTATTAAGTACCCTAGGCAAACATTCCGCTTTACGTCCCCACTCCAAATCATCACAACTCCAGCCCTTTCGTACTTTTAATACTAAACTTTGATTTGTATGTATGTGTTCCTGCTCTTCCTGCAGGTAAATGAATGTGCTGATGCCTCTTTGAGTTTGTGTGGCTGTCAGGATCTATTTTGCTGCCCCTCAGAAGCTGCTGCCCTAGGTGGCTGCCTTGTTTGCCTAATGGTTGGGCAGGTCCTGATTATAGTGATAATGAGATACTACCTCCATGACAGTCAAGATTCCACGAAGGAAAGAGCACACAAGGGCGAGCAGATAAAGTCCTGTATTATGTTTCAGCGTAGCGTTTGTCCGGGAGTACCTCAAAGAGAATATTGCACATATCAATCTCCTAGGGATGAAACCAAAACATAATAAAATGAATTTTCAAATAAATGATTAAATACATTAAAACAGAGAAAATACAACTAATAATGAAATAATTAGATAAAAAGAATGATAAATGATTAAAAAGACAAATAGTGTGTGTTATTATAAACCACAAGCATAAATACACATACTTGTCACTTAAAGACAGACCAAAGCTCTGAATATGGAAGACAGGACCGGTAGAGACCCAAAATCATATATAAAGTGGAAGAGAGGTCAAAGTGCATCATAACCTGTGCGCACAAACACATTAAAGCACAATTCTCTATAAAGGACGACATAATAAAACAAAATTTTAAAAACTAAAAACAGTTAAAGTAATACAACTTTAAATATGATGTAGTAAAAGTTAAAATCAAAAGGTAAAAAACCACCACTGAACTAAATTGCCACAATTTTTATACTTTTTTTGCCTAAGTACACATAAAAACTGACCACTGGGGCAAAAAACTGTTTTAAGCCGGAAAAAATATATATGAACACTGGGCTCACCTAATAAAAAAAAAAATTAAGTCAAAAATGATAACTGAAAGAAGCAATATGTTAAGAAAAAGACGTATATAAAGAAAATGACACCCAAAGAGAGAAAGAACCATCTATGTGAAACCTTTTCTACTGTAAAGCAAACAGTGGGCTGGCAGAGCCCCATATCATATGGGTAAGCTATTGTAAACAGCTGATATAAAAGATATTCATTTTTAATACCAGCCAAAGGACATTACGATTCTAAACATAATTATATCAATTGTGAAATCGGCATAGAGTAAACAGCACTCCAGGTTTCATAGTCCAAAGATATCAGACCAAAACAGGCAGAAGGAAGCAGATAACCAAACAGGAAATGTTTCAAAAATACCACAGCAAGTGTATGTGATGATGAAAAGACATTACCAGACTCCAAACCTGCCAGCTATCTGCAAGGTTCTATAAATGTAAAAAGCAAACATTTGCCTGAAAATGCCAGCAGCAGAGAGCACCAGGATTGAGTGCAAATCTCGTTAGATGCTGACCTCTGAACCCTTTCAACGTCTGAGAGACCGCCAAAAGTGTGGTCCAATCAGACAGAACTGAACACAATAGCTTAGTGACACAACTATGTGTCATGATGACATTTCAGATCCTACTATTAGTTGGATTTATAAGAAGATAATAATAAAAGGTTCAAAGAATTCAGGTATAATTATATTTGAAATGGAACTGCTGCAAAAGACATGTGATACACAAATGAACATTTAAGCAGAAAATTACAGCGTGTGACTACATAATAGTCACAGAGCAACTAAACAGCCTCACAGCATTACTGAAAGCTAAAATAATGAGGAGCCCGCATTGGACAATAGCAACATTAATCAACCAACCGGGCAATCAGATCCAGAGAGCATGTATAAATTGCAAAAGGGGAGAATGTGTGAATGTCCAACTAATACGATAAACAAAGTAAGTGTTGGCCATGCACGCCTGCTAGCAGAAGATATTTATACGAGGTGTGACAAAAAAGAAATGAGACAGTCCCATAAATGTTTTATTACAAAATCTACAGAGAAATTACGCATTGTCCCCTTTAAAGTAATCCCCTCCAGAGTTAATGCACTTCTGCATTCGCTTCTGCCACGTACGGAAGCACTCGGTAAAGTCCTCCTCCTTGAGGTCCCTCAGCTCCCTCATCACAGTGGCCTCGATTCTCTTCTACAGAGGCAAAATGAGTTGCTTTGAGCACAGTCTTCAGCCTGGGGAAGAGCCAGAAGTCACACGGTGTGAGATCTGGGAAATAAGGAAGGGAGGAAGGATCTATTTTGCTGTTGATTATTGCTGCCCCTCAGAAGCTGCTGCCCTAGGTGGCTGCCTTGTTTGCCTAATGGTTGAGCAGGCCCTGATTATAGTGATAATGGGATACTACCTCCATGACAGTCAAAATTCCACAAAGTACATGGGACTAAAACCTCTATAGTTAGGGATATAATCATGACTGCTGACAAGGGACAGGATTCCCTATTGATTCTGCTCAGTTTAACTGTAGTGTTAGTCATACATGATTTGCAGCATCAATCTCCAAGATTTAGGAATGTCAGGTGTGATGTTAATCTGGTTTAGACTGCCATTCTCTCACCTCTTTTATTTAATATATTTTTAGGGCCAGTCATGCCCATGTCTGAAAACATTGATTACAAGTGTCACATTTATTTTATTTATTTAGACGTTTTTCTATACCGCGCTCTTTATTATCAGTGCGGTTTACAGATAACAATTTGACTCTAAGGCAAGAGCAGAGCTGCCCTGAGTTTACATATAACAGGGAAGATAACATGGAGTTGAACTGGGGGAACTATGTACATTTAAGCAGTGAAAGATGAGGATAGGTGGCTATTTACAATAATGCACATCTGTAAGCTGGATTTAGTCCAACTGATTGTTTATAATACCTTCAGGTATATATTCCCATATTTCTGAAAATGCATATTCTAGAGCTACTAGAGCTCATATTATTACTGACGTGGCTTAATATCTAAAGCTCTACTAGATTAATATTGTGTAATATTAAATTTGTGCAAACAGCATATAGGCGGTGGTTTGTTTAGACAGAAGCTCCGTGGAACAAATGGAAAAAATCAATCTGTGTTTAGTAACTTTCTCCTAGTGATTTGAAGAATGCCATGTAAAGCTTAATTCAGAAAAATTGAAATGCGTGACAACTTGGGATTCCAACCTGATGACACAACAATAACAGATTGTAGTTTGGGGATTTAATTGGATAATAAATTACATTTTGAGAAGTAGATTTCTACGCTGATTTGATTGTTTCACTAGTTTTCACTGATTGCGATGTGTGGAAACATTTTTTCAGAACCTGATTTTGTCCAGCTGGTGCAAGCTCTGATTAATCAGCTAAACTACTATAACTGTCTTTAGTCTAGTTTGCATAAGAAACAACTGAGGCATATGCAACTAGTCCAAAGGACTGGTACTAAGCTGCCCGAGCATATAACTCCCATTTTTATTTATTTAGTTGCCAACTTTCTATACTGCTGTACCTACCAGTCACAGCGGTGTATAGGGACCAAGTAGAACCAGTATAACATTACATGGAACGTGAGTAAATGAATTAAATTTTAACAGGTAACTAGTGGTTATAACGTGTGAACAGGGGCAACGTAATGACAGGGATAGGCATTAACATTTAACGTTTAACATTTAACAAAGCAGGCAATAATGAGAGAAAGTTCTGATATTTAGTACAAAAGTACAGAGGTAACAGCGAGGGGAGCAGGGAACATAGTGAGAGCTCTGGAGGGTGGGAAGGATTGGTGAGAGCTGTTGGATCCAGGAAGAGGTGGGTTTTTAGTTTGCGACGAAATCCCCCATTGTCCGTCAGTGATTGTATTTCTGGGGTGAGGGAGTTCCAGATAATGGGGGCATAGAAAGAGAAGGCTGTGCTGGAGGTAGAGAGGTTGGAGCAAGAGAACGAGGCTGAAACCGATAAAAAGGCAGTGGCTGGCTTTTCTCCTTGAACTGCTGAGTTCATGGATGAGAGGCCGAAGGATATCCGCTGAAAGGCTCTAGAGGTCTTAAAGATGGTCAGGGAGACTTTGTATTTAACTCTCATATAGATGGGTAGCCATTGTAGCTACCTTAGCACTGGGGTAACATGTGCTTGTTGACTAGTACCTGTGATTATTCTGGCAGCTGTGTGCTGTATGAGTTGTAAGTGGACTAAAGTAGCTTTTGTGAGCCCCTGGTATAATATGTTTACATAGTCAAATATCAGAGTGATGAGGGCTCGACAGATGTTTCCAAAGTCGTTTAGTTCCAATAGTGGATTAAGGTTTTGGACTGTTTTCATTTGGAAATGTGCCGCTTTGGTAACTTGTTTGATGTGAGCGTGGAAGTTCATGTTTTGATCGAGTATTATGCCGAGGTACTTTACTTGCTTTTTTATTTGCAGAGTTAAGTTGGCTAAATTGAATGTGGATGGTGGTGAGAAAGTGAGGTTCTTGGTTATGTAGAGGACATCTGATTTGTTAGGGTTAATATGCATATTGTGATGGTTGAGCCATTGTATGACAGCTTCAAGGTATTGACTTATTATGGAGTAGTCAAGGTTGTTAATGGCGAATGGTGTGTAGATTAAAATGTTATTGGCATATAGATGATAGATATTATGAATCTGGATTATTTTGCATAGCGGTTGGATGAAAATGTTGAAAAGCAAGGAGGATAGTGCAGAGTCCTGAGGTAAACCCTGAAGTAGTCTGAACAGTTGGAGGTGTCCGCTCCAATTTTTACTTGTTGGAATTGGTCAACCAGGTAGGACTGGAACCACTGTAGTTTTGTTTCTCTGAGTCCAATTGCATGGAGATGTGAAGTGAGGTGCTCATGGATGACAGAGTCAAAGACTGCAGAAATGTTGATGAAAATGAAACCTTGTGTTCTTTTTTTCTGTACCGTTGATTAGTGTATCTAAGAGGGAGGTCAGTGGGTTTCCGTACTGTGGAAGGGTTTGAAGCCATGTTGATATTTGTCGAGGGGGGCATAGGCGTCCACATAGACCTGTGTTTGGAGCTGCACTGTTTTTTTTATGATTTTGGCAAGGGACGAGATATTGCTCATGGCTCTGTAGGAGGACAATGATGTGTCAGCTGCAGGAATTTTAAGTAAAGGTCTGATGGAGGCTTGCTTGAGGACTGTTGGCATGTAGCCTAGTGATAGTGAAGCCTGTACAATGGGTAGAATGGTTGGGATGAGCTCTTGGTCATGTTGATCCAGGAGAAAGGGCAGAGGTCAAGTGAAGAGAGAGTGTTGAGGTTTGAAATAGTATTTTCTAGTTGCTGGATGGACAACAGACTGAATGTTGACCAGGTTTGGCTGCTTGGGGCAATTGAGGAGGAGGTGGAGAGCCACGATGTTCTGGCGGTGGATGATGCTTAGATTGCAGAAATTGTGCCATGTTGGCTGGTAGCAGTGTGATATCAAGACTTGTTGGCAGTTGGGTTTTTGAGTAGGTTCATGGCTATGTCAAATAGTTTTTTTGGCAGGTTGAGGGAGGATTTAATTAGGTTGGTATGGTATTCCTTTTTTCTTCAGGAGGGTGAGTGAGAAGTATTCAGACTGGGTTATTATGTATGCTGAGTGGTTGGATGGATCCTTGTGGAGTCTCCATTTGTGCTCTAGTTGTCTGAGCTTAGGGTTTTGAGCATGGGTATGAACCAGGGTACGTGGTGTGATCTTTTTATCCCAGTTGCGCTGTTGGGTGTAGTAGCATAGAATGATATGCAGTTGTTCCATTCAGATACAGAGGAGTCAAAGTTGGTTGGGTCAACTTAAATCATAGGATGTTGGTAATGAAGGAGTCTGTCAAACATGTGAAGCATCTGTTTGTGAGGTGTATGGGCTTTTTAGGTGGGTGCATTGGAGAGGTTTGTTAGGAAGAAGGTGAGCATGTTATGGTCAGACCAAGGCACTGGGGTGTTCTGGGTCATTGAGGAAAGATGTTGGTTTTGCCAGGTGGCTGGGGTAAATATCAGGTCTAGGATTCCCCCGTTGGAGTGAGTTGATTCTGAGATGATTTGTCTGAGCTGGAGTATTTCCACTCTTGGAGGAAAGGTAAGGAGGATTTTTTAGATAAGGTAAGTAGGTTGAGGTCACCCAGAAGAATGAACCATTTGTTTTTGTGGCTGTTGGAACATGCTTCTTTGATTAGTGGTGAGAGGTCGCTGGATCCTACTGTTGGTGATGTGTATGTAAGGCAGACTGATAGATGGGTGTTGGATATGTGATAATGTCCAAGTCGTTAGAGCTGGACTTGGTCATTTTAAATTGGAGGTTCTCCTCGGCGATTATAAGTATGCCTCCTCACTTTTCAGTTGTCCTGGGGTAGTTGAAGAACTGGTAGGAGGGGATAGCGAGTTGATTTAAAAAGACCATGTTGGATTCCTTGAGCCATGATTCTGTTATGCATAGTACAGTGCATTGCAAAAGTATTCATCCCCTTTGTGTTTGTCCTGTTTTGTTGCATTACAACTTGGAATTAAAATGGAGTTTTGGGGCTTAGCACCATGTGATTATATACAACATGCCTATGACTTTGAAGGTGCAAAAAATCCTCTATTGTGACATAAACAATAATTAAGACAAAAAAAAAACTGAAAGGAGTGTGCGTATGTATTCATCCTCCAAAGTCAGTATGTTGTAGAGCCACCTTTTGCTGCAATTACAGCTGCAAGTCTCCTGGGGTATGTCTCTATTAGCTTAGCACATCTAGCCACTGGGATTTTCACCCATTCCTCAAGGCAAAACTGTTCCAACACCTTCAAGTTAGATGTTGCATTGGTGTATAGCAATCTTCAAGTCATGCCACAGATTCTCAATTGGATTGAGGTCTGGATTTTGATTAGGCCATTCCAAGACATTCAAATGTTTCCCTTTAAACCAGCTTTAGCAGTATGTTTAGGGTCATTGTCCTGCTGAAGGTGAACCTTCGTCCCAGTCTCAAATCTCTGGCAGACTGAAACAGGTTTTCCTCAAGAATTGTCCCATATTTAGTGCCATCCATCATTCCTTCAATCCTGACCAGTTTTCCTGTTCCTGCCAATGAAAAACATCCTCAAAGCATGATGCTGCCACCACCACCATGTTTCACTGTGAGAATGGTGTTCTCGGGTTGATGGGAAGTGTTGGGTTTGCGCCACATATGGCGTTTCCCAAGATGGCCAAAAAGTTCAATTTTCATCTCATCTGACCAGAGAACCTTCTTTCATGTGTTTTGGGGGTCCTCCACATGCTGTTGTGCAAACTCCAAACGTGTTTTCTTATTTCTTTCTTTAAGCAATGGCTTTTTTCTGGCCATCATGTGGAGTGTATGGCTTAAAGTGGTCCTATGGACGATATTCCCATCTCCACTGTGGATCTTTGCAGCTCCTTCAGTGTTATCCTTGGTGTCTTTGTAGCATCTCTGATTAATGCCCTCCTTGCCCGGTCTGAGTTTTGGTGGGAGTCCTTCTCTTGTCAGGTTTGTAGTGCTGCCATATTCTTTATATTTTGTTATAATGTCTTTAATGGTTCTCCGTGGGATATTCAGAATTGGGGATATTTTTTACTAACCCGACCCTGATCTATACTTCTCCACAACTTTGTCTCTGACCTGTTTGGTGTGCTCCTAGGTCTTTATGTTGCTTGCTTAGTGGTGTTGCAGAGTCAGGGGCCGTTCAGAACAAGTATATTTATACAGGCATCATGTGACACTGATTGCACTCAGGTGGACACTAAACAACTAATTATGTGACTTCTGAGGTTAATTGGTTGGATCACATCTTATTTAGGGGTTTCATAGCAAAAGGGATGAATACATATGCACTCAGAACTTTTCAGTTTTTACTTGTGTTTTTTTATATATATATACAAGGTATTTTATTGTCATTTCACTTCTCCAATCTGGACTATATTGTTAGGTACATTACCTAACATCCACATGAGCCTCCATAATCATTCCAGGTTGTACGTCATGCAACAAAACAGGACAAACACCAAGGGGATAAATACTTTCACAAGCCACTGTATGTAAATGTGATTTTCCTTAATGTAGTCAACCAGGATAGGGATTTTGTTGCGGATGGATCGTGTGTTGATGAGGGCACACTTGAGTGGTTGAATAGAAGGTCAATCAGTAGGGGAAGTGGAAAATCCGGGGATGGTTGAATTTTGATTAGGTTGTAAGCATTTCTGTTTTGAGGTTTGTGGAGGAGGGGATGGAGTCTGATGTTTTTGTTTGGGTGCTGTATGATGGGAATGATGGAAGGTGTAGTGAGTGCAGATGTTTGTGTTATTGTATGAACAGCAAGGGGCAGTATGATGAGATACAAAGCGAGGTAGAGCATGTTAAGTATAGGTGGTGTAGTCGGGGTAACGGGTACTAGGGGGAGCTGTTGATGGACCTAGTAGTCCAGTATTCTGAGCGTAAATGATACTTACATGGGGCTATGGCAGAAGTTGTCAGGAGGCTTCTGTGATTGTTCGTAGTAAAGCAAATGTGGACCCAAGAGTTACAATGGCTACTGTAGCTACATTTAATGGGTGTGGTACTCTGTGGTCCCACTGAAAGGGTGCGGGCTCACCATGCATGAGTGCGCCTCACAGTACTTTAAATTTAATGTTCTTTGCTGCGGCCACTGGTTGGAGGAGCAAGGAGGAGCTTATCTCCTTGCTCTCTGCCGCTGCAGCAAGCTTTTTCTCTTCACTCGTGGACAGTATAAAACTGAATTAAGTTTAAAGCAGAGGAAGTTTAAAGTGGTTCTCCGTCTACGTTTGAGATTTATTTTGTATTATGTGATCTCATTTGTAATTTTGTCTAACTTTATAGGTGCGTTAGCTCAGTGAGGAACACAGGCCACAATGAGGGCAGTAATCAGTCATCCGGGACTGAGGCAGGGGCATAAGTATGGTGAAAGTGAGGCAGGTCGATAAAATAGGGAGCAGATGACAAGGCTAACAAATGGAAAGAAGCAAAGGGTAGGAGAGATTCAGTTGCTAGACAGATGAGCATTGAGCTGCTTTTAATGGCATGTTCACTGAAGTGTGCTACCAGAGTAGCACATGGTGAGTGCACAGTTTTGGACTTAGTGGCCTGCATTAACCATGCTTTGTGCACGTAGGGAATGCAGCCTGGTCTGCAAACTACTGTGCGGCTTTTGTCTGCTTACTGCAGGGGGTCAGACATATGTACATGCCCACCTGCAGTCAGACTGAAGCCCTGTGAGTGTAACGCGGACCATACGCATGCTACCATTGCAGGGCTTAGTAAACCTGCCCCATAGTGGAGGAGTAAACTGGGTTGATTGGATTATGGAAATGGTCTAAAGGACGGGAAGGGAGAGGCAGCAGAAAAAAGATTGCAGAATGAGTCAGATTACCCCCCTCCACACTTTCCAGTTATGTCATTTTGCCTACTCTTCATATCCCTGGGAAAAGAAGAGAGGTGTGTGTAGGCCTTCAAGGAATAGGAAGAAGAATGGGCTGAGCACTAACAGTGGGAGTGATGGCCTAGGAAGATGCATAGCATGGGATGTCTGGTGCATGAAAAGGAGGCAGGTATTAAATAAGCAATATTCCTACCCAGTGCACTTTTGGAAGAAAACAAATGAAAGATGCTGAGACATGGGGAGTGGTTTACTTTCACAGCCAGGATTGCTTTAAATGGCACCCGAGTCTGCCATTTTGGCCAAAACACTGTGTCAAGGGGAATTAATAGCTGCAAAATCCAAGCAATTCTGAAACGAAAATGAACCAAACTTAGGGATACATTTACTAATGTGTGCTAAGCAGTTTGTGCCATTTAATGTGATCTAACCATTAGCATCGTTCATGCAACGGCTACTGCATACTGAAAACAGCCACTACATTAAAAGTCCAAAGCTAAGTGCTTGCCGAGGTATGGGGCAGGAAAAGGGCACTAACTTCGCATGTGGTAAGCACCCAAAATGAGCAGAGGTGGCATACTCCTGTGCTGTTGGGGGCATGCCCAGCATGTCCTCCTGCAGTTACCGGAGGGAGACGCATCTCATCTTGCTAACTGGTCAGCACAACTAACTCAGATGTAGTTGCCACTGAGGAGAGGGTAAGCATGTCTTTGCTAATGGCAGCAATCATGGTTAGCGCATGCCAATGATGACCACGATAACCGCAATGTGCCTTCAGTGCCTATACTCTACCCCTAACCTGCCCAGTCTCTACCCTTTCCTGTGCTAAGATTTAGGGGCATGTCTACTAAAGGGCGTTCTGCTACTGCTGGGCTAACACTGATTTACTGCCTGGCAGTAGCAGGTAATCTGCAAGAAAATCAGATATCGCAGGCATGATTGGGTGATTGGGGTGGTGAGTAGGCAGCACTATTTTTGGCAGCCACTTCAAGAGGTGGCGTTTATCTGTACCTGCAATCTGTCAGCATGGCATCACACACACACCCACTACCCCAGATCGGGCTCCCCTGAAGCAACAGTATTGTCGGGGCTGCAGATGTAAATATCTGCAGCACCCACAATATAAAAAAACCTTGCTTACCCTCCTCCCGTTTAGCACTGACCCCAGCTCCCGATCCCCATTGTGAGCTGTCTGGGAGGCGATTGGTATAACCCTAGACCAAAATCAAAGCCCAGCTATCCAGTAAGGTAGCCAAAGGGCCCCCTTCCCATCCTTAACAAAACAGTTGAGGTCCTTCCCCTGCTCCCCCCCCCTCAATTAAAACCATGAGTCCTGGCTTTTACCACACTGCTCTGCACTAACCATTAGCTCAGTTTAGTAAACATGCCCCTAAATGCATGCTCGATTAATTTAATGCACGTTAATCAACTTAACATGTGCTAATTATTAGACTAGCGCACATTAAAAAGTTATATTGCATGTTAACATATTTTTATTAAAACAATTCAAATTAACTGATATTTCTGCCTGTGCACATCCTTATGGCATAGCATTAAAAAAAACATTTTGATATTTAAAATCTTTTGTTAGTTAAAATAAATGCTGAATAATATTTCTTACTGTTCATATTTGCTACTTATTTTTCAGAAACTTGAACCATCATGTATCGTGGCTCAGCTGTTCAGGAATTTCTAAGGCAGGCTTTATTCCTAGATAGCCAGGACGATCACTGCACTAGTGTAAGTATCCATGACAGGAGCAAGATATGAAAATTAAGGGAGTTTGAAAGTAAATGTTTTACACCAGTTAATTATTTTGTACAGGAACAATAAATGCAGTTCTGAGGATTGTGTTGACAATACCCATAATGACAACTGATCTGCTGAATGTATTGCTGGAAGGTGTGGTCAAGAATAACTGTGTAGTTGGGATTAAAACATGCTTGGATATGTTTCTGGAGGATCGATCCATTAACAGTAATTTGACAAGCTAACCTGGAGATTGCCATCTATTACTTCTTGAAGTGACTCACAAAGAATGGATTTCCACATTAGAATCTGCCAGATATTTCCTAAATTGACCACTGGATGCTGGACTTAGTGGACCATTGATCTTTATTTTATTTTATTTAACGCTTTTCTATACCACGCTCTTTAAAATCAGTGCGGTTTACAAATAACATTTTCGTACAAAGCAGGGGGAGCCTGCTTCGTACTTACATTGAACGGGTAATATAACTTGGATTTAGAACTGGGGTAACTATATATAGTAAAAGCAGGATGTCACTGAGCAGTTGTAGCGACATGGCGTGCCCTAAGAACTATGTACAGGGTTGTAAGTTATTTACAGGATTGTCAATTATTTACAATTAGATGGTTGGACTGATGATCTAACCTTGTTTGCCACTTCCTTACATCCTTATGAGTGCTTGTCAAATTACTGTTAATGGATCGATCCTCCAAAAACATATCCAAGCATGTTTTAATCCCAACTACACAATTATTTACAATTAGATGGTTGGACTGATGATCTGACCTAGTTTGGCATTACTTAAGCCCTTATGACACTAACTAGGTTATCAGAAACATTAAACACACAAATTGCTCTGTTTCTTACATAAGAACATAAGATATGTCATACTGGGTCAGACCAAGGAGCCATCAAGTCCAATATCCTGTTTCCACAGTGACCAATCCAATTCACAAGTATCTGTCAGGTTTTCATATGGTAGAAAGATTCCATCCTACTTGACTGATGAGTAAGCAATGGCGTTTCCCAGTCCTCGTAATAATGGTTTATGGACTTTTCCTCCAGAAACTTGTCCAAACCTTTTAAATCCAGCTACATGAACGGCTTTTACTACATCCTCTGGTAACGAATTCCAGAGTTAGATTACATGTTGAGTGAAAAAATATTTTCTCAGATTAGTTTTAGGGGTATGTTTACTAAACCGGGCTAACGGTTAACCCGGGCTATCTGACACTAGGGGGCATGTTTACTAAACACCATTGCTGTGCGGGTTCCCGTTAGTGTGCTGGTGCCATATAAGGAGTGGGCGGGCCAGGCAGAAAAAAGAAAAAAACCAGACCGTACATGTGTGCGGCGCGCTAATGTGCGGGGCCCACATTAGCGCGTGGGAAGGCTAAGTGGGGCGCTGCTGCATAACCAACCAACAGAGCCGTAGTACAACAGTGAAGACACTGACCTATGGTGCAGGGGCCAGGGGTTCAAACCCCCATTGCGCTCAATGAAAAAGACCAGCTGAGGCATCAACCTTTATGGGCAAAAGTGGTGTAGGAGGTATATTGATTATGGGCGGCAGAAGGCGGCGCACTCTGTTTTTTATACGGCATGGGGCGGCGCACTGTTTATTGAGGGCGGCAGATGGTGGCGCACTGATAAAATGGGGCAACAGAAGGCGGCGAGCCTGTGGGCAGAAGGCGTCGCGCTGATGTGTGAGGGGGCAGCCCAATAGTGGGAGGGATAAGTGGCGTGCTGATGTGCATTTAACAGGAATGGAGCCATAGCACAATGGTGAAGACACTGACCACTCATGCAGGCATCATGGGTTCAATTCCCCACAGTGCCCATTGAAGACAGCTGGTTGGGGCATGCCCATGTTGGGCCGTATAAGGCGGCGCACTGTTAATGTTACGCGGCAGAAGGTGGCGCACTGCTAATTTTGTGCACCACAAGACGGCGCGCCAATGGCTACAAGGCTGCGCGCTGCTGCTCAAGCACAGGAACAGAGCCACAGCACACTGGTTGTGACACTGACCAATGGGACAGGGACCAGGGGTTCAATCCCTCACAATGCCCATTGAAAAAGACTAGCAGAGGCAGTATGTTTTATGTTGTGGAGTGCTGTAGGAGGCCCACTAATTTTATTTTGTGATAACAACTAGAAAACGCACGCTCACAGCATGTTAACATAAGGCAGCCCATAAGGCACATGTGACAGTGCACCGTCCGCCAAGGCACCCTAGAATGTCCCCTATAGGGCAGCATGTATGTTGCGACACAGGATAATGTATAGTGCACCCTATATGGATGGCAACCATAAAGTGCCCTATACGGCGCCCCATAAAGCACCCTCAGAGGCACCTTATGGGTACAGTACGCTCAGTGTGTTATTGCTTGCAGCAACATATGTACAGTAAATTAAAAAGGTGCTGTGGACACCCCTATCACAGAACCACACTGTGGGTTTGAAGCCATGACCTCTGGCTGCACAGGCAGTGACGTAACCATTGGGCTACAGCTCCATAGCTGTAAGCAAGCCCCTGGCTGGCTGCAGATAGCCTGCACGTCACCTCACAGACAGTCTGCCGGTGTAAACAAGATAGGGTTAGGCCACACGTACCCATGATGCACTGCACATGCAAATTAGCTGTCCACAGATGGACACAAGATGGGGAATGCACCCCCACAGCACCTCAGCTCTGTTGGGGGAGGTGACCGGGTGCACCCACACAGCACCTCGGCCTGGTAGGGGGCACTGACCGGGTGTTTTACTGGCACAGAGTAGCTACACACCGTTACATCGTGCGGGTTCTGTGCTCACCCTGAGTGTGCAATGAGGCACCCAGGACCAGGTCCACAACACCTTCCATGGCTGATGGAGGCCAAGTGGGAGTTCTAAAGCAGTGTTAATGTGTAAGATAGCTAGTTCCTGCACAAACACCATGGATATCCCAGTCAGGCATAGTCTTTCTCCCCCCCCCCCAGCAAACATGGTCCCCCATCAAGAGATCCACACTCTACTTCCCTGCAAAGGTGGCAGTAGAGGGCAACATCAACCCCAGTCCTGCTGAGGCACAAACACCACCACATAGCCATAACACAATAGCAGACAGACATAGGACCAGGAGAAGGTAAGCTGCACCCCACCACCAGATATTTCCCTGCAGCAAGCCAACAGCCACTGCACCCTGCAAGCCATTCTAGCAAGACACATACCTGCTACAAACAGTCTGCTGGTTAGTCCATAGTGCATGTTCCCAATGGAGACACATGCACCCAGAACTGGTCTGCCAACATACACAGCAAGCAGATAACTCAGTGACTGGGCCCCAAACAGAAACCCATATCTATCACATGAGAGAAATACTGTATAGCACTATGGGGGTGCCTAACCATGCTGTGGTCTCCCAGAAGGACATGCTTTGGCCACCCTGTCCGTGTAGGTGGTGGCCGGACACTACAATGTCCCTGCCAGTGCCCTATGCCCGGTGCAGATGCATCCTGGCCACACCACCCTGTCCTGGCTATACCCATGGTACCTTGCACCTCATTATGCACATTGGCAGGCCAATACTGGCAACAGTGCTGGCAGTGTGGGCTGTGGAAGGGGCTTGCAGTCAACACCCACTGTATAGACAGACACACACTTCCACACCTATGCCATCATGGTGCTACTATTGGGAGGTAATTAGCCTTGCCCACCAAACCGGTCCTGAGCACGGCAAGGCATGGATATGGTACGCAGTACAGCTGGGGGTCACTCCCCAGGGTGGTAAACACCATCAGAGGCCAGGCCTGGAGCACGCACCGCAAACACCTAACAGATTGTTCGGATGGGGTCAACTAGTAGTATGTGTGTAACGTATGGATATCTAGCTGCCTGTGCTCCTAGCAAACGTCTCAGAGCTGTGTACCGTATACCTCAGGTGTAGGGTGACATTGGTAAGTTATGCAAGTGCTAGTTTTGGGGGATGCATGCAGGGTCCAATGGTCTGCCTCTCCAGGAGACATTGGCCAATGAGGCCTGTGGGTGTGGGTGTGGGTGTGTCTGGCCTTGATGGCTGCTGCTTTACGGCACAGATTCCCAACTCCAGTCCAGGTTTGCATCACACTGTTCTGGTTTTCCTGCTGTCCCTCATGGATATGCATGAGCTACATCTACATACCATGGGTGTGGTGCATAGATATACAGCACAGGCATTTGTATGAGTGGCATCATGGAGCCTGACTGGTGCGTGCCCCACCAGGACTGCATTTGGGTGATTCTGCTCTGGGTACTGGCCCTGTTCATGGTGTCTGTGCTCAGTGGGGTAAAAGATAGATGTATTGCCATTGCATATGTCCTTGCCAGGAAAGGTGTGCCCTTACTATCACTGTTTAATTGGGGGAAAAATATGTGGGCAAGATTGGCAGTTGCCCCAGTTGGGCTTTGAACCTGTGACCTTCTGCTCTTGCATGCAGTGTCTGTGTGTTTGTACCTCAGCAGGACTGGGGTTGATGTTGCCCTCTACTGCCACCTTTGCAGGGAGGTAGAGTGTGGATCACTTGATGGGGGACCATGTTTGCTGCTGGGCTGTGCCTGACTGGGATATCCATGGTGTTTGTGCAGGAACTAGCTATCTTACACATTAACACTGCTTTGGAACTCCCACTTGGCTTCCATCAGCCATGGAAGGTGTTGTGGACCTGGTCCTGGGCGCCTCATTGCACACTCAGGGTGAGCACAGAACCCGCTCATTAAATAACATAATGGTGATAATCAACTGGTCAAGATGACTAATGTCATATGTGGAATGCATTCATATAAAAGTCCTTGGATTTAATTTCCGCCACAACCATATTCTCTTCCTTGCTGCTCAACATGTTAATAAACATTTCACAATAGTCAATGAGAGGTAAAGAGGATTACTTTTGCATTTGTTATCATACTTTTCAGTGTGTGCAGCTAAGAATTGGTCATACGCTATAAGCTCAAGCAACTTGAGGTAGTTCCCATTTGATTAGGGAATTGTATCTTTCTATACTTTCCAGAGGATGCCCTACCATGATCAGAAGCTGTGTTTAACTACAGCAATGACCCTATATAATGCTGACAATGGGAGCCAGGATATTTGATCACATTATGAGTCAATCTGAATTAACTGGAGTCTATCTAATAGCAAAAAAAAAAGAAAAGAAAACTGGAGTTCATCCCTTGACCATGTTATAAGTAATCCCGCATTATATTGAACCATCCTATAAAGAGTCTACATTGGATTTGTTTATGACCCAGATGTTTGTTTTCTAATGTGCATCAATGTGGCCTTCTATACATCATCTTTTAATAAATAACTTTTCCATTATTTGCTATTAATCCCTGGTCTCATGCTGAGAATTGCTATGAGTTATTTCCAATTTCTGAATCCAGTACCTGACGCAGAAAACTGCTAGTGTGTCCTGTAGACATGTCTCTTTTCCCCAAAGGATGAAAAGGCCCTGACGAAACTTCCAGTAGAGGAGTCAGTAATAAAAACAATGATGGAATTCAAGCAAGCTCAGGACAGAGTAGCAATAAGGACGAACAGTGTGGGGAGGAGAGAGGCAGGAAAAGAAATGGGGGAGGGGAGATGCCTAGATATGGAAACAAGTGCTTATCTAGTTAAAATGGTAGAGGATCAAAAGTAGGACATGAAGCAACCTGCACGGTAGGAGCCGGTAGGACTGCATTATGCCCTCAGCAAAGAGGAAGGATGAGAGAATAGAGCAGAGGAAGACTTTGGTATGCTTCCAGAGTATACCAAGGAAGATGTCAGGTTGCCTGGTATGGAAGCAGGATGGCTTGGTTACACTTCCCAGCTTACAGTAAAAAGGTTGATAAGTGGCTTCTTGCTTGTAGAGCTGCTGCCTAGGAGATTTCCCTCAATATAGACAACAGTAGCAAGAGCAAGGAAATGTGATAGCCAGAGCTAGAGTAATGCAGACAGGCTTGACTTTGCAAATTCTGCTCTGCAGACATCAACTCTAAATGAAATACCTTCCTGGAACCATGGCTCTGTTTCCATCCTCAACTGAAGGGAAATATCAAGTTCTAAATCGGGATTCTTTTCCATTCAATGGAACTTGGCAATAGGTTTTGGATGCCCAATGGTTTTGAGGTAGCTTACCTTAGTGAGCTGCTGCAGCACTAAATGGACGCTCCTAACCAAAAGGACAATCCAATAAGCAGTGCATTAAGAATTTACACTGAAAATCAGAGCAGGCTCTGAACACATGGTAAAAGTAACCCCACTTTACCCCTCCTAAGGTAAACTAATGTTGAGCAAACTACTGTGGCATTTAAAAAAGTGTGCAGGCAGAAAAATGTGCACACAAAACCACAGAAAAATACAGTTTTCTCTATCAGACCTTTCTGCACACAGATATTAATTTATTCACTGTCACTCAACAATGAGTATTCCCTTATCAGCGAAATAGTCACCATTCAGTATTGAAAACAGTACAAGGATCAGTCCCTTCACTGACTAAGGACCAATCATTGCTAGCGTGCAGTGATAAATGAATATTGAGTGTGGCTACAACAACACTTTATATTCAGCCCCCCTCCCCCCCGATGCTCAGTTCGGCAAGCACTTTGTTTTTTAATATATTGGGGTATGGAAGGGGAATTCACTTGGCCAACTACATTTTTTAAGATATTTAGGGTTGGAATGGAGTCCAATCAGCCATTATATTGTTTAATATATTGGAAGTTGGAAGGGACAATTTCTTGCTTACCTACTTAGAGAGGTAGGTGAGCAAGAAGAAGACTCAGGGAAATCATGCCAGCATATGAAGCTGGCACACCACCTGACCCTAACATTGCACTTTATTTCAGACCAGAAGTTAAATGTCAAAGTGAGAAACTATGCATTAAGCCTTTGGAGTTTGTACACAATATTTTGCATTAATGACATATAGTTAATGCTATTATTATAAGATTTATGGTCCCTTTTACTAAAGCCTGCTAAGAATTTACCATTAACATGCCAATTTCATGCCTGTTAATGGCAAAGGCTGCACATTAGCTGTCAGGGGTGTGTTCAGTATGTCCCCAGCAGCTAAAGTGCGAAGGGTTTCCTAATGTGCACTCCACTATGTCGGGTTCACTTAACTCCTATAAAGGAATCATTAGGTAAACCTACCTTAAAAGCTGCATTGCCGCTGAGCATGCGGCAATTGCCCTGGCACCAGCAGTAATGCCCTCTGCATACCAACTCATTCCCTGCCCCATCCCATGATCACTGATTAACAATTATTTTAGCATAGGAAGGCAGACACTATATCTCCCGTCAGTGTTCTTGACTGCCTGTAGCCGAATGTTAAAACACCCACTAACCTGCATGGTTTTAGCAAAAAAGGTCCTTAGTGGTCCTTCTGCTAAAGTATGGTAGGATTTTGCACTTACCATGTGTTTAGTGCTAAAGCTAATGTCTGGTAAATGCAAACCCTCTGTGTTAATTGTCAGGGGTGTGGCCAGCATATGCCCAACAGTTACCATGCAGGCAAGCCCCTTAATGCGCGTTCTGGCCCTTGATAATTATTGTGGGTGCACCTATTACCACTTATTGAGGTGGTGGTAGATGCACCCATGCTAACTGCAACATTGGCAGTGCACACAATCTTCCCCCGTGCTAATCATAATGTGCTTTCCATGCCTAACCTGCACATTCCCTGTATCGTTGTGCGATTTGTGGTTAGCACAGGAATTAACCTGTGCAGGAATAGTTACCGCTGGCCTATGCTGACAGTTACTGCATGCTAAAATGCACTTAAACCATTTAGTGCACTTTAGCAAAATGGTCCATAAAGAACTACGTGGTAATGTTTGCACAGTTACGTGCAAATTTCTTCACAAAACTTATTGTATTAGCAAGCCCTATGCAGAAGAAATAGTACAGAACCTAGCACTAGATTTCTGCATAGTTGTTACCACCTTTTATTACATGAATCCCCAAAATAGAAAACTTGGCTTCAGACCTACTTCAGGTAGATGCTTTAAATCTGAACTTAAAAATTTGCAATTAAGCACATATTCATCTAGAGTAGATCAGCTATGATGAAAATCAGTTCCATGTGATGCATGTTGCTTTACACTGAGTTCATGATTGTTCTTTCAGCAACAAGCTGGGCCATCTGTTAAAGCATTTCCAGGCTTCAATGCTTCTACTGATGCTGCCACCCTGGAAAAGGCCTTCAAAGCTAAAGGTATGAGACAGCAGTCATGTGGACAATGAACATATTTTTACTAGAGGTGTGCATTGAATTCATTAGTGCTCCTTAAAACGTATAGTGCATGCCAAATCCATTTAATATGTTTTAACATACCAATTAAGCCAATTACTATGCATTAAAAAGTTGTAGTGTACATTAATATATTTTATTAAAACAAATGTGTGAAACAAACACAAAAAAGGGCTTTAAAGCTGAGGGAAAAAAACCCAAATTAACCAAAAATGAATCAACAATTTCTGCTCTGTTCAAATCCCTAATTTCTCCAGGAATAAGCAGGAAGTCAGTCCTCACTTATGGGTGATGTTGGTGCCAAGGGAGTCCTCATGGAATCATTTCCCCAGCTTTCAAAAAAAGCCTTTGGGAGATGCCATTATGCATGTGTGAACCCCTTCCTGCCCAAGGGTGCCATCTTGCCTCAGTCTCCTTTTTTTCCACAGAGCCTACCAGATGTCTGTCTTTTTCCCTGGAAAAAGTGTTCGATTTTTGGAGTTTGTCTCTGTCTTCCAGGCTTGCACCAGTACTCTTCCCGCCTCCAAGCTCGCTTGCCGTGGCATCACATCTCATGTCCGCCTTTTTACCCCTTTTTTCCCCAGTATAGTTTCACATCTTTAACTGGCAGAGCCTCAGGTCTTCGACCTAGCTAGGGTCCTTTTTCTTCTCATGGCCTCTGCCAGCGGCTTCAAAAAGTGTAATCGGTGCTTGAGGACCAGGTCCTTCACCGATACGCATGACTGCTGCATCCTTTGTCTTGGGCTGGACCACAAACTTTCAGACTATGGCCTTTGCAAAAAAATGTCATCCAAGGCCATGAAGAGCCATCAGCGGCAGCATGACAGAATTTTCCCCAGAGTCTCCAGCGACACCACACTTCAAGGCCCCTTTCTGAGGCCTCGGACTCTCATGGTGATTCCATGGGCCCTGATTGAGGCTGCCAATGGCTATGGAGTATTCTGGACTGGAGACCAGAATGGCAGCATTGGAGCGCAGCTTGTCTGCCTTCTTGTCCTATCAGCAGGCCATGATGCCCAGCTCCGCCAGGTCATTCGCCCAGACCATCGGACTCTCGACCTCGAGGACATTCCTGGACATCGAGCCGATTCTCGAGGACCTGTAACCTCAAGTCAGTCCTCAACATTGGTCTTGATCCTGGTCCCATTCCACAGGACCAAGGTCCTTCCTGGCAAGTGCCAGCTGCTTCAGCCGTAGAGCCTCTGAGGGATCTGGACCATTGGTCTCAAAGCCAGATCACCCAGCTCAGCCCTCTCTCGACTCTTCCAGACTTTTCCATTGATTACTCAGACTTGGAGACTGAGGACAAGGAATCCCCAGACACTCGCTGACACTGATGTGCCCTAGGGTCCCTCCCCCTCTGAGACTTGATGCCACTCCCCACCCAAGGACATGGTGCCCTTCGACTTCATATAGGACATATTGAAGGCATTGGCATTTGCCACCAAGTTGGAGAAGGAGGACCATCACACAGAGGAGTTTGAGATCCAATATGAGGTCCTGCTGAAAGAAGTACTGACTGTGCTCATCCTGCCCATCATGGAACAGCTGCTCCTTCACATGTGGGAAACACCTGCATCAGTAAACATTGTGAGCTGACAGCTCGACACAATTTATTGAGTCTGCCAGAACCTGGGCTTTCAGAAATCACAGTTGCCACATAACTCCATGGCAGTGGAGTCAGTCATGCGTCGGCTCAAGAGCCTGAAGATACACTCCTTGGTGCCCCTGGTAGGGAGGGCCATACCCTGGATGCCCTCAGCAGAAAGTGCTACCAGGGCTCGATGCTTGTCAGCCAGATCCAGGCATACCACCTGCACATGAGTATGTACCTGAGGGACCTCGCAAAGGAGCTCACTGGGTTCTCGGCTGGTCTGTCTGAGGAGCCTCTCCAGCGGTTCTGGAACCTGGCAAAGCTGTCCATGAGTGCTTTATGTTTATGACTCTAGCAGCCTATGATTGCTTCAAATTGGTGGCTACAGCAGCTGTGGTGGGCGTCAGTGCCTGACGCCAAGATTGGCTACGGTCATCCGAACTGGAGCAATGGGTTCAGGATAAATTGATCAATATCCCCTTTCTGGGAGAGAATCTCTTTGGCAAACCCATGACCAATAAGGCTGCGGAGTTGGAAGTCGAGATCATGACGAGGACCAGGCTCTCCAAGAAGACCACTACCCTCCCCCCACAGAAGGGCCTGAGTAAAAACCCTCCTTACTAGAGGAAGGGGAGCTACTTACAGAAAATACCTGCAGTATCAGGCCTTCCCAGCTCCCCTGCAGAGTCAGCAGGCCAAGGGACGCTGACATGGCCCTCATAAGCAGAAAGCTCCCAGGTACCGGCCCTGGCCCAGCTTGGTGGGAGTTTTTGACTCCCTGGGTATAGCCTTTCCACTCCAAGGAGGTAAGCAGCCCACCGGGGGGCATTTGATCCGCTTTTCCCATCAGTGGTCAGCCATCACTACCGACACTTGGGTACTCCAGGTGGTCCATGATGGTTACCCCCTTCACCTGGTACAGATGCCTCCCCCTTTCTTCCTGGGAGAGCTCCCCAGGACTCCCATTCACCCAGATCTACTACTGCAAGAACTCACAGGTCTCCTTGAGGACAGGGTGGTGGAACTAGTACCCTAGCATCTCCAGGGCAAAGGGTTCTACTCCCGTTACTTCCTCATACCCAAGAGAATCAGGGGGCCTAAGGCCCATCCTAGACCTGCAGAACCTAAACAGGTTCCTGGTGAGGGAGGAATTCAAGATGCTTTCCCTTGGAACATTGCTGCCTTACCTCCTTGGATCTGAAGGATGCTTATACCCACATCCTCATCAAGCCCAGCTACAGGCAGTATCTCAGATTCATGGTGGGGGGCAACCACTATCAGTACAGGGTACTGCCCTTTGGCCTGGCCTCCACCCCCAGAGTCTTTACCAAATGCCTGGTGATAGTCACGGCCTACCTCAGTCTCCAAGGGGCCTTCATCTTTCCCTACCTTGACGACTGGCTCATAAAAGGGGACATGGCCGCCGAGGTGCAGCAGGCCATGGCCAGCACCATCCACATCCTGTAACATCTGGGATTCATGAGAAATCACCACAGATCCCACCTCCTCCCGACACAGTGCCTGGAATTCATGGGGGAAGACTAGATACTGTTCAGGCCAGGGCCTTCCTTCATCTGGACAGGGCTGACTGTCTCAGGGTACTGGCTGCATATGTACAGCACCAACCCTCGGTGTCTGCTTGCCTCCTGCTTTGTCTACTTGGCCACATGGCCTCCACGGATGTCTGTCTTCATAGGAGGGCAGTCCAGTGGTGCCTCAACTCTCAGTGAAGACAGGTCACGGGCCAGCTGCTAGACAGAGTATCAGTGACCTCCCCAGATGGTAGAGTCCCTTGGCTGGTGGCAGGCCACACAGCATCTTCAAGCAGGGATGCCCTTTCAGATCCCAACCCCCCAGAGGGTCCTCACTACAGATTCTTCCTTTCTGGGCTGGGAAGCACATTGAGAGGAACTCTGCCCTCAGGGCAGTTGGTCCAAAGCAGAAAGCCAGCAGCAGATCAATCTCCTGGAGCTCCCAGTCATATTCCAGGCTCTCTGGGCCTTCCATCACCATATTTCGCACCAGCCAGGGCTGGTTTAAACAGACAATAAGGTTGCAATGTTCTACAAGAAGCAAGGGGGAAGGGAGTCCTGCACCTTCTGCCAGGAAGCAATGTCTCTCTGCTCCTATGCAATAAACCAAGGGATGATCCTGTGGGTTCCTGCAGAGCCAGCACAATACCCTGGTGAACAGACTGATCAGTGTCCTTGTATTGCCAAGTTTTACGCTTTTCTTTTAACCCTGTCACTCACTAGTTCACTGACTAGGCAAAAAATATTCTGGCAAATACAGTATGAGTTAACTCTGTCACTCATTACAGACTATGCATAGACACTTTAGTAAATGCAATATGAGTTTTATTAAAATAAGTCCTTTTGAAATAATGATAAAGCACAAAGGTAAGCATTAATACTTTTACCGGATATTATAGCTCATCACTCCAGGTGGGGGACTGTTTAGCAATCACTCTCAGGAGGAAAATCCGGAACGCTTGTCTCGTATATCAGTTGCAGTCCCGCCCTCCTGCTGCAAGTCCCCCTGTTAAGTACTCTAATCAGACTCGTGCTGGCTGCATGCCATAGGTTAACACAGAATCAGACTCGTGCTGGCTGCATGCCATAGGTTAACACGCTGCATGCTCAAATCAGGATTGGTCAGAGCCAATCCTGTGCACATGGTTCACACCAGGATTGGCCAGGGCCAAATCTGTGCTCGTGACCAGCAGTGTTAGCTGCTGAGTCACTCATCTAGTTTTGTCCGGCCAAACCTGTTTGCCTGCTTAGAGAATTTTGACCTACAACATTCTTTGCTGGTCAGACTCACATGAACTTCTCTTCACCCCATCCACCTTTTTTTGCTTTGGTTTCCGGGCAGGATTCTGATCACCCCCCTTGTGGTCAGACATCTGAGAATGCTCAAAGGACACATCCCCCATGGTCTACATTCAGAGGCTAGATGAAGTGTTCTTTTGTCATAAATTTGTTTGCCTTAAGGACTCCTTGTCAAGGGAGACACCCCCCATGGTTTTAGAAACAGCTCAAGGCTTCTACATTACAATTGATGAATTCTTATCCTGTCCTCACAGGCAGAATGGCTCATGAGTTCAATTTCTTATAATAAAGTACAATATCTTTGCTGATCCAAAAAAAAAAATCCAAATAAATCTTTAATTAGTAATACAGTCTTTCAGCCGCACGAGTGGCAGCTGAATCCCAGAGTGACCAATCGGCTCTTCTAGCTCTAGGAGACCCCACTAATGGATCTATTTGCCAACCCGGGCAACTCCCAGTTGCCCTGTTTCTGCTCTCCGACATCCCACCCATCACATGACTGTGGATGCATTCCTCATCCTGTGGTCGAAGGGCCTTCTGTATGCCTTCCCACCCATGCCATTGATTGCCAAGACCCTTTTCAAGGCTTTTTGCAACAGGGTGTCACTGATCCTGGTGGTCCCATGGTGGCCCAGGCAGCCATGGTTCCTGCTGCTTCTCTGCTTGTCTGCGGAGGTCCCGGTCCTTGTAGGGAGTGTCCCATGGTTACTTTCTCAGAATGAGGACTCCTTCCTGTACCCCAACCTGGGGTCCCTGTCACTGACAGCATGGCTGCTGAAAGGATAACCTTGACCCTTTTCAACCTCTTGGGGGAGGTGAGGGAGGTCCTCTTGGCCTCCCATAAAACCCCTACTAGGCAGACCTACACCTTTAAATGGTGAATGTTTTCAGTGTAGTGCGCAGAGTGATGTGTGAACCCGTTTTCATGCTCAGTGCAGCTGGTGCTGCAATACTTGCTTCATCTGTCACAAGCTTGGCTCAAATCCAACTCCATCAGGGTGTACCTGAGTGCCCTTGCGGCGCACCACCACCTTATCAAGGGGAAACCCCTCTCTGTGCAGCCTCTGAAACTTCTTCCCTCTTCTTCCTTCTGTTGTCCAACCCCCCCCCCCTATCTGCCCACCAGTGGCAGAGTAGGACCTCAACGTATCGTGGCTCACTGGGCTGCCATTCGAGTCCCTGACTACTTGCCACCTGAGGCATCTCTCATGGAAAATCATCTTTCTGGTGGCACTCATATCCATTCACAGGGTCAGCGAGTTCCAAGCCTTGGTTGTGCAGCCACCAAGATTCTACAAGAACAGGGTTGTGCTTCGCACGCACCCCAAATTCCTTCTTAAGGTGGTGCCCCCATTCTACCTTAATCAGGAGTTGGTGTTCCCCATCTTCTTTCTGTGGCCTCACACCAGCACAACAAAGGTTGTCTTCCATTCTCTGGACTGTAAGAGGGCCCCGTCTTTCTACCTTAAATGTAGCCAGGGCCACTGCAAAGCTTTACAGCTTTTCTTTTCCTATGACCCCAGTTGGCTGGATTTGGTGGTGACCAAGTGGACTCTGTCCACCTAGGTGGCAGACTGCATTGCCCTCACCTATGAGCAGGCTGGGCTCTTGCTGGAGTGCCAGGTCACAGCGCACAGCAACAGGGCCATGGCGGCCTCTGTGGCAAACCTGCAGGCCAGAGGGGCATGCCGAGTCATCCTCTGGCCTGATTCTACCTCCCACAGGAACATTTTGTTCCCACGGACCAGAATCGGGTTTTAATGGCCCATCTTCAGCGGGGATGTCCGGATGGCTCTCTTCCAGAATCAGGCTCCATGTTTATTTCTTGAAAAGTAAAGAAATTCTAAGTAATGATAACAAAGAAAATACCTAGACAGAAAAGGGCAATTTTTGAGCTGGCATTTGTCCACTAACCAAGCAACAAGAAAAGATATGAGCTGAGAATGGAAATTGAATATTAGCAAAGTTTTGTTTTTTAGGTGTGGATGAAGCAACCATCATAGATGTTGTGACAAAACGAAATAATGCGCAACGTCAGCAGATCAAAGCTGCATACCAGCATGCCTATGGGAAGGTAAATACAAACCTATCTTTCCCAGTAGGAAGGTACTACACAGAGTGCTTTGTTTTTGGAGTAGTGATTTATTATAGAGTGCACTGTTTTTTATGTTCACTTGCCTATGAAGCTATATGATGCTATGTAGTTGGGTTTTGGAAGCAACTTTCCTTCGGATTTCACCTTCTTTCAAAGACTCTATACATTTGACTTGAGGTCAGAATTCAAGGGGTTAAAATACCTAACTTTGGAAGCCATGCATCTAAACTGGACTATTTGAAAACAGACCAGGGTTCTAAGTGCCTAAATTTAGTAACCCATTTTTAAAAACAAAAGGACATGTTTGCTAAAGTGTGTTAAGGGATTGTCCCTTGGCATGCAGTAGTAGATGAAAATTAGCATGGGGACCAGATCAGATCTGTGCTGACTGATGGGGCATTCCCGATATGATCCAATGTAGGCAGCGCAGGTCAGAGGACCCTGCCACACTAAACAGGTAGTTGTTTATACTGAAGATGCACTTGTAGTGACAGTAAGTGCACCCATGTTAGCTGTACAAAGGTCGGTTAGTGTGAGCCAACGGCACCCATGCTAACCGCTGTTTGCAGTCAATGCCCGCTCTCTGCCCCTGCCCTCTGTCTTTCCCTCAGCCATGTTTAGCCATGACCACAGGATTCTTTTACTGCCAGCTGTTAGATTTAGCGTGCTGTAACAATTATCACACGTTATGCCCCTAAGCCTTTTTGAAAGGTCATCCTAATCTGAATACATAGTTAGTAGATGATTTGCCAAAGGGTGATTCCCTTAGATGGGAGAATTACTTTTATGGATTATCTTAATCAGCAGTAATCTAACTGAACTATGCAAATCTTTAGCATTTATTTACCAGGTCTTTTATACCACTTTACATTCAGTCAAAGCCATTTTACATTGCAACAAACGTGGTAATGTATATTTATAACTTGTTTTTTTTTAAGGCTACAGAGGGTTGGGTGACTTGCCCATGGACACAAGGAGTGCTAGTGGGAATATGAACCCTGTTGTCTTGGTTCATATTCCCATCTCCACCTCTGTACCATGCATGATAGATCTGTGTATCGTGTCATTTGTTGTGGTGTACTCTGATGTAATGCAAGGGCTGTTGACAAGGAAAAGAAGGAACTTAGAAATGAAGAAAATCAGTTTTTTGATGAGGAATCAGTTGGAGGCATTACTCAGTTAAATTGTTCTATGGTGCTATTTGGGTCTTTTTACGCCCTCCAAAGGGTATTTATGGGATGATAACTGTTGCTTAAACAATTTGTAGTTGCTTCAAACTTGTGTATGAGAAATATGCAGCGACACATTTTGGACTTTGAACTTTCTGGTGCATTGATCAATTATAGGCTATATAAGTAGTCTGAATCAGTCCATTTGATCATGTGCTAGTACAGAATCATAAAGGAACCAGTACTTACATTAGAAACCTGTTACAAGATCTTATCCCTTATCTGAGCAGTATTTACATGTTGCCTTGATAATGCATTGAACTACATTGGAAGTTGCCTTTACTTAATTGTGTATGACCACATGGATGAATTTAAGTAAAGTTCAGGTTTCCACCAATAGGATGGGGTGAAGGGGTAGACTGGTGGTTGGAGGAGCAGGATGATAGCCAAGGTTGAAAGCACAATGATGCATCATGTGATCTTGGGCAAGTCATTTCACTCTATTAGCTCAGACACGAACTTGGGACTAGACGGATTAAGGTGTGTTACTGAATTAATGGGCATTATTAGTAAATAGGCTTCATGGGGTCTACAGTAAAGAATATGCAATAAGGCGTGTTAGCTTGTGGTAACATGACAGCACCTTTTAGTCATTAGCTTGTAAGCCTTCCAGGCCAGTGTAACTTGCTTTGAGTTTGGAAGACTAAAAAATAGGAATGGCAGGATTGTTGTACTACACTCAGTGTCATTTTCCACAGCAACTTATATAGTTGCCCATGAATATTAAAGGGAGATATTTGTTGTACTTGACATGTGCATTTATACACTGAAGAGCTGACATTTGGATTCTATTCAATTAATTACTATAGCCACTGGAAGACGCTGCGAAAAAAGCCCTTTCTAGTAAACTTGAAGATGTTGTGGTGTCTTTGCTGAAGGCACCTGCTTGCTTTGATGCCCATGAGCTAAAGTATGCCACAAAGGTATGATACGAATAACAACAAACGTTCTTGTGTGTGATTTGTCCAAGTTTATCTACTATAGTTAATTTTTATCCTATAACAAAATTCTTAGAATGTTCTATTTCATCTACTCCTTGTCGTTTTCCCTCACGAGACACTCAGACATTCTTTGTCAACGAATACTGTTTTTGCTGAAATACTATACTTGCTAAGTTTATAAAATATCTTAAATACTATAAAGAATAGTTTCCCTGTCCCAATTCATACTCCGAAGCTGAATTTTCGTAACTGAATATATTCTATAGTCATTTTATAAACATGTATCTTATAAGATTTAAGATGTATGGGCCAAATATTCAAAGGCATTTACATGGTTTAGAGACATGGAAACCATGTAAATGTCGCTTAGAGGGATCTTCAGTGGCACTAACATGTTCAGTGCTGCTGAATATCTGCAGGTTTTGCCACTACATGCCCCAGTGCTAACCATATGGCAAAGGGGTTGTGTCATGGGTGTTCTGGGGTAAAGTGGAGGTGGATACTGTCACTAACTGGACAGCAGAGATATTGAACCGCTTGCCTGGTTAGCTAAAATTAGGCCATCTTTCCTCATGCCTATCTTTACTCATGGGGGCTAACCGGGCTCAATATAGCCGGTGCCCAATTAACTTTCACATCATGTGGCAGACCCAGATATTCAATGCTGGTGGCCAGATATGGCACTGGCAGTGAATCTCTGGGGTAAAGTTCAGTGGTGATGGCTATGTACTTTTAGAAGCACTAGCCACCGCTACTGAATACAGGGACCTATGAGAATATATACCAAAGTATGGTGAAGTTTCATAAGAGATTTAAATAATCACTATGACTGTCCCGAAGTCATAGTTATAAAGTACATTGTTACCGCAGTTAACTTTTGTAAAGAAGAAGAAAATTCTCTTTAACAGATGCTTTCTGTCTCTCTGCTTATTTTTATATGCAAATGCTATCTTCATTTATTATGTTACTGTGTTGTCATGGAATTGGGTTGAGTTGGAGGTTTTATTTTGAAAAACACAAGCTGAAATTGTGATGTTGACATGGCTTTTGAGTGGAATACCCGAAAGATTTTCAATTGCTGTCCTATGCTATGTGCCTTGCCACTAGGGTCACGTAAAGGAGGAAAAAGTGAAACCAAATCTGTGTAGTCTCCCCAATTTTTTGTTACTACTTTAGCAAATTGTGCTGGGGCCAACAGCCTGACTCTCCATGAAACTTTGGATAGTGGAGTCTGTGTGAATGGGTGTTTGTACCCCTGTTGGCCGCTGCTTTGGGGATTGCACAGTTTGATGTTGCATCTGCATTCTAGAGTAAAATAAAGGGAAATGCTCTGCAGGATCCACAGCTGGGGCCTGAACCTGTGACCCTCTGCTCCAGGACACACTGGCCATGTGTATCACACCACACTGTTGCCACTGAAACACAGCAGTCCCTGAGGATACCTTAACCTGTCCTCAGCCAGACTGCACACCACGTACTGGTACAGGGCATGGCCTAGGTCCACTGCAGACAGGTGCCACTCCCCCCCACCGCAGCACCAACATACACACACCGCTGCCATGTTGACATGCTGTCAGTGCTGCTAATGCGCAGTCCCAGGCCATCCACTGTGCAGGTAGGCGGGTGCCTAGAGTGTGGGCTCTGGGGTGGGGAGGCATACATGGACATCCACACATCCCCCCATCACTGCCTACCAATGTTATGTCCCTTCCACAGGGGGGAGAGATGATTGGGGTGATATCAGGTTGGTGCCCTGGCAACTATTGACTAGGGTGGACCAGGTAGATGTAGGTAGATTGTGTTGTGACAGCCACCTGTGGACAGGCTTGGGCATGCAACTCAGGTACGGTGTACCCAGTTTGGCCTACTGGGTGTGTATATGTTTCCGACAACGTGTGGTCACACCCCGCAATGCCTTACTAAGGGCTGCAGTAAAGGGTGTTCAGTTATCTGGGTTTACAAACTGTTTGGGACGCATCCTGGGTAGGGTCTGTGGACACTTGTTAGACTGGTCCCCAGATGTGCACTGATTGCTCTATTACAGGCATAGTTGTACCTGTGTGACCTTTGGGGTGCCTGCTGGGTATGTGTCCCCTGGATGGGACACTGTGGAACACAGACTACCTGGCATGTTTGGTCTTCATCAGCTGCTGTCTTGCTTCCTTCCATGTTCTATGTTCCTATGTTGAACCTAGGTGACAGCCTAGTCCACCCTGTGCCCCAGCTACCCCCACTGCATGTCCCGCCTCTATGCCCCATTTGCACCATCACCATAGTGGCCTTTCATACTTGGGCACTATAGTGTTGCTGCAGATGGAGCACTGCTATCACCTTTCTTGGACTCCCTGCCTATGCTGTACATTGCTGATGCTGAAATGGTTTCACCCTCCTGCAACTGTGCATCTAACGACAGGTTTTCAGTCCCAGTAATGTTCAGCTCTTCATTTCCCTGCGTTAGTGTAGCAGGAGCCTCTCCCCATCCATTGACCCCTTCTCTCCGCCCTCTCTCCACCCTCTGCCCGGCTTACCGTGGCCAGTGACATTAAGGCATTAGGTAACGTTACCGAGTGCTAACATTATGTAAACATACATTAACGTAGCCGCTGCTATGTTACCACAGTTTAGTAAATATACCCCCATATATACAAGCCTCTGGACCTGTGGCACAGGAAAATCAAATGCTGCCCTCCCCATCAAAGAGACAAACAAGTAGAAATATATTTTTTAAACCTTAGATGTGTTGGGATGCTGAAGGTGTTTCTTTCCCCTTTTGCCTCTGCTCCTCATCTAGTAGAACATCTCAGAAGCACTTTCACGGTTGGCTCTGGGAGGCTATTCATGATCAGTTTGTATGATGTCCCATTTCCTCAAAATGAATTAGGATTAACAGCATTTCAATAAAAGAAAATACATGTAATGCAAGATTTTACATAGGGGTATGTTTACTAAACTGTGGTAATGTCACCCACGTTAAGTTTCCCGGTAATGTTATGGATGCCCATATAAAGGAGTGGGCAGTGTATCATTACGGCAAGCCATGTCAGTTAACGCGCGTTACAAGGTGCCTTATAAGGCACCTTACAAGGGCACCTTGCAAGGGGACCTTACAAGGGGACTTTACAAGACACCATATAATATGCCTTGTCATGTGCCTTATAAAGCACCTCATAGGGCTCCTTAGGCTAGGCACCATATTAGGCACCCATGGACAAGGCACATTAGAAGGCTCCCTGGGTTATGGGACCATAGGTTAAGGTGCCCTAACAATGTCACAGTGCCCCAGGTTAGTGTGCCCTAAGGGCTGCAAGGTGCTTCAGGTTGACATGCATTACCTGTGGGGCATAGAAAGAGATGTAACCCTAACACTGGACAGAGCACTGAGGAAAGGCAATGAACAGGCAATTGAAAGAAGGAGAGCTGGGAGCTGCTGGACCAGCCACATCTGCGGTCATCCCATGTGGCTGCCAGTAATGTTGACAAACATGTTGGGGGCAGCTGTACCACAGCACAGGGTGTTGGCAATGTAAAGTACTGGAAAGACAGTGGGTGGCAGATGATGGGAATACGTGTCCCCCAGTGGAGGCGGAGGTGGCAGGATAGTTACAATGATGGGTGGACAGAGGAGTTGTGGTGCCATGCAGATCAGGCACAGGTGAGGCAAGCACGGAGAGGTGCAATGGAGGAAAGGGTACTAGTGCAGGACATGGGGTGGCAGCCTGCACAGGAAGACAGAACTCTACACTGCTGACAGACGCAGATAGAAGGACTGAAGGATTGTTGGCAACTGTGGTGAAGGTAGTATGTGCTGGCAGCCCAGATCTGCAAAGATATGACTGTTATAGGCATGCAAAATATTTGGGTTGGACAGGCATGAAAGGAGGGAGCAAGGAGGAATTGAACCCATGACTACTGCCTAGAACCAGTAGGCTATACCTCTATGGCTTGTTGCATAGCAATGGCTGGGTACAGAAGGACAGCAGGTCACTGCACAAACTGTCTGCTCTGTGTGCCAGGATAGTGTACACCCACCGATAACCATGATGCACTGCACGTGCAGATCAGCAGTCAACATCTCTTCAGCATATGGGGTATGCACCTCCCCAGAACCTCAGTTTGGTAGGTGGATCTGACCCTGTGTGATACTGGCACAGAGTAGCTAGAGACCATGAAATTGTGTGGGTTCTGTGCTCACCCTGAGGGTGAGGTGGGGCGCCCAGCATCAGGTCCCCAGTACCCAGGTTGGTTGAGATAGGCTTTGCTGCAGGTCCCCATTATTGCCAGTGTGTGATAGGTATTCCTTGCATTCATACCTAGGATAATCTTGTATCCATCTGTATTCCACAGTCATGTTTAGTCCCTAGGGTCACATGTTACAAGAGCAGGGGGGTGTCTGGACTCACATGTGGAATATGCAGCACCACCTAACAAATCACTCTCTTTGGGTCAAGGTGGTATACAGGATCGGCCCCCAACAGACCCACACGTAGATCGATTGTTTATGTTATCAGAATATAGAAAGACTAGGGGACATGCAATGAAGCTACAGGGTAAACTATTTAAGACTAATAAAAGAAAATATTTTTTTCACCCAACGTGTAATCAAACTCTGGAATTTGTTACCGGAGGATGTAGTAAAGGCTGTTAGTGTAGCTGGGTTTAAAATGGTTTGGACAAGTTCCTGGAGGAAAGGTCCATAAACCATTATTAAGAAGGGACACAGGATATCAATGCTTGACTCAGTACAAGCATTGCGGAACCTGTGTCTTTTGGGGAAACTACTAGGTACATTTGACCTGATTGGCCACTGTTGGAAACAGGATAATGGGCTTGATGGACCTTGGTCTGACTCAGTATGGCATATCTTATGTTCTTACTCTACATCTTTGCAATGGTGGCAGTGGAGAGACATGCTGAGGGGCTGTGGGAGCAGCAACCCCAGGCCTGCTGGTGAAAGGGGGCTGTCTGGAGCAGTTGATGCAGATCTGTACATTTTTCAGTGGCATTGGCAGACAGTCAGATTCCCCCCATCATTATCTGACATTCACCAGCAGAGGACACAGTCAGTCTCCACCTGCTGCACTCTGTACGGTGTTCCAGCCATGCACATGCTAACTACAAACAGTCTGCCAGACAGTCCATAGTGCATATGCCCAGAAGAACTAGGTATACCCAGAAGTGGGATGTGAGCACAGACGCCAAGCAGGTAGCTCAGTGATTGGGCCCTGGAACAGGAATCACACTGATATCGCTAGAAATTAATAGTATATAGCACTATGTGGGAACCTAGACATGCCATGGTCACTGCTCAGTCAGGGTGAGAGTGACTTCACAGCATGACATGTTGTGGCCACCCTGTCCATGCAGATGGTGGTTAGGTACTACAATGTCCAAGCCATTGCCCTACACTCTGTGCAGATGCATTCTGCCCAGTCCACCCTGTCTGGCCCATACCCACAATGCCATGCTCCTCATTATGCACATTAGCAGGCTAATGATGGAAACAGTGTGTGCATTATGGGCCCAGTGAGGTGTAGGTAGCCACTAAACAGTGGATAGACATACACACACTCCCACTTCTATTTCAGCATGGTGCAAAGATAGGGGTGGTTGGCAGCCCTGCCCGCCACACTAGTCCTGAGCACAGTGCAGGCATTGCTAAGGTATGCAGGTGGAAGTATCATTGCCTTGATGGTAACTGCTGCTCCATGCTGGGCTCAACAGCCTGACTCTCCATGGGGCTTTGGATAGTGGAGTCTGTGTGTGTGGGTGTTTGTGTCTCTGTTGGCCGCTGCTTTGGGGATTGCACATGTTAATGATGTATCTGCATTGTAGGGTAAAATGTAGAGATATGTTCTGCCAGATCCACAGCTGGGACCTGAACCTGTGACCGTCTGCTCCTGGACACACTGGCTGTGTGTATTGCACCACACTGTTACCACAGAGGCACAGCACTCCCAGGAGCTACCTGTACCTTTCCTCAGCCAGACCTTTTCTGTTGCACTGCACATCACATACTGGTACAGGGCATGGCCTAGGTCCACTGCAGGCAGGTGCCACTGCCCCCTCCAGCACGAACACACCCCCTCCTGCCATGCTGACATGACCATATGCTGCCAGTGCTGGTAGTGCGCAGTCCCAGGCCATCCACTGTGCAGGCAGGTGGTCGCCTGGGGAGCAGGGTCTGGGGTGGGGAGGCATACATGGACATCCTCACATCCCCCCCATCACTGCCTACCAATATTATGTCCCTTCCACATGGGGGAGGGATGACTAGGGGGATATCAGGTCAGTGCCCTGGCAACTATTGGCTAGGGTGGACCAGGTAAATATAGGTGGATTGTGTTTGGCTTGGTCAGCTGCTGTCTTGCTGATTTCTGCTTTCCATGTCCCTATGTGCCACCTAGGCGACAGCCTAGTCCACCCTGTGCCCCAGCTGCCCCCACTACATGTCCCGCCTGCATCCCCCTATGCCCCATTTGCACCATCGCCATAGTGGCCTTTCATACTTGGGCACTATGCTGTTGCTGCACATGGATCACTACTATCACTTTTCTTGGGCTCCCTGCCTATGTTGTACATTGCTGACGCTTAAATGGTTTCACCCTCCTGCAAATGTGCATCTAACGACAGGTTTTCAGTCCCGGTAATGTTCAGCCCTTCATTTCCCTGTGTTAGTGTAGCAGGAGCCTCTCCCTGCCCATTGACCCCTTCTCTCTGCCCTCCACCCTCTGCGGGACTTACTGCAGCCGGTGACGTTAATGCGCATTAGGTAACGTTATCGCGCATTAACATTACGTAACGTGCGTTAACATTATTTAATGCGTGTTAACGTAGCCGCTGCTACGTTACCGCAGTTTAGTAAACATACCCTATAGAGTCTTTAGGTTGGAAATTGGATATACAAGTTGGGACATTCACAGTTTCCTGACAGCAGAACCTTGTGCAAAATACATGCCAGGAAATAGATTCGTAAAAGTGGGACATGTTCAGTGTGATTAGTCTTTTGGTAAAAAAACACATTCAAATTAGGAGCAGCATTCCACGGGGCTCTGAAGGTGTACTTACCAGCACTAAAACAAGCACGTGCTAATTTTACAACCTACGGGGGTATTTTAGAAGCCCTATTTGCGAGCTGCATGTCTGAAAAAGGGCACTTTGATGTGCAAATCATGGCGACATCCTCAAAGCTATTTTAGAAGCCAGGTATATAGGCATCATTAGCGCAAGAATATCCATGTAGCACAGTTGCATCATGTAGGTGTGGCCTAGGCGGAGCATGGGAGATGTACATTGAAGTTCAAATTCAGAATGGTACAAGAAAATCTTTTCCTGGTTGGTGAGGTGTCCATGCCTATACCTGCCACTAAGGTGAAAAAAAGTGCTTGTTTCATGGATATTACACTTCCAGGTGAAAGCATATAATGTGCTTGCATCATTATAGGGTTTTGTTTTGTTTTTTTTGCCTGAAGAAACCTGCATGTCAATACAAACTCCACATATATTACTGTCCTACCACCCCACATCTGACTATATGAAATGGCAAGCTGGGATGCGCAAGTCTCGTAGCATAGTCACCCTCCTTCAGAAATACTCCTGCTGGAACATCCAAGTACCCAGTTCTGAGGCTCTGTAATTCAGGAACATCCACATTTGTGAAATCACCTACACCTATGCATGGACCTAGCCTTGCAGATTGCACGGGGTGTGCTTCCATAACCTGTTACGGGGACATTAATTTTTCTGGGTGGAAACAAAGATTTCAGAAGGCACTTTTATGTGCCTCCCTTTATTGCTGCCACTGCCCTCTGATTTTTGGATATTCTGCTCTGGATGCTCCAGATTCTAGCTAGATGTCCCTTCTAAAATGTCCCTTTATATGTGTAAATACTGGTTCTTATATACCCAAGAGCTAAATTTTACAAAACTGGAATCCAATAGTAAGAGCCAGTTGATTCAAATGAGAAAAAATTTTTTTCGAGGTGCTGTTAAACATCAGACAGGTAAGCACAATCACCCCCTTAATCACTTATGTGATTCCCATGTCCAAATGAGCGGTTACTTGACATTTCCCTCTACCGTGCCCCAGACACACTCTCAAACTATTCCTTGAAAATCATATATGCTCCGAATCTGCGCATATGTAAAGCAGCTTCTTAAATAACTATGTACATGTATAGGACATTTACACGTGTAAATGTCACTATATACATGTGTGAAAGCTATTGTAAAATGATGTCTAAATGTGCTAAAACTGATTTGTTTAACCTGCAAAGTTCTTGCAAGTTTGAACTAATTCACATAAGTTTCCCTAAGCTAGAAGGAATATGATTTGAGGAAGATTTAATACTATTTGAGGGCAGTTCCAAAGGAGCTGGAAATCTAAAGGTGTTCAAAGAAAACAGCAGGACTAAAAGACACTTCTTTGTTTTATGAAATATTCAGACATTTTTTAAGGACCTGTCCATTTTCTGCAGGGTCTTGGAACCGATGAAGAATGTTTGATTGAAATCTTGGCACCAAAGAGCAACAAAGAGCTGAGGGAAATTAAGAAAGTATATCAAGAAGGTAACTCAGATCTAGGTTACAGTATACATAATTCGATATTTACATGCCCAAGAATTATTTTATTTGGATATGCGCATTTAAGGTCAAAAGTATGAAACATTTTTCTCTTGAGCACAAAGGGCCTAATTTACTGGAGCTCAGTAAACTAGCATCAGAATGGGAGAAACTCTAGTGAACATACTGGAATAAAGAAGAATTGGATGAAGGCATGCAGAAACTAGGCAAAGAATTAAGCTAATACTATTTTCAGTTTCTTGGTCTATTTTGCATGATTATGATAATGTTCTCGTGAAGCTGTGTGGGAGTGCTCCACACATGCTGCTGCCGGTAGTAGGAAGAGGTGTCAAGCTAGTGGCCTATTAGCTGCAAGGCGCTAAAAATGTGATATCCTCCACCTACTGGCAGCAGCGTGCGTGAGGACTCTTGAGAAGCTTTCCAGGAACACTGGGGAAGAACTTTAATCTGTCTGCTCTTTAAAACTGGCATTTTTCCAAATTTTCTACATGGTTTGTGAATACCCCAGATTCTGGACATGAGCTCCTTATGTAGCCTATTTTGAAGAGAATGAAGTAGACTGAGAACACTACACAATGAGGAAGTTTTATTGTGCTTTGTACTAGTTTTTCCTCAGTTCTTCATTGATTTTATAGTTTGATTCTGATTCAAGCTTCCATTTGTAAGCTAGATGAAATAATAGTAGAAGCCTTTTAATAATGCTTATACAGTATTGCCACAGCCTTCAGCATTAACAAATTCACAGTATGATTTTTTTTTCTATGCACATCATGACAGGGCCATTATCGTAACTGTGAAGTGACTAACTTTCTGCTCCTTCCACTCTACACTGTGTTTTTTCCACTCTTCAACCCATGAGAATCCAGAAATTTCATCATTTTGGTCTCCTGTTGATATAAACAAGTGGGATATGTTATTTTTACAATGTAATATAATTCTTAAATTCCATTCATTCACCATTCTGTAATATAATTGTGTATGTAATGACTTTCTGACTCCCTTTGTTGTATGCCTGCATCCTGGAAGGAGAGACTACGTGGCTAGTAACACGTAGATTGTCACAGGTGCGGAAATAACAAAGAAGTGGAGTGAGACAAGTATTAACACTCAGACACATCTCTACAATCTGTTGCCAGCAAAAACACCTTCACCTCAGTGCCATAACCTAAGGCGCCCTATAAGGCGCCCTATAAGTTGCCCCATAGGGCACAGTATAAAGTGCCCTGTCCACCACAGCACCTTCTAATGTGCTTTATAGGGTGCCCTATAGGCTGCCTTATACAGCGCCTTGGCGGACAGGGCACTTTATAATGTGCCCTATAGGGCACCTTATACAGCACCCTGGCTGACAAGGAACTTTATAATGTACCCTATAGGTTACGGCACTGAGGTGAGGGTGTTTATGGCTGGCAACACAGATTGTAGAGATGTGTCTGACTGTTACAGGAATTAAAAGGAAATGTCTCAGACAGCCTTATTAAACAAGGTCACTGTAGGATTGAACTCATGACCTCTGCCTTAGCAGTCATTGTATTAACCAGTGGGCTACACCTCTATAGCTTTTATCACAGCACTGGCTGGCTACAGAAAGACTGCAGGTCACCACACAAACTGTCTGCTGTGGTTACCAGGATAGGGTAAATCCACCAGTACCCATGATGCACTGCACATGCAGAACAGCAGTCTACATCTGATCACAGGATGGAGTATGCGTCTCCACAGCACCTCAGCCTGGTAGGGGGAACTGACTGTGTGTGGTACTGGCACAGAGTAGCTATAGACCGTGACATTGTGCGGGTCCTGTGCTCACCCTGAGGGTGAGGTGGGTCGCTCAGAAGCAGGTCCGCAGTACCAGGGTTGGCTGAGATAGGGGTTACTGCAGGTCCCCATCAGTGCAAGTGTGTGGCAGGTATTCTTGCAGCCACACCTAGGATATCTCTGTGTCCATCTGCATTCCCCAGTCATGTCTAACCCTTGTGAACCATGATGTACCCAGAATAGTACATATCCAGTGTGGTTGCCATGGTCACATGTTGTAAGAGCAGGGGTGTGTCTGGACTCACATGTGGATTATGTTACACCACATATCATACTCTCTGGGTCAAGGTGGTGGACAGGATCAGCCCCCAACCGACCCACACTCTGCATCTTTGCAATGGAGGCAGTAGAGGGACATGATGAAGGGCTGTGTGACCAGAATCCCCAGTCCAGTTGGTGAATGGACACCATCAATGGCAGGTGATGCAGAACTGTACTTATCACATAGAGCACTGGCAGACAGGCAGCAGGCCTGGCAAAGCTCAGCTGCCCCCCACCACAATCTGACATTCACCAGCAGAGAGCACAGTCAGTCTGCATCCTGCAAGGTTATCCAGCCATACACATGCTAACTGCAGACAATCTGCTAGTCAGTACATGTTCCCAGAGGAACTATGTGCACTAAGCAGTTATGTTAGTGATTGTGCCCCAAAAAAGGGAACTCACAGATATCACTGGAGAAAAATACTGTACAGCACTATGTGGGGACTTAGACATGCCATGGTCACTGCTCAGTGAGAGTGACCTCCCAGCATGACATGCTGTGGCCACCCTGTCCATGCAGGTGGTCGGCCACCCTGTGCAGATGCATCCTGCCCAGACCGCCCTGTCCGGTCCATACCCACAATACCTTGCTCCTCATTATGCACATTGGCAGGCTAACACTGGAAACTGTGCAAGCATTGTGAGCTCTGTAAGGTGTATGCAGCCACAAAACACTAGATAGACATACACACACTCCCACACCTATTTCAGCATTGTGCAAAGATAGAGGTGGTTGGCTGCCCTGGCCACCACACCAGTCCTGGGCACAGTGCAGGCATTGCTAAGGTACTCAATACTGTTAGGGTCACTCTCCGGGGTGATAAACACTGTCAGAGAACAGAAAAGAGGAAACACACTCCACATATATCAGAAAGGTTGCTATGATGAATCTCTGTTAACAAATCCTACATTAAGAACAATTTGTTATCGGAAATTAATCATAGCAACCTTTTGATATATATGGAGCATGATTCCATGTTTATTGATGGCTTTGCTAAGGTATGCAGGTGCTAGTCGTGATAGCTGCTGCTCCGCGCAGGGCCCAACAGCCTGACTCTAGATCAGGGGTGGGCAAACCTGGTCCTGGAGGGCCGCAGACCAGTCAGGTTTTCGGGATATCTCTAATGAATATGCATGAGATATATATGCATTAGAGATATCCTGCCAACCTGACTGGTTTGTGGCCCTCCAGGGCTGGATCTGGAGACCCCTGCCTTACACCTCTGTCATTTAAGATTGTGAGTGGACAAGGTGCAGATGTCCAAGACATCAAAAAGGTTAGATAGAATTTGTCACAGTTCTCCTCACTTCTCACCACCACCAAAAAATTGTCTATTAGACAACTTTTTGGCGGTGGTGAGAATCGAGGAGGAATGTGACACATTCTATATACCCTTTCGATGTCTAGGACATCTGTACCTTGCCCACTCACGATCTTAAATGACAGAGGTGTAAGGCAGGGGTCTCCAAATCCAGCCCTGGAGGGCCACAAACCAGTCAGGTTGGCAGGATATCTCTAATGCATATATATCTCATGCATGTTCATTAGGGATATCCCGAAAACCTGACTGGTCTGCGGCCCTCCAGGACCGGAGGTGCCCACCCCTGCTCTAGATGAGGCTTTGGATAGTGGAGCCTGTGGATGTGGGTGTTTGTGCCCCTGTTGGCCGATGCTCTAGGGCAGAGGTTCCCAACTCCAGTCCTGGGGGTCCAAACACCATTCAAGTTTTCAGGCTGTCCCTAATGAATATGCATGAGATACATTTGCATACAATTGGGGCAGTGCATACAAATGCATCTCATGCATATTTATTAGGGACAGCATGAAAACCTGAATGGTGTTTGGCCCTCCAGGACTGCAGTTGGGAACCTCTGCTCTAGGGAGTGCACATGTTTATGGTGTATGTGCTCTGTAGGGTAAAATATGGGGACATGGTTTGCAGGAGCCACAGCTGGGATTTGAACCTGTGACCTTCTGCCTCTGAACACACTGGCTGGGTGTGCTGCACCAAACTGTTGCCACAGAGACAAGTCATTCCCTGGGGATACCATGACTTTTCTTCAGACAGACCTTGTCTATTGTACTGCATGCCACCCACCTAAACAGGGCTTTGCCTTGGTCTGCTATGGGCAGCTACCACTGCCCCCTCCATCATCAGCAGCCCTCCCCCACCATGCTGACATGCCCTTATGCTGGTGGTGCTGGTGGTGCACAGTCCCAGGCCATCCAGTGTGCCGGTAGGTGGCTGTCTATGGTGTGGGATCTGGAGTAGGGGTGCCCTGTATAGACATCCACACTTTCCCCCCAGCGCTGCCTGCCAATGTTATGTGCCTTTTGGGGTACTTGCTGGGTGATGTCCATTGGGGCACTGTGGGACACACATTCGTGGACATGTTTGACCTTGGTCAGTTGCTGTCTTGCTGATTTTCCATTTCTGCCTTCCTATGTGGCACCTAGGCATCTGTCTAGCCCACCCTGTGCCCTAGCTTCCCCACTGCATGTCCCACCTGCAGCCCACTGACCACATTTGCAGCCTTACCATAGTGCCCTTTCGTACTCGGACACTATGCTGTTGCTGCACATGTAGCACTGCTATCACGTTTTTGGGACTCCCTGCCTTTGCTGTACATTGCTGACTGAGCTGGTTTCTCTCTCCTGCAATTGTGCCTCTAACGCAAGATTTTCAATCACGGTAATGTTCTGCCCTTCATTTCACAGCGTTAGTGTACCTGGAGCCTCTCACTGCCCATTCTCCGCCCATTGAACCCTTCTCTCCGCCCTCTGGAGAGACTTACCCCACCCTCTGTGTGTCTTAACGCTGCTGGGACGTTATCACGTGATAACGTTACTTTATCGCGCGATAACATTACGTATGGCGCGATAACGTCACCGCTGTGAAGTTATCGCTGTTTAGTAAACATGCCCCTAAGAATAAGGATAAAGCAAAGAAGTGTTTTAAAAACTGATTTTTTTCACATAGATAAAAGAAAGCATAAAGCTAGCTGCAGTTTTCTGGCTGAAATTTGTCACAGACGAAGAGTGGTTATGTCAAATCCTTAACTTATATGTAAGCAGTGAAAAGATTAATTACACAAGTGTTAGCTTCTGCCAAAGTAGAAATAGCAGTGATGCATGAAAATGGTAATTAAGCAGGGAATTCTTTTGAAGCCAGAGAAAAATAGATTAGCAGATGAGACTGCTAAGGGAGCTGCCTTAGGGGAAGACTTAACCCCTATATACAGTGTAACCCCAGAAATAGGGAGTCAGGCATCTTAAAAAGGATATAGCATTATTAGAAAAGGTACAGAGAAGAGCCACCAAAATGGTAAAGGGGATGGAAGGATACTCCTATGAAGTAGAGACTAAAAAGGTTAGGGCTCTTCAACCTGGAAAAGAGACCGCTGAGGGGAGATATGATAGAAGTGTATAAATTAATGAATGGAGTGGAACGGGTAAACGTAGATCGATTGTTCATGTCATCAGATTATAAAAAGACTAGGGGACAAGTAATGAAGTTACAGGGTAACCTATTTAAGACTAATAAGAGAAAATATTTTTTTTCAACGTGTAATCAAACTCTGGAATTTATTATACAGATGATGTAGTAAAAACTGTTAGTGTAGCTGGGTTTAAAAAAAAAGATTTGGACAAGTTCCTGAAGAAAAGTCCTAAACCATACCATAAGAACATAAGATATGCCATACTAGGTCAGACCAAGGTCCATCAAGCCCAGTATCCTGTTTCCAACAGTGGCCAATCTAGGTCATACGTACCTAGCAGTTTTCCCAAAAGACACAGGTTTCACAATGCTTGTACCAGCATCCTCCCTAATTGACTATCTGGAGGAATGTCCCCGGGGTCCTTATCCCTGACCCCATCCTTACTTCGAGTTTCCTTTGGAATTCCTGACACCCATCGAGACCTGTTTCACCAATGTGCTTTTCACTTCGTCTCTCTCCGGCCGCATTCCTCGCGGATGTGTCAGAACCGCGGATTGAGACTCCGCACTCACTTTGTGTCTAGGACACGTCTCGTACACACAACAATCTGTCTCGATACCCAACCACCAAGGCAATACTTTACTTGTTTCTTACCTTGGTCTGTGCACAGAATTATGTTTGTCCCTGTTTAATACCTAGTCTGCACTGAATCTGTATTGATTTCTCCTTCATGGTCTCGGGATTCTGCTGTTAGTACACCGTTGGAGCCCCCCATCACTATAAGTATTAACCAATGAATTATGGACATGCTGGAGGAGGGCGAGGACATAGTGTACTATAAAAGAACCATGAAACAGAGGATAGGTGTGAATGCTCAGTCAAGCATTTCACCCTTTCTTGCAAGAATGTAATTAAAGTAAAATAACTCTGCCTCACTGAGGAGTCTGTTATTGTCTAAAAAGTTATTGTGTAAAAATGTTTCTTACACTGTAACTTCTCTGTGAGCTAGAGGTACAGGCAGAAAAAAAATGGTGTCATTTTCAGCCATATTTTTGGTTTGTTTCAAATATTTTTTAATTAATACAACTTTTCAACACAAATTAGATCATGTGCAAATTGACAACCTACAAATTAATGTGCATTTAACTGATTTTGTGAAGGGAAGGGAGGAGGTTCCTAAACCGTATACAAGTCCATGTAGCATACAGGTGTCTTTAAAATACAAGTATATGTTCCATATTAAGTTGACTCTTTCTTTATTGTAGAATTTAAGAGTGATCTAGCCAAAGATATTGCCTCAGATACGTCTGGAGATTTCCAAAAGGCATTGTTGGCACTACTCCAGGTGAAGTATATTTGGATATATTTTGGAAAGTCTTTTTTTTTTTTTTTTGTTAGACATGTATTGTGCTTTTCAACAAAACTGACTGTCTCATTGTATGCCATGATTTAGATTGGGAGCTGAATTTATGAAGGATAGCTTCCAGCATATGCTAAAAAGTCTCATTCATGTGACCTAAAGCATCTTAAGAGCTTGGGGGCACTTTCTAGATTATCATCCTTGGGACAAAGATCACGTGTACTTTTTCATCCTTTGGTTTTGCGCTAGTTTTGAAGGTGTGTTTATCTTTGCTTTGAAACTAATCACAGGTACAAAGCACATGCGGTCAGTTGCATCTGCATTCTCTGCAGGTAGAATGTTGCTGGAAAAGTACACGTGAAGATTTGGGAAAGCCATCCATGTGTGTTTTATAACTCACAACTCTGGGATTTTTTAAAAATACCGAAACAATGCATGGAACACACACTTTTAGTAGCACCGAGGTAGGGCGGTTTTTAGTAAATTTAAGGTGGATAAAATGCTTTTCATCTGTGGTAATTGATTTGAATAGTGACCTCTTTGGGCCCGTATCTCCAAGCTTTTTTCCTCATGCACACATGGGAGCAATTTCATAAAGGTGTTTTTGTGTGGAAAGCCTGTTTTATACTCAGAAAGGGGCTTTTATAAAATTGTGTGACCACATACATCTGAAAAAAGGATGTGCACTGAAACTGTGCCTAGTTTTACATAATCTATGTGCAGGTGTTCCTGGTGGTGTAGTTTGGGTGGAGTGAAAGCAGAGTTGCAATGTAGGTGCACGGTGGGGTACACGCACATACACGTTTACTGCATCTTCAGAACAGGTATAAATATAAACCCAAGCGGATTGTGATAAATTGCAAGAGGATCTTGATAAATTGGAAGACTGGGCATCAAAATGGCAGATGAAATTTAATGTGGACAAGTGCAAGGTTATGCACCTAGGGAAGAACAACCCAAACTATGGTTACGTGATGCAAGGTTCCACATTAGGAACCACCACCCAGGAAAAAGATTTAGGCGTCATTGTGGATACCATGTTAAAACCCTCGGCCCAGTGTGCAGCGGCAGCCAAGAGAGCAAATAGAATGCTAGGTATCATAAGGAAAGGAATGGAAAATAAAACAAAAGATATTATAATGCCTCTATATCGTTCCATGGTGAGACCGCACCTTGAATATTGTGTGCAATTCTGGTCGCCGTATCTTAAAAAGGATATAGCGATTTTAGAAAGGTACAGAGAAGAGCCACCAAAATGGTAAAGGGGATGGAAGGATACTCCTATGAAGAAAGGCTAAAAAGGTTAAGGCTCTTTAACCTGGAAAAGAGACGGCTGAGGGGAGATATGATAGAAGTCTATAAATTAATGAACGGAGTGGAACGGGTAAACGTAGATCGATTGTTTACCTTATCAGAATATAGAAAGACTAGGGGACATGCAATGAAGCTACAGGGTGAACTATTTAAGACTAATAAAAGAAAATATTTTTTCACTCAACGTGTAATCAAACTCTGGAATTTGTTACCGGAGGATGTAGTAAAGGCTGTTAGTGTAGCTGGGTTTAAAAAAGGTTTGGACAAGTTCCTGGACCATTACCATAAACCATTATTAAGAAGTGACCGAAGATATCAATGCTTAACCCAGTACAAGCATTGTGGAACTTGTGTCTCTTGGGGAAACTGCTAGGTACATATGACCTAGATTGGCCACTGTTGGAAACAGAATACTGGGCTTGATGGACCTTGGTCTGACCCAGTATGGCATATCTTATGTTCTTATGTTCTTATATGTACATCGGCAGTGGTGTGCTGTTGCAACTGGTTCTGCGTGCTAGGGCTGTGCCATCCATTTTCAATCCAACCTGTTTGACGCTTGCCTCTGTAACAGAGGCAACAGTACTTCAAGCTATAAAGTGTGTCAAACACCCCAAGGCACGAAAAGAGGAGCAAAGAGCCCAAACAGTGGCAGAAGGGCTACAAGCCACTATCAGAAGGGCCAAGAGGCACAGAGCAGAATAAAAACCCCAGGAGTGTAGAAGGCAAAGCAGCACCATAATTCGTGAAAAAACACTGTGGCATCTTGAGAGGGGTAAAATGGCACCAGCATTGTCAGGATGAGTCCAAGACAATGTGACTTGATTAAGGCAGTGTAAACATTAGCTGGAAGGTGCAGGAAGATATCCAACAGATATCAGAAAAGGGCCTCTACAGCCAGTGCCATGCATAGCCCTGTGCGAGCGGTGCAGCTGCACAGGGCACAAAGGCTTAGGGGCATATTTCAGGCTGCCGGCCTTGACTCCCCCATCCCCCATGCTGCCTGCTGTTGCCCTGCCACTGACACTTTTTCTTTTCTTGGTGGCGGCGGCACTGGCAGCAGTGAAATAGACCTGACTTCCAATTTAAAACAAAAAAACCCCACCCATGTCCTTCAACTCCACGCTCGTATGCAGTTCTGATCCCTCCCTCCCTTCTCTGATGTAGGTTGCATCAGAGGAGGGAGGGGCCAGGCTAGCCACTCAGGCGTGCAGCTGCAAAGACCCACGTTTGAATCGCTGGCCTGGTTCCTCCCTCCTCTGACGCAATCTACATCAAAGAAGGAAGGGAGGGAGGGATCAGAACTGCATACAAGACCTGAATGGGTTGTTTTTTTTAAACTGGAAGTCAGGTCTGTTTTGCTGCTGCCACCTCCGAGCAAAGACAAAGTGGCGGCAGCAGGGCAACGGCAGGCAGCCGACTGGTCATGAAGGTGGTGAGCAGATGATGACAGGGTGCGCCAGATGTGCAAGTTGCACAGGGCACAATCATGACTCAGTACGACCCCAAATACAGCACCGAGAAGGGATGGGAGGCCCTAAAACACCTGAAGAGTGCCAACATTGTGGCAAGACAGGCAGTTAAACCCCAAAACACCCAAAGAGGTTTAGCACAGCACCTACATCAGCCGTAAGGACCTAAAACACCCCCAAACACCCCCACCCCCAAAGAACTAGCGTAGCAGTAAGACAGGCTGGAAGAATCCAAGCAGTGGGGGTGGCGTGAGATCAGCTAAGCTGTATTGCTGAATGTTAGAGTCCTGGCACTGAAGACTTTTTTGTCCCAGTGTGAGAATCATTGATGAAGACCCCCCCACGACAGGAAGGAGTGCTTGGAATGAGATCCTGAAGGTTTTAAATAAAGATCAGAGGATATGCTGTGGTGAAAAAGGCCCCAAAAGCAGCGGCAGAGGGTGGAAGGGGCAATAATATTGGCTGTGAGAGCCAAGGACACCGGAGGAAAGGTCTATGAAGCTGCAACTCATGCTGGAAGGCTCTGAAATGAGACACAGGAAGCCAATAGCCAGAAAAGTACAGTAATGAAAATTCTGAAGTAAACTTTGAAGAGAGAGTTTAAGGCCCTCAATGGCGCTAGGCCTACGTATAATGCCAACCCCTCCCCCATCAGAATGGGTTCATTCAGTCAAATTGTTTGGCATCACAGCCCAAAGCACTAAATAGACTACCCAAAGTATACTAACACAGCAGCAAGAGACAGGAAGGCCCTAAAATGCCCAAAGAGGACCGACACAGAACCTATTGTAAATCGGCTGCAAACTGGCCCTTAAAATCACCTAAAGAGGACAAGCACAACGGCTAGATTTGATGCAAGGCCATAAAAGACCCACAGAAAACCAGCACAGCAGCAAGGTAGTTTAGAAGATCCTAAAACAGCCAAAAAGGAGCAGCACAGCATCTATATCAGCTGTGAGGCCCTAAAAGATCCAAAGAGTATTAGCATAACAATGAGACAGGCTGGAAGAGCCCATGTAGTAGGAGTAGAGCGGTCAGTTAAGCTGTGCCTGCAAGTCAGTCTGTCACTGAGGACTTTTGCCCCAGTATGAGAATTGAGAATCCTTGAATTGAAGTGGAAAATGTCTCCAAGTTCTTTGTGAAATGCCTCATATAATAGAATTGCATGTAGACTAGGGGCACCTTCAGTCCTGTCAGCTACATGTAATGATATCAGAGGAGAGATGAGAGGCAACTGCGAAAGATTTAAGCTGGTCCAGTTTTGGCTTTACTTGTTCAATATCTCAGTTAATTTTACTGCATAGAGTAAAGTATTTACTTTTTTCTATTAAAAACAAAATACCACCATTACAAAAGCTTGGAGTTCCGTTACAAAGTATTAGCACTGGTTTAACAACTGACAGCATAATCACAAAGTAGCATTAATGCCTTCAGTGCAGCAAACAGTGCTGTTATAAGCCCCATTTTGCTTAGGGTGTCTAGGTCAGAAAAGCTATCGCAGTTGGGTCATTCAAAATTGTCTGGGTATTTTACAAAAGGCTCACTTAATGCAGAGCCTTTCGCAAAATGTCTAAGGGCGGGGTTCTCAACACCTAGCTGGTCAGGTTTTCAGAATAACTTCAATGAATATGCATGAGAGAGATTAGCCTGCACTGCCTCCGTGGTATGCAAATCTCTGTCAAGCACATTCATTTTGGTTATCCTGAAAGCCTGACTGGCCAGATGTGCCGCGAGGACTGGGTTGAGAACCCCTGGTCTAAGGACATATGCAGGACACAACCATCTTACAAAAAAACGTGAAATAAAGAGTAGTGGTACTTCCATGGATAAGTGCTAATTTTTAAATTGCATGTGCTTGCTTATTTTATTTATTTGCTTGGTTTTATTTATTTATTTTAAAATATTTCAATTCGCTATATGCTAAATTTTATCCAAGGTGGCATACAAAATAGAAAATGTCCGAAGATCCTAACACAGAAAACACTAACAACCCCATATTAAGTGCTGAATTTTATAAAGCTACATTTAGAAAAGGAGCAAATTAAGAAGCTAAGATCTAAACCTCAAATTTTGTGGTGACTTTTAAAGCCAAAGAAACAAGCATAATTGCCCCATCACTCGCTCCTTGAAACCCTAGGTGCAGATGAGCATTTTACTCTCACTTGTGTGTAGGGTTACCAACTTTTTCACCGAGAAAAACCCGACACCTGTGGCTCGCCATGCTCCTCCCATTCTCCGCCCTTAGTCCCACCCCTGCCCCGCCCCCAGCCCCACCCACAGAAATTACCGAGAATACGTGTAGGCTAACTTCCTTGGTCAGATAATAATTAAACTGGGAACCCCAAAATCCAAACATGAAATGTACAACACTGGAGAAATAAAACTATAAAGTAATTTCCTCTTGCACTAAACAAAAACGCAAAGATGTTATCAATACACACTTCCCAGACCAAACATATTCCAGCTAATAAATTCAAACTAAAAAGTATTTTTCTACCTTCTGTTTGGGCGTTTTATTTTTCAGTTGCAATTGCTCCAGTCACTTTCTTCTGGTTTCTTCGTGTCTTCTGCAAGCTATCCATTTGTCCTTTCTTCTCTTTTAGATGTTTTCCATTCTCTCTCTATTTCTGCTTTAACATACTGATTGTTTCCGTTTTGCTCTTTCCCCCAATTCTTTCCTTATTCCTTTATCATCCATTTAAATTTCACCCTTCCATTCTCAAGCCCCTCACTCTCCCAATACCCAGTCCATCATAGACTTTTCTTCCACACAAAATATTTTTTCCCCTCTCCACTCATTCCCCATCTATTCTAGTCCTCCCCCAAAATCAGTTCCCTTATAGTTCTAGACCCACCCAGCATCCACTCCCTTCTAGTCCCATTCTCCCATGCCCCACATCAGCCCATTTCCAGTCCTATTCCAGCTCTTAATAAGCGCATTTCCAGTGCTAGCCTTCACATCACAGGCCATTTCCAGTCCTAGCCCCCCCCCCCATCACAGCCCATTTCCAGTCCAAGTCCCCCATCACAGCCTATTTCCAGTCCTAGGCCCCCCCCCATCACATCCCATTTGCAGTCCGAGTCCCCCCGCACCATCACAGCCCATTTGCAGTCCTACCCCCCCATCATCACAGTCCATTTGCAGTCCTAGCCCCCTAATCACAGCCTATTTCCAGTCCAAGTTCCCCCTCCCTCCACCATAGCCCATTTACAGTCCAATTTCCCCCCCCCATAGCCCTTTTCCAGTCCAGGTCCCCCTCCCCATCACAACCCATTTCCAGTCCATGTCCCCTCCCCCCCCACATAGCCCTTTTCCAGTCCAGATCCCCCTCCCCATCACAGCCCATTTCTTTCCAGTCCAGGTCCCCCCCCTTCACAACCCATTTCCAGTCCAAGTCCCCCTAATCACAGCCTATTTCCAGTCCAAGTTCCCCCTTCCTCCACCATAGCCCATTTCCAGTCCAAGTTCCCCCCCCCCATAGGCCTTTCCAGTCCAAGTTCCCCCCCATAGCCCTTTTCCAGTCCAGGTCCCCCTCCCCATCACAACCCATTTCCAGTCCATGTCCCCCCCCCCCCCACATAGCCCTTTTACAGTCCAGGTCCCCTCCCATCACAGCCCATTTCTTTCCAGTCCAAGTCCCCCCCCTCCCCCATAGCCCTTTTCTGGTCCAGGTCCCCCCCCCCCCATCACAACCCATTTCCAGTCAAATTCCCCCCTCCTAGCCCTTTTCCAGTCCAGGTCCCCTCCCCCCATCACAGCCCAGGCAGTCCTTGGCCTCCCCCCCCCCCCAAAACCGCGGCTGTCTGAGGCTTTAGAGGGAGCCGGGGAAGCCCGCGCGAGGCCCCGACTCCCTCTGAACAGCCGCCAGCGTGAAGAGCCTTTTCCTTCACGCTGGCAGCTGTTTCTGTGAAGCCGCGAATGCTGGGAAAGGTTAAAGGGCATTGCCTTTAACCTTTTCCACCAATCACGGCTTCACAGGAACAGCCGCCAGCGTGAAGGAAAAGGCTCTTCACGCTGGTGGCTGTTCAGAGGGAGCCGGGGCCTCGCGCGGGCTTCCCCGGCTCCCTCTGAAGCCCTCCGGGTTGGGAGAAAAGCCGTTTTTTTTGCTCTGGCCGCTCCCGATCTTGCGGCCAGAGCAAAAAAAACGGCTTTTCAAGGGCCGGTTTTGCCTCTGCGCCGGCAGCCGGCCTGGCCATGAAAAAACCGGCCAGGCCGGCTGAAAACCGGCCAGTTGGCAACCCTACTTGTGTGTCATTCAGAGGAAGGATAAAGGGCAATTAGGAAATGTTTTGAAATATACATGCATTCCACTTGTAAATGGGAAGCACACATCTATTTAAAAAGTCTACATGATGCCCCTTTGAAATCTGTCTATGCTGTGGATATGCATATTTAAGCAGAGGCTTAACTTACATGTGCAAACCTGCTTTTTACACCTTCTAAAATGGCCTATGCGCTTGCATGAAGGCTGGTGGTTTTTTTTTGATTGGCTGAATTCTAGGCACTTCCCTTTCCATATCAAGAGGAGTTGGAGAAGCTGTGTAGAATTCTTACGTGAGGGGAGAGGAAGTTTCCACATGTACCTGAATGGGGATTTTTAAGGCACACATTGCATTGCATTTAACAAAAGGAGGACCCACCAAGGGGTTTTATGCTCCAAATTTACCACGGCTTAAAAGCATGGGCAGACTTGGCTGCCTTTTTAGTTTTTACAAGATTTCTCAACTTTGCAGCTCATGTTTTTATTTGACAAAGGTTTTGAAGATTATCATACAAGACTTTTCACACTGGGGGCAGTTTTAGTAGGTTTCCTTTCTGGCCCTGTTCAAATCCAGGCTAAAAACTAATTTCTTTGAGAATGCTTTTGGATCCTGAGCACCTCAGTCTCTAGCTCACCTCTTACATGTTTCCTTACCATTCCTTTTGATATATCCTAGTCCCAGGGATGGCCCTAGGCAGAAACCCTCACCTCCCCCCCCCCCCCCGTTGATGCTGCCCTCCCCCTCCAGCTGCCACTGCACCTCCCCAGGCTGCCGCAGATTACATCTAAGGAGGGCAAGGCAGGCAGCGACAGTATCTCCAAAAGCGGTGGCTTTTGCCGCTGCTTTTGGAAATACAGCTGCTGCCTGCCTCCCAGATGGAATTAGCCTCAGCTAGGGGGTGGTGGCAGCCACCCATGTGTGCAGCTGCTGCCCACTCAGGCCAGCGCCCTGCCTAGTCCCCAGTTGTTGTGTTGTCTGTAGGGTTGCCAACTGGCTCCAGATGCGCCCGACAGGCTTGATCCAGTCCTGGGTTTACCCCATTGCATGCAGGGACATGTAGTTTTGCTTTTCTTATGGAGTGCAATGGAAAAATCAGAACTACATGTCCCTGCATGCAGTGGGGTAAACCTAGGACTAGATCAAACGTGTCGGGCGCATCTGGAGCCAGTTGGCAACCCTAGTTGTCTGTCTTGACTAAACTGTAAGTGCTTATGAGCAGGAACTGCCTCTTACATGTCTCTGAACAGCGCTGTATCTACCTTGTAGCACTACGCAAATGATTATTTGTAGTAGTTGTAGTAGTACCTCGCTGTTTTCTCAGTGGGGGAAAAAGGTGGGGGGGAGGGTTGGGGGGAGGGGGAGAGAAGGATATTCCAACAGTTTTAGCAGGTTTTTCTTGCACTTTGCATTTCCAGCTTATTTGGAACTAGCAGGGCTGGTGTTAAACACACTGGGCCCGATTCTGTGTCATAAATGGGACGTCCATCCCCGCTATTCGTGCCTTCCCTCGGCAGCGTCTAACTTCCCTGCCAGTTGTGCAGGGAAGTTAGATGAGGGCAGAGAAGGGGCAGCTTTGTGGCGGAGTCTGGGGAAGCAGTATCCAGGCCAGCGACTTGTGGGGGAAATTATTCCACCTCCGATGTGGAATAACTTCCCTGGATGTTTTTTTTGTTTTCGGCCCGAGGCGCGGATGGGGCAGGGTGGGGCCCAGATGACATTTCCCACAGCCCGCCCCTGGCCTTAGGATGCCAGATCAGGGTTCGTGCTGCGGGGAATAAGCTTTTTCTTCCATCGGCCAGCATCGCAGCTTTTTAATGGAGTCACAGTGCCATGGCAACCGGACATCATGACACCGCAGCTCTATTTAAAAGCCCTGACTGAGTTAATTGGGCTTTTCCTGTATGTGCAGGCCATGCTAATTTGCAGTCCTGGCTTGTACATACAGGGCTGATCATGATTCTGATCCCGCGGGGCTAGACGTGCCTTGCAGGATCAGAATTGTGACCTCCTCCATACATCCAGTGAAACCGGACGTGCAGAGGGGGTATATATCTGGGATGGAATGAGTCTGACCGGGGGCTATTCATGCCCTTCCCGCTGGCATCTAACTTCCCCACTGGTTGTACAGGGGGGTTAGAGAGAGGTGGGGAAGGGGTGGATCGGGGCAGAGGCAGGGTGGGCGGTGGGTGGTCATTGGCCCTGGACATACAGGGCCAATTCCAATGTTGGCCCTGTACATCCAGGGCCGATGACTTAGACGGGGAACTTACTCCACCTTTGAGGTGGAATAAGTTCCCCAATCTTGCAGGGAATGGCAGCTCAGGGCTCAAAAGAGGCAGCAGGGGGCAGAGGAAATTCCCAGCAGCCTGACCCTCGCCTTGGGAGTCCGGATCGGGGGTTGGGCTGCGGGAAAAGCATTTTTCGGTGCTAGTGATGGGGATCGCGGCTTTACATGCAGGCCAGGCTGAATCCCAGTCCCAGCCTGCATATATAGGCCTGTTCGTGATTCTGATCCTGTGGAGCAAGACGTGTCTCTCGGGATCAGAATCGCGAACCCCTCTGTACATACGGCTCAGACCGGACATACAGAGGGGCCATACATCTCCGATGGAATAAGCCCCACAATGTCCAGAATAGAAATTAAGGTGTGTAGCCTAACCAGTGGAAGGTACGTTAAAATTCTGCCTTGGTGACATCACTTAACTTTGCCTAGGAGGGCTTCTTGAATAGCCAGGCCCCAGACAATGGCTTGTTTGCCTCATCCTGCCTTAAATCTAGTATTGAGAATCACGGCTGGGGTCTGGCACAATTTTTTTCCATTTAAACTTTATTGAAAACCATAACACAGCAAGCACAACATATAAAACGCACTGTGGCACTAATTCATAGCCATAGTAAACCTTCAAACCCACAAAGGTGTTCAAATATCAAAACATATCATAATTAACCAAATATTAACCCACCTCCTCCCACCCCAACAGGGAACCTGGGATTGGTGGTAGAGAAGGTTAAGTATCTTCATGGGGTGGCTAAACTCACTGCCATGCGGCAGCAGAAATTGGCTACTTTTCAGATAGCGTGGACTCCATTTGAGAAGTGGTGTGAAGTGAAGATGTGGAGTGGGTGGCTGGGTCTGGCACTATTAACTTTGATTTGTATCCCTTAATATACTTGTTTTTGTCAGTGACAGCCTTGGACCAGAGGTCATGCGAAAGGGCTCCTGAACTTTTGCAGTCATGGGCTCTGAATCCAATCATTATGTACCACCCTTAAGTAATGACCAAACTCCATTCCCCTACCCCAGGAGCTTCCACATGGTGATGCACAACGCTTTCACTTAGCTTTTGGGATAATCCTAAAAGCCGTTTTCTAACTGGTTCTCATTCTTGGAATCACCTATCTGTTAAAAAAATATTAGAGAGAGGATCTAAACTGCTGTGGTCTTATACTGAAACATGCTTATTTCAAATGAGGCAGGGCACAGAACTAAGCCATTGACTTGTCACTTCGTATTTTTAGGCTGATCGTTCTGAAGAAACCAGAGTAAATGAAGAACTTGCTGACAATGATGCAAGGGTAAGAGCAGTTTTTGGAGTCTTTAGAATATTTTTCTTTATATTGTATATTCTCCTCTTTCTTTTCTTCAGAAGCCAGCCTATGCCATTTATTGCTAATCATAACATTATGATGAAATCTACAGGGCCAACGTTATTTATTCTCTATGAATATAATAGGAAAACACTTTAGTATATCTGATCCATATTGTACATTTCCAGATTCTTTGTAAATAACTGGTGTTAGAATTACATGGCTTAGTATACAAATGCTGCAGGGGTTTTTTTTTTTTTTTTTTTTTAATGCTGGCTGTGACGTTTATGTATTTTACATATATTCAGTGCTGGCTGTCCACAAAAGTGATAGCGCTGAATGGATCTATAGAGAGATGAGCACTACCACTGTACAGATAGCCAGCAGTATTGCATCACTATCCATATAGATATCTGAATGAATTTAGGAAAAACCTTTTCGCTGGCCTAAATTTATTAGTATAAACTATAAAGATAGTAGAATGAATATCATCATTCTCCATATAATTGAGAATGCCTGTATTCTGCCCTCTCTCCACTTTGGGACTATCTGGATAGTGCCGGGGCAGTCTATAATAATTTTCAATGGCACTTTGTGGATAGCACAGCTGAAAATGGGTGGATAGAGCACTTATCCAGATAGCCGTTGCTGCTTTTGAATATCGACCTGATAATAATTTGGTTAATACTGTATAGGAGCCTGTTTACTAAAACATGGCAAGCAGTTACCGTGGGAATTTGTGTGTGGTAATAATTACCACACTGCCATGGTAGCAATTACTGCACAGCTGTGTCACTGACCACAGAAGGGGCTGTAATAAGGGGCGTGGGCAGCACCTGTATCTAGTACATAGTAGTTACTATGCAAGAACTATCATGGCTGCAAACAGGCTAAGGAGGAGGTGGTAAGTGCATCTGAGATATCTGTGATGCACTTACTGCTACTCGACATTCAGTATAGACCTTGCTGACAACCCACCAACATCAAATAAAGAATACCTTACCATTGTACCTTCCTAACAGTCCCTCTAGATTTCAATTAAAGAACTACTACTGTCAGACTCCTTGATGACCCCCTGGCATCAATTAAAGAACACCGCTCCCCCATTCCTCCAGACCCTCCCTTGGTGCTGACTCCTTATTTAGCAGATTTACCCCTAGCAGTAATACTATAAGCTACCACTAGAGTTAGAGCTACAATTTTGAACCTGGACTGTCAATGTAGCAGAAGCGTCTGGGGAACACCTCTGCTCCTCATTAGCCCAGCACTTTCTGGTAGGAGTTGGGGGGGGGGGTCTGGAAGTGGGGAGCTTTGTTGTAGCCTTCCAGAGGGGATGGGGGTGGGGCCTTGGGGGAGGTTGGAGGGTTCAGGATATAGGGGGTTCTTTACTTGATGTCAGGCGGAGAAGGGTTTAGGGGAGTGGAGGATTCTTTAATTGATGCTGAGGGTTGTTGATGTGATATCTTATTTGTCGATGCACGTATGCTATCGGCAATACATTTTGAATATGCAGTAAAGGTCTCCCCTGCATGGCAACTGCATGGACATATGCTGGCCACACCCCAAACAGTTGCCATATAGGCTATGCAGTTACCAAACACTAAGTTTTTGAAACTAATGCAAAATCATTGTAAAATTGTACTCAGGCCCCATATTTTTGTATTCCTCCTGAGTGACAAAGTTAGTGGTTCTTTATATTAGTAAAATAGATAAGAGGAAAAAGAAAAAATTAAAAAGAGCAGTTGCAAAGGTTAAAGATTTACATCAAGCATGGGTGTTTAAAAATACTGTCTTGGAAGCCCACACCAGCTGTATTCCATGATTTAAGAAAAGTGGAAGGAAGTCCCAAAAACTGCCAACATGGTTTAAAGATGAGGTCAGAGAGGCTGTTGCCAAAAAAAAAAACATCTTTCAGGAAATGGAAAAAGGAGACAAATGATGAAAACTGGAAACATAAGCACTGGAAAGTTAGAATCAAGGCATTAATAAGGCAGGCAAAGAGAATTTGAGAAGAAGCTTGCTGTGGAAGCAAACATGTAATAACTTTTTCAAGTACATTCATAGCAAAAAACCTGTGACAGTCAGTTGGACCATTAGATGATAGAGGGGTGAAAGGGGCACTAAGAGGGGACAAGGCCATAGCAGAGAGCCTGAATGAATTCTTTGCTTCGATCTTTACTGAGGAAGATGTAGGGATGTTACCCATGACTGAAATGATATTTAAAGGTGATGCCACGGAAGAAATGAAAGAAATATCCATACACTGGAAAAATGTATTATAGCTATTTGATAAACTGAAGAGTAGCAAATCACCTAGACCAGATGGTATACATCCAAGGTTGTTGAAAGAACTGAAATATGAGATTGCAGACCTATTAGTAATCTGTGAACTATCCTTAAAATCATCCGTAATACCTGAAGATTGGAGGATGGCCAATGTAATGCCAATTTTTAAAAAGGGTTCCAGGGGTGATCCGGGAAAGTGCAGACCAGTGAGCCTGATGGCAGTACCGGGAAGAATGATAGAAACCATTATAAAGAATAAAATTGCTGAACATGTTTTTGCTGGGGCCACTTCTGTTCAAGATTTTCATGAATGATACTGCGGAGCAGTAAATAGAAAGGTCTTTCTTCTTGCAAATGAAGAATTTGCTAAGAAAGTTTGAGGCACTAATTAATGGTTTATCAGTTAAGTTCTAGTGCAAAGAAGTGAAATGCAGGGCCATGCATTTACAGTACAGAATTCCAAGGGAATGTGGCTATAATGATGGAGGTGATGATGGGGGGATGTGGGAAGGAGGGGAAAGCAAGATATGAATCTGCAGTAACTAGAAGAGACACTTCAGGGTGATTATTCCTGATGATTTCAAGGTAGCAAAACAGTGTGCTGATGTGGCCAGAGTCAGAGTCATGCGGACTTTCCATAGGGATAGATATAACTAATAGAGGACATGGCGGCAACATTGCTTCTGTACAGGCCATTGCTGAGAATTCACCTGGAATATTGCCCATTTCCTGAAGTGACACATTCAAAAGACTATAGAGAGCATTGAGGCAGCCCAGAGAACTACTAAAATAGTGCAAAGTCTGCACCTAAAGGAGAAGCAGTGTTTCTCAAGCCACACATGGAATACTCCCTAACCAGTCCAATCTTCAGGCTAGCCACAACAAATGTACATAGAATCCAAATAAAGGTGTAGGCCAGGAGAGTAATAGGATCCAAGAAATCCTGGGGTAAGAGGACAATTGCAAAAAACCCCCAAAAAACAAAAACAAAAAGACAGAAATCCTGATCTGGGGTTCTGAGATTTAGGGACTTGCATCAGGACAACTAGATGTATCATTGTCTTTGATATTTCTAAACTGTACAAATAAAGTGCCAGCAAAGAAGCCTTTCTTTCATCATAGCAACCTGTTTATGACTCAAGAGTAAGGCATGAAATGAACTGCTTGTGCAAAAGATCTGTTGCAGATCCAGAGGAACGTGCAATTTCTTTCTAGCGTATTTCATCACAAACACTGACAGTTTATTGACACATCAAACTGAAATGAACAGATGAAGGAAAATAAAGTAATACCTGCTTCTTTAAAAAATAATTGAGCCCAATAAACCCAGCCAAGAAATCAATAACCGCAAAAATATCAAGGCAGAAAGAGCGCCACAAATATATAAATGAACAAAAAATATTTGTCAGACTGCTCACAGAGAGGACAATTCCTCTTCAAATGAAATAGCCATTTTAATCAAACTTTGTACAAGCAGAGGTACTTATCTGTATGAGCGCTAATTCAAGGAGTCTTGCCATTAAATCAATAAAATTACCTCAGGCAAGAGAACGAGCATTGGTTTCTTCAGACAAATGTGATGCAGTACCATGTTTCGGGTCTTGAGATCCTGTGTCAGGAATTTTGTCCTCCATAAACCATGCTGAATGAAATATGCTTTCAGCCGTACATTGCTTGCTAAATAAGAAAGCGGCTCTTTTTAAATCCGCTTGGCGGCTGACGTCATAGCCGACCTCATTGCAAACTGCATAGCTTTTGGGGGGCTGAAAACCATAAATAAATGTAATTGCACCCCAAACAGCCTATGTTAGTTATCAGGGAAATCGGGGTTACTTACCTGTAACAGGAGTTCTCCGTGGACAGCAGGATAAGTCATCCACACCAGGTGGCGTCATCCGACGGCGCCGAAGACGGAAGTATTCTCTCTCTCTAGCCCAGAAGGTGTTACCTTCTGGGCATGCATCAACTGGCCCTACCCCTAGGCCCCCTAGCCAGCCACTGTGTCCCGAGCTGAGTCAGAGACTAGGGGCGATAGGGCCTTGACCTGTGGGGTCCTTACAGGGGAGGTGGGCGGGAAATGTGGATGACTTATCCTGCTGTCCACGGAGAACTCCTGTTACAGGTAAGTAACCCCGATTTCTCCTAGGACAAGCAGGATGAAGTCATCCACACCAGGTGCCTCCCTAGCAGATAATTGTTGGGGTGGAAGGACCCAAACAGGAGGTTCAGGAGTCACACTGAGGTGTAGGCAACAATACTGTTTATTCCAGCAGGCAGACGGCCGGCTGTGCGTGCACAGGTGTAAACAGAACATTAGTGAACAGGTGCACGGGGATATGTGTCAACAGGTAATAAACATGTGCAATAGGCAAAAACATGTGCAAACAGGCAGTACATGTGCAAACATGTGCAAACAGGCAGTACATGTGCAAACAGGCAGTACATGTGCAACAGGCATTAACATGTGAAAACAGGCAGGAACATGTGCAAAGAGGCAGTAAAACATGTGTGACAAAAAATCACGTGTGCAAATAACCCTTAATGGGTGAAAGACAGGGACATTTTCAACCTCTTACATACTAGGCACAAGATCTTACTAGACCCTGTGATAAGGAAGCTTATCATAGCTCAGGTAGGAGCTATAGAAAAGATGATGTGACTCTGAACAAGCAACCTGTCAGTTCTGGTAGAATTGAGAAAACAGAGTTTTCACATAAAAGACTACCAGTCCCAGAATGCACCAGCTTTCCAGCAGCCATGAGAGAGGCTGAAGTGAGAGAATGTGTGTGCAATCAAGAGAGCTATGAGGTAATCCCTAAGCACTCATCTCAAAGGGCAGGGCTTGATTCAACACAGCTGCGCTGTGTTAGGGAGCAGCACACATTAGGAAAGAATAAGAATAGAGCTTATTCTTCAGATAACAGTTTCAGCTACAGAGGGAGGAAGAGATACAGAGACAGCAACGGCTACAAGCACCAGTATCACCTGGAGAAACAGAAGCCAAGCCAAGCAGATAGAGAGAGAAGGAAACTCTCTGGAAGGAAGAGAAGAAAGGCCATTGGAAGGTCTGGGAGATTCCAAGGCAGTACTCATACTGGGAGGTATTCCAAAAGCCAGCAGAGTCCATTGGACTGGATTCAGCCAGAGGAATGGAGTGGCAGAGATAGGAATCACCAGTGGCTACCTGGAAGAGAGAAGACTGCATGTGGAAGGGACTTTCAGACCAAGGCCAGAAGGTATGTGAGAGGAGATCCAGTGTCCAGGGATCAAGATTGGAAGGCTGGACATCAGAATTGGATTACATATTGGCCAGGCTTTACAGAGAGGAATTATGATGGCAGGAGAGGCTCAGGTATGAACACTGATCCAGACCCTATCTATAATAGAGAATGGCAGCAAGGGAATAAGCATTCTCATGATAGTGCCTTAATGAAAGACTCATCTGTGCCAATGTATGATATTGACCCTATGATTGTTGATGAAGGGGGAGATACAGCAGATGAAACTATTTATATGGACTATTCTCTATCTAAATGCTAGCTTTCTGTGAGCAAACACATCAGCCATCACAAAGAAACCTAACTTTGTTCTTTATTTCCACTGCAAACAGCTCTTAAAGCAGGATTTGGGCTCACACAGTAGCAGCCAGCCAGCTAAAGGCTTTCAGCTGGTCCATTGATAGTAATTAGGGCTGCAACTGATTGTGTGTGTGAGCAAGGGAGAATCACTGCTGAGATCGGCGTGGAAAATAAGCAGAAAATAAGCAGAAAATAAGCAGTCTTGACGGACTGGAAAGGGGGGCTGTTACTTCTGGAGAGAAATCTGAAATTGTGAGTATATACTTCTGGGAATTTTTCTGAAAGGAATTGTTTTTCTTTTAAAGCTAATTAATCTGTGAACCCACTATTTTTTTTGTTAAATCAGTCAGGGCCTAGTAGCAACAGTTTAAGATTCAATTTAAAAACACAGAAGAGAACTTTCTGGTTACCTTTCATACCCAGTAGACAGCTGTAGTTTAAATTTCATAGTCACTCAGGGCCTAGCATCAGCAAAGTACTTTTAGTTTCAAATTAAAACACAGAAGAGAGCTTTCTGGTTAAATTTAGAATCCAGCAGAGAGCTTGTAGTTTAAATTTCATAATAGGTTAGAGCCTAGTAGCAGCAAAGAGCTATAATTTAAATCAAATCAGAATATAGTTTTCCTCAGCAGCACAGGACAAGGTACTGTGTAGCAGCCCTTTTTTAATAAGTGTTATATCCCTCCCTCCCTCCCCACACCCACCCTCCCCTGGGAAAATCACAGCTTTATAGGTACTTGCACAACTTAAAAGACAGGAGGTGCTCTCAGGTGCAGCTCATTACCCAAATCAGTCATACACCAAGGACCTGAGATTAATTAAGCTTCAGGTGAACAAGGTATATTAAACTTCTTAGGTACAGTTTTAGTGGTATAAATATCCATTGCACCCTTTAGTACATATAGAACTTAAAGATCTAAACACAAACCTAAAACTAAGATGCAGACAGCAGTCCAGCAGCGGGATGTGGGCTTTCCAGTCTTTTGCATTGAGTGTCACATGTATGATTTTCTCCCAGCTGGTGAGAGGTCTTACGTGTGCACTAGGTGCAAGGAGCTCTCTGCTCTCAGGGAACAAGTCCGTTCTCTAGAGGCTAGAGTAGCAGACTTGGAAAACATAAGACAGACAGAGAGGTACATAGACGAGACCTACAGGGATATAGTCCTGAAGTCCCGCCTCCAGTCTGGCAGCATCCCTGTTGCCATGGAGGAGAGAGGTCACGTGACAGGAGAGCATCACCCTGGTGTGGCAGGAAGTGATCCTGTAACTAGGACCTGTCCTCCAGGTGATGTAAACCCCTCTCGCACCGAGGAGGTTTCTCCAGGGCCAAGTGCCCATGCGGGAAGGGTTAGGACAGCAGTTATAGTTGGTGATTCAATCATTAGGCATGCAGATAGCTGGGTGGCTGGTGGACGTGAGGATCGCCTGGTAACATGCCTGCCTGGTGCGAAGGTAGCGGACCTCACACGCCACCTAGATAAGGTCTTAGATAGTGCTGGGGAGGAGTCTGCTGTCTTGGTACATGTTGGTACCAATGACATAGGAAAATGTGGTAGGGAGGTTCTGGAAGCTAAATTTAGGCTTTTAGGTAGGAAGTTGAAATCCAGAACTTCCAGGGTAGCGTTCTCCGAAATGCTTCCCGTTCCACGCGCAGGACCCAATAGGCAGGCAGAGCTCCGGAGTCTCAATGCGTGGATGAGACAATGGTGCAGAGATGAGGGGTTCGGATTTGTTAGGAACTGGGGAACATTCTGGGGAAAGGAGGGGCTCTTCCAAAGGGATGGGCTTCACCTTAACCGGGATGGAACCAGGCTGCTGGCATTAACCTTTAAAAAGGAGATAGAGCAGCTTTTAAACTAGATAATAGGGGAAAGCCGACAGTCGCCCAAGAGCGCATGGTTCGGAAGAATGTATCCTTGAAGGATACTACAAAAAGCAGAGAGGTTCCAAAAAAGAGTAAAGTAGCCCAAATGCCCTCGAGTATGGAGCAGACAGAACTTAAAGATCCCAAATTACCCATGTCTACCAATAGCAAAATTAATATGAATAAAATACAGTCTCTAAAATGCTTGTATGCAAATGCTAGAAGTCTACAAAACAAGATGGGAGAGTTAGAATATATAGCACTAAACGAGAGGTTAGATATGATTGGAATATCAGAGACATGGTGGAAGGAGGACAACCAGTGGGACACTGTGATACCTGGGTACAAACTATATCGAAATGATAGAGCTGATCAAATTGGTGGAGGGGTTGCGCTCTATGTTAGAGAGGGCATTGAGTCAGAAAGGATTAAAGTTTTGCAAGAAACAAAATTTGCTGTAGAATCTCTATGGATTGAAATTCCATGTAAAAAGGGGAAGGCGATGGCAGTGGGGGTGTACTATCGTCCGCCTGGCCAGAATGAACAAATGGATGATGAAATGCTCAAAGAAATCAAGGAAGCTAGCAAAAGTTACAGTGCAGTAATAATAATGGGTGATTTCAATTACCCCGGCATCGACTGGGTCAGTGTCACAACAGGACATGCTAGGGAGATAAAGTTCCTAGATGAAATAAATGACTGCTTCTTGGAGCAGCTGGTTCATGAACCGACCAGAGGGGAAGCAATATTAGACCTAGTCCTTAGTGGAACACCAGATGTAGTGCAAGAGATAAGGGTGTTGGGGCCACTTGGCAATAGTGATCATAGCATGATCGCCTTTGATTTAATTAGTGGAGGAGGGATAGTAAGGAAATCCACAGTACTACCCTTTAACTTTCGAAAGGGAGACTATGATAGAATGAGGAAAACAGTTAAGAAAAAACTAAAAGGAGCAGTTGCAAAGGTTAAAGACGTACATCAAGCTTGGGTGTTGTTGAAAAATACTATCTTGGAAGCCCAGACCAGCTGTATTCCACGCTTTAAGAAAAGTGGAAGGAAGTCCAAAAAATTGCCAGCATGGTTTAAAGCTGAGGTCAGAGAGGCTGTTGTTGCCAAAAAAGCATCTTTCAAGAAATGGAAAAAAGAGAGCCAAATGATGAAACCTGGAAACAGCACAAGCACTGGCAAGTCAAATGCAAGGCATTGATAAGGCAGGCAAAGAGAGAATTTGAGAAGAAGCTTGCTGCGGAAGCAAAAACGCGAAATAAAGACCTTTTCAAGTACATTCATAGCAAAAAACCCGTGAGAGAGTCAGTTGGTCCATTAGATGATAAAGGGGTTAAAGGAGCACTAAGAGGCGACAAGGCGATAGCGGAGAGACTGAATGAATTCTTTGCTTCGGTCTTTACTGAGGAAGATGTAGGGATGTTACCCACGACTGAAGTGGTATTTAAAGGTGTGGAAGAATTGAAGGAAATATCGATACATCGGGAAGATGTCCTACAACTATTAGATAAACTGAAGAGTAGCAAATCACCTGGGCCGGATGGTATACATCCAAGGGTGTTGAAAGAACTGAAATTTGAGATTGCAGACCTGCTATCAGTAATCTGTGAACTATCATTAAAATCATCTCTAATACCTGAGGATTGGAGGATCGCCAATGTAACACCAATTTTTAAAAAGGGTTCGAGGGGTGATCCGGGAAACTACAGACCGGTGAGCCTGACATCAGTACCGGGAAAAATGGTAGAAACCATCATAAAGAATAAAATTACTCAGCATATAGATAGTCATGACCTAATGGGAGACAGCCAACATGGCTTTAGACAAGGAAGATCTTGTCTTACTAATCTGTTATGTTTTTTTGAAGGAGTGAATAAACAGGTGGACAAAGGTGAGTCGGTTGATATTGTGTATCTGGACTTTCAGAAAGCCTTTGACAAGGTCCCTCATGAGAGACTTTTGGCAAAACTAAAGAGTCATGGGATAGGAGGCAGTGTACTACTGTGGATCAGGAACTGGTTAAAAGATAGAAAGCAGAGGGTAGGGCTAAATGGCCAATTTTCCCAATGGAGAAAGGTGAATAGTGGTGTACCCCAGGGATCTGTGCTGGGTCCGCTGCTTTTTGACATATTCATAAATGACCTGGAAAGTGGAATAACGAGTGAGGTTATCAAATTTGCTGATGACACAAAACTATTTAAAGTTGTTAAAACCCAGGAGGATTGTGGAAAATTGCAAGAGGATCTTGATAAATTGGAAGACTGGGCATCAAAATGGCAGATGAAATTTAATGTGGAGAAGTGCAAGGTTATGCACCTAGGGAAGAACAACCCAAACTATGGTTACACGATGCAAGGTTCCACATTAGGAACCACCACCCAAGAAAAAGATTTAGGCGTCCTTGTGGATACCATGTTAAAACCCTCGGCCCAGTGTGCAGCGGCAGCCAAGAGAGCAAATAGAATGCTAGGTATGATAAGGAAAGGAATGGAAAATAAAACAAAAGATATTATAATGCCTCTATATCGTTCCATGGTGAGACCGCACCTTGAATATTGTGTGCAATTCTGGTCGCCATATCTTAAAAAGGATATAGCAATTTTAGAAAAGGTTCAGAGAAGAGCCACCAAAATGGTAAAGGGGATGGAAGGCTACTCCTATGAAGAAAGGCTAAAAAGGTTGGGGCTCTTTAACCTGGAAAAGAGACGGCTGAGGGGAGATATGATAGAAGTCTATAAATTAATGAACGGAGTGGAACGGGTAAACGTAGATCGATTGTTTACCTTATCAGAATATAGAAAGACTAGGGGACATGCAATGAAGCTACAGGGTAAACTATTTAAGACTAATAAAAGAAAATATTTTTTCACTCAACGTGTAATCAAACTCTGGAATTTGTTACCGGAGGATGTAGTAAAGGCTGTTAGTGTAGCTGGGTTTAAAAAAGGTTTGGACAAGTTCCTGGAGGAAAGGTCCATAAACCATTATTAAGAAGGGACCCAGGATATCAATGCTTGAACCAATACAAGCATTGTGGAACCTGTGTCCCTTGGGGAAACTGCTAGGTACGTATGACCTAGATTGGCCACTGTTGGAAACAGAATACTGGGCTTGATGGACCTTGGTCTGACCCAGTATGGCATATCTTATGTTCTTATGTTCTAGAAGTTAACCTAACCAGCAAAGTTTATTCTTTACTTTGTGCCTTTGTATTTGGTAATTATTTGCTAAGAAAACATTAGCTAATTGCCTGACAAACTGAAGGTTGTTTTCTGGTTTACTTTGTGACTTTTTGTTATCCATTTTAAACACTGCAAGCAAGTAACCCCATTTATAGTGCTATCAAGCATACATGTGCTGGGTGAATTAAACCCCATCAATAAAAGAAGTATTTTATTGATCTTACCACTTGGTTTCACAACTCAAATTATTGTCATCAGCTGTGTTTGGGAGTGAATGAACTACAATACCCACAATACCTTGCAAGAATCATATGAATATATGCATCGTCAAGATTGTGTAAGTTCTCACCCTAGGCAGCCGCTTGACAACCCTTACTGGGTGAGTAGAAGGTTCTTATCGTCAATATCAAGTACATGAGGTATTTGGTTAAGGTCCAGTGGGAGCACAGGCTGCCTTCAGGACCGCCCTCCCGAAAGAACCTGCTTGCCCGTCTAGGCAGTAGTGTCTTTGGAAAGTCTGGACGGAGGACCAGGTGGCTGCTTTGCAGATGTCGGGGACCGGTACCGCTTGTAGGTTGACGATAGAGCTTGCGAGCGCCCTCAGCTGGTGTGCGTTTGCTGGTGGTGAGGGTCCGGAGCTGGCCTGGTTCAAGCAGAAGGAGATACATGCAGTAATCAAAAGTGACAGAGTGCGCTTGGTGACCGGGCGACCCAGTTTGTTATGGTCATAAGAGACAAAGAGTTGCGTGCTCTGCCTTTGAGCGGCTGTGCGGAGGAGGTAGATTCTCAAGGCACAGACGCAGTCAAGCTTGTGTAAGCGTTCTTCCTCCGGGGAAGAGTGTGGCCCCGGGTGAAAAGTGGGGAGCTCAATAGTTTGGTTAATGTGGAAGGCGGAGGCCACCTTCGGAACAAATTTCGGGTGTGTCCGGAGGGTGGCCCGGTGCTCGGACAGCTGCGTGTAGGGTGGGTGTGCCACCAGTGCTTGTAGCTCGCTGATCCTCCGGGCCAAGGTGATGGCCACCAGGAACAGTGTTTTCCAGGAGACAAACTTGCTGTCGGTTGATTGCATGGGTTCGAAGGAGGGTAACGTAAGTTGGTTGAGGACCGCATTAAGATCCCAGAGGGGCACCGGTCTCCTGACTGGGGGATGCAGATTGGGCAGACCCCTCATAAACCGGCCCACAATGGGTAGCTGTGCAATGGACCCGTCCACTGAGCGCTCGTGGAAGGCTGCGATGGCTGCCAGGTGGACCCGGATGGATCGTGTCTGTAGTCCTTGCTGAGACAGGGAGGTTAGGTATTGCAGGATTATCGGTATGGGGCAGGAGAAGGGGGCCACTCTCTGAGCGGTGCACCAGGTGGTGAAGCGCCGCCACTTGAGGCTGTAGGCTTTTCTGGTTGATGGCCGACGTGAGGCGAGTATCACCTGTTCGACTTCCTGTGGAAGATGGAAAGGGAAGAGGGCTATCCGCTCAGCCTCCAGGCCGTGAGAGCAAGGGTTCGAAGGTTGGGGTGGAGGGTGTTCCCTTCGTCCTGCGAGACCAGGTTCGGACTCAGAGGAAGGCGCATCGGGGGGCACACCTGTAGTCGGTGGAGAAGTGAAAACCATCCCTGATGGGGCCAATATGGGGCTATCAGGATGGCTTGAGCTCTGTTGGAGATGATTCGTTGGATGGTCCTGGAAATCAGCGGGATGGGAGGGAAGGTGTACACTAGAGACCACCCCCCCAGGACACGACGAATGCATCCGCTGCGTGACTGCCATTGGAGGGGCGTTTGGAGCAAAAGATTTTGCACTTCGTGTTGATCTCCGTGGCGAAGAGGTCGATTGCAGGGTAGCTCCAGACTTGGAAGAGATGGAGGGCCACCTGAGGTTTCAGGGACCATTCGTGTGGGTTGAGTTGCCGACTCAGCTTGTCGGCCAATTGGTTCTGAAGTCCGGGAAGGTAGGAGGCTTGGAGCGTGCAGAGGCGAGCAAACGCGAATGCCCATATCAGCAGGGCTTCTCTGCAAAGGGGTCCTGATCCCGTCCCACCCTGCTTGTTGATGTAGAACATTGCCACTTGATTGTCTGTTTTCAGTAGAACTGCCTTGTCCGAGATCAGGTCTTGGAAGACCTCCAGTGCATATCTCATGGCTTTGAGCTCGAGGAGGTTTATGTGGTACTGCTGCTCCTGGGGTGATCAGACGCCCTGTGTCTGCAGGTGGAGGCAGTGCGCCCCCCAGCCCACAGGTGATGCATCGGTGGTGATGGTTAGTTGATGTGGTGGTTGGGAGAGAGGTCTCCCGCATGCTAGATTCTTTTTGAGGGTCCACCAACGGAGTGAGGTCAACACTGTCTTGTACAGGGGAATGATGGTCTCCAGAGACTGTGAGTGCTGCGACCAGACTGTCCGCAGGTGCCACTGAAGGCAGCGCATGTGGAGCTTCGCTAATGGTACCGTTTGGGTGGCTGAAGCCATGTGTCCTAGGAGGCGCAGGAGGGCTTCTGCTGAGGAGGACTGTTGCGTTCACACAATGCGTGTCAGTTCCCTGATGGTGTTCCTCCTTGATTGGGGAAGGAAGGCCATGGAGCGAGAGGTGTCTACGAGCGCTCCGATGAACTCCATCCGCTGGGAGGGGTTGAGGTACGATTTTGGGTAATTGAACAGAAAACCCAAGGAAGTCAGCGGGGAGATGGTTGTTTGGGTTGCGCGCTTGGCCTCTCTGAAGGAGGGAGCGGAGATAAGCCAGTCGTCCAGGTAGGGAAAAACAGAAATTCCTTGTTTGCGCAGGTGTGCTGCCGCCACTGCCACGCATTTTGTAAACACTCGTGGTGCAGGGGACAGGCCGAACGGAAGAACTTTGTATTGGAAGTGTCTCCAGGCGGCTTGGAAGCGTAGATATTTCCTGTGAGCCCTGTGTATGGGAACGTGTGTGTACGCATCCATGAGATCCAGGGATGTGAGCCACTCCTTTGGTTGGATCAGGGGGAGGATGGTCCCGAGGGAGTGCATCCTGAACTTTTCCTTGACGATGAATAGATTGAGTTTGCGCAGATCGAGGATGGGTCGCATGCCTCCAGACTTCTTGGGAATAAGAAAGTATCTGGAGTAGAATCCAGTGTTGATCTCCGCATCCGGGACCGGTTCTATTGCGTTGGAGGCTAGGAGGGCCAGGATCTCCGCTTCCAGGAGGGAGGTGGATTGTTTGCATCGTGGAGGCGCTCGCTGGATGGGTGGTGATAGGAACTTTATCCGGTACCCTTTGGCAATGATTGAAAGTACCCACTGGTCTGTAGTAATGGATTTCCAATGTTGAAGGAACTTGGCCAAGCGACCTCCCGTGGGGGGGGGGGGGGGGTTGGCCCCAGTCCTCCCATCAAAAGGTCTGGTTGTTTCTCCCAGGTGCCGGCTGAGCTGGCTTTTGTTGCCTCCTTTCATGCTGATGAGGCTTTTGCTTGTAGGAAGCGTGGGAGGAGTATGATGGTTGCTTGTAGTGGGGTTGCGGCCACTTTCGGTAGGATCCGTACTGCCGCTTGGAAGATGAGAAGGAGAAGGGTTTATGCTGGTAGGGGGTCTTGCGGACAGGCCGTTCTAGACCGCCGTCTGCGAGAGTTTGGAGTGTCGTGCAACAGTCCTTCATTGCGTTGACAGTGTCGTTAACTTTATCTCCAAACAGAGTATCCCCTGTGCAGGGGGCATCAGCAATGCGCTCGTGCGTGTCTTCCCATAGGCCTGAGGCTCTGAGCCAGGCTAGGCGTCGAGCGGAGACGGAGGTGGCCGCAGTGCGGGCCGCCGCATCAAAGGCGTCAAATGCTGCCCGCACCTGATGTTTAGTGCATTCTTGTAGGTTGAGGAGGGTAGCTGAAGCGGCGGCTTGTGCCTCCTGGCTGGATGTGGAAATGATCATTTTTAATTTTTCCATGAGCGTGTCCTGATATGGTGGGCAGCGACTCTAGCGCACAGCATGGACCCTTGGAAAGTCTTTCTTCCAACTTCATTGAGTAGCCTTAAGTCTTTGCCAGGCGGGAAGTTGGTCTGTGTACGTGCTGATTTCGTTCGTTTGAGAGCGGATTCCACCACTATGGAGTGGTGGGGAAGTTGCATCTTATCGAATCCAGGAGAAGGTTGGACTGGATATTTTGCATCCAACTTCCTTGATGTCGGGGTCCCAGAAGAGGGGTTCTGCCATATGGATAGTAAATTGTCCTTCAGTAGAGGGTGAACAGGAAGGTGCGCAGAGGAACGTGGGGCTTCAAGAAATTTTCTGGCGGCTTGAGTTTCCAGGCGTAGGTCAGCGGTAGGGGAAACGCTGGGGAGGCACAGGACCTTGGCTACCTTACCAAGGAATTTGGGATATGACAGATCCTCGGGGTTACCAGGGCTGTCCGTGGGCTGAGGGTCAGCTTTTTCTGAGGGCTCCACGGGGGCTGCGGAGTTGCTCTCTGTGTCGTCTTGAGGGAGTTGGAGTTCCTGTGCAGGGACAGTGGTGGAGCCAGGGTCCGGTGCAGGATCAGGGGTGTCTGCAAGTTCACTGAGTGTTTCGGGGAGGGCCCCCGCTGCTGGTGCTGCTGAAGAGCGGGTCCACTGCTCGAAGAAACTGGTGAGGAGGGACAGAAGTTGAGCCGGGGCTTCCATGGCTACAGGAGTAGTGGTGGCAGGCTCGGGGATAAGACCGGGCGGTTGTACTGCCCTTGGGGCCACAGGAGATCCAGGCAGAGAGGGGGGGTTGCAGGGGTGAGAGCCCAATTAAGGTAGTCAGTAGAGTCATACCTGTCCAGTGAGTAGGCAGCTTCACCGTGGGAATCGCTGCCCCAGGAAGTGATCGGAGTGTGCACGCGGCGATGGCTCCTGCGTCGATGATGGCGCTGTTTACGTTGGCTCCGGTGTCTGTCGGAACCGCTGGAACTGCTGCTGCTGGTGCTGGATCGGGAGATGGCCCTGTGATCACGGCGCGGGCAGCGCTGGTGCCTCCGCGCCGAGCGGGATCTCCGATGGTGGTGCCAGTGTCTTGATTCGTTGCGTGAGGAATGACGCTTCTCCTGGCGCCGGCCAATGACGCCGCGGTGGGCGGGGCTAGCAAAGCTGACATCACTAAAGATGGCCGCCGCCATAGGATCCTCGTGGGAGGACGGGGCTTCAGCGAGCCGGTGGTCCGAGGAGCCAGGAACTGAGTTGCCATGGGTGGAGGCCGGAATCGGCACACCCGGGGCTAACACAGCAGCAGGAGGCGTCGTCAAGGCCCGAGCAGGCATCGGGAGAGGCAGCAAGGCCGAGGAGGAGCAAGCAGGGAGTGAGGCACTGCTGGGAGCTCCGGAGGGCAGAGATGCAGGGAACAGTTCCCGGAGCGCATTCCTCCTAGATTTTAGGGCTCTAGGAGACATGCGGGCGCAGTGTGCACAATCTTCTACCTGATGAGAGACACCCAGGCACCGCAGGCAACGATCATGCAGGTCAGTCGCGTTCATCTTCCTGGAACAGCCAGGGCATTTTTTAAAACCCGGTTTGTGCTGTTTCCCAGGCATGTTGATTGAAGATCAGTTTGAAGAAGAGAGTAGAGGTCAGTCTTGCTGGCAAGGCGGAAGAGGCAAAAGTGGCTGGCTAGGGGCGGGCCTAGGGGTAGGGCCAGTTGATGCATGCCCAGAAGGTAACACCTTCTGGGCTAGAGAGAGAGAATACTTCCATCTTCGGCGCTGTTGGATGACGCCACCTGGTGTGGATGACTTCATCCTTCTTGTCCTAGGAGAACCACAAAATCCTCTGTCAATCCAGCTCGAGGTTAAGCCCCCCTCGAGATACTGATCTTAAAGTGAAAATCCAAGCAGTGTTTCTCAAGCCACGCATGGAATACTCCCTAACCAGTCCAATCTTCAGGCTAGCCACAACAAATGTACATAGAATCCAAATAAAGGTGTAGGCCAGGAGAGTAATAGGATGCAAGAAATCCTGGGGTAAGAGGACGATTGCAAAAAATCCCCAAAAAACAAAAACAAAAAGACAGAAATCCTGATCTGGGGTTCTGAGATTTAGGACTTGCATCAGGACAACTAGATGTATCATTGTCTTTGATATTTCTAAACTGTACAAATAAAGTGCCAGCAAAGAAGCCTTTCTTTCATCATAGCAACCTGTTTATGACTCAAGAGTAAGGCGTGAAATGAACTGCTTGTGCAAAAGATCTGTTGCAGATCCAGAGGAATGTGCAATTTCTTTCTAGCGTATTTCATCACAAACACTGACAGTTTATTGACACATCAAACTGAAATGAACAGATGAAGGAAAATAAAGTAATACCTGCTTCTTTAAAAAAAAAATTGAGCCCAATAAACCCAGCCAAGAAATCAATAACCGCAAAAATATCAAGGCAGAAAGAGCGCCACAAATATATAAATGAACAAAAAATATTTGTCAGACTGCTCACAGAGAGGACAATTCCTCTTCAAATGAAATAGCCATTTTAATCAAACTTTGTACAAGCAGAGGTACTTATCTGTATGAGCGCTAATTCAAGGAGTCTTGCCATTAAATCAATAAAATTCCCTCAGGCAAGAGAATGAGCATTGGTTTCTTCAGACAGATGTGATGCAGTACCATGTTTCGGGTCTTGAGATCCTGTGTCAGGAATTTTGTCCTCCATAAACCATGCTGAATGAAATATGCTTTCAGCCGTACATTGCTTGCTAAATAAGAAAGCGGCTCTTTTTAAATCTGCTTGGCGGCTGACGTCATAGCTGACCTCATTGCAAACTGCATAGCTTTTGGGGGGCTGAAAACCATAAATAAATGTAATTGCACCCCAAACAGCCTATGTTAGTTATCAGGGAACCACAAAATCCTCTGTCAATCCAGCTCGAGGTTAAGCCCCCCTCGAGATACTGATCTTAAAGTGAAAATCCATTTTTGTTCAGCAAATTGCAGATGAGCCTCACAATCATCTTCATTGGGCAAAGGAGGAATCCAGTCAATGATCTGCCAAATAATTTGTTGAAATGAATGATCAAATTGAATACAATATTGCACAACTGGAGCAGTGAGTTTTTATATTTATTTATTTATTTATTTATTTACAATCTCTTATATACCGCACTATTCATCATCAGCGCGGTTCACATGGAACAAAATGCTCAGTACATTTAACACGTATGAGTTTACAGGTAACAGGGCATAAATAACTTGGATAACCGGGGTAACTATTTACAAAACATACTACATGGAATCATATGCACAGAGGTTTCATAGGAAAACACCAGCCCACTATAGGATTGAATATCAAACTTGGTGTGTTGTTGAAATACCATAAATTTATCTGGGACTGGTATCAGTGGGTGCTATTGAGCTCTAGGTGATGCCATTGGGTTCTATAAGGTACTTGTTGAAGAGGTGGCATTTGAGGGCTTTCCTAAACTGTGTTATGCTCTTAATAGCCCGGATATCAGGGGGTAGTGCATTCCAGCATTTTGGGGCACTGAGACTGAAGGCTCTGTTGGCTGTCGATTTAGTGCAAACAGTAAGTTCCTTCGGGATTTTTAGGGAGTTTATAGCCATGGATCTTCTTGCTCTATTTGGAGATGTGATATGGATGAGGGAGGATAAGGATGCAGATGTGAGATTATTAACAGCTTTAAAAGTAATTATCAGGGTCTTGAAAACTATTCTAGCTTGAATGGGTAGCCAATGTAACTGTATCAGCATAGGCGTCACGTGGTCGTTCCTGGAGGCTCCGTGGATGACTCTTGCTGCCGCGTTCATGGCTAGCTGAAGCGGGTTTAATGTAGATTGGGGAAGACCTTGTAATATGACGTTGGCATAGTCGAAATGAGGTATAACCAACGCCTGGAAGATTGTGCGGAAATCAGTTGGATCAAGGATGGAATGTAAATGTCTAAGTGAGCGGATCTTGTAGTAAACTGATCTTACTATGTTTCCTACGTGGGCCTTCATGTCAAGGCGTTGATCTATGGTGACTCCCAAATATCGTATTGAGGATTTAGATTGTAACTCCGCTTCATTTACTTTAAGATATGAAGGTGAGATGCATATTCATTTACTTTAAGATATGAAGGTGAGATGCATATTCAGATAGGCTGACTTTCTTATGGAGGATGCAGGAGCGGCAGGTTGTGAGTCCATGCATGTGCTTTAAGGTCTGCCATGGCTTCAAAGAGGGTACAGGAGCTCTAGAGAAAAAATGCCCAAATTATTCCAGGAGCTAGTGGCTAGCTCTAAGCACAGTCAACAGACGCCATGCTAACAGAAGCTTCCCACACCAGGCTTCTACTGCTACCTCCATTGGAGCGCCATTACCTGTCAGGGGCGGCACAGCAGTGCGGTGGGGGTAGCAAATCAGGTCTGCCTAGGGCAGCAAGAGCCCATGGGATGCCCCTTGCATGCCACTGCCAGCCTACTCAGCTCATCTTTGGAGGGTTGTAATATTTATTTGCCTCCAAACTTACCATTCATCAATAAAATACTTGTATATCATAATATTTTCATATTTAGTAGTTAGGTCATGAGCTTTAAGTGGATTCTAAGTTTAGTTTCTTCCTATTCAGTTCTACACAAGCTGCTAGATAGACCTGCTGTGGTTGACCTGCAAGGCTGTCTTTGTGAAACTACTAATCTTTAAATTGCCAGACCAATCCAGTTACCCTCCGGTCTGCACCTTGCTAGCCATGTCTTCTGCTATCTTCTCATTTGTTGTAAGTAAAGATTTTCCATGCATCTCCCTTGGCTTTCTGAAGCCTTTTCATATTTTAATCTCCACCACCTGCTCCAGGATGGCATTCCATACATCCACCTTTCTGACCTGATTGCCGAGTCTTTTCAAGGCTAGTAGATTGTAATTTCCAACATCTTGAAACAAAGGGGACAACATCTATCCTTCTCTGATCCTGAGGAACCACTCCTATCTGCCATTCTGAAAGACCTTTTCCTCGTCTCCCAGTTTCAGCACATGTTGTTTGCATTTCTCTTTATGAGATAACTTGTATATTGTGAATGCTAATATTTTGCCCTTACTTTCCAGCCAGCTTTTTTGAAAACCATATCTGCCTCTTTCCTCCTAATTTTATTCCTTTAACGAAGATTTTCATAGACTTCAGGCCTTTGTGAATTGTTTGCCCTCTGCTGCAGTCCCAGATGTCAAGGGAGGCGGCAGTAGAAGCACGGTGTGGGACACTTCTGTTAGCATGGCCTCTGTTGGTTGTGCTTAGAGCTATGCACTAGATCCAGAAATGACTTGGGTATTCTTTCTCTACAGTTGCTTTACCCTGACAGCCTTTCCTATGCTCGATGGCCCTGTGCTCCATGACTAAGCTAAAGACCTGCTACTATCAGTTTTTCATTTCATGGACATATTTGAATATTGACTCTTATCAAACAGGATGCTGTTAATGTCTTTTTTTCTTCCGTTTTAACAATCCAAATCAAATGAACATACTTGATATGAATTTCAATAATTCTTTGAGAGACAAATACAGCAGCAACCTACCCAATTTATATAAGTAAACACAAAACAATATTCATGTCCTCTAGACGAAGAGACATGAACGAAAAACCAGAAAGCATGGTCTTAAAAGCAAAACTATAGAAAAAACTCAGAGGGGAGAAATATTTCTACATAATCATATGGGTCAACAACCAAGTCCTACTCTACCTGTCTAAGTCCAAGCTAGACCATAGAACTGTAGGTGACATGAAAATGATTAAGGTATCACAATTTAAAAAAGATATATTTCACATTTAGAAACTTAACAGTACATTTTCAAGGAATTATAGTAAGAAAAAAACATCAATAGCAAAAGCTTCTTGCCCCAAAGCAATAAACCTTCCTCTTTACTCCTCAGAAGTTTTGGGGAGGTCTGGAAAAATTAATATTGTTTACATAAACAATTCAACATGTCTTCTATGAAAGATACCTTATCTTGAGATATTTCTATCAGCGGAGAATACAAAAGACAAGAAGGGCTGCTCTATTAATATTTTCACCTCCAGACTCTTCTAAGAATCAAAAAAGTCCAAACTGATCAGAGATGTTTTCCATTGGGGATACTTTCCCAGTCCCAACCAATTTCTTTCGAATTGGTTGATAGAATGCCCTGATTATAACCAATAATTTTCCTTCTTCTTTGATCTTTAGCAATTTGCGTAGATATTTCTTAAATATCTCCACTTGATGTAATAAATGGGCTTTGGAAAAGTGGGTGGGGGTGAGTGCCTTGCAGGCATTCCCCACACTAACTAACTGCAAGGCTTGTGATTATTTATTTATTTGCTTTTATATACCACCCCATTAAGAAATCAAGGTGGTTTACATTGAACGATTATTATATATTGCATGGAATCAGTAGCTATACATTAACAGGTAACGATTTAATAATTGTTGGATCTTCAAACCTATGTAACATTTATTGAATAGTTAACTATTTACGTGGAGGCCTATTCTATTGTGGGTGCCCTGGCCTCTGTGTGTCCAGGTGGAACTGGATACACAGAGATAGACGGGATTCTGATCAGAATCCCGTCTAAGCTAGTACATGCAGGCTCAGACCCGATTCCGGTCAGCCTGCATGTACAGGCACCTGCCCGGCTAACTCAGCCAAGACTCCTGAATGGAGCTGCGGCGCCATGGCATCTGGTTGCCACGGCGCTGTGGCTCCATTCAGGAGCTGTGAACAAATGGCAGGGATGAACGATCCAATGGGATGTCCATCTCTGTTATTTGTTGCTCAGAATAGACCCCATAGTATATACATTGTATTTATGTTGAATACATTATTTACATCACAGGTTGCATTTGTAGCAGTAGGGTCGCTGCTTTTTATCTTTTAACTTAGAAGGGTTATATTTATTATTTATTTATTTAACAGTTCTTCTATACCGCGCTTTTCAGATCAGTGCGGTTTACATTCAACGTCAACTATACAACACAGGCATTCTGAGTTGTAAACTTTACAATAAACTTGGAAATCAACATGGAAACAACTGGGGAAACTATCTACATTGTATTTACACTATTACCTTTTTCAAGCAGGGTCTATCTATATCTTATTACTTTTGAAGGTTATGTGTCATGTGTAGTCTAGTCAGTGGTTGGATAATTCTTAATTTGGGTCTCCATTCCTGGAATAACCATATTTTAGATGTTTTCGGAAATTGTTGTTTCTTTGTGGATCTTTTTGTCTCTGGGAGTGAGTTCCAGAGACCTGGTGCATAGTGAGAGAAGGATCTGCTTGATGTTGATTAGCACAGGTGCACCTACCACTGCCTCCATAGGTGGAGATGAGTGAACCCATGCTATTTTTATGCCACATTAGGGCAGTATACACCATGTTAACTGCCGGGAACATGCTTCCCGCAATCCTGACAATTAACATGGCTGTGTTGCACCTAACATGCTATGGATTTGAATGCTATGGGTGCCCTTTAGTAAAAGAGCCCATACGTTTCTCCTTCCTCTTCAGCATGCGCCCACTCAGTGATCCACAGAAAGTTTAACTTAGAAACAAAAACCTTTAGCACACCAAGATCTCTGAGCACAGCTTCCTCTCAAGCCACCATCTTGCTCCACCTGTTGTCTCAAATGTGTTCCATGATCTTGATTTGCTCTGGATTGTATTAGAGCATCTGCAACTGTGCCCTTGCTTCACCACCACTGGCATCTGGTTCTGCTACTTCCTCATGTCCTAGCATTGGCGGTTGGAGCTATTGAGCTTCCCTGCCATCCTCTGCCCTCTCCCCCCTCCTCCTTGCCTTACTGGGCCTTAACACTAGACTCTCCCATCCTTCTACTACCTCCCCCTCCCCCGCTGCTGTTCATTTCAGACATGACTTCTCTCCACCCTTCCCCCTTAGCTCATCATTTGTATTCCTAAGCAGTTTTGGCACTCATACTCCTCTCATGCCTGTGCTTGCACAATCACATACCATTTGCCATTTTCATTCTTTTCAATCTCATGCTCTGGCTTGCCTCTTTTACAAATCCTAACACAGAGTGATGATGCTTAGCAGATCGAGGCCAACAAACACTGACTCTCAAATGCATCAGAAAGCAGAAATTAAATAATAGAAACAGAAAAAAGAGAGGCAATAGTGCTCTAAACACTGCCCACAGCGCTCTTCCAAATGTTCCTTCCTGCTTCCTAATTTCTTGCCTCTACACTTACAACCAGTTGCCCCTCTCCCCCCTCCCAAACCATACTCACATGCAGCGTTGATGGTCAGAGCACATGCTAGCTTGCCTCATTTTCTATATTTTGGAAGAGAGGAGCGAAGCTAAATTAAAACATGCAGAATAATGCATAGACAATAAACAGTGTGGTGTGCAGCCTTTATTACTGCGTAAGCAGTAATTTCACACTAGTGTGCATGCTAAACTTAGTGTAGACATAGCCTGGGTAGTTAGATTCGGGACTCGCAGTGTCTCACCCAATCCTAACATTCTAGACATCCCCTCAGTCAACTAACCCAGGCCCAGCCAGCCCCCATTCACTAACCCACCCTCCACCATGGAGCATCCAATTTTTTTTTTTAATTCAGTGCTAAGTATGAATTAAACTTAACATCCATTTCTGATCACTGAAGCTAAACAAGTGGCTGTGAAGTTAAACTGCTGTTGGTTCGGCACATCATAGGACTGTTACATCAGGAAGACATGCTCTTTTTTGGCATGGTAATTTGAAATGTATTTTTAATTTCCACACACTTTTGTACATCACCCGCCATGTGCACAGATCTTGATATCAACAACAAGACACACTTTCTTCTATCCACAAACACTATGTAAGAAAACATTGACTGAAAACAGACCCAGACTGATTGCTAAGGCATTCCATTAAGAGACACCCTTTCAACTTTAGAGCCGGCTGTAGCTTGCTAAGTGTAGACGTAGATAGAAAGCGAGAAAGATGGTTATCAAATTGTAACAGTTGGTCCTGTTTGCAGAAATGATAAAATCTCCTTAAAAAAACCCCTCCTATTCTTTGGCATAAACTCAATTCATCACAACCTTCTGCTTATCACTTAAATGGCCTTTAATCCTATTTATTTAGGCACAACCCTTGGAAGCTTAGTTTTTTAGGAGCCTCTTATGTGGGACAATATTAAAGGCCTTGCAGTGAAATCAAAGGGGCCCTTTTACAAAGTGGGGTAAGTTGTTGCACTTACCTGCATTAGGAGCAAAAGCTAACGTGCCAAAATTGCAACTGCCCCAAACAACACTGTTGGGGGTACGCCCAGCATGTTCCTGGCACTTACTGCCCGGAGAAGTCCCTTACCGTGCATGAAGGTCATACACAATAGATGGCATTTGGTGAACCTGCACTAATGCAACATTGACAGTGTGCGATATGTACCATTCAATAGCTTCAATGTGCGGTCCATGTCCACTCTCCACGCACAACCTGCCCGCAGGGACAGCTCGCCCATTGGGAAGAAAAATCTACAATTGTCTGGGTATTGGAAGAGTAAAGAGCTCATTCTGTATGGGGAAGAGTGCCACTTCTTTTATGGTTTTTAGTGCTGCTATAAGTGCGGGCTAGATGTATAGTCGGGAAAATACCCTGGAGCGAATGCTGCACCCACCGTGCCTGCACGTTCGCAGCTCTTTTGCGGGGAGCATTGTATGTGGGCAACAGGGGGTGGAGCGGGGCCATAGCAAGGACGTGGCCAAGTGCCAGGAATGGCCTGTGTACGGTCCCCGACACACCGATGGATGTGCAGCATATTCCTACCCAATGATGGAATAAAGGCTGGGCGAAGCAGTGTTTGTGGGCTGAACTCCTGCCCCCCATGGTGATGCCTGGCTGTGGCACCTGTGGACCTGATCCAGCCCATATTGGCCACATATGACGCTTGGACAGCAGATTGCAAGAGCCGCTGTGGGACATGCGATTCTGCGCCTCGTGGTAGATGGGTCAGTACCATGGTAACGGGATGCATCACCCTTGGGTTGCCTCTGCCTGCCCATTCCACACTCTGTCACATGATGAGCGTTTAGTGCAGGAATTAGAATGTGGTATGTCAAGGCAGTGTGGCAACAGTTATTATGGCCCCATACTAACCACTTATCATGCATGTTGGTACACTTTGGTAAAAAAGGGCCCCTTACTGCCACATCCACCAATCTTTGGTCACTCAGGAAAGCAATTTAATCAGAAATTATTTTGTAGCCTTTGGGGGAGGCAGGGGAAGAATGTGAAAGCAGATTTGTTCCGATGCGCTAAGAATATACGTAAAACCATAGAAGTACCTTTTTTTGAAACTTATTCCTGTATTATTTGTAGTGGACTTCTTTTAACTTCTAGTATACAGTATACCCAAATATTGAAGCACTTTCCTTTACCCACCCCATCCCTCTTTATTAGAAAACTGGGTACTTACTATAGAGATTATAAGAAGTCTGGTACTTTCAGAAATAACACAGGAATTAGTTTCAACAATCTACTTGTGGCACATGGAAATGCTTATAGGTGTCTCTACTGGAAGACCCCTCCCCCCCCCCAAATCATCAGGCTTATTGTTCTGATGTATATTGTGCATCTCAACATTTTTGTTCTTTATATCAGGCCCTGTATGAAGCTGGCGAGAGGAGGAAAGGCACAGATGTTGCTGTATTTATTAACATCCTTATAACTCGAAGCTTCGCACATCTTCAAAAGGGTAAGTAGGCTTTCATTTCATGGTATAGAAAAGCAGCATGATAGATGAACTGCAAAACTAATTTTGTCATGGCATACAGGTTATGCAAATATGTGGGTAGTCCTGTTGCTGTTGTCTGGTATCTGGTATAGTTTGTTCTAACTTTTGGGCAGAATACACGTCAGGGCCTTACCAAGGACTGTGAGAGCGGTGCAGCTGCACAGGGCGCAAGCACAGAAGGGGGCGCTGATATCATCACCAGGCTTCCTGGAAACTCAAAAAGAGTGAGTTCCTGGAGGCGGCTGGGTGGGAGGGGGCAGCAGATCCATTTGTCGCACAGGGTGCACTTCTAGCATGGTATGGTCCTGACACACGTAAATGATAAAATCGTATAAATGTGTGCTCTTTATAAATCTAGGCAGGTGTTTTCATGTTCGTGATCATGCCTTAAATTAAGGGGCATTTGTGGCCACTTAAAGTATACTAGTATTTTATAAAGAAAAGTAAACGCCTACCTTTCTTTATAAAATAGATTTACTTGTAAAATAGATGCATTTTGGCTGCATTAAACTGGACACCTGGTCATAAAATTACCCTTCTCATGGGTGGCTTGGCACATAGGTAATTTTATAGAGTTGTGTAAAGTTATGCGCTGTCCACGTGCATGAATCATGTATTTTGCATGACTTACACATGTGGATAGGCCTTTATGCATGTACTTGATTGAGCACTAATCCATAAGTAGATGTGTCAGCCTAATGGCACATACTTTTTGTGTGGGTGTGACCAGGGGAGGAGCATGGGCAGATAGCAAATATACATACATGTTATAAAATGCTATACCTTATGAGGGTTATTCAGAACCATGAATAACGGGGATGTATGTCCAATCTGGAAGTACATCCCCAATATTCGTCCAAATGTGGCTGCCAGAAAAAGGCTCTCTGTATGTACATCTGAGTTGTACGGGGAGCCTTAGATGGGTTGGGGGTGGCCAGAACGAGGGCGTAGCGAAGGCAGGTCATCTCCCTGGACGTACAGGGCCTATTCTGAAATTGGCCCTGTAGGTCTGGGGTTGGCCGGCTAGATGGGGATCTTATTCCACCTCAGAGGAGAAAAAAGTCCCCCTGCACCGTGGGCTTTTGGCAGCGGACAGCAGAGACAGGGCAGGAGGGGGAGTAAGTTCCCAGCAGCCGAACCCTGATCATGGGAGGCTGGATCGGGGGTCCAGCTGTGGGGAAAGGACAATTTTGGTGGTAGCTGGGGATCGCAGCTCCTGAATGGAGCCACGGGACGCCATGGCACAGCTGCTCCATTCAGGAGCCTGACTGAGTTAGCCAGGTAAGTGGCTGGACATTCAGGGTGCCAGAATAGGGGCTTGTTCCAGATGTCCAGTCACTGTGCTGTGATTCTGCTCCTGTGGGGACGTTTAGCCCCCATGGAAGCAGAATCAGCTGCATCTCCTGGCCGTCTGGATGTCTGTATGTCCAGATGGGCTCGAGACATACAAAGTGGAAGGTGCCTCCACGTGTTTTTGTTACAAACTTAGGCATGGGCATCTGCACCAAGTCTAGGGTTGGTATAAGTGATCATGTTTAGATTTGGTGCATGTATCTCACCACTTATATCCCTGTATTATAAAGTAACATTATGTGTGGACTTTATAATATAGGCATGAAATATGCACATCAGAATGTCTGTTAACTTCATGAGAGTGTATAAAATGACCCTGTTTGTGCTAATTTCCAGATTAACTGCATCAATGGAATAGTACAGGGAATGAAGAAAGAATGGACATAGACTATTCACCGCAGTTAATCCACAGTGACTTTCTGTTCATTCACTATTAATGCAGCAGATAATATAACATTTAATACCTCAATATGGGTCTGATTCTGAGTTGTGGGTTGCGGGGGGACATGCAGCCCCACAAGCCACTCAGAACCTATTCCCTTGCCTGTTCTCCCGACATGGCTAGAGCCACAGGATGGGAATTGCTGGCGGGGGGGGGGGGCAGGATCGGGACAGAACAGCATGGGCCAAGCCGGCAGGACATATAGGGCTGATTCAGGTCACGGCCCTGTGCGTCCTGCTGGTTCTGAGGGGACATGATGATTATTCCACCTTGTAAGTGGAATAATCAGCACCAGCAGGCCGATTGGGCCTTGGGATCCTTCCCAGGGGCTGGGTCCAGGTGCGGGGGGGTCCCCACCACCATCCAGGCCTTGGCTGGCCAGCCGTGGGTCAGGCAGTGGGGAGGAGGGGGGGGCCTTAGCTACGTGAGCTAGGGGCACCTGTGGGGAGGTCGTCCCCGCAGGCAGGCAGGGGCACGCCGGGCCGTCCTCAGGCCTGATTCTATGTACCATGGGAATATTTTGTTACCGTGGTCCAGAATCGGGTTCTTACAGGCCCATCTTGCTTGGGGCTGTCCAGATGGTCCGGATGTGCCCCTTTGTGAATCAGCCTCCACGTGATAAGTGCATCTGTTATTTGCAGTGCGGTTAATATTCAGTAAAAGTATTTTCTCTGCATTAAGGGGCAGGTTCACTAGGCCAGACCAGGGCTTTCAGCTAACTGCAGGAGTGATGGACATCTATCCCCTTGCAGTTAGTGCAGGAATGCTGTGCTTTGACGTGGCAAACAGGCTACCAACATCAAGTGTGGTTAGCTTGGGCCATTGATTCTCACACTAGCTGCAGCATGCTGGAAATGCCCCCCGTCCCACCCAGTAACTGCCCCAATGCACACTATCAGGTAGCACAGGGGTTTTAGTACATGGTCCTGTGCTACCTTTTAGTGCAGCATTGGCTGAAACTGTACACTAACCCTGCGGTACCCTGGTAGCCCTTAATTGTATGGGCAGAACCTGGGAAGTCTCCTAATGGTTAGTGCAGAAACATTTCAGTTATGCACAGTAACTGCAAAACGTTACCACACTTTAGCAAAAAGCCGCCTAATTTTCTGAAGGTAAAGCACACTGTTTAATATAATGCTTGCTGCTATAACATAATAGCTGTCGTAGGCCAAAGGAAAAGCTGAGTTCTGTAATATGCATCTCAATCTGGGGCTTTTCACTGCGTTTTATAATGATTGACTCAGTCTTAAATAAAACAGGCAAAAGTTGACTAATTTATTTGTAAAGCATCTTTAATAAAAGTTCACGGTAAAAACCTATAGCTGTTTTAGCATGAGTAGCAGACTTCTGCAAGCTTTGTTTGGCATTACAACTAAATGTCCCTTTTAGTATTCCAGAGATATGCAAAATACAGTAAGCATGATATGTCCAAAGCGCTGGATCTGGAACTGAAAGGTGACATTGAAAACCTCCTGACAGCCATCGGTAAGTAAATGTTCACACTAGTGGTTTCAGGCTTCTTCCCTCAAGATTATATTATATTGGGCTGTGCAGAGGATCTTTTCTTTTTCTTTTTTCTTTTTTTCATTTCATTTGTGTATTTTTTTTAGGGGGGTTCTGCTCTTTCTTTCTTTCTTTTTTTTTATCTAGTGTGTGTTTTATAATAGCTCACAGAAAGGGGCTTTTTTCCTAATGGGCACTAAAATGTTGCGCCTAATGCACCAAAACTATAGCAGGTTAGGTGCAACGCCATCACATTAACTGTTGGGGGTGTGGAAAGCATTTCCGCAGAGGTTCACATGGAGCACTCCCCCTATCGTGGGCCACATTATTGAGGTGGCATTGGGTGAGCCCACTCTAACCGTGCAGGATAAACATTGTGCACCAACTGTGTAGAGCTTACCACACCCACTCATGTCCCTAATGTGGGACCTATAGTTGGCGCGGGAATCAGCCCACACTAATTGTCATGACCATGTGCTCGCTGGCAATGTGTGTCCAAGGTGCGCTGTTAGCCAGCAGCAAACACATTCTGTTAGTTAGCACTTTTAGTAAAAGATCCCCATAGTGACATTTCTTTGTTGCTGCGAACTTAGCAGCGAACAACATCCAGCCTCATCTGTTTTCCCTCTACATTTATATCTGTTGTTGAAGGTCTGAAGCCTGTTCTTTATTGCTGAGTCAACCTGGGTATGATTGACAAATTTCACATTGTGATAGAGACTATTTCCAAAATGTGCGTGGATTGCTGTTTTAATAGCAGGCCACAACATCAAGCTATTGGCTTATGGACATGTATACTGTTTACATTTTAAGATTTCTATTTGAATAATTTATTGGGAGACGTTTTACAGCAAGAACCATTTGAAATATTCAGTTGAAGTCTGTCATCTGCCTGTTAGTCGACCTTGGGGCATGTTTACCAAAGCCCGTGCTGGCGACACGTGCGGGTCATCTTACCAGTGCGCCCCCCACATGTGTCCCCCTGCTTTAGTGTGGCCTCAAGATGCAGCATCACACAAGCCAGCACGTGGCCACACTTAACGCCACCTCAATAGGTGGCATTTAAGTGTACCCCAAGCTAATGGAAGCAAGCACAGATAGCACATGCTACTAACACCTGCACTAGTTGCAACTTGCCGTCAATACCTCTGTTATGTACTGGCCCACCCAGTTCCCACCTCATCACACACAACCAGGGTAGCACAGGGGCCCTTCCTACTTTTTAATATGGTGCCCAAACTACATTCTAAATCCCACACTACCAGGTAGAGCACTTTAGTAAATATGCCCCTTTGTGCAAAAGTGCTGATTTTGTTTTACAGTTATCCTCTGCATATCAAATACATAAATTTGAATAGGTACATCAAAAAAAAAATAGCAAAAAACCATTACATCCATTTATCAAAAGAAAGTCATATAGAGAAATTAAGGAATCAACAAATTAGCATGTTTTATCCAAGTCCACACTATATGGATATAAACGTAAGAAAGAAAAAAATTTCAGATAAGGAAACTGGATAAAGCAAATACCTAGAAAAACATCAAACCATCTATCAATTTCTTATCAGAGGGCCATATATGTTGTTACCCAAAGCTACCAAAGGATAAACAATAAGTTAACATTTTATTAGACAAAAGAGTTTCAAAATGAGAAGGGTCCAAAAATGAATTTGTTCTCCTATTCTCCTCCTAGAGAGAGGAGTGGCCAAGTGATTGGGACAAGTTACTTCAAACCTGAGGGCCAGGGATTCAAATTACACTAGCAATCTTGGGCCAGAAGGACTGTGGTTTCTAGTCCTACAAGTGCTCCTTGTGGCCTTGGGCAAACCACTTATCCCTCTCTTGTCTCAGGTACAAAAAATATAGATTGGGAGCTCTAGAGGGACAAAGGAAAAACAGTACCTGAATGTACACTGCTTTGACTGGTAGAAAAGCAGTATATAAGCCTAGTTAAATATTTAAAATAAATAATAATGAACAGTGCACTTGCAAGAGAATTTCAGAATAAACAGCTGCCCCATAACACAAAGCCAGTGATGCATCTGGAAAAACAACTTTCTCAGAAGTTAGGTTGCACATATTATATTTGCAAACATCCTCACTTTATCATGACAATTATCTTCACTTTTGGAAGCTAGCTCATCCTCCGACAGTAATAAAGAGTCCAGAAGGTTGGCCTGAATAGGGCTGGCATCCTGAGATGTCTCAAAAAAATCATCTAGTCTGTTAGTAGTAATGATCAAATCCAGCCTTTCCTACTCATCATTTACTGCATCTGTCATCATTTTCGCAATTTCCATTAGGCTTGGGTATTTTGGATTCATTAGGTCATTGATTTGTGTGCCTGAAAATGAAGCTTGAGGAAGTGTAGATCGAGTGTGCACACATTAATTTATAGGTATACATGTGCACAAGAAATGTGTGCATATACTAGGCAAGTAATTACAGTGAAAACAAAAAAACTCTGGGCTTTTTTCGGTAAAAACACATTTTTGGCCCTGTAGATGCCTAATTTCCATAGCTAGTTATTTTCAGAACCTTTTGATGATACCTTTAAAACAGTCGTGTTTTTAATGTTCAAGAGCAACTTTGGCCCTGCTTTCCAAAGATTCAACTTTACTATCTATAATCAAACCACACTTAGAGGGTGGATGGGAGAGAGAGAGAGAGAGGAGATGCTGGGCTATAAGGGTGAGCGGGTAGGGGGAGAGCGCGAGAGGGTAGATGCTGGGCATGGTGTGGAACCTTGTGGGAGGTTAACGAGACACAAGTGAGAAGAGAATGGTGAGTACAGAGGGTAGAAATGTAATAATGGGGTTGGGTGAAAGACAGCAGAGAATAAGAGACCGGGAAAGGACTGAGATGGGGAAATAGCAGCGCTAGTGGAGATGGGCTGGATAGGAGATGGATAGCGGATATGTACATGAAACTTAAAAAGGAGGAAATTGAGGACTAGAAGGTGAAAAAAAGAGGCTGAAATTTGAGTGGACATAAAAGCAGGAAAGAAAGAAAAGGAAATGATCAATATGCCAAGGCAGATGTAGGAAAGGAATGGAGGAAGACAGGAGAAATGATCAGCAAACACTGGAAAGAGTTGGCAGAAGACAGACAAAGAAAGCAGAAAAGAGAAACTGGGACCAATGTGATAGGAAAAAGAAGATAACCAGACAACAAATGTAGAAAACGTATTTTACTTTGACTTTATTAACTGGACTACGTTAGCTTTGGGAGATGTGCTTTACAGATGTTTTTGCATTTTGTTCAGTGCAAGATGATGAAATGCATTACTAGTTTTAGTTTTCCAGTGTTGCAGTACCTGCAGAGTTTGATTTCTTGGGATTCCCAGTTCAGTTTTTGTTTTTGTTCTGTATTTGGTGAGAGTCTGTTGGTGTTTTGCATGTTATCAAGCTGCAGTGGCATTAGTATGTAGTTTCTGTAGAGATCTGTAGTAGTCCCACTTGTTCTGGTTTACCAGTAGTAGATGTAATATTTATAGTGCTGCCTATTCTTTGGTAGGGTTCTAGCTGTTTGAATCATAGTAACATAGTAAATGACGGCAGATAAAGACCAGCATGGTCCATCCAGTCTGCCCAGCAATACGGCAAGAGTAGGTGCACATGTCACTCTGTGCAGGCCACCCCTCCCCATGTCTTTGTTTAGGGGTGGACCCCACCACTCCATGTAGGACACCCCTATTTGTTGAGAAGTTAGTTGGTTCAGTTTATTTTGTTTTTATCCTGTTGTAAAGGGATCTGCTGTGCTTGTCCCATGCTGTTTTGAATTCCGTCACCATGTTTGCCCCCAGCACTTCCATCAGGAGAGCATTCCAAGCATCCACCACCCTTTCAGTGAAAAAATATTTCCTGACATTGCCTTTCAATAAGAACATAAGAACATAAGATATGCCATACTGGGTCAGACCAAGGTCCATCAAGCCCAGTATCCTGTTTCCAACAGTGGCCAATTTAGGTCATACGTACCTAGCAGTTTCCCCAAAAGACACAGGTTCCACAATGCTTGTACCGGGTCAAGCATTGATATCCTGGGTCCCTTCTTAATAATGGTTTATAGACTTTTCTTCCAGGAACTTGTCCAAACCTTTTTTAAACCCAGCTACACTAACAGCCTTTACTACATCCTCCGGTAACAAATTCCAGAGTTTGATTACACGCTGAGTGAAAAAATATTTTCTTTTATTAGTCTTAAATAGTTTACCCTGTAGCTTCATTGAATGTCCCCTAGTCTTTCTATATTCTTCATAGGAGTATCCTTCCATCCCCTTAACCATTTTGGTGGCTCTTCTCTGAACCTTTTCTAATAACTCTATATCCTTTTTAAGATACAGTGACCAGAATTGCACACAATATTCAAGGTGTGGTCTCACCATGGAACGATATAGAGACATTATAATATCTTTTGTTTTATTTTCCATTCCTTTCCTTATGATACCTAGCATTCTATTTGCTCTCTTGGCTGCCGCTGCACACTGGGCCGAGGGTTTTAACATGTTATCCACAATGACGCCTAAATCTTTTTCCTGGGTGGTGGTTCCTAATGTGGAACCTTGCATTGTGTAACCATAGTTTGGGTTGTTCTTCCCTAGGTGCATAACTTTGCACTTGTCCACATTAAATTTCATCTGCCATTTTGATGCCCAGTCTTCTAATTTATCAAGATCCTCTTGCAATTTTCCACAATTCTCTTGGGTTTTAACAACTTTAAATAGTTTTGTGTCATCTGCAAATTTGATAACCTCACTCGTTATTCCACTTTCCAGGTCATTTATGAATATGTCAAAAAGCAGCGGACCCAGCACAGATCCCTGGGGTATACCACTATTCACCTTTCTCCATTGGGAAAATTGGCCATTTAGCCCTACCCTCTGCTTTCTATCTTTTAACCAGTTCCTGACCCATGATAGTACACTGCCTCCTAGCCCATGAATCTTTAGTTTTGCCAAAAGTCTCTGATGAGGAACCTTGTCAAAGGCTTTCTGAAAGTCCAGATACACAATATCAACTGACTCACCTTTGTCCACCTGTTTATTCACTCCTTCAAAAAAACATAACAGGTTAGTAAAAAACAATAGATTAGATGACATCCATTGCATGCTTCTGATCTAATTCCTTGGTCAACCAGTCAAAGAACTCAGTCAAATTTGTTTGGCAAGACCATCCTTCAGTAAAACCATGTTGCCTCGGATCTTGCAACCAGTTGGTTTTGAGAAAGTTCACTATTCGCTCTTTCACGAGTGCCTCCATTACTTTTCCTGCCACTGAGGTAAGGCTCACGGGTCTGTAGTTTGACACTTCTTCCCTTCACCACTTTTGTGTAGAGGTACAACATCAGCCATTCTCCAGTCCTGAGGAACCTCTCCTGTTTCCAAGGATCTGTTGAATACATCCTTTAACGGCCCTGCAAGAACCTCTCTTAGCTCTTTTAGTATCCTGGGATGTATCCCATCTGGTCCCATGGCTTTGTCCACTTTCAATTTAGCAAATGAGCCAAATAATGAAAACAGGAGACAACATATGCACTAGCAAGTTAGATGCAAGTCATTGATAAGGCAGGCAAAGAGAGAATTTGAAAATCTTGTGGTGGAAGTAAGAACATATAATAAAACCTTTTTAAAGTAATGAGTCAGTTGGACCATTAGATGATAGAGGGGTAAAAGTGGCACCAAGGGTGAGTAGGGCCATAGTGGAAAGACTGAATGACTTTCTTGTTTTGGTCTTTACTGAAGAAGACATAGGGAAATTATCCATGCTTGAAATGGCATTTAAAGGTGATGTGTCAGAAGACATCTCGATGGTCCAGGAAGATATCTTATAACTATTTGATAAACTAGAGTAGGAAATCACCTGGACCAGATGATATACATTCCAAGGTGCTTAAAATTGGAAATATGAGATTGTAGACCTATTAGTAATCTGTGAACTATTATTAAAATCATCTATAGTACCAGAAGATTTGAGAATGGCCAATGCAATATCAATTTATAAAAAGGGTTCCAGGGGTGATCTCGGAAACTACAGACCAGTGAGTCTGATGTCAGTACCAGGAAAAATGGTAGAAACCATTCTAAAGAATAAAATTATTGAATATGTAGATAGTCATGGTTCAATGGGAGAAAGTCAATATGCATTTAGCCAAGGAAAGTCTTGTCTTACTAATATGCTATATTTTTTTGAAGATGTAAGTCAGGGGTTCCAAACTCGTCTAGAAGCCAGTTGGGTTTTTACGATATCCACAATGAATATGCATGAGAGAGATCTGCATGCAGTGTTTCCATTGCATGCAAATCTCTCTTATGCATATTCATTGTGGATATCCATAAAACCCGAATGACCAAGGAGGCCCCAGGACAGGTTTAGGAACCCTTGGTGTAAATAAACAGAAGATAAAGTGAGCTAGTTGATATACAGGGTCATTCCGAGACACGTTCCCCCTCCCGATCCCATCTAACTTCCCTGCATGTTGTATGGGGAAGTTACATGGGGGCAGGGAAGGGGCGGATCGGGGGCAGCATTAGGGCGGGCAATGGGCAGACATCAGCCCCAGACGTTCAAGGCCAATTCCAATGTCGGCCTTGTATGTCTGGGGCCAATGGCTTGAATGGGGAACTTATTCCACCTCTGAGGTGGAATACATTCACCGATGCGGTGGAGGATTGTGGGCATGGGGCTGGACAGCAGCGGGAGGGGGCAGTGGATATTCCCCATGGTCCGACCCTGGCCTTGGGAGGCCAGATCAGGGGTCTGGCTGTGGGGAAAGCACTTTTGAAGCTGGAGGGATCATGGCTTTTCAATGGAGCTGTGGTGCCATGGCAGCCGGACGCCATGGCACTGTAGCTGCATTGTAAAGCCCTGACTGAGCTATCTGGGCAAGGCCTATACGTGCAGGCAAACCTAGACATTCCCCGCAGGATCAGAATCCCAGCTAACTCTTATATCTTCATGGACGTCTCACACTTGGAAAAATTTCTCTTAGACCGGCAGAACAGGGTGAGGGAAGTGCAATCTACAATGTGAAATAACCTCCATTTGGTAGGCCTTGTGGCCTTGTTTTCTTAATAGTTATCTTATTTGTTTTCTTATTTAATTGACATAGTTCGCTTCCGTAATGTGGGCTTTGCAGTGTCCCTTGTTGATTGATTTATGTCATCTATTTATTGGTTGTCTAATATGTTACCTTTACTTTATCTGTCAAGTGTACACTGATTTCCTTTTTTCATTTTGGTTGTTGTAATGACTACAAAAGCACAATAAAAAAAAAAAAAAAAAAAAAAAAAAAAGAATCCCAGCTAACTCTGTGCATCCAGTTCCTACCGGACGCACAGAGGGTCAGACGTCCATGTCAAAATCGGGCCCATTGTGTATCTGGATTTTCTGAGTCTTTGAAGTCTTTCATGAGAGACTCAGTGAAATTAAAAAGTGATGGGGTAGGAGGCAGTGTACTGTTGATCAGGAACTGGTTAAAAGATAGAAAACAGAGTAGGGCTAAATGGCTAATTTTCTCAATGGAGAAAGGTGAATAGTGGAGTTCCTCTGAGATATGCTCTGGAAATGGGAATAATGAGAGGTGATCAAATATGCAGATGACACAAAATTATTCAAAGTTGTTAAAACACAAGAGGATTGTGAAACATTGCAAGAGGACCTTGATAAATTGGAATTCAGAGCATTCAAATGTCAGATAAAATTTAATGTGGACAAGTGTAAAGTTATGCACTTAAGGAAGAACAATCCAAACTATGGTTACACATTAGGAATCACTACCCAGGAAAAGGATTAAGGCATCCTAATGGATAATACTTTGAAACTCTCTGCCCAGTGTGCAGTGGCGGCCAAGAAAGCAAATAGAATGCTAGGAATCATAAGGAAACGAATGGAGAATAAAACAAAGGATATTATAATGTCTCTATCATTCCATGGTGCAACCGTACCTTGAATATTGTGTGCAGTTATTGTCATCATATCTTAAAAAGGATATAACAGAACTCGAAAAGGTATAGAGAAGAGCCACCAAAATGGTAAAGGGGATGGAAGAATATCCCAATGAAGAAAGGCTTAAAAGGTTAGGGCTCTTCAACTTGGCAAAAAGATGGCTGAGGGGACATATGATAGAAGTCTATAAAATAATGAATGGAGTGGAATGGGTAAATACAGATTGGTTGTTTACTGCTTCAGAAAGTAGGAAGACTAGGGGACATGCAATGAAGCTGCAATATAGCCCATTTAAAACTAATAGGGGTAATCAAACCATGGATTTCATTCCCAGAGGATGTAGTAAAAGCTTTTAGTTTAGTTGGGTTTAAAAAAGATTTGGACAAGTTCCTGGAGAAAAGGTCCATAAACCATTATTAAAGAGGACCAGAGAAATCTACTGCTTACCCTGGGACAAACATTGTGGAGCCTGTGTGTGCCTTTTTGGAAACCTGGATTTGCCTCTGTTGGAAACAGGATACTGGGCTTGATGGACCCTTGGTCTGACCCAGTATGGTATATCTTATATTCTTAAGAGTATATGAGAATATTTTTTGTACGGTGACTTCCATGAAGAAATGTCCTTGTTCTGATCTGCAGCTGTTGTAGAGTTTTGCAGATGTAGAACATGTTTATATTTAACTGTTATACTACATCAGACCAAAGGTCCATGAGGGTTATGTGTGTGAAGCATCGTCCATCGGGTGTGCCGTGACAGAAAAGAGATTGGGAATCATTATGCTTAAGCAAACTCAGTAATATAAAAGTGAGAATTTATAACTGTGAGATCAAATTTAAAAATATTTATCTAGATAAATTTGAGTTACCCAGAGAAATCTATGGCTTTCAAATCCCCTCCCCCCACCCCCGCTCAGAATTTAAACTCATTGGTTGGGCAAAAAGGTCGTGGTGGAAGTGTTCTGGGGTATGGTTTGATTTTCACTGGATAAATCTGCTCCAGAGAATTTTCCTTAAATTATCTAGAAACATTTTCAGATTTCTTTAATTCAGGCCAGCCTTCAGAATATTGTTTTCTTTGGAGTTAATTTTAGAAACCTTCGGTTCTCTTTACATGTAAAAAGAAGAGGGCTTATACTGGAATCACCATGTCCATATGAGCAGGAATTTTAGAAAAGACATGGCAGTATGCAGAGCTTTAAAGGAGGCGTTGTCCAGGTATACAGGCATATTGTAATTCAGAATGTCAGCACATGCAGATCTCAGACGTTTTACCTGTTGGCATTTACATCTACTTAGTCACACTTAACCCTGAGGCTAACTTCTCTTTTGGATCTAAAGCTTGGAGGAGGAGAGCTTGAAGGGGAAAATATTCTCATCTCTCTCATGCTTAAAATCACCTCTCTTGGAACAAACTGTAACTTTTGGGGGATGTCTCACTATTAGAACATGCAGATTTATAAAATCTGCCATATATGGGAATATACAGGGTGGCCCCAAAAAAGTGAGAACATCTTGTAAATTAAAAGCTTAAACAGTTTACTTATTTACCTTTTTTAGCTATATAACGTCTTTATTTCTTCAATGTCCTGTCACCATCTTTTTTTTTAAATTTGTCAATCATTTACATCTGTCTTTTTGAATTTTTAAATAACATATGCTATGAGATGTTCTCACTTTTTTTGGGTCACCCTGTGTGTATATATATCTATATATATATATATATAGAGAGAGAGAGAGAGACCACCAGTTATACATATATATCCCTTCTGTGTGGTCAGCCTTTCTTGAGTGTTTCTAAATGCCCTTTCTGTTTTATGTCCAGCTGTTTCTACATATATCCTCAGAATTTTATGAAAGGCACTCACCGAGCCTTTTATAAAACATTGACCTAGCTTTACATGCGGGGACCTAAGCATTTGTGTTGCTGCTTTTGCAGTCTATCCAAGTATCCTTCTTTGTTTCTTGGGTATCTGTTTGGCATAGAAAAGTAGCAGTTGTTGATAGAGAGGCAAATGCAATAAAGTATGTTAACATGGGCTGCTAATGTGAGCTGTTATTATCATTTACAAATATATTTACATACATTTTTGAGCATTAAAATCTCATTTATTATGCCATTTTATTTCACCTCTACTGGGAAAACCAGTTCAGAGTGGTTTACATATGGTTAAAGTAATAACTACAAAATTAATATATAATAAATCTTAATGCATAATATTCAATAGTTACATAAATTTTATGTAACTATTGAATATTATGTGTTAAGCGCTGTTGATATTGTCTCCTGGCGACCTTGTGGATAATTGACTATTCCCTGGACGTAGATTGCCCGGGCTTTCTTCAGCACAGTAAGCCTACAGAACCTGATAGTCCAAGTACTAACCAGGCCCAACCCTACTTAGTTTTCAAAATCAGATGAGATAGGGCACATCTTGGAGGTAGCATGGAGGTAGTTAGTAGTTTAGGAGTTATCAAAAACATCTTTACATTACCTTTCCAAGCTGTATGTTTTTGCATTAAGATCTGTGTTAACACACATTAAAATGTATTTAAGTTATTTTCCAGTGCACTAAACATTAATGAACCAGTTTGTTTATTATTTCATTAACTTCATGGTTTGCATTATAACTCTCACAGGCTAATAGATGTTAAAACTAAATAATACATGCTAACAGTGCTTTCAAACAAGCATGAAGTTTTGTGAAGGTGTTTGCAAGCTTCAGTACATTGGCCCATAAATGTGCAAAGCACCATGTGCTGGATTCATTAAGGTTTTTCCACTATTTATATGCACAGAGAAAGAGCTTCGAGGCACGGTTTACTAATGTACAGTAAGGGGTTTACGGCCCATGCTGTTATTTTGCATAGAAACACCGCCATGGTAGAAACCCCCTCGCTAAGTGTTTAGTGTAAGTTTGGGTGGAATCAGGGCATTTGGGGCAGAGAGTGGACATGGCAGCCACTGACAACTAACATCTTTGCAACAGCATTTGTCTCAATCCCTCAACATCCTGTTAGCACAACTACCAGCAATTGGAATACAAGTATAACACTAGAATGGTTCCATTCGTATCTATCAAACCGCCAGCTACAGGTGAAAACAGGATTGATCAAATCATCTGCATTCTATCAACAGCAAGGTGTCCAACAAGGATCAGCTTTATCCTCCCTACATTAAAAAAAAATACAACCTATATGCTCAATCGTGCATTCTCACAAACCTCACCATCACATATATGCAGACGCTATTATACTCTATGCCCCCTTCAGTACAACAAAACCTACATGTAACAGCAGACTGCTTCAAGGATATTTCTCACTGGCTAACAGGTCATGGCCTTTGAATAAACTACAAAAAAAAATGGAAGTACTACACATCACCAGAGATGAAACATTCATCCCGCCAATAATGATACAAAATAATGCAATTGAGCTAGAAGTAAAAACCAAAGTTAGAAACTTAGAAATAACTCTAAACGAAATAACTCTAAACCAAAGATTAAAGCTAAACACACATGTAAAGAAAACCATTAAGACAATATACCACAAAATGCAAATCCTGCAACATCTATGTCCATTCCTTGAACCACATGATTTCCGTTCAGTATTTCAGGCGATAATTTTCCCACATTTTGACTATGGCAACATTTATATACCATGGACTACCAAAATGTACTCTCCATCCTTTACAAATGACACAACATACAGTGGATCGAATGAACCAAGCACATTATGCCAATATTAAAACAACTTTACTGGCTCCCAATAAACAAGTCAAATTAAATACAAAATCCTGCTACTGATATTCAAAATTACGCATGACTTATGATTCACATACCTAAGCACGCTCTTACACATGACACAGAACAACAGGGCCAGGAGGCAAAGCACACAAAGTATGCTAATGATACCAATCAAAAGAACAAAAAGCAACCAATATGCCTGCAACCGCTCATTCTCCCTATATGCTCCGGGACTATGGAATGCGCTGCCTGAGAAGACAGCAATATATCCGAACTTAATAGCAATCCGCAAGGCACTAAAATCCCATCTATTCATGGAGGACTTTGCAGACATAATAGCATAAATCTCACACCCCACCAACAGTTAGCTAGCAATGTTTCCCCCCTCTCTCTTCCAGTTGAAGAACATGAATAACTTTCACATCCTGTGTTAGCATGGTTTCATTTCCTTGTTTTATGTAAAACTGTTTCTGCTTTTTGTAAACCTCTTTGACCTGGAGAAAAGCGATATAGAAAAATAGACAAATAAAATAAAGAAAGAAAGAAACAAATGCCATGCCCTACTACCAATAGCATGGCTGCATTTAACTCTACTTTCAAAGGCAGTATGATATGACACTATGCTACTGTCATGCATGGGGAAAAAGATTAAAAAATCCCTCAGTCATGGCCACGACAACCCAGTCTCCCCCCTGATCCTGCCCCCTCAACACAGCTTCCAGACCACTCTTAACCCACCCTATTAACCACCTTCCTCTTGATGCACACCTATCTCCGGACAGAACCCCCATCCCCCTCCAAGGAAACTCTAACCCCTGATCCAATCCATCCCAAGATCATCCCCCCAGCCAAGATCCTCCCGACAAAAAATCCACCCCCAAACACCACATCTTGACCATCCCCCTACCCCAGCCTCTCTCTAGACCTCACTCAGGGATTTCCTTGGTGGCTAATGATCACCAGGCAGAACCTGTCTCCCTCCACTCCTGCCCTGTTGCTGGCCAGTTCCAAAATTGATAGTCTCATTACCACTAGGGCTCGATCTTCCATAGACGGCCATTTTAGAAGGGGGATAATATCAGACTGGAAGCTGTGTTCTGAGGGCAGGACTGGGAGGGGGATTAGGTGATTGTGGCCATGGAATTCCCTTTTTCATTTTTGGCACTGGGGCCTGTGTTATATGCCTTGAGAGATAACGTCCATGTGCTAAGGTTCTGCCCTGGCCACCGAATACAAGGCCACATGTTGGGTGCACCCTCTGCATTCCCTGCATGGGTTTTGCACTTACCATGCCTGGACTTTTGCAATTAAGGTGCAGTAATTGCAAAGCCTTATCATACTTTAGTAAACAGCTCCCTTAGTGAATCAAACCTTATAGCTTCCCTTGTGATAGAACATATAGGCAGCTGCATGTACGATTTTGTATTGAAAAATAGTTTGGCGTAAGCTTTTAGCAGCTTATTATCAACTGAGCAATTAACTGATGTATATAGTTACCCTGTTTCTCCAAGTTTCTACTTCCTGTTTAAATGTAATGACCAGACACATGTAAGCTGTCGGATGTTTCTGTTCAATGTAAACCGCGCTGATAGTAAATAGTGCGGTATATAAGAATTGTTAATAAAATAAATAAATAAATAATAACGATCTATTTCCATTTCCAGTGAAATGCGCAGTAAGCAAACCTGCTTTTTTTGCTGAAAGACTCAATTTGGCAATGAAGGTATAGTATGAAGCCGTGATCCCTAGGAATGATACATTTTTGCTAATAATGGTTTTGCTTGCTAGGAACTATAGCTAAAGGATCATCTTATAAGGGGGCACCTTGTATCTACTACTTTGTTACTGTTCCATGTAAGCCAAGTTGTTATAGGTAAACCACTGAGACTCGTAGATCAGCGGGATATAAACACAGTTAAATAAAATAAATAAACAAGTAGGCGCCTTCTTGTCTTTATAAAATACTAAATACCGTTCCTCTTTTAAAGTAGGAGATTCTTCAGCACTTCAGGTCTCAGTTTAAAATAACACTGCTGGTTTAAAGGTTTTACCCTTATATTAGCAATCGTGTTTTTTTACATCAATGACCTTGTGCCTATTACTTATAAAAATCAATGTGTGATAAACCTTGGGATTTATATTTGCTCAATACTGCAACCATATACTCAACTTAATGAACTGGTGAAGCCCCGTGGTTTGTTCACACTCCTGTTCACAATCCCGACAATCAATCCCGGTACCAGCTGATGTTTCAAACTTTTCATCAGGGGACTGGTTTTTTACTGTGAAACCAACAAAAATAAACCATTAAAAATATGTCTACCTCATACTCTATAAACCTAACCTAACATAACTTTAAAATCCTGCAGTATTCACCAATATTTCTCGTATATACCTGTGATGCTGCCCACGTTTTCTGAGGATCCCAACCGTAAGTGACCGGACTACACTCATCCAATGCAAAACGCCGCGCATGAGTAGTGCACCTACTAACCACCTTTTAAAGATCCTACCTATAAATCAATCAGCTGTTTCTCATATAGATTTGAATCATCCTGCAAATGTACCCTATCACAGGCAGGCCATCCAATCTATCTCATTATTGAGTCCCTTCGGATCAAGTGTGTCTAATATAAAAATCAAACGTTGTTCTCTTTTGAGTAGTGTTTGGTCTAATGTTCTACCGTGACTTGCCAAATTCACCTGTTCCAAACATAAACAACGTAATTGCTCAAAAGTGTGTGCTTTTTCTATGCAGTGTTTAACTATTGGTGCTTGTAGATTTTTGCATCTTAATCGGCTCCTATGTTCTCGCATGCGAACTCGAAATAATCTAATCGTCTTCCCTATGTAACATAATCCACAGGGGCACAAAACTGCATATACTACGTTTTTTGAAGCGCAAGATGTCTGACTACGTAAAGAAAACTTAATACCATTATACTCAAAGACTTCCATTGTTAATGTAAGGGCACAAATATCGCAGCTACCACAGCTCGTGTGACCTCTATGTCTAGGGGAATATTCACATTGGTCAATATTCTCAGCCACACTATCTAATCCCGGAGTTTTAGCCGGACTTAGTATATCTTTCAAATTAGATGCACGCTGCCAGACGCACCGGATCGTTCGTTCTTCTAACCCTGATACAGTATGCAATATTTTTTCATGCCGGTGTACTATTTTCTGCAGCTCTCCACTTAAAGGGGAGAAGCGTGTAACTAAATTAATCGCATCATTATTAGCCTCTCTTAAGTGGCGAGTATTATGTTCTAACAAAGTAGAACGATGGTTGTACAATGCTCTAGTATATGCTTGTTTGACTACTTTTTTTGGGTATCCCCTCTGTTGGAAATGTAGCTGAAGAGCTTTACCTTGTGTTTTATAATCTTCCTTATTCGAGCAGTTTCACCTGAATCTTAGAAATTGTGAAAAAGGTAACCCCAATTTCATTCTTGGCGGATGTAAACTAGTGTATTGCAAATAGGTGATCCTATCAGTCAGTTTCTTATATACTATAGTTTTCCACCTATCTGTACCACGGCTGATAGTGACATCGAGATAATTTAAAGTATCGGTGCTGTACTGACTAGTGAATCGGATGTTAACATCTCGAGTATTCAGCCACTGTAAAAACTCTTCTAACTGTTGATCAGTGCCCTCCCAAAACAAGAATATGTCATCTATAAAACGTTTCCAAAGAATTATAGATGATGAGTATTGAGAGGTGGTTAACCAGGTTTGTTCGAAAAATGCCATATAAAAGTTCGCTATGGAAGGGGCACAGTTAGAAGAGTTTTTACAGTGGCTGAATACTCGAGATGTTAACATCCGATTCACTAGTCAGTACAGCACCGATACTTTAAATTATCTCGATGTCACTATCAGCCGTGGTACAGATAGGTGGAAAACTATAGTATATAAGAAACTGACTGATAGGATCACCTATTTGCAATACACTAGTTTACATCCGCCAAGAATGAAATTGGGGTTACCTTTTTCACAATTTCTAAGATTCAGGCGAAACTGCTCGAATAAGGAAGATTATAAAACACAAGGTAAAGCTCTTCAGCTACATTTCCAACAGAGGGGATACCCAAAAAAAGTAGTCAAACAAGCATATACTAGAGCATTGTACAACCATCGTTCTACTTTGTTAGAACATAATACTCGCCACTTAAGAGAGGCTAATAATGATGCGATTAATTTAGTTACACGCTTCTCCCCTTTAAGTGGAGAGCTGCAGAAAATAGTACACCGGCATGAAAAAATATTGCATACTGTATCAGGGTTAGAAGAACGAACGATCCGGTGCGTCTGGCAGCGTGCATCTAATTTGAAAGATATACTAAGTCCGGCTAAAACTCCGGGATTAGATAGTGTGGCTGAGAATATTGACCAATGTGAATATTCCCCTAGACATAGAGGTCACACGAGCTGTGGTAGCTGCGATATTTGTGCCCTTACATTAACAATGGAAGTCTTTGAGTATAATGGTATTAAGTTTTCTTTACGTAGTCAGACATCTTGCGCTTCAAAAAACGTAGTATATGCAGTTTTGTGCCCCTGTGGATTATGTTACATAGGGAAGACGATTAGATTATTTCGAGTTCGCATGCGAGAACATAGGAGCCGATTAAGATGCAAAAATCTACAAGCACCAATAGTTAAACACTGCATAGAAAAAGCACACACTTTTGAGCAATTACGTTGTTTATGTTTGGAACAGGTGAATTTGGCAAGTCACGGTAGAACATTAGACCAAACACTACTCAAAAGAGAACAACGTTTGATTTTTATATTAGACACACTTGATCCGAAGGGACTCAATAATGAGATAGATTGGATGGCCTGCCTGTGATAGGGTACATTTGCAGGATGATTCAAATCTATATGAGAAACAGCTGATTGATTTATAGGTAGGATCTTTAAAAGGTGGTTAGTAGGTGCACTACTCATGCGCGGCGTTTTGCATTGGATGAGTGTAGTCCGGTCACTTACGGTTGGGATCCTCAGAAAACGTGGGCAGCATCACAGGTATATACGAGAAATATTGGTGAATACTGCAGGATTTTAAAGTTATGTTAGGTTAGGTTTATAGAGTATGAGGTAGACATATTTTTAATGGTTTATTTTTGTTGGTTTCACAGTAAAAAACCAGTCCCCTGATGAAAAGTTTGAAACATCAGCTGGTACCGGGATTGATTGTCGGGATTGTGAACAGGAGTGTGAACAAACCACGGGGCTTCACCAGTTCATTAAGTTGAGTATATGGTTGCAGTATTGAGCAAATATAAATCCCAAGGTTTATCACACATTGATTTTTATAAGTAATAGGCACAAGGTCATTGATGTAAAAAAACACGATTGCTAATATAAGGGTAAAACCTTTAAACCAGCAGTGTTATTTTAAACTGAGACCTGAAGTGCTGAAGAATCTCCTACTTTAAAAGAGGAACGGTATTTTTTATACAACACTGTGTCTATTATCGTTCAAGTGACCATTGTTATATTTTATAAAATACTAGCCTAAGTAGCAGAGATCATTCCTTAACTTAACGTGGCTGTTTATAAGAGCCCTAGAGCTGGTGTAGATGACTGTGCCCAGACTTAGCAAGAATGTGTGTAAATGTTATTATTTTGTAATTAACGCATGCACTTGTCGATGCCTCCCAAACTCCACCCATGTACGCGCTCACCAGCAAAGTGCCTGCCATCATGCAACTTGCATCCTTTTATGCTGGTTGGTATTTTATAACGGGTCATTAACACACTTATGTGTGAATGATTACGGCGTGTACACTGCACTTAAAAGTATGGCCCTCCTTTATAAAATTATCTCCATTAATGCATAAAGTACTTTTTGTACATCTATATGCAGATCACAAAACAAATGTTTTCACATCTCCTAGGTGTCAGTTTAAAAGGCTTGCTCGCTTTTGCATGTATAAGTAGTAGCATTAGCATATGTAAACAGCCAACACATGTAAAATAGGCTTTTGAAAAATCGCTATTTATATGTGTAAAATCTGCAATACACACAATTTGGAAGGGCGTATATTGTGGGTATGTTTTGGGCAGGCCAGAAATAGATGTATTTTTTTTTTCCAGTTTTACAGTAGTGATTCATGTAGAGCCTAAAATTTAAGTGGTTTACGCAGGACCTGAAAACCATATATACTCCTCTGAGCCCAATATTCAATGGCACTGGCTGGCCAGAGCTGTGGGATATCCTCACACTCCGGATAACGGCAGGCTGGTCCATGGGTGGGGGTGGGGCAGTCTCTTACCGATCCAGTTAGTGGCGATTTTCAGCCTGCTAGCCAGATAGGTAACTGCATAAAGTTAGGGAAGGTCAATGACTGTCCTAATTTTATGTGGTCATGCTGTCTGGTTCATTGCTGAATATCATCACTAACTGGATAGCGATTGAGATGGGTGCTGAAATCGGATATTGAGTGCCAGAGGTTATCTGGCATCTGGCACTGAATGTAGTTTTAATTCTGCCTGTTGTGGCCAGGCATGTGGCAAGGGATGACCACCAGGGGCTGAATATTGGGCCCATATGTTTTAAAACCATGCATACCTGTACTGAGGCACATTCAAATAATGACTGAAGGAGCAATTGTAAGGGAAAAGGGGAATTAGATTTAGATTGTGCTTACTTTCTTAATGTTATTTTGCATGATACCTTAACTGGCTGTTTCTGGAAGTCCAATGTTGTGAAATCCAGCACTTGTATGTGTGTTAGAAGTGTGAATTTGTTAGTGCTCATTCAGTTTGTTTAGAGACCTAAAAACGTTTATGCTCACTATACCCATGAATTAACATATATACAATTAACAACACTTTAAAAAGTCATAGCCTGTATACAAGATGTGCATTTAAAAATGTGTATGAGGATCACATGAGCACATGAGCGGGTGAGGAGGTTCCTCGTTGCGCTCCCGGGCCACCCCGCTGTTTTCCATATAAATCGTACAGATTAAGCTGAGTCTTCGAGGATACAGGTGGCCAAGATCGATCTGCAGAGTTTTGGGAGTGGTTGGCCGGAATCTGAGCAGAGGTGATGCGGTCGGCGGCAAGAAAGGAGAGGCTGCAAGTGACTCGTGAGAGCAAGATGGCTGCTGCGACACGAGTTTGCACTATGCCAGAATCTCTGGGAAAGGAGAGTGTGGAATCTGGTACGAACGAAATGGCGCAAGAGGTAGTCAAGCTGCTGGAGCCTAAATTCGATACTGTGCTGAAAAGGTTGGAGGAGATGGGAGAGACCTTTGGCGAAATTACGCGCAGAGTAGAGGAAGTGGAACAATGGGTAACTGTACTGGAGGACAGTGAGCTATTGCTGGAGCGGGACACTCAAAAGCATCAAAAGCAGATTGATGCTGTGCTGATAAAGGTTGGTGATCTTAAGAATAGATCTAGAAGAAATAACCTACGGCTGATGGGAGTCCCGGAGACATGGACAGAACAGCTATCGGGCCTCTTCGAGACATGGCTACCGAAGGAACTGGGCCTAGTGGACCTACAAGGAAAAATTAAGGTTGAAAGAGTTCACAGGCTTGGTCAGCGGATGGAGGGCAGAGAGCGGCCGAGGCTGGTGCTGGCGCAAATATTAAACTTTCAGCATAAAGCAGCACTATTACAGGCCTATCAGAGACAGCGTGACCTGAGACTTGATAATAAACCAATACTAATGTTCCAGGACTAATTTGCGGCTCTCACAGGAAAGAGGAAGGAATTTTCTCCTATCTGTAGTGAGTTGGCAAGGAGTGGAGTCCGGTTCACACTGACTTATCCAGCTACTCTTAAAATCTTTCATAAAGGAGCAGTGCATGCTTTTGAGCAAGCGTTGAAAGCCAAGAAATTTGCTGCCTCTCTACAGAAGGAAAAGACACAGGAGATGGATAAGGAGAAACAGGGATCAAGAGGATACCCTGTAAAATGCAACGATTGATTGATCAGAGTATATTAGGCACATATGACAGTGGTCCTCTCTCTCTCTCTCTCTCTCTCTCTCTATATATATATATATATATATATCATACATTTATGTATCATCTCCAGGAACAAGCAGGAATGTAGTCATCACATATGGGTATCGTCAGTAAAGCTTTTAGGAGCATCCCACAGCGCCTGTGTGCTGCCTTCCCACCTTTCCCAACTGCCTCTCTCCAGTTCTTCTTTTTCCGCGGAGCCAGCAGGTCATGTTCCTGTCACCGCAGACAAATTCTTTTTTATTTCTTTCTTTTTTGTGGTCGCGTCTGCCTTCCTTGACGCTCTACCGGTACCGCCGTTTTTTTCTTCACTTATTTCTGTAAAATATATATATATATATATATATATATATATATATATATATATATATATATTCTTTTTTCTTTTTCTTCAGGTTTCAAAAAGTGCACCAAGTGTGGCGGTACCATTTCCGTCACTGACACCCATGAATGGTGTCTAAAATGTTTAGGTCCTGACCACTCCATCACGGATTGTATATCCTGCGCCATGATGTCTAAAAGAGGTCGGCAGAACCGAGCTGCTAAGCTCAGTATCCTGTTTCCCTCTGATGCAGCTTCGGTGGCATCAACGTCTTCCAGGGCTTCTTCTTCCTCCCGTGGATCTCAGGTAACTAAACATAAATCCAGCCGGTCCTCAAAGGGTAGATCTCCTTCTAAGCATCAAGATGCCTCTGGCGTTGCCCTCGAGGATTCTGCACCGTCAAAATTACCCCAGCGGGAGGCTTTGGCTTCCAAAGCATTATCGGGGTTCCAGGATGTTCTTGAGGCCTCGACCTCGGCAGAACTACTGGTGCCATGCTCTGGGGTACCAGCGGTCTCCTCCGGTACCGATATCCAGGCATTGGCAGCGTTGATAGACCAGAGAGTTCTGGCTATGGAACGCAGTCTGGCAGCTTTCCTTGTGGCATCAACGCCCTCGGGACCGCGACAGACAATTCCACCGGTACCGGCACCGGCCTCGGTATCGGTATTGGTACTGGTACCGATAGCATCAAAATCGGCATCGGTGTCTGCTTTGCCGGTACCCGGTCATTTGATGACCTCCGGTACTGATACCCCGGTACCGGTTACTCCCGGTACCGACTTTGGTCGGTACGGGTATCAGGCTCTTCAAGAGCATCCAGGCAGACGATATTTTGAGTCCTCAGGAGAATCTGAGGATTCTGACAGTTCTGTCGATGCAGCGATGCTTCTCCCAGAGGAGCCCTCCTCCCCTAAACGCAGGATGTCTCCTCCAGAGGATATTTCCTTCCAAGATTTTATCAGAGAGGTGGCTAGGGGCCTGTCCATTACTGTGGCCCCTGAAACAGAGCCAAGGGCCAAGGAGTTGGAAATTCTACAATATCCCAAAACTCCTAAGAAGGCAGCTACCTTGCCCATTCATGAGATTTTATATGATCTCATGTTAAGGATGTGGGAAACACCTCTTACCACCTCTCCTCATTCTCATAGAATGGATACTATGTATTGAGTCCCTCCTTGTCCTGGGTTCCATAAGACTCAGCTTCCTCACCACTCTATTGTAGTGGAGTCAGCTATGAGAAGTATCAAGAGTGCAAAAAGGCATGCCTCTAATCCACCAGGACGTGAGTGCAGAACCCTGGATGCTTTTGGACGTCGGGTCTTCCAAGCTTCCATGCTTTCTGCCAGGATCAGTTCCTATAGTCTCTACATGGGAATGTTCCTGAAGGAGGTCACAGATGATTTAGAGGATTTAAGTCCTTTTCTTCCTGAGGATAAAAGACAGGATTTTCTCACTTTGGTCAAACATGCCCAAGAGGTTTCTAAATTTTCCAACCGTGCAGCCTTTGACTGCTTTGAGTGCATAAGCAGAACCTCGGCTATTGCCATAGGTGCACGTAGAATTGCTTGGCTCCAGGAATCTGATCTAGAGCTCTGGGTACAAGACAAATTGGGAAATATCCCTTGTACTGGTGAGAACCTGTTTGGTAAAGATTGGCAGGAAAAGGCTAATGAAATGGATGCTGAAAATTCCACCTTGCATAGATTATCCAAGTCCACTGCTGATCCTGCTAGAAAGAAATTGTTCAAGAAACCATTCTTTTCTAAAAAGAAAAGATTTCATCCTGCTTATGTTCAGCAGGGACGTTCTGCAGGTCAGCTTGCCAGGAAAGGTCAGCAACCACTCAAACAGAAGAAAGCAAAGGCTGCTAGGCCTCAACCGGCCCAGCAGGCTCAGCCTCCACAGGGCCTTTGACTCTCATCTAGAGAACTTAGCCTTCCTGGTTCTCGGGGGACCAGAACCTTCCACCATTCCAGGAACGTTATGTCATTTTGCCCCCAGATGGGGGCAAATAACAGCAGAGCATTGGACACTCTCCATCATAAAGGAGGGGTACAAGCTTCATTTTTCAAACATGCCCCCTCACACAATAGTAAAGCAGTTCAATTCGCCGACCTCTCTCATTAACCTGTTAGGTCAGGAGGTCGCTATCCTTCTTGCCCAAGGGGCAATAGAAGAAGTACCCCTTCATCAGCAGGGTACAGGGTTCTATTCCCCTTATTTCCTTATCCCAAAGAAAACAGGGGGTTACAGACCTATCATAGACCTCAGAGAATTGAACAAATTCCTTGTCAAGGAGAAATTCAAAATGATTTCTCTCGGATCTCTGCTGTCATACCTTCAGAGTCAGGATTGGCTTTGTTCTCTAGATCTCAAGGATGCGTATACCCATGTTCTCATCCATCCAACTCACAGAAGGTTCCTTCGGTTCCTTTTTCAGGGAAAGCACTACCAATACAGGGTGCTTCCTTTTGGCCTGGCCTCAGCACCAAGGGTGTTCACGAAATGCATGGCTGTTGTAGCAGCATTTCTCCGCACTCTAGGGACATTCGTCTTCCCCTACTTAGTTGACTGGCTCATTTGAGCCCCACAGAGTCAGAGGCCAGAACTTCTCTATCCTGCACAATGCGTATCCTTCAGTATTTAGGGCTGGTAATAAACATACCAAAATCCAGTCTAACACCCACTCAGTCTTTAGAGTTCATAGGAGCTTTGCTGGATACCACAAAGGCAAGGGCCTATCTCCCCCAGGCCCGTTGCCTTCGCCTGGTGCAGTTAGCTTCTCAAGCAGTGCTAAAGCCTCATCTAACTGCTTGAGAAATGTTACGACTACTAGGCCACATGGCATCTACTGTGCATGTGGTTCCCTATGCTTGCCTCCATATGAGGGCAACTCAGTGGACTTTATCCACCCAATGGACCCAGGCATCAGGATGCCAGTCAGACGAAATAGCAAACACAAGTCGCCTTATTTTGTCCCTCCAGTGGTGGAAGTCCACTCAAAACCTGTTGCTGGAGTCCCCTTTTCAACAACCCTTACCCCAAGCAACTCTCACAACAGATGCTTCTCCAATGGGTTGGGGAGCTCATCTGCAAGACCTCTCCACCCAGGACACCTGGTCTCCACAGGAGAGTTGTCTACATATCAATCTCTTGGAGCTCAGAGCAATCTTCTTTGCTCTGCGAGTGTTCCACACCCTGCTCAGCTACAAGACAGTCCTCATTCATATGGACAATCAAGTAGCCATGTTCTATGTGAACAAGCAGGGGGGAACAGGCTCTCTGTCGTTTTGCAATGAAGCTTTGCGACTATGGGCCCTCGCCAGAGAGCATCAGATTCATCTTCTGGAAGTGTATCTGCCAGGCATTTAAAACTCTTGGGCAGACAGACTCAGTCGAGTTCTGCTTCCACACGAGTGGTCTCTGCATGCAGACCCGGTGGCCAGGATATTTCAACTTTGGGGAACCCCGGACATAGACCTCTTTGCAAGTCCGTAGAATGCCAAACTTCCCCGGATCTGTTCCAGAATTCCGGCTCAGGGGGCTCAGGCCAGGGATGCTTTCTTCCTTCACTGGGGTCAAGACTTCCTGTATGCCTTTCCACCCATTCCCCTAATTCGCAAAACCCTGTTCAAGCTTCAGAGAGACAGAGGCCATATGATTCTCATAGCTCCACATTGGCCATGGCAAGTGTGGTACCCACTGCTTCTAAATCTCTCTCAAGCTCCCTCCCTGGAGTTGGGATGCCATAACATTCCATCCTCTTGAGATAGGAGATCTGGAGCAGATCCTAATTCCAAGTCTCTGCATCTCAGGGCTTGGTTGCTGAAGGCCTAGATCTCCATGATCTTAATATCCCTCAGCAAGTAAAAGATATTCTTTCTGCTTCCAGGAAACCTTCCACAAGACGCTCTTATGCTTTCAAGTGGAAAAGGTTTACCATATGGTGTTCGCAAAAGGGTCTTAACCCTCTTGCGATACCTCTGGAATCATTGCTGGAGTATCTCCTTCATTTATCCAATGCAGGTCTTAAGACTAATTCAGTAAGAGTCCATTTGAGTGCTATTGCAGCTTCCTTTAAGCCTCTAAATGGACAGCCTATTTCCTCTCATCCTCTTATAGCGAGATTTATGAGAGGCCTTCTTTTAACTAAGCCTCCCATTAGGCCACCACCTGTGGCATGGGACTTAAACCTGGTTCTTGGGCAGCTCATGAAGCCACCTTTCGAACCTTTAGCTACTACCTCCTTGAAATTCCTTTCTTGGAAGGTTATCTTTCTCATTGCAATCACATCAGCACGCCACATTAGTGAGTTGCAAGCGCTAGTAGCTGATCCACCTTATACAAGGTTCCATCATGACAAGGTAGTAGTCCTTAGGACTCATCCACACTTTATGCCAAAGGTGGTCTCGCCTTTTCATCTGAACCAAGTGGTCTACCTACCTGTGTTTTTTCCAAGGCCTCATGCATCAAATGCAGAGAGGAATCTTCATACCTTGGACTGTAAAAGAGCTTTAGCCTTTTACTTACAAAGAACACAGCAACATAGAAAGTCCTCTCAACTCTTTGTTGCTTTTGATCCTTCTCATTTGGGACTTCCAGTCTCCAAGAGAACACTGTCTAACTGGATTGCTCAGTGTATTTCCTTCACCTATCAGAGTAAGAACCTTTCTCTGGAGGGCCATGTCACAGCTCACAATGTGAGAGCCATGGCAGCCTCAATGGCTCATCTGCACTCTGTGTCTATCGACGACATCTGCGAGCAGCCACTTGGGCCTCGGTTCATATCTTCACAGCCCATTACTGCTTGGACAAGGACTCCCACCGGGATGCCTTGTTTCGTCAGGATGTTCTCCAACACCTGTTCTATACCTAATCAACTCCTACCTGCCATCCCTGGTAGGATGCCAGAGATCTATGGGGGGAAGTGGAGCCCTGTTCAGGGACACACAACTTTTGGGGACTCTCCCTGGCACCTAAAGCTAGGGAGTCCCCATATGTGATGACTACATTCCTGCTTGCTCCTGGAGATAGCATAGTTACTCACTTGTAACAGGTGATCTCTGGGAACAGCAGGAATTTAGTCCTCACAACCCACCCACCTCTCCTAGGAGTTGCATCTCTCTGTCTATCTTTCTTTTTCCCTCTCTCTCTCTTTGTCTCAGCTTTAAAACTCAACTGGAGAGAGGCAGTTGGGAAAGGTGGGAAGGCAGCATGCAGGTGCTGTGGGATGCTCCCAAAAGCTTTCTAATTGGACGCTGGGGAGGGTTCCTGCGCAGGCTCCATCGGTACCGACGATACCCATATGTGAGGACTAAATTCCTGCTTTTCCCAGAGATAACCTGTTACAGGTGAGTAACTATGCTATACTGGCTGAGTGTTTTGGAGAAGCTAAACGATAAAACAGGATGTATAGGCCAACCCCCCCCCCTTCTTCTTTGTGGGTGGAGGAGTGCGGCCCGGAAGTGTGTACAGTGATCTGTCCCTGATTGGGGGCATTTGCTACGGCAAGATAAACTGTTATTGTTTGGGGGAGGGCGTGGGTGATATCAAGGGGAGGAGGGGAGGGGGTGGGACCAGAGGTTGGTACAGGTAGTGGGGGTTAGGTTTGGAGTTTATGTGGAGTTATATCGCATGATGTGGGGAGTGAGGAGGACAGTGGGGAGGGGAGGAGGAGAAGAGGTAACTGGGACGGGAGGGAGGGGAAAGGAGTTGGGGTGGGGGAGGGGGAGGGGGAGAAGAGAAGTGGGGGAATGGTAGGCTAGAAGTATGAGTTGAATTGCCCTACCCTGGCAGTATTTGAGCAGTGCTCTGGGCTGAGGCTGGGCGACCCTTAGAGAGAGATGAGAAGACTAATACTCATGCTGTACACTCTTTGGTAAGGTGGGATGAATAATGTAAAGATTATTTCATGGAATGTGGGGGGGATTGGAATACTAGCTAAACATGCCAAAATCCTCCAGGCTCTTAAGAGGAAGGGGGCTCAGATAGCGCTGCTGCAGGAGACCCATTTGAGTGATGAAGAGCATGGAAAAATGGCAAGAGATTGGGTAGCGAAAGTATATGGGACGTCCTCAGGGACTAGGAAGGCGGGAGTGGCGGTGCTGGTAAAGAAGGGCCTGCCACTGGAGGTGCTTAAATGTGATGTGGATTCAAATAGAAGGTATATTCTACTGCAAGCAAAACTGTATACAGAAGAGATGTGGATAGGGAATATATACGCCCCTAATGTGTATGACCGTGGTTTTCTTTAAATCCCTTTTGAATTTTATCATGGGAGCGGGAGGGAAAAAATTGATCATGGCAGGGGATTTTAATTGCCCACATGAACCAAGGTTAGATTTTATTTATTTATTTATTTACAGTTTCTTTTATACCGTGCTATTCAACATCAGTGCGGTTTACAAAGAACATAAAAACCACACGTCTCAAATAATTGATCTGTGCTTACAATGAACAGGTAAAATAAACAGGTAAAATAGATAGGTCTGGGAAGTGTGATGAAAGGGCCTGGTCCAATAAGGGTATCGGTTATCTTTGTAAATTGGGGGGGCATGGTGGATGTTTGGCGTGCTCTTCATCCAGGGGTGTGGGAATACACCCATCAGTCTAGAACCCATTTGACTTGGTCCCGCATTGATTACATTCTGGTGAGTGAGAGAGGATTTGCGCAGATAACCCAGGCAGGGATAGAACCGGTGATGGTATCGGATCATGGGATGGTCTGGGTGGTTTGGGAGGGCCAAGGTCCAACAAGGAGGGCATGGCGATTTCCCACTTATTTATGGGAGGATAAAGACTTTAAAGCTTACCTTGAGAAGCAGTGGGAGGAATATACACTGTTCAATGACACGCTCCAGTGTTACACCTTCCTTGTTTTGGGAGACCAGTAAAGCGGTGATGAGGGGTGCTATTATAACTTACACTATACAAAGTCGTAAGCACCTTGACCGCAGCCTCTTAGAGGTGGAGCGCACGCTGCAGTCTCTCCAGAGGAGACTTAGTAAGACGAGGGATAGGATGATACAACAGGAGCATAATAGAGTTCAAGCAGCCCTCAATGATTTGCTTCAAAGGAGAGCTGCTATGTCCTTGCAATATTATAAACACCATTTGTATAAATATGGCAACAGGTCGGGGAGGCTGCTTGCGAGGGTGATTAGAGACCCGGGGGGAACACGTTTTGTACAAGTTCTTCGGAGTGAGGGAGGTGAGCTCCAGCATCAGCCGCAACAGATAGTGGCCATTTATAGGTCCTTCTATGCCAGGCTCTATACAGAGGAGGAGAGAGATTTTGGGAAGGGAGGAGAGTTTATTGATGCATTAGATCTCCTGAAATTAAGAAAGGAGGCTATACAGATGTTGAATGCCCCTCTCTCGAGTTCAGAAATTAGTAAAGCAATTTGGTCGGGTAAACTTCACAAGGCCCCTGGACCTGATGGGTTTGGGTCGGAATATTATAAGATTCTTGAACCTAAACTTATGCCTGCGCTAGTGGCAATGTATGAAACTGTACTCCAGGACAGGTGTCTCCCAAGGGATATGAGATGTGCAGATATTACAGTAATACCGAAGGAGGGGAAGGAACCTCATGATCCGGCCTCTTATAGGCCTATATCATTGATCAACTTTGATATAAAAATCCTGGCCTCCATTTTGGTGGGTAGACTGAACCCCATATTACCATCCTTGATTGACCCGAGACAGGTGGGATTTGTAAAAGGGCGGGATGCTACCAGTACTCAACATGTAATCAAACTCTGGAATTTGTTACCGGAAGATGTAGTAAAGGCTGTTAGTGTAGCTGGGTTTAAAAAACGTTTGGACAAGTTCCTGGGAGGAAAGATCCATAAACAATTATTAAGAAGGGACCCAGGATATCAATGCTTGACCCAATGCAAGCATTGTGGAACCTGTGTCTTTTGGGGAAACTGCTAGGTACTGTGATAAGGAAGCTTATCATAGCTCAGGAAGGAGCTATAGAAAAGGTGAAGTGACTCTGAACAAGCAACCTGTCAGTTCTGGTAGAAATAAGAAAACAGAATTTGTCCATAAAAGACTACCAGTCCCAGAATGCACCAGGTTTCCAACAGCCATTAGAGGAGCTGAAGTGGGGAAACGTGTGTTCAATCAAGAGGGCTATGAGGTAATCCCCAAGCACTCATCTCAAAGGGCAGGGCCTGATTCAGCACAGCTGCTCTGTGCTAGGGTGGAGCACTCATCTAGGCAGAATAAAGGTAGAGTTTATTCTACAGAGAATTATCCTCATCTTGAGCCTCATCCTCAGTTTCATCTGGGAGATCCTCAGAATCAGCTTGGATATCCTCAGCTTGGAGGTCTTCATCATCTGGAGGATCATCAGAAGCAGAAGCCAGACCGGACGGACAGAGAGGGCAAGAAACCCTTTGGAAGAAAGAAGAGAAAAGCATTTGGGAGGTCTAAAGGAGTCTAGAGCAGTACGTATACTGGGAGACATTCAAAAGGCCAGCATACACCATTGGACTGGGGAAAGCCAGAGGAATGGTGCTGCAGAGCTAGGAATCTCCAGACGGTACCTGTGAGGGAGACGGCTGCACGTGGAAGGGACCCTAAGACCCGTGGCAGAAGGTATGTGAAGGGAGATCCAGTGTCCAGGGATCTGGATTGGAAGGCTGGACATAAGAACTGGACTACATACTGGCCAGGCTATTTAGAGAGGAACTCTAACAGCAATGGAAGCTCAGGTATGAACACTGATCTATGCCCTAGCTATAACCTTGAAAGACAGCAGGGAAACAAGTATTCTCCTGAGAGTGCTACATTGAGAAATTCCTCTGTGCCAATCCATGATATTGAACCCATGATTGTTGAAGAAGGGGGAGCGGTCTTAGATACAGGCTGTGAATATATGGATTGCTCTCTGTCTAAACTCCTTTGGTAATTTTCTGTTACAAAGTACAACAACCATCACAAAGAAATACAAACTTGTTCTTTAATCTACTCAGAAAAGCTCCTGCGTAGGATTTTGAGCCATGCAGTAGAAATTAAGCCAGCTAAGGGGTTTCAGCTGAATAACTGCTAGCAATTGAGCCTTACCTAAGTGCTTGTGAGCTCTGAGGGAATCACTTCTGAATCTATGTGTGAAGATATAAGACGTTAACCTGAAAAGAACAGTTTTTCCCTTCTTTGTGGGTTTTGCTTGTTTGATACACTGCTAAGAAAATATTAGCTAAAGTCTACAGAAAAGACCAGTTTGTTACCAACCAGGTCTTTATTCTTTTCATTTGATTGCCTGACAAGTTCATCTGTTGTTTTCCTGATTTTGTTTTTCCAAGTTTAACACTGAAATCAAGTATCCTGTTTTATGTGCTACCAAGCATATCTGTGTTGGGAGAAATAACCCCATAAATAAATATCTTATTGGCTTTACACTCAAGCACAACTAATTATTGTGAGTGGCTGTGTCTGGTGTGAATGGACTGCATTTCCCACAATCCCTTGCAAATCATATTGAGATATGCACTTGCCAAGAGTGTGAACATTCTCACCCAGGCAGTCGTCTGACAGTACGTATGACCTAGATTGGCCACTGTTGGAAACAGGATACTGGGCTTGATGGACCTTGGTGTGACCCAGTATGGCATATCTTATGTTCTTATGTAATATTGCAAAATTGCTTTTGGGAATGGAGTTCTGTGTTAAAGAAAAAGTTCTGTTGCTGTTGGTTAGCCTAGACGCTGAAAAAGCTTTTGATAGGATGGCATGGCAGTATTTGTGGAAGGCGTTACATGGCTATGGATTTCAGGCTAATTTCTTGCACTGAGTTCAGCTTTTGTATACGGCCCTGCAGGCAAAGGTGGGCATCAATGGAGTCTTTTTGGAGCCATTTACACTGGAAAGGGGTACGAGACAGGGCTTCCCCCTGTCACCCCACCTGTTTGTGCTTTCCCTGGAGCCTCTCTTGTGAGTGCTTCAGAGCGAGCCCCTGGTAGTGGGTGTGAAAATGGGGGAAGAGGAGCTGAAGCTTAGTGCATTTGCAGATGATATGCTCCTTTGTCTGAGAGAGCCGCAAACTTCTCTGCCATGGGCATTTCAACTAATAAATCAGTTTGGCGGATTCTCGGGACTTAAGATTAATGCTGTTAAGTCAATGGCTTTAGATGTGGGAGGGAGAGTGAGGAAGGGCTGGCAGGGGGGTATTTCCTGTGACATGGGTGGCCGATTCATTTCAGTATTTGGTCATTCACCTACCTGAGCTCCCGGAAAGACTCTATGAAATTAATATCCCTGGAATCCTAGAGAAAGCCCGGGGGACCTTTCAGAGATGGAATAACCTACCGCTATCACTGAGAGGGAGGATAGCATTTTTCACGATGGTGGAATTTCCGAGGTGGCTGTATGTGCTCCACTTATTGCCTATTTGGGTGCTAGCCAAGGATTGGAAGTGCTTTGATAGATATTTTGTGGAGAGGACGTCGGGCCCGTATTCCGTTGAGGGCCTTGATGGGGCAGAGGGAGGAGGGTGGATTGAAACTTCCCTCCCTACGGAATTATAATCTCCGATACATGGTGAGACATATTGTGGGACCTTTCTTGGAGGAGGGGGGGGGGGGCTGTGCTCCGGTACAACAGTTAGAATGTCTATGTACCCCATATCACAGTTTGTATATTCTACACTCGGTACATCGTGATCTCCCAATTAGGGTGCATGGTGGGCAATACATAATGGCACTGAGAGCGGCATGGTGTACTTTATGTGCACGTTATAGGTGGGATTGGAAATGTTCGCAGTTACTCCCTTTAGTGGGGGATCCCGATTTCCCTCCGGGACTATCTTCGCCGGACTTCTGGGAATGGGCCCAGAAAGGTATAGTTTGTATTGGAGATATGTGTCAGGAGGGTGGGGGAGGTGTTGATAGCTTCCAGAACCTAAGCGTGAAATACCAGTTAGGTAAACAAGAATTTTACTGCTATTTACAGGTGCGCCACTATATCGGTGAAATACTGTGATCTGCGCCTGTGCTGGGTGACTGCCGCACCTTGAGACCTCTTTTTATAGAGTGGATGGAGAAGGACAATCGGATAGAGGAATATAGGAACCTAGTGCACCCAATAGTGGACAATAACTACTTGGCTTCTCTAGTGGAGAAATGGAATGAGGATGGCATGGAGGGGGGGGGGGGGTCAAAAATCCTTTGAGAACATCACTGCGGGAGTGAAGTGGGTCTACCTGCAGGAACTCCAGTATAAATTTCTTTGGAGAGCATATACGCATGGCAAGTGGGCATTTAAGGCAGGTTTGAAGGAAGATGACAAATGTACTTGGTATGGAAACGCAGTGGGGACCTTGGCGACTAACTTCTAGCAATGCCAGTTGGTGCAAAACTTGTGGATACAGGTGTGTGTTAAGCTAACTGGAATGGTGGGGTCATCAGTTGATCTGAAGATGGTGACTTGCCTCTTCCATGGTTGGAAGATAGGGGAACATCGGTTGGGTTCACGGCATAGGCCTCTTTTTGAAAGAGGTTTCTTAACAACTAAGAGGGTTCTCTTGGGGCACTGGATTAAGAGTACTCCCCCAGGGTGATACGCTGGGAGCAGGCCTTATTTGAGTTAATGCAAATGGAGAGGCTAACAGCTTCACAACTTGGGGGGACGCACTGGGAATGCTTTGTGGAGCTGTGGATGCCGGTTATACAGACCCTGATTCCAAGGGAGAGGAGTGTACTGTTGAATTGCTGAATATGAGAATGAATTATTTCCCTCAGGTATCTCTCACAATACGGGGGGTAGAATATTTAGAGGATCTCCCTTTTGGGATGGGCTTGCATGTATTGTATTGTAGGTATATTTGTGCGAGGGTAGGCTCTTAGGTAACATAGAAGGTAGGGTTGTATCCGGTAACATGAGCAGGAAGGGGGGAAGATAGAAGAAACTGAAGGTTTGAAGAAGTAGTAGGAATAGGGATTGGGGAGCGCGGGGTTTTGGGAGGGGAGGAAGGGGAGGGTTGGGGGGATAATTTGGTAAAGTTGCTGTAAAAGAGGGTGGAGGAGTATATATAGTTCTTTAGTTTGTTATTTCTTCTATGGCACTGGGTTATACTCATATCTGGTAAGACTGTTTTAATTCCTAAGTGTCAACGAACTGTCGGCAATGAACTAAAGACTTGGGGCTCTAGTGCTGTAATACTTTATAATGTATACCTGATATTTTTACTGTATACTTCATATTTTGCTGTGAAGATGTTGTGAGTGGAGTTGGGGTGTGCATTTGTTTGTTTTGGGTTTACCCAAATAAAAAAGATTTGAAACTAAAAATGTGTGTAAAAGGAAAACAACAAAAACATGCATAAAAATTGTAGAATAAAAAATCAAGCCAAACCTTTTTTTAGCTGTGCCAAGGTTTACGTCAAGTTTGCAAAATTATCACATACACATGTAAACATTCAGCATTTATATCAGAACACTGAATGATATTCCTTTTTTGAACACATTACTTAATAAAAATGCTTCAACCTCTGGATTAGGGGTATGCATTTGCTGCAGTTCATTCAGGTTGTTTGAGTGCCTAAAGGTTAAGTGTATGCAGATCACTTGTATGTATGCATACCATGCACAATTGATTGCATGCATTTTTAAAATCTGCATGTGGCATGCAAGCAATTGGACAAATAGGCAAAACAAATCTGAAACAAATGACTGAAACCCTAAATCAAACGTTTCATCTGTAATTGTTCCTCTTAATGCACATATTGCTAAACTAAAGTGTATTTGGAGTATGAAAGCACTGAGAGCATTAATTCATTTTATTTACTTATGTTGCAGTGCCCAGTTTGTTCCTATTTTATCAAAATACATTGTCAAAGCTTAGGATGCCCGACTATCATAGGTATTGCTTGAAAGCTTAGGTTGGCTAAGAACATGAAAGTGGCTGGTGTCTTATGCTTTCATGATCATATGAACTTAGTTATAAGATGAAGACATAGCTCAACTGTAGAAGGCAAATGCCTGAAATATGGATGTATGTTTGAAGCATAATGGATTCTGATGATACTTCAATTTTAAACAGGGCTCTGGAACTAATGATAGAGCATTGATCAGAACTATGGTTTCTCGTTCTGAGATTGATATGACTGAGATTAAGGAACATTACAAGAGACTGTATGGCAAAAACCTCAACCAAGCTATTCTGGTATGTCTGTCTTTTTCAAATATTGCTATCATATGAAAAGAATATATATAAAAAAAAAGTTACTACTTTTTTGGTATTTATGCGTGTTTCTGCTGCTAGTGGAGCTTGGCACAAGATGATGTAGATATACTTTAGAAAAATACACATGCATATATTTGGTATAAACTAACAAACCCGTTAAAGGTCTGAATTAGCACCAATTCGCAAACAGTGAGCCAATATACAGTAGCCAGGGTAGAAGCCTAGATGACTGGCACTATTGCTCAAAAGCTTTGCAGTTGTATGAATTTATCTCCTTGATGTGCAAGAAATACTTCAGTGTGCAAATTCATCTATGTATTCATTTAATTTAGATGAGAAAATGTTTAGCCTAGATTATCTACAATTCTTAGGCGATGAGAACTATGCATACCTGATAAGATGGATACATACATAGTGCATAAATAAATACATTCATAAAATAAAATTTAAACTGTAACAAATAAAAAGCAAAAAAAGACAATAAAATAAAAAATAAATAAAAATATGCAAGCCTCCTTATTTGCAATGGATTCGAGTACAGTATAAAGGTGGTTGAAATGTATCTGGTAGTCAGTGGATTTTTTAAAACACCAGTTGTTGTTGTTGTTAAGTGCCGTCGAGTCGGAGTCGACTCATGGCGACCCTCTGGATAGCTATCCTAAATTGTGTTCGGTCTTCAGTCAGGAGGCTCATTGTTGACAGACTGGTACCCGTAGCTGCTGTTATTGTAGCGATCCATCTCATTGCTGGCCTTCCTCTTTTGCGTTGACCTTCTATCTTGCCAAGCATGATGTCTTTCTCTAATGATCTCTCTCTTCGCATGATGTGTCCGAAGTATGAAAGTCGAAGTCTTGTCATCTGAGCTTCTAAAGAAAGCTTAGGTTTGATCTCCTCTAGTACCGACTGGTTTGTTCTTCGGGCAGTCCATGGTATACACAGTATTCGCCGCCAGCACCATAATTCAAAGGCATCAATTTTCTTCCTGTCTGTCTTTTTCACTGTCCAGCTTTCACATCCATATGATGTTATTGAAAATACCATGGCTTGAACAAGTCGAATCTTTGTATGGAGAGAGACATCTCTGCTCTTGAGAATCTTATCTAGGTCTTTCATAGCCATTCTGCCAAGAGCAATGCGTCGTCTGATTTCTTGACTGCTTGTTGCTTCTTTATTGATAGTTGATCCAAGTAGGTTAAAGTTGTTCACGATTTCAATTTCTTCTCCTTCAACGATGAACCTGTTGATTATGCCAGTTGTCATGATCTTTGTCTTCTTTACATTAAGGTGCAGGCCCATTTTGAGACTATGTTCTTTGATTGTGAGAAGCAAATGTTTCAGATCATCTTCACTTTCAGCCAGTAATTTGGTATCATCAGCATAGCGAAGGTTGTTGATGATGCTTCCACCAATCTTCACACCTCTGTGGTCTTCATACAGTCCTGCTTCTCTGATGATTTGTTCTGCATATAAATTAAACAGGTAGGGGGAAAGTATGCAGCCTTGTCTTACACCTTTGCTTATTTTAAACCATTCTGTTTCTCCTTGTTCTGTTCGAACTGTTGCTTCTTGATCAATGTACAGATTGCGCAAGAGAACGATCAGGTGTTCTGGTATACCCATGCTTCTTAACGTGGCCCAGAGTTTCTCATGGTTTACACAGTCAAAAGCCTTGCTATAGTCGATAAAGCACAAATAGATATCCTTTTGGTATTCTTTAGTCTTTTCAAGGATCCATCTCACATCCGCAATGATGTCTCTCGTTCCTCGTCCTTTCCTGAACCCTGCTTGCACTTCAGGTAGTTCTTGTTCTAGGTATGGCTGTAGTCTCTTTTGAATAATCTTCAGTAGAATCTTGCTGGCATGTGGGATCAGAGCGATTGTGCGATAATTTCCACAGTCAGTTGGATCACCTTTCTTTAGTATTGGTATAAACACAGATCTTTTCCAGTCAGTTGGCCATGATGTTGTCTTCCATATTTCTTGGCAGAGCCTTGTAAGTACGGTAACAGCTGCATCAGATTGCTGCAATACTTCTAACACCAGTTATGGCATTCAAATAAAACATGTATATAGTCTGCATTGCTATCTAGACTGTATCATGGCAGGATATATTAGGAAGATAAAGTTTTGAGATGAAACAAATGACTGCTTTTTGGAGCAGCTGGTTCATGAACCAACCAGAGGGGAAGCCATTTTAGACCTAGTCCTTAGTGGAACACAAAATCTGATACAAGAGATAAAGGTGTTGAAGCCATTTGGCAATAGTGATCATAGCATGATCACGTTTGATTTAATAAATGGAGGAAGGACGGCAAGCAAATCTACAGGACTACTTTTCAACTTTCAAAATGAGGAAAATAGTTAAGAAAAAAACAAAAAGAGCTGTTGCAAAAGTCAAATATTTATATCGAGCATGGGTGTTTAAAAATACTATCTTGAAGCCCAGACCAGCTGTATTCCACACTTTAAGAAAAGTGGAAGGAAGTCCAAAAAACTTCCAGCATGGTTTAAAGGTGAGGTCAGAGAGGCTGTTGCCAAAAAAGCATCTTTCAGGAAATGGAAAAAGAAGCCAAATGACAAACTAAAAAAAATATAAGCACTGGCAAGACAGATGCAAGGCATTGAAAAGGCAGGCAAATAGAGAATTTGAGAAGAAGCTTGCTGTGGAAGCAAAAATGTATAATAAAGATTTTCAAGTACATTCATAGCAAAAAACCTGTGAGAGAGTCAGTTGGACCATTAGATAATAGAGTGGTAAAAGAGGAACAAAGAGGGGACAAGGCCATAGAGGGGAGACTGAATGAATTCTTTACTTTGGTCTTTAATTAGGAAGATGTAGGGATGTTAGCCATGACTGAAATGGTATTTAAAGGTGATGCCACAGAAGAATTGAAAGAAATATTGATATACCAGGAAGATGTATTACAACTATTTTACAAAATGAAGAGTAGGAAATCACTCGGACCAGAAGGTATATATCCAAGGATGTTGAAAGAACTGAAATATGAGATTGCAGACCTATTAGTAATCTGTGAACTATCACTGAAATCATTTGTAATATGTGAAGATTGGAGGATGGCCAATGCAACATCCAATATTTAAAAAGGGTTCCAGGGGATATCCAGGAAACTACAGACCAGTGAGCTTGACCTCAGTACCGGGAAAAATGGTAGAAACCATTATAAAGAGCAAAATTACTGAACATGTAGATAGTCAAGGCTTAATGGGAGACAGTCAACATGGCTTTAGCCAAGGAAGGTCTTGTCTTACTAATCTGTTATGTTTTTTTGACTGTGTGAATAAACAGGTAGACAAAGGTGAGTCAGTTGATATAGTGTATCTGGAATTTCAGAAAGCCTTTGACAAGGTTCCTCATGAGACTCTTGGTGAAATTAAAAAGTCATGGGATAGGAGGCGGTGTACTATCGTGGATCAGGAACTGGTTAAAAGATAGAAAGCAGAGGGTAGGGCTAAATGGCCAATTTTCCCAATGGAGAAAAGTGAAGAGTAGAATACCCCAGGGATCTGTGCTGGGTTTGCTGCTTTTTAACATAATCCTAAATAACCTGGAAATGGGAATAATGAGTGAGGTAATCAAATAATTTCAAAATTATTCAAAGCTGTTAAAATCCAAGAGGATTGTGAAAAATTGCAAAAGGATCTTGATAAATTGGAAGACTGGGCATCAAAATGGCAGATGAAATTCAATGTGGAGAAGTGCAAAGTTATGCACCTAGGAAAGAACAACCCAAACTATGGTTACACGATGCAAGATTCCAGATTAGGAACCACCACCCAGGAAAAAGATTTAGGCGTTATCATGGATAACATGTTGAAACCCTCCGCCTGGTGTGCAGCGGCAGTCAAAAAAGCAAATAGAATGCTAGTAATCATGAGGAAAGGAATGGAGAATAAAACAAAGGGTATTATAATGCCTCTGTATCCTTCTATGATGTGACCGTACCTTGAAAAGTGTGTGCAATTCTGGTTGCCGCATCTTAAAAAGGATATAGGGTTATTAGAAAAGGTACAGAGAAGAGGCACTAAAATGGTAAAGGGCATGGAAGGATACACCTATAAAGAGAGGTTAAAAAGGTTAGGGCTCTTCAACCTGGAAAAGAGATGGCTGAGGGGAGATATGATAGAGATCTGTGCATTAATGAATGGAGTGGAATGGGTAAACATAGATCGATTGTTTATGCCATCAAAATATTGACAGACTAGGGGACATGCAATGAAGCTACAGTATAACCTATTTAAGACTAATAAGAGAAAATATTTTTTCACTCAATGTGTAATCAAACTCAGGAATTCGTTACTGGAGGATGTAATAAAAGCTGTTAGTGTAGCCGGGTTTAAAAAAGGTTTGGACAAGTTCCTGGAGGAAAGGTCCATAAACCATTATTAAAGGGGACCCAGGAAATCCAATGCTTGCCCCAATACAAGTATTATGGAACCTATATCTTTTGGGGAAACTGCTAGGTACTTGTGACCTAGATTGGCCACTCTTGCAAACAGGATACTGGGCTTGATGGAACTTGGTCTGACCCAGTATGGCATATCTTACTGTATGTTCTTTTGTTCTTACAAGATAAACTTCATAAAAGAGAAAACAGTGTGTAGGTCAAATGGCATTAAAACTATTTTGGGATCTTTTGCCCAGTCCTTAAATCTGGCATTTAGAAAGTAATGGACCATGTTCACCTACCTAAAGGCAGAGGTGTTCATCATTGCATTCAGTTGCCAGTGCCAGACGGTCTCACTCTGTCAATTAAGATGTTTGAGTTACAATGCATGTTTGAGGTAGAAGAAAATGGCTTGGCCCATATGGTGCAGTACAATCTATTACTTTCTTTGTAATGCATTATATGTGCACTTGGAAGCTGAGACCAGCTGTATTCCATGCTTTAGGAAAGGTGGAAGGTAGGCCAAAAAACAGCCAGCATGGTTTAAAGGTGACATCAGAGAGGCTGTTGTAGCCAAAAAAGCTTCTTTCAGGAAATGGAAAAAGGAGCCAAATGACAGAAATGGGAGACAGCATTAGCACTGGCAAGTTAGATGCAAGACATAATGAGGCATGCAAAGAGAGATTTTGAAAAAAATGGAAGCAAAAACGCTAAATAGAAACTTTTATATGTACATTCATAGCAAAATATCTGTGAGAGTCAATTGGATCATTAGATGACAGAGGGGTAAAAGGGGCACTAAGGGAGGACAAGGCCATAGTGGAGACTGAATGAATTCTTTGTTTTGGTCTTTACTGAAAAAGATGTAGGGAAGTTGTCCCTGCTTGAAATGGTATTTAAAGACAATATATCAGAAGAATTGAAACATATTTTGATAAATAGAGAAGATGTTTGATCAACTAAGAAGTAGCAAATCACCTGAACTGGCTGGTATACATCTGAGAGTGTCGAAAGAACTGAAATATGAAATTGCAGATCTACCTCAAGTAATCTGTGAATATCATTAAAATCTATAGTACCTGAAGATTGGAGAATAGCCAGTGTAATGACAATTTTTAAAAAGGTTCTAGGTGTGATCTGGGAAATTACAGACTGCTGAGCCTGATATCAGTACCAGGCAAAATAGTACACCTTTTCTTTCAATACAGACCTGACACTGCCATTCAACTCTATGGGCACATTGAGGATCAGATCAGCTCAAATTATACATTATATTTGTTCAATGTATCAACGGTTGTTTTAATGGAAACTGCTTTGACCCGGTGAAAAGCATTATACAAGCATAGTTACATAAGTAGAAACCATTATAAAGTATAAAATTATTGAACTTGTAGATAGTCATAGTTTAATGAGAGACAGCCAACATGGATTTAACCAAGGAAGATCTTGTTTTACTAATCTGATATCTTTTTTTGAAGGTGTGAATAAACTGGTAGACAAAGGCGAGCTGATTGATATACTGTATCTGGATTTTCAGAAAGCCTTTGACAAGGTCCCTCATGAGTGGCTCTTGGCACAATTAAAAAGTTATGGGATAGGAGGCAGAACATAGTTGCGGATCATGAAGTGATTAAAAGATAGAAAGCAGAGAAGGGCTAACTGGCCACATTTTTGAATGGAGAAAGGTGAATAGTGGAGGGCCCCAGGGAACTGTGCTGTGCCTGATGCTTTTGAACATATTCATAAATGATCTGGAATTGGGAATGAGTGAGGTGATCAGATTTGCAAATGACACTAAATTATTTGAAGTTGTTAAACACAAGAAGTCAATTATATAACTTTCAAATCCGGCTGGTAGAAATATTTAAAGTGAAAATGGGCACGTAATATACCCGATTTGGGAATCGCGGAGATAGACGCACCCACAGTTCCAAAATCAGGGAGATATACATTTCCCGCACAGCACAAACAACACATCTGGGGAAATATGGGCTCCTCGCTGCCAAAATGGGACATGGGTGAACTCAGCAAATGGTCTGTAAATCCCTGTGGCTGCCGTATTCTGAAAAGATAGATGTTTGCGATGCCTCCCATCCTCGTGCGGCCACGCCTCCGCTGGCAAAACGTACACCTTCTCAGTTGACGCCCACTCTGACAGTGTTGTGCTCATGCAAACACATTAATACTGATGAAACAAATAAGATCATGCAACCCTGACTATATATACTAGTCTGTTGCATGCCCATAACACTACAAGGTTATCTAAGTGCACCAAAGCTATTGTAAAACAAGTGAAAAGTGAGATGTTTGTATTGACAGACTCTACAGCAAAACATACATGGCATTTGATGAACAACTTAGTTATTCTTTCAGTGGTCGTTGCTGAAAACAATATTTGCAGTGCTAAGAATGGGTCAGAGAAAACTGAAATGGGTCTGTACAGCTATATGTCAAAACATATCCCTGTCCTTCATAGGAAGCCATCAGGATGAGATCATGCAAACATCAGAAACATATGCCCAAAAGCACCATCATCTGTCCTGACAAATGTGCACAATGTTAGAGACCTCTGATGGTGCATTTGTATATGCATTAGTGCTGTCCTCACGGCAGCATGCCCCCATTCCAGGGGTCCCCCACCATTGACAGGGACATGCCCTGCACTGTTGCAGCAGAGCAGCTGTACAGACGTTACTGCCCATTCACACTGGCACCTGGTGATGCTGTGGTCAGCCCTACAGTTCAGGTACTGGCCAGGCATACATGTCCGCCCAGAGTTGTGGATCAGCAGACCAGGCCACCCCTGCAGCCCTCATACCACACACACACATGCTTGCGGTAACAAATGACATACCCCTGTTAAAGCTATCCCCTACACCTATAAACAACTGCTGTTAAAACATAAAAACAGGGCATCTCGGGACCACACTTCTCAGCCAAACATACTTCTGCTCCATACTAACTCACATACCTTCCCTACATTTACAGTCCCATTTCTCTGAACACAGGAATTGTTCGGGAAGCCCAGAATACAGTAGCCCCTTTAGCACAAACAGCAAATGCCAGCATAGGCAGAATAAGGACTTTTGCAGTGCTTTATATTTCTGTGGGGGTGGTTTTTTATAGTTATTTCATCTTGTAAACATCCTCACCTGTGCTTTCTATTTGTTACAACTGCATCTTGTGCTTTCCCAGACAGCAGACACACCATTTCAATACAGACCTGACAATACCATTCATCTCTATGGGCACATTGAGGATCAGAGCAGAAAATCTTCTAAGTCCTGGCCCTATTCCACATTGCCGATGGTATGATGTAAGCATCCAGGGGATACACTCAGGACATACATGGGCCTTTCCTGAATATGTCTTATATGTCTCCTTGGCTTGCCACACCCCCGTTCAACTCTCTTCCACCCATGTTCTGAGATCCCCAATTTAGTGCCATGTTTGTGCAGGGCTGTGAGGTTTCAGTATGTGGGTCTAGATGCTTTCGTGAGGAAAACATCAATCCTGCACATCCAGGCAGCCTATTTGCATTTTGGAATGATCCCCCAAGAGGTTTGTGAAAATTTGCAAGAGGACTTTGATAAACTGGAAGACTGGATGTCCAGATGAAATTTTATGTGGACAAATGCAAAGATATGCACCTAGGAAAGAACAACCCAAACTATGAATACACAATACAAAGTTCCACATTAGGAATCACCACCCTGAAAAGGATTTAGGCATCATTCTGCATAATACATTGAAACCCTGTTCTCAGTGTGCAGCAGCGGCCAAGAAAGCAAATAGAATGCTAGGAATCATAAGGAAAGGAATGGAGGATAAAACCAATTATATTATTTGGCAGAGGCTACTGGATGGGGGTCCCAGTGGCCGAGCATAACCATATGCCCAGCCCCTGGGGCCCCCATGCCCAGCTTGATGCGGGTAGGCCAGCTAGGCCCTGTAGGAGAGATGGGGGGAGTGGTAGTGACAGCTAGGACTTAGTTTGTATTGAGGGGGAGGATTGATGGAAATGGTTGGATTTGAAATCCCTTCTCTGATTTTGTTGCCACAGGCTGTGGTGACGCAGGTGGATGGAGGGAGAGGATCTAAGGGGGACTGGGTGTATCACCTGATGCACGTACTTCCTCCTTCTTTCTCCATGGCAGCGTAGGTGCAGGGACAAGGGATTGTGGGGGAAGGGAGGGCGGCAGGTAGATTCATTGCAGCTGGTGGAGGTGGGGCAGCAGATGCCTGAGCCAACTGGGTAAGGACAGGCTTGACTTTATGACGGTGGGGCAGGATCAGGTGCTCTCAGCTCAGAAAGAGTGGGGGGGGGGGTGTGGAAAGCCAAGTTGGGGCACCTCATCTGGGAGGGGTTTCTAGCCTTTGCTAGTAATATGGCAAGGATGTCGGTGGGGCGAGCAATGGGGAGGATGGTGCCCCACCTTGCTAATAACATGATGGGAGGGAACATTGTCCAGTCGTGGTATGGAATATATCATCAATCTGTACATGGCAATGTTTGTTGGCTCGGGCTGTTTGTTAAGTTGTGGAATGTTTAATAAAGCTGCAACCAGAGTTTATACCATGACTGCTGTGGTTGTGAGTCTTTGTGTCGGGGGTGGAGAAGGGTGTTGAAGGTGGGCTTGAGACCCAGAGGACCAGGTTACTTCAGTTATGCCTCTGTATTGTTCAATGGTTCTGCCGCACCTTGAACATTGGGTGCAGTTCTGGTTGCTGTACCTTAAAAAGGATATAGCAGAATTAGAAAAGTTACAGAGAAGAGCCAACAAAATGGTAAAGAGGATGGAAGGATACGTCTAAGAGGAAAGGTTTAAAAGGTTAGTGCTCTTCAACTTGGAAAAGAGACCGCTGAAGGGAGATATGATAGAGTCCTATAAATTAATAAATGGAGTAGAACGGGTAAATGTAGATTGGTTGTTTACTCCATCAGAAAGTAAAAAGACTAAGAGACAGGCAATGAAGCTAAGACTAATAGGAGAAAATCTTTTTTCACTCAATGCATGATCAAACTCTGGAATTCATTACTAGAGGATATAGTAAAAACTGTTAGTGTAGTTGGGTTTAAAAGGTTTGGACATGTTCCTGGAGGAAAGGTCCATAAAGCATTTTTAAAGAGGACCTGAAAAATCCACTGCTTACCCTAGGACAAGAACATAAGAACATAAGATATGCCATACAGGGTCAGACCAAGGTCCATCAAGCCCAGTATCCTGTTTCCAACAGTAGCCAATCTAGGTCATACATACCTAGCAGTTTCCCCAAAAGACACAGGTTCCACAATGCTTGTATTGGGTCAAGCATTGATATCCTGGTTCCCTTCTTAATAATGGTTTATGGACCTTTCCTCCAGGAACTTGTCAAAACCTTTTTTAACCCCAGATACACTAACAGCCTTTACTACATCCTCCAGTAACAAATTCCAGACATTGATTACACATTGAGTGAAAAAAATATTTTCTTTTATTAGTCTTAAATAGTTTACCTTGTAGCTTCATTGCATGTCCCCTAGTCTTTCTATATTCTAATAACGTAAACAATCGATCTACGTTTACCCGTTCCACTCTATTCGTTAATTTATAGACTTCTATCATATCTCGCCTCAGCCGTCTCTTTTCCAGGTTAAAGAACCCTAACCTTTTTAGCCTTTCTTCATAGGGGTATCCTTCCATCCCCTTTACCATATTGGTGGCTCTTCTCTGAACCTTTTCTAATAACGCTATATCCTTTTTAAGATATGGCAAACAGAATTGCACACGATATTCAAGGTGCTGTCTCACCATGGAAAGATAGAGGCATTATAATATCCTTTGTTTTATTTTCCATTCCTTTCCTTATGATACCTAGCATTCTGTTTGCTCTCTTGGCCGCCGCTGCACACTGGGTGGAGGGTTTTAACATGTTATCCACAATGATGCCTAAATCTTTTTCCTGGGTGGTGGTTCCTAATGTGGAACCCTGCATCGTGTAACCATAGTTTGGGTTGTTCTTCCCTAGGTGCATAACTTTGCACTTATCCACATTAAGTTTCATCTGCCATTTTGATGCCCAGTCTTCCAATTTATCAAGATCCTCTTGCAATTTTCCAAAATCATCTTGGGTTTTAACAACTTTAAATAGTTTTGTGTCTGCAAATTTGATGACCTCACTCGTTATTCCCTTTTCCAGTTCATTTATGAATATGTCAAAAAGCAGCGGACCCAGCACAGATCCCTGGGGTACACCACTATTCACCTTTCTCCATTGGGAAAATTGGCCATTTAGCCCTACCCTCTGCTTTCGATCTTTTAACCAGTTCCTGATCCACAATAGTACATTGCCTCCTATCCCATGACTCTTTAGTTTTGCCAAAAGTCTCTGATGAGGGACCTTGTCAAAGGCTTTCTGAAAGTCCAAATACACTATATCAACCGACTCACCTTTGTCTACCTGTTTATTCACACCTTCAAAAAAACATAACAGATTAGTAAGACAAGATCTTCCTTCTCTAAAGCTATGTTGGCTGTCTCCCATTAAGCCATGACTATCTACATGTTCAGCAATTTTTTTCTTTATGATGGTTTCTACCATTTTTCCCGGTACTGAAGTCAGGCTCACCAGTCTGTAATTTCCCAGATCACCCCTGGAACCCTTTTTAAAAATTGGCATTATGTTCGCCATCCTCCAATCTTCAGGTATTACAGATAATTTTAATGATAGTTCACAGATTACTTATAGCAGGTCTGCAATCTCATATTTTAGTACTTTCAACACCCTTGGATGTATATCATCTGGCCCAGGTGATTTGCTACTCTTCAGTTTATCTAATAGTTGTAATATATCTTCCCGATGTATCAATATTTCCTTCAATTCTTCCACACCTTTAAATATCACTTCAGTCATGGATAACATCCCTACACCTTCCTCAGTAAAGACCGAAGCAAAGAATTCATTCAGTCTCTCCGCTATCACCTTGTCGCCTCTTAGTGCCCCTTTAACCCCTCTATCATCTAATGGACCAACTGACTCTCTCACAGGATTTTTGCTACAAATGTACTTGAAAGAGTCTTTGTTACAGGTTTTTGCTTCCGCAGCAAGCTTCTTCTCAAATTCTCCCTTTGCCTGCCTTATCAATGCCTTGCATTTAACTTGCCAGTGCTTGTGCTGTTTTCAGGTTTCGTTGTTTGGCTCTTTTTTTCCATTTCATGAATGATGCTTTTTTGGCAACAACAGCCTCTCTGACCTCACCTTTAAACCATGCTGGCAGTTTTTTGGACTTCCTTCCACTTTTCTTAAAGCGTGGAATACATCTGGTCTGGGCTTCCAAGATAGTATTTTTAAACAACACCCAAGCTTGATGTAAGTCTTTAACCTTTGCAACTGCTCCTTTTAGTTTTTTCTTAACTCTTTTCCTAATTTTATCATAGTCTCCCTTTCAAAAGTTAAAAGGTAGTACTGTGGATTTCCTTACTATCCCTCCTCCACTAATTAAATCAAATGCGATCATGCTATGATCACTATTGCCAAGTGGCCCCAACACCCTTATCTCTTGCACCAGATCTGGTGTTCCACTAAGGACTAGGTCCAATATGGCTTCTCCTCTTGTTGGTTCATAAACCAGCTGCTCCAAGAAGCAATCATTTATTTCATCTAGGATCGTTATCTCCCTAGCATGTCCTGCAGTGACACTGACCCAGTCGATGCTGTGGTAATTGAAATCACCCATTATTATTACTGTGCTGTAACTTTTGTTAGCTTCCTTGATTTCTTTGAGCATTTCATCATCCATGACAAGCACTGTGGAATTCATATACCTTTTTGGGATCCTGCCAGTTACTTATGATTTGGATTGACTACTGTTGGAAATTGGATACTGAGCTTGATGGATTTTGGTCTGATCCCTTTATGGCATTGCTTATATTCTTATGCACTGCGATGGAATCGAGGAAGCAGGTGTAGGCTTCAGGGTCTTATTTAAGATGTGCTATCCATAGGAAAGCAGTTATGTGTGGAGGCTTCTCTCCCTGAGATCATAGAGCACCATCCTAAAGCAAACAGATGAGGATCCTGTTTAGATCAACTATTTTGTGCCTTCAAAATCTGAAGCCCTACACAGTTGTCTCTGTTGCCTATGTCTAAATCTGAGCCTGGCAAGATTCAGATTTTATTTATTTATTTATTTTATTTATTTATTTAGTTTACACTTATATACCGCTACTTCCAGCGATCAGCAGCGGTTTGATTACAAATTTGGGAGATGTCAAATCAGGACAGGAAAATTGGATCATATATACATAGATTTAGGGTTAGGCACAACATGCAGGGTTAGACACTTCAAAAGTTAGGTTTATAATATTTACATATTTACAGTTCTCTAAATAATTACATTTACACAGGTCGGCATCATGGTTTCACTTTTTTACATCAGGTTATAGTGACATTTGAAAAGATGGGTTTTTATTTTCCTTCTGAAGTCATTTATGTCTTTTATAGCTCGCAGTTCATGTGGTAGTTGATTCCAGGTTACCGGGGCTGAGAATGAGAATGCTTTGTTGCTGGTGCTTGCTTTTACTGATCTGATATTATTAGGAACTTGTAGTGTGTCAGAGTTGATAGTTCGCCTGTCTCTGTTTGTTGGTTGCTTGTTGACCAGTGTTGAGAGGAATGAGGGTGCTATGTCATGTATGAGCTTGAATGTGGTAACCAAAGTTTTGTATTGTATTCTTGCCGCAACTGGTAGCCAATGTAGCTCGATCAGTACAGGTGTGATGCGTTGAGTGATTCTTGTTCGTGTGATGATCCTTGCTGCCACATTTTGGGCCAATTGCAAAATATTTAGCGTTTTCTTTGGCAGACCCTGTAGTATGGCGTTACAGTAGTCTAAGTGCGGCATAATGAGTGCTTGTGCCACCGTCCGAAAATCACAGGGTTCGATTAAGTTCCTCAGTGGCTGGAGGACTCTGAGCTTGTGGAAGATGGCTTTGTTGGTTTTTCGCAGGTGTTTTTCCAATTGGAGTTTGCTGTCAAGTGTGACACCCAGGTATTTGATCTCGTTTTTTGTGTTGTATGTGTTGTTGCAGAGGGTGACCGTCGGAGGGGGTTCAAAGTTCGGTTTACTTGATATATACATTACTTCGGTTTTCTTATGGTTAATTGCCATGTTGTTTTGCTGGAGCCATGCTAACATCTCGTACAGGCAGGATTTAGATTGAACTATGCACCTTTTCCAAATTCAAGCTGAAGGTGAGGTATAAGCAGATATTCAAATTATTTAGCTGATCAAGTGGACTTACAGCCTAAGTTGCACCTGAGGCTCTGGAGGAACATGAGCCTTGGGCTCAAAATACCAGATAGTATCACACGTGTGATGATGCATTAAAAGCACTGTTAATGCATGCAAACTAGTTTATACACATTAACAAGGAGATATGTTTTTGCAATACTCTCTTTAAATGTGCATCTGCATCATGTGCACATTGCTAACTCTGACTCTTGGTAAATATGAAACTTGTCATATTTATGTGTATTAACTCGAATATTTCAGCTCCAATAACACGTTGTGATATCTTGACCTTTTGGAATTCATTTTCTTTTTGCACTCTTGTCTTCATAGGATGAAACCAAAGGGGATTATGAGACCATCCTGCTGGCTCTCTGTGGACCTTCTAACTAGCCTGTATATTCCGATATGCTCCAGCTTTACCACTGAAGATACCTGCAGTACATTTTCTTCCGCTGTTTAGGAAAAACAATCAAGATAAAACAAGATACTCTTCCTTACACATATATTTCAAAACCATTGGCGTGTTGGGTGAAGATTTCTATGGCTTGAATTTTAGAATGTATTTTTCTATCATGCTTTGGCTTGTATGAATCTGAAAGCAGATTTCTATGTCATAATGAGAATAGAGCAGTGTTTCCTTTAGCAGTCTTGTGTAAAAACACTGAAATCCCCGTAAGAAGTCAAAGCAGCTACTCGCATTTGTAGGCAATAACCCTTAACCCTGCCTTTATGCAGATTGCGGATCATTACCTGCTGTCTTTTGCTATTAATGTAGGTTAGTATTAGTTACAGTACACCAAAACAAAGCAACTAAAGCATACACTGTGCTTTCAAATAACCTAATTAAACAACAAACTAGACTATCCAAAAAAGTACTTACATGAGAGTTTAATTTAAATATAGATAATTATTAAAAAGGATTAAAATATGTATTTTAGCAGCTATAATCCTTTCAATATAGAATCTTATTTTTACCTTGATATAACACTTTGAAGACCAAATGCCGTTTAAGACAACTATCCACAGGGTCGCCATGAGTCAATATTGGCTTGACTGTATCTAACAACACCACTTATATAGAAGTAGACATAGCCTTGATGGTGAACTAGTATAATATATATACTCTAAAACCTTTGGGGTATCTTTACTAAGCCGGGCTAACAGTTAACTCATGTTGTTTGTAAGTAGGTCCTATTGATTAACATGGGATCTAGTTGCAAATAGCATGGGTTAACTTTTAACTCAGCTTAGCAAACATACTCCTTAGAGTATAGAGCAACAGCATTATTGGACTGGAAAGGAAATGATGTTTAAGTTTCTCTTGGAGCTATTGATCTGCCAATGGTACTTTATGTATGAGATGATACAGGAAGTCACATCACTTCAAATAAAAATCTATTCAAGATCAAATGTGTCATTTCTTTTAGCAAGAACATCCAGAAAGACCTTCAGATTTGCACACTAGTAAAAAAGTCACTAAAACATACCTATAACCATTTGTAAATATAGAAACATAGAAACATGACGGTAGAAAAAGACCGCATGGCCTATCTAGTCTGCCCTTCCATATCAATTACAATAGTACCCTTGTTACCTTTAGAGATCCTCTGTGTTTGTCCCATGCTTTTTTGGACTCAAATACTGTCCTCATGTCTACCACCTCCACTGCGAGATTATTCCACACATATACCACTCTTTCCAAAAACAAATATTTCTGCATATTACTCTCGAGTCTATCCCCTTTTACTGTCATCCTATTTCCCCTCATAGCAGAGTTTGCCTTCAATTGAAAGAGACCCTCCTGTGCAATTATGCCACAGAAGTATTTAAAGGTCTCTTTCATATGTAATGTTATGTTATGTATGTTATGTAAATAAATAAATAAATATCGCCCCATCCAACCTTTCCTCTAAAGTATACATATTAAGATCTTTAAGTCTGTCCTCATATGCTTCATAACAAAGACCTCTAACCATTTTAGTAGCCACCCTCTGTACCAACTCCAACTTGCTTATATCCTTTTGAAGGTGCGGTCTCCAGAATTGCACACAATATTCTAAATGAGGTCGCACCAGAGACTTATACAGAGGCATTATCAGCTCATTTTTTCTGCTGGCCATTCCTCCCCCCTATACACCCAAGTATCCTTCTGGCTTTCCCAGTCAACTTTTCTACCTGTTTACTACTTTAAGATCATCAGTCACTATTACGCCCAGGTCCCCCTCCTCTTTTCTGGACAGAAGTTCCTCACCCCTACACTTTTGGATTTTTGCAGCCTAAATGCATGACCCTTCATTTTTTAGCATCAAATTTCAGTTGCCAAATTCTAGACCATTCTTGAAGCTTAGCTAGATTCCTCTTAATGTTATTGACTCTTTCCTTTGTGTCTGCTGTATTGCAGATTTTGTTATCATCCACAAACAAGCAAACCTTATCTGACAGTCCTACCTCAATATCTCTAACAAAGATGTTAAACAGAATGGGGGTCATTCTGAGCAACAAATAGCATTGGGACATCCATCCCCGCTATTTGTTCCAGCATCTGCCCCTGACTAACTTCCCCGCTGGTTGTGCGGGGAAGTTAGATGGGGGCAGGAAATGGGAAGTCCGGGGGCAGAGTCTGGGCAGGCAGTGGGTGGTTGCTGGCCCTGGACATTCAGGGCCGATTCTAATGTTGGCCCTGTACGTCCAGGACCAGCAACATGTGTGGGGAAGTTATTCCACCTCAGAGGTGGAATAATTTCCCTGGACATGATGTTTTTTAAATGCCTGGGGCTCAGATGGGGCGGGGGGGGGGGGGCAGGGGACATTCCCTGCAGTCTGACCCTTTTTCAGGTGGCCGGCATCGCGGCTTTTAAATGGAGCCATGGTGCCATGACTCCATTTAAAATCCCTGACTGAGTTAGTCAGGCAGGTCATCTATGTGCAGGCCAGACTGAATCGCAGTCCCAGCCTACACATACATGACTGATTGCGATTCTAATCCTGTAGAACTTGATGTGTCCCGTGGGATCAGAATCGTGATCCCCTCTGTACATCCGGCTCTGACCAGACATACAGAGGGGATCTACAGTATGTCTGGAACAGAATCGGGCTGAATCAGACCAAAGACACCACTAGTAGCCTCATTCTCTGCAGAGTGAGCTCCATTTACCTGTACCCTTTGTCACCTCCCACTTAACCAATGTCTAACCCGATCAGTAACTTTAGAGTCCATCCCTAGGGTGCTCAGTTTGTTTATAAGTCTCCTGTGCATAACGGTGTCAAAGGCTTTACTGATATCAAAATACACCACATCTAGGGGTCTCCCTCGGTCCAACTCCCTGGTCACCCAGTCAAATCTATCAGATTTGTCTGACAGACTGTCCTCTGGTGAATCCATGCTGCCTCGGATCCTGTAATCCATTGGACTCCAGAAACCTCACTATTCTCTCCCTTATTAGCCTTTCCAATAATTTTCTAACCACAGAGGTTAGACTAACCATCCTGTAGTTCTCAATGTCATCCTTATGTCTGCTTTTGAGTAAAGGGACCACATGTGCTTTTCTCCAGTCCTCTGATACCACTCCCAACTGGCACTGAAAAGGTCAGACAGTGGAGCCGCTGGAATGTTCTCAAGTTCCTTCAGTATTCTTGGATGGATGTATCCCATTCAGACCCATGGTTTTGTCTACTTTTAGTTTAGTTAGTTCCTCATGAACACAGTCCTCTGAAAATCATTTGAGGTCCCTGGTCACTTCAGTTCCTATTTGTGGGTATTTTCTGAGGTCCTGCTCCTGGCCCTTCATCTGTGAACACAAAACAGAAATATTTGTTAAGCAATTCTTCTTTATCCTCATCAGTTTCTGCATATTCCTCCCCTGCACCCTTGAGTCTGACAATACCACTTTTGCCCTTCCTCCTCTCACTAGCATGTTTGAAAAATATCTTATCCCCATATTTTATTGCATTGGTTATTTCTTCTTCTTTTTGTACCTTTGCTTTCCTGACTACTTTGCTAGCTTCTCTAAGCTTTTCCAAATATAGATGCCTATCTTCCTTTCTCTGTGATCTCTTTTTCTTTACATTTTCAGCTGCTTCATTTTGAGAACTATAGTGGCTTCCTTTTCCTTTTTCATTTATAGTTTAATCTAATATCCTATATCTAAACTACTTGAAATGCATTCTTTATACACTAAAATATGATATTTATATTGAAAATATAGAACCTATTTTATATGGAAAAAGCCTACACAGTTTACAGTAGATGGGTTAGGACTTCTACATTAGCTAGTATGGCTTTACTCACTCTCCAAAGCCAGAGCCTCCTGCCATACATAAGGAGGGGACATCAAATGGAGCGCTACATTGGGCTGAGTAATATATCACTTTCCAGACTGGAGTCCTTTCTGCCTCAGACTCAACAGTTATGCCTCGATCTAACAAGGTTTGAGCAAATTTCTGGAAAAAGAATTGGCATACCATTACAGAAGTTGTGCTTTTAGGTCAAGCTGAACAACCAGGATCTGGAGTAGGCTTGATAAATGTCCCTGATAGTATAATAGTAAATAAGAATTTTCACACAAGGACTCAGGATTATAAATCCAAAAATTCAACAAGGAAAAAAAATTGAGCAAGGATTTCAGAATAATTGCCTCTGAACTTGCAGACCCAGAGATATGGCTCAAGAAAAATCATTGGATTATCTAGAGCAGGAATCAATATACTCACATAGCAAAAAATCCAGGAATGTTTTTTCACAGAACTCAGGACCAGAATAGGAAACTTTGGCATACACACTGCAAGCACTTTGACTGAAGCAGTCAAGTCCAAATGTAATGCTCTTTATTGAGGAGGGATTTTAGTCTCCGGAGTGTTGACAGTTTGAAGAAGGCTGTTCTGGATATCTTTTTGATATGCGGTTGTAGGGTGAGTTGCTTGTCTAGAATCACTCCAAGGTATCTGACGTCATCTTTTATTGTAATTGGTGTATTGGATATGTTGATCACGGTAGGAGTAATGAGTGTGGAGTTTCTCGTGATGATAATTGTTTCATTTTTCATTTTTTTTTTAATGTTGATGTTTAAGTTGTTGTTAGTTAGCCAGGTTGTTATTTCTTGAATGCAGGTTGATATAGTGGTATAGTCTGGGGAGTCCAGTTGAATAGGGGTATATGCCATGATGTCGTCATATATGGCGTATTGTATCTTGTGTTTGTTAAATATTTTGCATATGGGCTGAATATAGATGTTGAAGAGGAGAGCTGATAATGATGAGCCTTGGGGAACTCCTTGAGTAGTCTTGAAGGGTTCTGAGGTTAGGTTCCCAGATTTTACTCTCTGCTGTCTATCTTCAAGGTATGATTGGAACCATTTAATTGTGGTATCTTGTAGTCCAGTCTCAGTTAGGTGCTTCAATAGGATGTGATGGGAAACTGTGTTGAATGACGAGGATATATCGATAAATATTAGTATGAAGCCCTTTGATTATGTTATTGAATAGATGTATGAGTAGTGTCTCAATGCCAAGTTTTGGACGGAATCCGTGCTGGTGGGGATCTAGTGGGGAAAATTTATCAATGTAATCTTGGAGCTGTCTGTACAATTTTTTCAGTTATTTTTGCCAGGAATGGGAGGCTGGATATTGGGCGGTAGGTTGAAGGGTCGGTACTGTTGGATGAAGTAGATTTAGGAATAGGGCGGATAGTAGATTGCTTGAGGGATTTTGGCATGTAGCCCTGGGTGAGAGAGGTGCTCACTATCTTTTGGATGAATATGTTGCGTTCTTCTTTGGTGGATTTAATCCAAGTTACCAGGCAGGGGTCCGATGGAGCGGTGGTGTTTAGAGCAGTGATGGTATGTTCTATTTGTTTTGTTGATGGAATGCTGAAGTGATTGGTGGTTGTAGAGTCATTTGTTGCTAGTGTGTCCATAAGGGGGATGTTGTTATGGTGTGTGTTGGTGGTCCTTTTATATCTTCCTTCCTCATCAATCTGGTCATAGCAAAATAAATTTGATGTGCAGATACTTATAATGGTTTGATTTTGGGGGAGGGCTATATAAGTGGCTTTTCAAATTTAATGTTTTATTTTTATGCTTGTTTTATTGTAAAATCTGTTTTATTGTAACATCTGAATGGCCAAAAGGAACATTTTTTCCTGTTGATGCTGGGAAGCAGGTGCACATTCGGACATGGATATAATTTTAGTCTTGCGGGCGCATTCCCTATAAGGACCATACTGGTCTTTATGTGCCATCATATGCTATTTTACTATGTATATAGGTAATCAGCAAAGGTTTGTGGGTGCATTGTGTTAGGTAATCAGCTAAGTTTTGTGGGTGCATTTTGCCTTCATCTTTCATTGTTGGGTCATTCGTTAGGGTATGAACGATGTTGAAGAGTTCTTTAGGTTTTTTATGGGCATTTAGTACAAAGTTTGTGTGATATTGTTCTTTATGTTTGTTTATTAGGTTATTGTAATCGTTTTGCATCTCCTGGTATTGTTTCAGTGTGGTTTCTGATTTGGTGCATCTCCAGTGATGTTCCAGTTGTCTTAGTTTTCTTTTGGATTGTCTTATTGTGTTAGAGTACCATGGTGTAGATCTGGTCCTGTTTTTGTTGTGTGAATTCATGTAAGGTGTTAGTTGAGATGCAGCAAGTATGGTGGTATTCCGTGAGTTGATGGCTTCGTCCAGGTTGGTGAAATCTTGGGGTAGGGACTGCACGGTATCTTTGAGGAATTGCTCTTTGTTAAAAGCTTTGAAGTGTTTTGTTGGTTGTTCTGTTTTCCGAGCTGTCTGTTCGGTATTGGGGTGCAGTTCAAATGATATGGTATGGTGATCTGACCATGGTATTGGTGTAGTTTTAGGTGGTGTTATGAGACCTTTATCTAGGGCATTGGTTGGAACGAATATGCAGTCTGGTATAGAGCCAGAGTGATGGGATGGGCCAGATAAGATTTGCTTGAGTTGAATGGATTCAATTGCTTTGTGAAATGTGAATTCAGTTGTTGTTGAGGCAGATGTGAGGTTTAGGTCTCCTAGCACAATGAGAGTCTTGTGTGGTGAGTTTGCTGCATATATCATATCCAGGATGTTGGATGTGTCCTCTGTTGGGGCGTTGGGGGGTCGGTATATTAGGTAGATGGATAGATGTTTGTTTTCAGTGTTGATGAATTCACAGTGTTTGGAGCTTTTGGAGACTGATGTCTTTAGCCTTAATTCTGATTGGGCAAGGATTAATACTCCGCCTCCTCATTTGTGGGTTCTGGGGCAGTTGTAATCTGTGAATGCTGGTGGTGTTATTTGATTCAGTATTACCTGGTCTGTACTCTTGAGCCATGATTCAGTAATGCATAGGATGTCGAGGTTGTTTTCATGGATGTAGTTGGTAATAGTGTTTGTTTTGTTGCATATTGATTTTGCATTTATCAGTCCTATGGTTAAGTGGGTGGTATGTGGCAAGTGTGATTGAGGTATGTATGTTTGTGACCATGGTTCCATTTGACTATATTTGGTAGGTCTCTTGCTGGGAGGTTTGTAGTGTGCAGATGTGTATGAAGGTCGGTATATGGTAGGTAAGTATGATATATATATATAGGGGGAGCTTGTAAGGCTGTAAAGTAGTTGGTGTAGTAAAATGTATCTTTTTGGTAAGAGCATAGGGTAAGAATTAGTATACAAGCATACATTTTCAGGACAAGTGTTCTTTTGTGCTTTTGCTGTCCGTGAAGGAGTTTGCAGATTTTGTGAGCAGGAAGAGTGTGAAGGAGTTGATGTTCCATGTTAGTGTCCTCCAAGTGGTGTGGGCTACTCACTGCTGGATTGTGTTCTTGTAATATATACTTATGTCTACTCTTTCTAGCTACACATCTAAGCAGCAGTTATAGAAGAAAAGTACACACATATGGCACCTTCTAAATTGCTGCTAATTATGTACACACTGGCACCATTATTCAGCTGGTTCTAAAATTGCCCTCATTAAGAAGAAAAAATTGCACTCACACATTTACACTCCTATTTGTAGAATCTTAGGTATATGTTTACTAAACGGCAGTAAAGGAGCAAATGTGCCGTTAGCGCGTGCTAACTGTGCATATGCACACTTAGCACATACAAAAAGGCACTTTATCATGCACTAATGGCCCCAGCAGCATAAAGCGCCCTGTGGGTGGAGAGAAGGCATACACGGGGCGAAGAGTAGGGGTCAATGGGCAGGTAGTGGGTGGGAACAAGACTTGCTCCCTTAACGCATGCACCTTAATGGCAGGAACCCTAATGCAATTCAAAACCTGGCGGAAAGGGTGTTTTCTGAGGACAGAGAGCCTATTATACATCTGCAATGTGATGCACAGACAGGGGAGCCAAAGTGAGTGATAGTAGTGCTCCATTAGCAGCAACAGCATAGTCCCCAAGTATGAATGGACACTATGTTGAGGGTGCAAATGGGGACAAAGAAAGTGGCACATGGGTCATGCAGTGGAGGCCACTGGTGCACAGGGGGCACATAGGAACATAAGACTATAAAATATGCCAAACTGTGTCAGACCAAGGTCCATCATGCCTAGTATCCTGTGTCCAACAGTGCAGAATCTAGGTCACAAGTACCTAGCAGATTCCTCAAAGGACACACAGGATCCCTCAATAACTGTAATGGGGCAAGCAGTGCATAGTTCGGGTCCTCTGTAGTAATGGTTTATGACCCATCCACACTTTTTCAAATCCAGCTACACTGACAGTTTTTACCACATCCTCCAGTAATGGATTGCAGGGTCTGATTAAGTGTTGACTGAAAAAATAGTTTCACCTAGAATACCCAAATGGATTACACTATAGCCACATTGCAGGTTTCCTAGTCTGTCCACAGTCTGATGGCATAAAAAAGTGTCCTATGCTTACCTGTTCCACTTCAGTCAATAATCTATAGACCTCTTTCATATCCCCCTTCAGCTGTCTCTTCCCCAGATTGATGAGCCTCAATCTTTTTAGCCTCTCCACCAAGGGGTATTCTGCCATCCGCAGAACCATTTGTGATGTTCGTCATGATCCCACAGTGACAGTGGTAGCACACAATCATGCTACTTCTACAGAAAGGCAATGTGCCACATTGGGCAGTCCAAGGGACCTGGCACCCAAGGCAAAGATCCAGGCAGCCTCCCCACCCCCCTGCTGCCATAGAACCCAGCTGTGGGGAAAGAGGCCAATAGAGCCAGATGTGATAGCTCTCCAGGGAGCTGGAAAATGCAGGTGTCTGGGGAAATACTACAGCAGTGGCTGCCATCCTCCCCCTGAGATGTATCGATGGCAGTTGGTGATGGGGCCCCTGTATGGGCAGCTGGTGGGGGGGGGCTGTGTGGCCATCCATGAATGCTCCTGCCCCTCCATCCAATTCTTGTGCTCAAGGCACCCGCCAAACCCGCATGTTCAACATGCTGGAACTGCGACCACCACCACTGACAAGGCATGGGCATGTCTACATGTTGGGGTGTTAGTGGTGGCATGGGAAGTGGCACCGACCCGTAGCAGACAGAAGCCTTGTCCTGGTTGTGTACGCCATGTGCTTTGCAGCATGTGCCAAAGGCCAGCTGAAGGGAAGCATGTCAGCAACAGGAGCTGTTATTCCCATAAAGCAGCACTGTGGTGCAACACAGGTTCAGGTCCCTGCTGGGGTTTCTGTATTGCATCTTTCTGTGGACAAGGTTTAGCTGACAGTGTAAGTATAGCTACAGAATGTGCAACCCCCAAGGAGATGGCCAGCAAAGGTGGAAACACCCACCAGCAGCACTGACAGGCTCCACTATCCACAGCTGGTTGGAGGCTAATAGCACATGGTAACAACATGTGGTGAGGCCAAGGTATGGTAATAGCAACTGCAAACCAGGGCCGGCCTGTCCATTGAGCGAGAATGTTTTTTGCACAGGGCCCTGCGTTTCAGGGGGCCCCACGCAAAAAACATTCTGATCCAAAAGTAAAATTTAAAAATTTTTTTAAAAAGCTGTCTCCTGCCGCTTCCGAGGCCGCCGCGGCAGAATCGAGTGTGCCGCGGGCCCCCCCCCCCCTGTGCACGGCAGAGCCTGCCTTCCCCTGTATCAGCTCTCTCTTTCCAGCGGCAGTCACACGCGCCGGCTTTCAGAGCGTGAGGGGAGAGTTTCTCCCTCGCTGCTCTGTTAAGCCCACGGGGGCTGATGGGAACTCCCATCAGCCCCCGTGGGCTTAACAGAGCCGCGAAAGGGAAACTAGTCCCTTCGCGCTCTGAAAGCCGGCGCATGTGACTGCCGCTGGAAAGAGAGAGCTGATACAGGGGAGGGCAGGCTCTGCCGGGCACAGGGGGGCCCCGCGGCACACTCGATTCTGCCGCGGCGGCCCCGGAAGCGGCAGCAGACATCTTTTTTTTATTTTAAAATTTCCCTGGGCTGGGCTGGGCTGGAGGGGGGGGTTAGGAGTGGTGATGGGTGATGGGTGATGGGTGCTGGGGGGGTTAGGAGTGGTGATGGGTGCTGGGGGGGCTTAAACTAAAAATTGGGTGATGGGGGATTAGGACTGGAAATGGGCTGGTGGGATTAGGACTGGGAGTGGGCTGATGGGGAGGTTAGGACTGGTAATGGGCTATGGGGGGCTTAAACTAAAAATTGGGTGATGGGGGATTAGGACTGGAAATGGGCTGGTGGGATTAGGACTGGGAGTGGGCTGATGGGGACGTTAGGACTGGTAATGTGCTATGGGGGGGGCTAAAACTGAAAATTGGGTGATGGGGGATTAGGACTGGAAATGGGCTGGTGGGATTAGGACTGGGAGTGGGCTGATGGGGAGGTTAGGACTGGTAATGGGCTATGGGGGGTCTTAAACTAAAAATTGGGTGATAGGGGATTAGGACTGGAAATGGGCTGGTGGGATTAGGACTGGGAGTGGGCTGATGGGGAGGTTAGGACTGGTAAGGGGCTATGGGGGGGGGCTTAAACTTAAAATTGGGTGAGGGGGGATTAGGACTGGAAATGGGCTGGTGGGATTAGGACTGGGAGTGGGCTATGGGGGGCTAGGACTGGTAATGGGTTGGGGGGGTTGCTAGGACTGGAAATGGGCTGAGTGGAAGGGGGCTTGAACTGCAAATAGCTGATGGGGACGGGGCTTGGAATGGAAATGGGCTGAGGGGAAGTGGGGGGCTTGAACTGCAAATAGCTGATGGGGACGGGGCTTGGAATGGAAATGGGCTGAGGGGAAGTGGGGGGCTTGAACTGCAAATAGCTGATTGGGAGGGGGACTTGGAATGGAAATGGGCTGAGTGGAAGGGGGCTTGAACTGCAAATAGCTGATGGGAAGGGGGGCTTGGAATGGGCTCTTAGGGGAGGGAGCTAGGACAGGAAATGGGCTGATGGAGGGGCTAGGATAGGACTGGGAATTGGGTGTTGGGGGGAGCTAAGATTGGAAATGGGCTGTGGTGGTAGCTTGGATTGAAATGGACTCATGGAGGGGCTAGAACTGGAAGTAGGCTCATGGGGGGCTTGGATTAGAAATGGGCTGAGTGGAGGGGAGCTAGGATTTAACATGGGCTGATGGTGGGGCTAGGAAAGGACTAGAAATGGGCTGATGGGAGGCTGGTATTGGAAATGAGCTGATGAAGGGACTTGGATGGCACTGGAAATGGATGGGGGAGCTAGGACTGGAAATGGACTGATGGGGGGCCAGGACTGGAAATGGGCTGATGTGGGGACTAGAAGGGAGCGGATACTGGGTGGGGCTGGAACTAAAAGGGAGCTGATGTTGGGGGAGATTAGAAGGGGCTGGGGCTGGGAGAGTGAAATGGAGAGGGGAAAAATATTTTGTGTGGGAGGGAAGAAAAATGTACAATTGGCCGGGTATTGGGAGACTAAGTGGGGATTGAGGATGGAGGGGTAAAATTTGAGTGGATGAAATAGGAATGAGGAAAGAGCAAAAGGAGAAAGATTATTATGTTAAAGCAGATGTAGAGAGAGAATGGAAAAAAACTAGAAGAGAAGAAAGGACAAATGGACAGCAGACGATGGAGAGATAGCAGAAGACACAAATAAACCAGAAGAAAGTGGCTGGAACAATTGCAACTGAAAAAAAAAATGCACAAAAGGTACAAAGATATCTCTTTATTTTGAATTTATTAACTGGAATATGTCAGCTCTGGGAAATGTGCATCATTAATGTCTGTGCTTTGTTTAGTACAAGAGGAAATTAATTTATAGTTTTATTTCTACATTGTTGTTGTACATTCCAAGTTTGGCTTTTAGGGTTCCCAGTTTAATTATTGTCTTCCTGTTTTTAAATTGTGATTCCTTGTTTGGTGATGGTCTATGTTCTGCATGTGTAACTGAGCTGAGGTATTCTGTTTATGTAATTCCTATTTGACATTGTCACTTGTTCTCTTTCCCCAGTAGGTCATGTATTGTTATTCTCTGAAATGTATTGGTTTAATATTTGCAGTGTTGCCTTTTGATAAGTAGGGTATGGTGCTTTATGAGTCCTGGTAGTGCTGTTAGGATATGGTGGGTTTGCTATGGGTTCTAAATGGGCAGTGTTTGTAGTAGTTCCTAATGTGCCTGGCGGTTGGCACTGGATTATAGTAATGTAGAAATCTTTGTCTTTCTTTAACCATACACTCATGAAGAGGCATGTTTACTAAAAGTTAGTGTATGGTAACATTATGCAAATATTTATGCAAATGAGGCCCATTATGCAAATGAGGCCCCACACCGAGTCTCCGCACATGGCTCCGCACCCCCCTTGGGCCGCCCCTGCTGCAAACAGAGCACATGTTATCAGTTCTTGAACTGACATTGAGAAAGGAATGTCAAGCAGGAATGCCAACCATCTCCACTTTTGCACAGTGCACCAATGAGAGTGTACACACGTGTGTGTTTGTATGGCTCCCCTTTGTCCTGTGGCTTTCTTCTCTACACTTTGGCTTACATTGTCTGAGTTTTCCCCAGCCTGTTTGGAAATGTGAATAAGGCGATACAGAGCATTGTGGGTATCACCTAAAACAGCGCAGATTGGCCTGGATGTATCTGCCACAATGGTAGGATCACTGGCTGAGATGCCATTGTGCCCATCTGCCACGTGCATTGCCTGGGTGGCCACTGAATGTCATGCTGAGATGGCACTCTCACTATGACAAAAAAGTGACCCTGGCATGGCTATGTAGCCACATAGAGCTCTTATAATGTATGGTTTCAGTGATGGGGATGCATTCTTTGTTTGGCGATGCTAATCACTGCGCAGACAGCTGGGTATCAATGCTGTGTATTCTAAGACAAAGTGCTCATGGTCACACTGTGCACATACCGTGCATGCTGACCAGCAGACCACTCATGGATGGTTTATGCTTGGCTGACACAGCCCAGCAAAGGGCAGCAGAGGCTGTTAGTCTTCAATGGTTGAGGCAGCAGTGGTTCATGGTGTCCTGGCAGGATAGTAGCCCCACACCAGCAGAATTCCTGACATGACAGTAACCCCACACCAGTTTCTACACCCCCACTGCAATGGCTGTCCATAGCAGCAGCATATTGACACTGGCCACACACCTGCACTGTTATCAGAGGATTAGTGTCCAACATGGGCAGAACACAGGGCTGAGCTGTTGCTGTTACTGCTGCCTACAGCATGCAAGAAATAAGGAGAAAAGCATAACACACTGCAGACAATACCTGACACACACTATTAATGATGCAATATTAATGTGTGTTAAGTACCAGTGCACCAATATAAATAAATGAGTGTTGCTGCACTTAATTCGCATTCACAAATGTTAATGTGCACTAACGTTTAGTAGATATATCTCTTAATGAGTGTCTCAATACCATTTGCAAGGGCAGTGAGGATAAAGAGACTGCCAGATTTCTACATTACTATACTCCAGTGCCAACTACCAGGCACATTAGGAAGTGCTATAATCCCTGACCATTTAGAACCCATAACAAACCCGCTGTATCATAACAGCACTACCAGGACTCACATAGCACTAAACCCTACCCATCAAATGGCAATGCTACAAATATTAAACCAATACATCCCAGAGAAATTCAATTCAGTTAAAATATGCTTAGATTTACAAGAACAAATGTAAGGCACCTAAATCAGGCAATCAGCTTTATTTGAATTCACTGCATAAGAAATGATGCCATGTAAGACCAAGCAGCCCATCTAGTCTACTCACTTATACAGTAGCTGACCAATTGCAAGATATATATGTTGGCTGCTAACCATAGATTTCTGTCCCTATTAAACACAGTTATTGTCTTCTTTATCATTTGCATGCTGTCATTATGTATATTTCCCATATACAAAATAATTTCATAACAAAATGCCTATGTGAAATGTCAAAATAATATGTCTATTTTACGCCTATTTTATGAAGGTCAGATATGATTCACTTGCATTCTCAGGAGGAATAAATTCCCGGGACTGAATCACATCTGGCAAAGTCTGATAGAAAAGACTGCTATAGCCTGAAAAAAGATATACTTTCTCCCCAAACCTTTTAATGCTGAACATCTGCATGAAGTCTTCCCACAGTGCCACCATCTATTGTTTGTTTGCTGAATGCCTGACTAAGGAGCAACTCTATCAATGATTCAGGGTCCTTTCCTCATTTTAGCAAGAGTAGAGATTCTCCTCATAGTGGCAGCCATCTTCCCCCTTGATCTGCCCTTATTTCTTTGTTGGATGTGCAGGGACAGACACTCAGTGCAGATAGGATCGTAGCAGATGACTCCCATGTTGAGCTGTACGACTGACTCTCCTTGGGTCAGGGACACAGTGGCTCTCTGCCTCTATGCACTCATTGCTTTGGCTTTTCCTGGCCCACTCCTCTTGCATTTCACCTTTGTGGGTGTCTTAGGCTTGTCAATGTATGACTTTTAACCTCCTCAAATTTCATACCAGTTTGTCACCACCCTTATAGCTGTATGGCTCTACAACCAGTGTGCTTTGGTTTTTCCTGGGCCATTCTTTCTTGTCCTTCTACTACTTTGCATCTTTGTGGGCCCCTTTGGCTTGTTATTATATGCCTCTATTCTACTACTTATTCTGACATGCAGTTCCTAACAACCCGAGTTTGGAAGAAACTGAATCCTGCGTGGTTGGAAGATACTACCATCCTACTACCATCAATGAGCCTTGAGTTCCCTCTTCAGAGTTCTTTCCAAATTTCCATTACTATTCTTGTTTGGAGATTCTAGCAGGAGAGCCCAGCTACTCCTTTTCCCTTGACCAAAGAATGGTGGGGGACATATTCAAAGGCATTTACATGATTTGCAGACCTGCAAACAGTGTAAATTCTAATCTGTGGAATATTCATCAGCACCAACACTGTTAATGTGGCTGAATGTCTGTGGGTGCTGGCACTGTAAGCTCCAGTGCAAGAAATTGGCATGGGGCGTGCCTGGGGTGTTCTGGGGCAGCACCCATCACTAACCAGGCAATGACAACATTGAGCCACTGCCCAGTTAATGATATATGGCAAAGGTCAGGCTCAAGAATCTCTGGCCTAATCTTCACTGCATAAGTTAATCAGGCAGCAGCTGAATATTGTCACAGCTTGGTTAGCTTTGCAGCAATCTCAGCAGCCCAGATATTCAATGTCAAAGCCCAGATATGGCCCCAGAATTGAATATCTGGGTTTTTAGTTCATTGCTGGTGGCTAGTCATTGGCGCTGATTTCGGGCCCGGTATTTCTATCTGGAGGGATGAGCATGGAGCGCTGATGGAGGATGGGAAAACCCACCTAACCAGCCTGATAGTTAAATGTACCCTAGCTATCATAGGGTGACAGATGCCATCACATTCACCATCCTCCATTACTGTACTTGTCGACTAAGAAACTCAGATTGTCCTGAATGGCTGGAGTACACTTCATGAATACTTCTTCCACCCCAGAGGGATCTTCCTCTGTACTTAATGTTCTAACAGTGGGATCAAATTCCTCAGTGCCAGGACTCTGACTTGCAGACACAGCTTAAGTGAACTCACTCAACTCCTAAGGCCTGGACATGTACCACCTCTTCTGCTCTTGTATTCATGCTCCTCTGCTGTTTTAGGGCCTTCCAGTCAATCTGGGTGCTGTGCTGGTCTTCCTGGTATAATCCAGGGACTCATGCCAATCTGGGTACTGTGCTGTGTTGATTCTCTTGGCATAATTTAGGGCCTTGCAGCCGATCTTCATGCTGTGCTGGTCTCCTTGCTATTTTACTTCTCTCAAAGTGCCTCAGTGTACTTGCACCAATTATGGTGCTGCTTTGCCCTATTATCCTATCTGAGGAGTTCACTATGCACTTTGTACTCCTTTGCCCTTATGATTGTGGCTTCTAGTACTCTTCTGGCTACTGTATGTATTCTTTGACCCTCTTTGGGTGCCTCTTGGAGTTTTGTGAAACTCTCCATGACGTATAGTGCTATTACAGATATGGTGCCTGTTATCAAGTTTCAAGCAGATTTTATTGAACATAGATATAGATAGCAAACCTGTTTCATTGTAAAGTAGCTTCCCGCATAGACTAAGGCATCCATATGTCTTTATGAAATAGGTGCCTTCTCCATCTCTTTACCCCCCTCCACATACATATGTACAGTACATATATATTCTAAAAACTTCTTCACACATCTGTTGCAATCCCGTTCAAGTTAGGTCTCGAGGAAATTTTGTGAATAGATCTTGGGATGCATCTACTTTCCATGCATGAACTATTTTCCATGTGCAATATATGCTTTACATACCTCAGAAGCTTGTGCTGTGAATGGAAAGCATATTTTACATATGGAAAAGGCTTCTTTTAAAATTGTGCAAACAAATACACATCTACCAGTATGCACTAACAGGATGCATATAAGTAGATTCATGCCAAAAATGAGAATTATGTATCATTTTTTATTTTTAACTGTCATATATGAGTTTAATGTTACAATATGAAATGAATACAATAAAAATGTATCACATGTGGTCAAATAGATTAGTACATGTATTCATTTAGTGATTATTTATATCATATGTGGAGCCACATGCAGAAAGGGGCATGTCCAGCCCGTCCTGCCATCCAAAAATCTGTACAGGCCGGATTTGCACTTGATTTTGATCCCACGGGAGCTAGATGGCCCCGTGGGGTCAGAATTGGGTGCAAACGGCTTGGGCGGGCAGGATATGCCCCAATTCAGGCCCTTTTATTTGCTCAATCCAGTGCCAGTAGGTGGAGTTATTAATGAAGTTGCGCCACAGAACTGATTCTAGGGAAGGGATTGACTTGACTGCTTTTCTGGAAGACTCTTCTGATGTAATTACTCAATGTTTTACATGTTTGGTTGTTTTTAACTCTGAAAATGATACATTTCTGATTCTGAAAAATTGCTTTAAAAAGAAAGAGTTAAATTTATGTAGGCAATGAGTTTATGATGTTCCTGGTGTTGCACAAGCCACTCAATTATGGAGAAAGGAATTTGGGGTTCTAAAGGTACAAGCATTGTTTAGTAACATATGAAGGGAAGAGTTCTGCATTTTCTTTACTTGATCATTTACTGAAATTTCTTCAGAATAAGAAATTAAGTTATTTTTCATTTCTTTTTCTCTCTACTTGGAATAAGGGTAGAAGTATTCTGCTTGTTGGGATAGAGCATTTGTGAATGGGGACTTTAGTCATTTTTTTCTGCCATAATTTCCCTTTGCTCTATAATGTGAGCATTTAGGATGAGTATTAAATCTGGATTTTTTGTTCTTTGCTCATGATGTGATGAATGATCCATTTACCTTGAAAGCTTTATTTGAAGCTATAATATATTAAATTCAATACAAAATACTCTTTATATCAATTAGCCTGTGCCTTGGAGTGGACCCCGCAGGAGAACGTCAGTCACATAATAAAATCACAAGGTAAGCACAATTTCATATAGTGATTCACACACAACCATGACAAGTCAAACAGTCCCGGATCCTAACTAACCACAAAGAAAAGAATAAGAACCGATAGCCCTCATAATCCCGTTACATTGAATTAAAAAGATACCTTTATAAAAGCCATGTTATTCACAACTAACCTCTCCATATTATTACTGCTGCTACAACTACTGCTGACACATGCCATATCTACACCCCTACAAAAAACAACTTCATTGATACCAACAATCCAAGTAAGTAAATCTAAACCTCTATGGCCCAACTCATACAAACCATCAATCAGAAGACCTCCCAGGCTCATACAAACTCGCCCCATCGGACAACAACATCCAGCTAAACTATACCAGAATCATCCACTAAGATGTGCACTATAAGTACATAAGAACATAAGATATGCCATACTGGGTCAGACCGAGGTCCATCAAGCCCAGTATCCTGTTTCCAACAGTGGCCAATCTAGGTCATACGTACCTAGCAGTATCCCCAAAAGACACAGGTTCCACAATGCTTGTACTGGGACAAGCATTGATTATCCTGGGTCCCTTTTTAATAATGGTTTATGGACCTTTCCTCCAGGAACTTGTACAAACCTTTTTTAAACCCAGCTACACTAACAGCTCTTGCTACATCCTCCGGTAACAAATTCCAGAGTTTGATTACACGTTGAGTGAAAAAAATATTTTCTCTTATTTGTCTTAAATAGTTTACCCTGTAGCTTCATTACATGTCCCCTAGTCTTTCTATATTCTGATAGCGTAAACAATCGATCTACATTTACTCGTTCCACTCCGTTCATTAATTTATAGACCTCTATCATATCTCCCCTCAGCCGTCTCTTTTCCAGGTTAAGAGCCCTAACCTTTGTAGCCTCTCTTCATAGGAGTAGCCTTCCATCCCCTTTACCATTTTGGTGGCTCTTCTCTGTACTTTTTCTAATAACGCTATGTCCTTTTTAATATACGGCGACCAGAATTACACACAATATTCAAGGTGCGGTCGTACCATGGAACGATACAGAGGCATTATAATATCCTTTGTTTTGTTCTCCATTCCTTTCCTTATGATACCTAGCATTCTACTTGCTTTCTTGGCCACAGCTGCACACTGGGCAGAGGGTTTTAACATGTTATCCACGATGACTCCTAAATCTTTTTCCTGGGTGGTGGTTCCCAATGTGGAACCTTGCATCGTGTAACCATAGTGTGGGTTGTACTTTCCTAGGTGCATAACTTTGCACTTGTCCACATTAAATTTCTTCTGCCATTTGGATGCCCAGTCTTCCAATTTATCCAGATCCTCTTGCAGTTTTCCACAGTCCTCTTGGGTTTTAACAACTTTAAACAGTTTTGTATCGTCTGCAAATTTGATAACCTCACTAGTTATTCCTTTTTCTAGGTCATTTGTGAATATGTCAAAAAGTAGCAGACCCAGTACAGATCCCTGGGGTAGTCCACTATTCACCTTTTTCCATTGGGAATATTGGCCATTTAGCCCTACCCTCTGCTTTCTATCTTTTAACCAGTTCCTGATCCACAATAGTAAACTGCCTCCTATCCCATGATTTTTTAGTTTTGCCAAAAGTCTCTGATGAGGGACCTTGCCAAAGGCTTTCTGAAAGTCCAGATACACTATATCAACTGACTCACCTTTGTCTACCTGTTTATTCACACCTTCAAAAAAACATAGCAGATTAGCAAAACAAGACCTTCCTTGTCTAAAGCCAAGTTGGCTGTCTCCCATTAGGCCATGACTATCTACATGCTCTGTAATTTTGTTCTTTATGATGGTTTCTACCATTTTCCCCGGTACTGACATGAGGCTCACCGGTCTGTAGTTTCCCGGGTCACCCCTGGAACCCTTTTTTAAAAATTGGCGTTACATTGGCGACCCTCCAATCTTCAGGTATTACAGATGATTTTAATGAAATTTCACAGATTACCAATAGCAGGTCTGCAATCTCATATTTCAGTTCTTTCAACACTCTTGGATGTATACCATCCGGTCCAGGTGATTTGCTACTATTCAGTTTATCAAATAGTTGTAATACATCTTCCTGGTGTAGTGATATTTCTCTCAATTCCTCTGCAGTATCACCTTTAAATACCACTTCAGTCTTCAGTAACATCCCTACATCTTCCTCAGTAAAGACTGAAGCAAAGAATTTATTCAGTCTCTCCACTATAGCCTTGTCTCCTCTTACTGCTCCTTTTACCCCTCTATCATCTAACGGTCCAATTGACTCTCTCACAGGCCTTTTGCGACGAATGTACTTGAAAAAGTCTTTATTTCGTGTTTTTGCTTCCATAGCAAGTTCCTTCTCAAATTCTCGCTTTGCCTGCCTTATCAATGCTTTGCATTTAACTTGCCAGTGCTTGTGCTGTTTCCAGTTTTCGTCATTTGGCTCTTTTTTCCATGTCCTGAAAGATGCTATTTTGGCAGCAACAGCCTCTCTGACCTCACCTTTAAACCATGCTGGCAGTTTTTTGGACTTTCTTCCACTTTTCTTAATGCGTGGAATGCAGCTGGTCTGGGCTTCGAGGATAGTATTTTTAAATAACACCCAAGCTTGCTGTAAGTCTTTAACCTTTGCAACCGCTCCTTTTAGTTTTTTCTTAACTATATTCCTCATTTTATCATAGTCTCCCTTTCGAAAGTTATAAGGTAGTACTGTGGATTTCTTTATTATCCCTCCTCCACTAATTAAATCAAACACGATCATGCTATGATCACTATTGCCAAGTGGTCCCAACATCCTTATTTCTTGCACCAGATCTGGTGTTCCACTAAGGACTAGGTCCAGTATGGCTTCCCCTCTGGTTGGTTCATGAACCAGCTGCTCCAAGAAGCAGTCATTTATTTCATCTAGAAACTTTATCTCCTTAGCATGTCCTGCCGTGACACTGACCCAGTCGATACCGGGGTAATTGAAATCACCCATTATTACTACTCTGCTGTGACTTTTGTTAGCTTCCTTGATTTCTTTAAGCATTTCATCATCCATTTGTTCATTCTGGCCATGCGATCGATAGTACACACCCACTGCCATCACCTTCCCCTTCATACATGGAATTTTAATCCATAGAGATTCTATGGCAAATTTTGTTTCCTGCAAAACTTTAATCCTTTCTGACTCAATGCCCTCTCTAACATAGAGTGCAACACCTCCACCAATTTGATCAGTTCTATCATTACGATATAGTTTGTATCCAGGTATCACAGTGTCCCACTGGTTGTCCTCCTTCCACCATGTCTCTGAGATTGCAATCATATCTAACCTCTCATTTAGTGCTATATATTCTAACTCTCCCATCTTATTGTTTAGACTTCTAGCATTTGCATACAAGCATTTTAGAGACTGTATTTTATTAATATTAATCTGGCTATTGGTAGGCATGGATAATTTGGAATCCTTACGCTCTGTCTGCACCGTACTCAAGGGCATTTGGGCTACTATACTCTTTTTTGGAACTCCACTGCTTTTAGTAGTATCCTTCAAGGATACCCTCTTCCGAACCATCCGCTCTTGGGCGACTGTCGGCTTTCCCCTATTTTCTAGTTTAAAAACTTCTCTATCTCCTTTTTAAAGGTTAATGCCAGCAGTCTTGTTCCATCCTGATTAAGGTGAAGCCCATCCCTTCGGAAGAGCCCCTCCTTTCCCCAGAATGTTCCCCAGTTCCTAACAAATCCAAAACCCTCATCCATGCACCATCGTCTCATCCACGCATTGAGACTCCGGAGCTCTCCCTGCCTTTTGCATCCTGCACGTGGAGCAGGATGCATTTCAGAGAATGCTATCCTGGAAGTTCTGGATTTCAGCTTCCTACCTAAAAGCTTAAATTTAGCTTCCAGAACTTCCCTATCACATTTTCCTATGTCATTGTTACCGACATGTACCAAGACAGCAGACTCCTCCCCAGCACTATCTATGATCCTATCTAGGCGGTGCGTGAGGTCCGCTACCTTCGCACCAGGCAGGCATGTTCCCAGGTGATCCTCACGTCCACCAGCCACCCAGCTATCTACATGCCTAATGATTGAATCACAAACTATAACAGCGAGACGGTTTTACATCACCTGGAGGACAGGGCCTAGTTACAGGATCATGTCCTGCCACACCAGGGTGATGCTCTCCTGTCACGTGACCTCTCTCCTCCATGACTGGAGGTGGGACTTCAGGACTATATCCCTGTAGGTCTCATCCATGTACTTCTCTGTCTTTCAGGTCTGCTACTCTAGCCTCTAGAGAACGGACTTGTTCCCTGAGAGCAAAGAGCTCCTTGCACTTAGTGCATACGTAAGACCTCTCACCAACTGGGAGAAAATCATACATGTGACACTCAATGCAAAAGACTGGAACACCCCCATCTCGCTGCTGGACGTTTGTCTGCATCTTAGTTTAAAGCTTGTGTTTAGGTCTTTAAATTCTGTATTTACTAAGGGTTGGTGTAGATGCTTATACTAATAAAAGTGTATCTAATACCTCTAATATACCTTGTTCACCTGAAGCTTAATTAATCTCAGGTCCTCAATGTATGACTGATTTGGATAAAGAGCTGCACCTGAGAGCAGTCCCTTTCCTCTAAGACGTGTAAGTACATTTAAAGCTACAATTACCCCAGGGGTGGGTGGGTGTTGGGGAGGGAAATAAGACCTATTAAAAGAGGGCTGTTACAAGGTACCCTGTCCTGTACCCTCAGCAGTGGGGGAGGGGGGTAGTCCCTCAGGTAGGCTAGAGCAGGAAAAAAAGTTTAAAACATAGCAGGTTCTGGGGACAGAGCAAGGAGAGATATGTAATTTAAAGTAACAGTTAACCTGGCTACCACACAAAGCCCAGTTAGTTGAGAGAGGCAAGGTAAGTTATACAGCTGAGAAAGCTGAAGTGCAAAGCTAAAGGGAACAGGGAGATGAAGAAGGACACCAATAAAGACAAACAATAAATAAATAAACAGCTAGAACTCTCAGCAAATAAAATAAACAGCTAGAACTCACATCAAGTTGTCACAGGAGTTGAATATCTACCTCTCTAGCAGAGCACTGTGAGGGCACTGCTCTTCCCAGAGCAGAGAGAGGCAAACAGAACAGACTATGCACACGTGGGAGGAGACTAATCAGTGAATGCTTAGTCCATAACAAGATATACACCATAACTGACTACATAAATGATCACAAAACAGACATAATGAACCCGATTCTCTATGGGGCACATCCGGGCCATCTGGATGGCTCCGAACTAGACTGGGATGTCAGCACCCAATTCTGCACCACAGGAGCAAGACACTCCCATGGGTGCAGGATGTCCTGCCTATGCCCCATCCACTGTTAACCCCCTTGCCACCCATATCCCCCCGCAGCATGCACAATGGCTCTGTGCATGCATGGGGGACAGCAGGCAGAATACCGTTTCTATGAAGCAGATAGCAAAATCCCTGCTATTTGCCTCATAGAATCAAGGCCAATGTGCATAACTGACTTATCGCTAACAGACACTGGCAACATCTTACTAAACCAGCTTATTACACCAACACACACTGTTCACAATTGCCCAAGAATAAATAGAAGGGATGGAGGAGTACTAATACTAGCCAAGAACCACCTAAAATGCAATACAAGTTAGCAGTACAGATGGTAGCTACATTATCACAGTTGCAAACAAACCCCTCACAATCTACCTAATATACAGAGCACTGAACACCAGAGCAGATGAATTATCAGCTATCCTGGGAACATTTTGCACACATACAACCTCACATAAACCCTTAATAATGCTGGGAAACCAAAACCTAACATCCCCATTAACCAAAGAAACCAATTTCTTCCTTGAGGCCATGGAGGCTTTGCAATATACACAGCTGATGAAAGCCCCAATGCACACAAAAGGGAGAACTTTGGATCTCATCTTTATCCCTAACCACATATTGAAACACAACCTTACATCATGCCCAAAAGCCTCACCAGTTCTATTGTCAGACCACTACGTTAACATTCACACTGAAGCTATGCACACCACTAAACAAAGTTGACCACACACTGAATGAGCACCAAAATTTCAAGCACTTCAGTAAAGAGCTCTCCCTAAAAGAAGTGAAACCATGCCTAGAACATAAATGGAGACATACAAGGGACCCAGAAAATCAACATAACCACAAAACTAAACAACAAGAATACAATGACCTAATAAACAAATGGAAAACAGAATATCACACCAATCTTATATTGAGGTCCCTTAACAAACTCAGAGAGCTCTTTGAAATTGCACAATTAAACACACAGAAGACAGAAAACTTCCTAGGGTTAATATTCAACCACATTATACCCACCATAAATCCACTACTACTACTACTACTACTGCTAAACATTTGTATAGTGCTACAAGACGTATGCAGCGCTGCACAGACACATGTAAAAGATGGTCCCTGCTCATCAGAGCTTACAATCTAGTCAAGACAGACAACACAGTAGCTGTAGACATGGGATACATCTAGGGGGAATGATAAGGAAACACATAACGGACAGTACAAGCCACGAACATATCACACCCATTCTATACCACCTCCATTGGCTACCAATCAGCTCTCGAATCCGCTACAAAGTTCTCTTAACCACATTCAAAATAATAAACAAACTATCTGCAGATAGCCTACAACAGCTCATAACAGATGACGACAGCAAAAGACCAAGAAGAAAGGGAACATCAAACAATATCAGAACTCCAAAAGACTACACCAGGACAAACCAAGCCACATCAAAAAGAGCCTTCACCCTGGCAGCCCCCGCCATATGGAACTCTCTCCCAGACCACCTCAGAGCAACAAACAACATCAAAGACTTCAGAAAACAGCTCAAAACTGAACTATTCAAAAACCATTTCAAGGACTTCATGGAATGACTTTTTCAGATTAGCAAAGCCACCATTGTAAATATGAATCTGTAAATATGTATCATAAGCACACAATGTATATAGCCTCACATCAAATCAACCACACTCCATCACACAGTACACTGCGACAAATCAACACTGCCTGCTACTGACAGCCCCCCCTTCTTTGATTGTTTGCTGTGCCAACCACTTTGATTTCATGAGAAAGTGGTATACCAAGTCCGTTTAAATAAATAAATAAATAAATAAAGGAGATCAGGTGAGTCAAGATCCGAAAGCGGCAGCCAAGAGGTGCGTTTTCAGTCTGGATTTGAAAAGGGTCAGAGAAAGCGCCTGATGTGCAGACTCAGGTAGTTTGTTCCAGGCATAAGGAGCAGCAAGGTGAAAGGAACAAAGTCTAGAGTTAGCAATAGAAGAGAAGGGCACAGATAGAAGTGATTTACCAGAAGAGTGGAGTTCCTGAGAAGGGATTGACTGGGTGTCTCTTGAGCAACGTGGTGTGGTGCTCTTCTTGGTGGTCCTTAGTAGTGTGTTCAGAAAGGAATGGGCAGATTTTGTTGATGTTGTAGAGAAAGAAATGGCAGATTTTAGCTGTCAGATGGATGTGTGTCGAGAAGGAGAGAGAGGCGTCAAAGACGACCCCAAGGTTCCGAGCTGAGGAGAAAGGGAGGAGTAAAGAGTTATCCACAGAGATTGAGAAAGGAGGAAGGGGAGAGGAGAGTTTAGGGGGAAAAATAAGGAACTCAGTTTTGGCCATGTTCAATTTCAAATGGTGGTGAGACATCCAAGCATCAATGTTGAAAAGGCAGGAAGATATCCGGGCCTGGATTGCCAGAGAGATTTCAGGTGTAGAGAGGTAGATCTGGGAGTCTTCAGCATAAAGATGGTACTGAAAGCCATTGGGTGAGATGAGTGCACCTAAGGACTGGGTACATAGAGAGAAAATGAATGGTCACAAGACAGATCCTTGGGGTACACCAACTGAGAGCGGGATAGCAGTAGAGGAGGATCCACCAGAACAAACACTGAAAGAGTGACGAGAGAGATAAGAAGAGAACCAGGATAGCACAGAGCCCTTAAAATCAAGTGAGGGCAAGGTATCAAGGAGAAGGTTGTGGTCAACAGTGTCAAAAAGCAGCAGAAAGATCAAGAAGGATGAGGATTGAGTAAAGGCCCTTGGATTTTGCCAAGAACAGGTCACTGAAACTTTTGCAAGAGCCATTTCAGTAGAATATAAAGGCCTCAAGTCAGATTGCATAGGATCCAGAAGGACATGAGAGGAGAGAAAGTCGATGAGAATGGCAGCAAACCACACATTCAAGTAGGTTTGAAATGAAGGGGAGGAGGGAAATAGATTGATAGTGAGAAGGACAGGTGGGGTCTAGTGAGGGTTTCTTGAGGAGAGGAGTGGCCACAGCATGCTTGAAGGCTGCAGGGAATGTTGCAGTGGAGAGCGATAGGTTGAGAATATGAGAGATAGAAGGGACTACAGTGGAAGATATGGAACTAAGGAGACAGGTGGGAATAGGATCAGAGGAACAGGCTGTGAGTTTAGATGAGGAAAGAAGGTGAGTGGTTTCCTCCTCAGAGATCATAGAAAAGGAAGAAAGGGTAGCAGAGGTAGGAGGGGAAAGTTGAGAATGAGGAGGGGTAGGAGGGGGATTATCTGAACGCGTTTGGGCAGAAATGGAAGGGGGGGTCGGAGGTGGAGGCACCTTGAGGAGAGAGTTGAGAATTGTAAAGAAACAGTGAGAATCAGAGGCAGGAGAGTTAGCCAGATGGACAAAATAATCTTGTTTGGTAAGTGCTATAGCTAACTGGAAATAGACAAGCAGGAATTTGAGGTGTAGAAAGTCTGCAAGGGTGTGGGATTTGACCAAGCATGCTCAGCTGAGTGGGTGTAGGAACATAGATAGTAGGTAGTGGAAAACAGTCAGAGTTGGGGTACAGTAAGCCTCACAGGATGTGGCATAGATGGAGCAAGAGCATGTAGAGCAGAGGAGAGCACAGCATTATAAGAAGCTACTGCCTCATCAACAGACACAGATGACATAGTGGAGGAATGAGGTGATGAGACAGTAGTGGAGATAGCCGATGGATCGATAACATGAAGATTTCTAAAGAGGTTGGGGGAGAGTGGGGGAGACTGAGGTGGGGGGTGATGAAGAGAGAAGTTTAGCAGGTAATGGTCCAATAAGGGAAAAAGTGAGGTACATAAGTTTGAGGGTAAGCGATTAGAGAAGAATACAAGGTCAAGGCAGTGGCCTTGCTGGTGAGTAGGGGCAGTAGAGAAAAGCTGGATGTTGAATGATGAGGTAAGGCAGAGAAGCTTTAGAGCATAAGGAACATAAGGATCAGAGGGGTTATCAACATGAATGTTAAAATCCCCAAGAATAAGGGAGGGGGAAGATGAATCCAAAAAAGAAGGAAAGCCATGAGTGCAAGAAAACATAACTTTTTGCACAATAACAGACTTCTCAGTAAAGCAGAGTTTAATGTCTTTGCTTGCAAGTAAAGGGTGAGACGCTTTAGTAAGCACTCACACCCAACCTCTATTTCACAGTTATTTTTATAGCAACTTTGGTAATTAATAATTGTCAGGCTATGTATTATTTAGCCACATGGTCTCTCTTCCCAGAATGCAGACATAAAGTAAGGAAGTCAGAAAATCATTACATACATCAGGCTATGTGTTATTTAGCCACATATCCCTTTTCCCAGAATGCAGACATACAGTAAAGATGAATCAGCCTTGTACCTCTGCACATGTGACAGGCTACATATTATTTAACCATGTAGTCTCTCTTCCCAAAATGCAGACATACAATAAAGGTGAATCAGCCTTCTACCTCTGCAGATGTGAAAGTCTACGTATTATTTAACCACATAGTCTCTCTTCCCAGAATGCAGACATACAAAATTATATTACAGAATGGTGAATGAATGGAATACAAGCCTTATATTACATTGTAAAAATAACATATCACATTTGTTTATATCAAACCCCTCCCTCTTTCTTTTTTAAAGTTTTCTTGTTACTTTTTACATTTACTCCATAGTTCCATAAGAAGCCTCTAACTTAGATAACATTCTTCCTAACGCTCTCTCTTCCCTTTTATCATCCATTACTAACATTGCACCTTTGTGCACTGGAAATGATACTATCATTTGTTTAGTGCTTACGGTTTCTATCAATCTTTGAGTTAACCCTCCTATACACGGTATTATGCAACACCCCACTGTAATTAATACTCCAATTACAACAAGTACAGAAGTAAATATAGATACTACCACCCCTTTCCATTTTCCAAACCATGACCCCAACCATCCAGTGAGAGAGGTATCTGTACCTGAATTTTCTGCCAATTCCTTTGCCAAGGTAGTTAGTCCTTGCAGGGGCTTTAGTGACAGTACCATCAGGGGCCGTGTTATTGGGGATGAACATACAAAATCCCCCCCCCCCCATTATCACACATGACCCCTTTTTCAGCTGCCATTATATCTAAAATCATTCGGTTCTCCCAGGCCATTCTGCTAGTGGTGTCCAATTGTTCTGTGATCCCCTTTATTGCACCCCAGGTATAATTGATAATATATATAATTTATCCAATCTACATTTTTGTTTATCGTGATTACCCCTAACAGGGATTTGAATCCAGCTGCAATCTGGTTTTGTGCTTTATACTCATCCGGAACTCCCCGAGGGACTCCTATTGCATTTATATATATCCTGTCATCAATTGAGGCTCCAAGGTACTCCTCCTTTCCCTTTGTATTTGCCCCTTGTCCTGTTCTGTGAACGCCAAGGTGAAAGGAACTGCCAATTGAACTATTGCACATAGGGTAGGCAATGTTGATCTCAACATCCGCCCTCCACAGTACCACCACAGGTCTGCCCTAGGGATTACCAGGTTGGAGTAGTTCTTCTCTTCTCCTTCCATCCCTGTCAGGTTTAGGCTTAGAATGCAGGTGTTCAGTTCCCCTACTTCTCTTGTGTAATTCTTCCCTCGCCTGTTGAGACAGGCGGAGTAATTTACAAACACTCTTGAAAATGTGGGGGGGAACTCTTACCTCCTTCAAGTCTGTAGGGGGAAAGAGCAAATTCAACGTCTTGCAACTTTCATTTCCCCAAACCGTTTTTTTCCTGATACAGAGACATTCTACTCCATCAGGATCTGTATCCCACCTCAAGGGTAAGGGCACAACCTGTGCAATGGGCCTCCCAGAGGCACATGCATAGCAATTGCTGAGGTTGAGACTTCCTACAGTATATTTAACCCATTCCATCCAGGCGTTCACTTCCCCATAACCTGTTTCCACCTCTAAAGTGTCCCTCAAATCTTTAATCTCCACTATTTTGACTACATTAGGGTCCTTATTAGGTTCAAATGATATGCTGGGGAATGATGTGGGGACCTGAGTCTGATTCTTGAGGGGTATTCTTATCCTCAGTCTTCCCAGGGGATCTTCCCCATTAATATCTATTCCTAATCCATAGGTCCCATCCAGTGAGTCATCCCTTCCAAAGAGGGTGAAAACGATGGGATTACAACGTCCTGGGTTACATTGCTGAATACTATGTTTTCTTCATAATTTTTATTTTCTTTTGAACTGGGTGTTTCTTCCCCTCTGGGGAGACCCAGCCTCCATCCTCGGTGGTCCACCAAACTTGTGACCACCCATAACAGGGCATCCCGAACACCAGTGTCTGAGCAGTCTCTGGACACATATACTTATGACTATTTCCCCACAACTTTTCATAGTATCCCCCATCAGAACTTATCACTTGGCAGGCATCAAATTCTAGGCTCACTGGTCCCTCTCCCTCTGGTACAGTTACAGTAAATATGTTAGGATACATCCTTCCCCATTGTGTTTGTGTTTGTATTTGTTCATCAGTCCATCCCTTTCCCTGTCCTAGATCCCATGTCATTTCACTTAACAGAGAAAGTGATCCCCCCATCATAGCTACATCATCCACTTTTCTTTGTCCATGTTAAAATTTTTATTAGTCCTTGTTAACAAACACCTCTCCTGTTCTTCTGTATTTCCTTGGTACTGTATTTTCAGGCGCAGAGGGTCAGTAGTTCCCTGGATCTTCCATTGTGTGTCTGAAGGAGCTTCAACTGAACCTTTCATCATCCAACCTTTTTCCACAGTTCTTACAGCAGTTTCAGTACTCAGTAAGACCTGGAATGGGCCTTCCCAGTCTGATTGTAATTTAGACTCCTTCCAGGATTTTATCAAGACCTACTGTCCTGGTTTGTGACCGTGAACTGCAAACTCCAATGGGGGTGTTTGTGCCAACAATCCTTTATTCCTGAGAACAGATAAAGAAGAGGACAGCCCAAGTATATATTTATCTTTAGTTTCAAACTGGGGAGGTTCCTTTAATTGTCCCATATAGGGTAATCCAAATAACATTTCGTAGGGAGACAATCCTAAATCTTTCCGAGTAGCTGTTCGGATTCTTAACAATGCTAAGGGCAAACACTTAGCCCAAGGTAATTTTGTTTCTAACATCAATTTGGATAACTGCTTCTTTATAGTCTGATTCATGCATTCCACTCTCCCTGAGAAGGGTGGATGCCATGGAGTATGGAAATCCCAGGATACTCCCAGAGTTTCCATTATGTTTTGCAATACCTTGGCTGTGAAGTGACTTCCCTGGGCTGAGTCAATGTGACCTATCATCCCATATCTTGGGGGTATGTTTACTAAGCAGTCTTTTTTTATTTTTTTTTTTATGCGATTTTACAATAAATTCAAGAAGGTTCCAAAAACAAAACCCTTCCTAAGAAACAGGGAAACACAAGAAAATATCTCAACAAGATATTAAATACAGCAATAATTCAAAAAGCAAAAATATCAATTTAAGTGTTTACCCTCTCCAGTCCACAACTAAGGGGGGGGGGGGGGGGGACATCACACAAATTACAGCGAAACATGATAAGAAATATGTTTGAAGTCACAATCTAGGCCACTATCAAACATGAGCTACTAAGTGGAGTCAATAGAAGCTTCTAAGCGTCTGGCATTGATAAAAGCAACCAATTGAGAGGGGTCAAAAAAAACATAAGAAGTAGACTGATATTTAATCAGACATTTGCATGGATGTTTTAAAACGAATACCCCCCCCCCCCCCAATTGCAAGATCCCAGGACGAAGCAGCAAAAACTCTCTGCGTCGTTTCTGGGTATCTCTTGCCAAATCTGGATACATACGAACAGCTAAACCCCGAAACGAGAGCTTCCTTTTCTGAAAAAACAATTTTAACATCCACTCTTTATCGGACAACAAAGCAAAAGTTATTAATAAAGTAGAAGGCTCCTGTGATTCAAGACCCGAATTTTCCAATAAATCAGTGACATTGAGAGCCTCCCCATGCATTAACCCACCTGCTAAATTCCCCGCAGGGACACATTTGGTTTTAGGTAAATAATAAACTTTAACCAAGGGTGGCATAAGTTCAGGTGAGACCCCCAAAATCTCTGTAAGATATTCTTTGAACATATCTCTAGCTGAGATAGATATCACTCTAGGGAAATTAACAATTCTTAGATTATGCATCCATGATTGATTATCTAACAGCTCTAATTTAACCTGTACAGATGAAAAGTTCTTCATAAAAGCATCAGCTTGATCTTCTAAAGACGAAATTCTCTTCCGTTCAATTTCAAGTTCACTGGAAATATCAGATACCTTCTTCTCAAGCTCAGTTACATTTTCCATCATAAGTTTCACCTTGGATGATAAAGATGTAACTTGCGGAAGAAAAGCTTCTCCAAGTGAAACAATAGCGTCCCAAATTGTCTCCAGAGTAAAGTTTGTTGGACGTTGAAGAAAGAAAGCACCATCCGGAGAAAACGCCGTTGCATTCTCCATTACCACAGCCCGCGTTGTAGCTTCTTGATGCTCAGGAGATGAAACCTTCCCTGGGCGTATAACTCCAACAGATGCAGATGCCAAGGGGGGGTGAAAACCAACATCAAACCCGCTCTCACACACCTCTGGCCCACATTTTCCTGACTCTCGCAAGGCTAGAACTCCACCTGAGAAACCAGGAGAGGAAACCTCCAGGAAGCCTTCCGGCAGCGAACTGCAGCGGAGAATCTTAGGCGCAGAGCTCACAACTGGGGAGGAAGATGTCGCCGAGGCAGCCACAGAGCACTCCGACTCCGATGAAACAGTCAGCCGGCTTTCTCCACCAGCAACGCCCAGATCCTGAGGTACACGCACCAAGTAAGAATCCAAAGGACCCGATACAGAGGCAAGAGGCACAGAGGCAAGAGCGGGCTGCGAGAGCCACTGCCCAGCCTTGCCCTTCCACTTTTTCCCCATGAGCAAGAAAAAAGTGTGTTCACTCCGACTCGACTGCAACCGCCATCTTCGTTTACTAAGCAGTCTTAACGTGCGCTCTTCCACGTTATTGCGCGATAAGGTACCTTATCGCGCAATAATGGTGCTTTATTGGGTGCAGAGGTACCTTACCGCGCAATAACGTGCGCAGCGGCGCAAATGAGCACTGAGGGTAGAGAAAGGCTCCCAGAGGGCGGAGGAAGGCTCCCCAGGGGTGGAGAGAGAGGGTCAATGGGCAGAGAGTGGGAGGGGAGAGGCTCCCTGCACACTAATGCTGTGAAATTCGAGGCTGAAAACTAACGCCAGTGAAACCCTGGCGTTAGAGCTGATTTAAAGGGAAAGGAAACCATTTCCATCAGCAATGTACAGCAAAACCAGGGAAACCTACAAAAAGTGATGTGTGATACATGTGCACGGAACAAAAGGGCAAATAAACATTGAAAATGACCTAAACAAAATGGAAACAAAACACAACCAAGCTGGGCAATAGTGATATTAATGGGAAACATCAACCCCCCCCCCCCACCCCCCTCGAGTAAGCTCCAAAAAAAAGATATGAATATTGGAAGGGTCTATGCTCCGTCCCCATACAAGGTGAATGAGCCCACAGTGAAAGTGCTCTGAGCAGGGTTTTCCCTCTCCATTGGGCAGGTGTCCTATGGCGTGTGCATGTTCCGCAACAGCAGGGCGGGCATGTCGGAATGGGCAACTGGACAGATGCTTGAAAAGGGGACATGGAGGGCTGCAGGTGGCACATGCTGTGGTGCAGCTGGGCCACAGTGCAGACTAGGGTGATGCCTAGGTGGCCCATAGGAATGCTGAAACAGTAGTGCAGCCAGACAGCAACTGATGAGGGCCCAATATGGGCACGAGTGTGCTCCCCACAGTGTCACAGGGGATAGTACCCAGCAGGTACCCCCAAGGGCACGGAACATTGGCATGCGGTGCTGGGGGGAAGCGTGGACAGCTATGCAGGCACCGCTACCCCAGAACCTGCACCATAGGCAGCCGCCTACCCGCACACTGGATGGCCTGAGACTGCGCACCACCAGCAGAAGGCCATGTCAGCATTGGGGCGGAGGGGTACTGGTGGTGGAGGGGGCAGTGGCTGCTGCCCACAGCAGGCCGTGGCCTAGCCCTGTTCAGTTGGATGCCGTGCACTGCAACAGACAGGCTCTGTCTCACAAACAGCCATGGTATCTTCAGGGACTGCACTGTCTCTGTGGCCACATAAATTAATGAACGGAGTAGAACGGGTAAACGTAGATCGATTGTTTACGTTATCAGAATATAGAAAGACTAGGGGACATGCAATGAAGCTACAGGGTAAACGATTTAAGACTAATAAAAGAAAATATTTTTTCACTTAATGTGTAATCAAACTCTGGGATTTGTTACTGGAGGATGTAGTAAAGGCTGTTAGTGTAGCTGGGTTTAAAAAAGGTTTGGACAAGTTCCTGGAGGAAAGGTCCATAAACCATTATTAAGAAGGGAACCAGGATATCAATGCTTGACCCAGTAGAAGCATTGCGGAACCTGTGTCTTTTGTGGAAACTGCTAGGTATGTATGACCTAGATTGGCCACTGTTGGAAACAGGATACTGGGCTTGATGGACTTTGGTCTGACCCAGTATGGCATATCTTATGTTCTTATGTTCTTATAATTTTTCTATCAGGAGATATCATCTAGTAAAGTGTATACATTACTGTAAATTTATCCGTTACAGTTTGTTTCAGTAAACAAAGGTTGAATGAGAAAAATTCCATCATAATTATTATTGTATGTTGTCAGTCACAACCAAAAATGCTGAGTCATGTAGTTATAATATAATTAATTAACCGGGCCCCCTTGCCCTATTGGTCCAGCTGATACAAGCAGAAAATGCTGAGTCATGTATTGGTATGCTTTCTGTCGCCATCAGCGATTGTGGTTTGTATTGTTTTAAAAAAACAGAATCTGAATGGATGTGAGTTTGCATTAATCTATTTCATAAACAGCAGTTGGTTAATAAATAGTACAGTTATCGCTTGTAGTTGTTTAACAATGCCTCAAAAGTGTGTTAAACGTCCGGATTCATTTTGCTACATTTCCGGTGAGGTAACTTTTAAGAAGCAGAGAAGACGTACTTTGGATGTCAAGTCAGTGACCAGGACAAAAATTGGTCGCCTCACGTCTACTGTATTACCTGTGTCAGACTCCTAACAGTTTGGGTAAAGGGTGTTCAACACATGAATTTTGCTGTTTCAATGATCTGGAGGGAACCAAGAGATCACGTGATAGATTGTTACTTTTGCCATACAAACATTGCAGGCATTACTTCAAAATCAAAACACACTGTAATTTACCCAAATTTACCATCTGCCATGAGGCCTGAGCCTCACTGTCAAGAATTGCCGGTGCCAAAACCTCCAGAAAATCTTATAGTGAATGAGGATAAAGAAGAAGAAGAACCAATGAATGCTGATGATATTGACGATGATGGCGATGCTGTAATGCAGGATTCAAGCTTTGAGGCATCCGGTTCCTCTTCTGAACCACATTTATTGGACCAAGGTGATTTGAATGATCTCGTCAGAAATTTGAATCTTTCGAAGTGACAAGCAGAACTGTTTGGGTCATGATTGAAAGGCTGGAATCTTCTTCAGAAAGAAACCAAAGTGTGCACTTTTAGAAATTGGCATACCGAGTTTGTGGATTACTTTGCCTTTGAAGATGGAATTGCTTTTTGTTGTGAAGTTAAATCCCTGATGGAAACACTTTGTCCGGATTATAGAACAGAGGATTGGTGACTATTTATTGATTCTTCTAAATATAGCCTAAAAGCTGTGCTTATCCACAACGGGAATATTTTACCATCAGTTCCAGTAGCTCATGCCGCCAATATGAAAGAAACTTATAGCAGTATGCCTCTCCTGCTAGCAAATATACCAGCGACTATCAGAACCATCAGTGATCTCTCCCAATTCAAGAAGGCACTGAAACATCACCTTTTTCTCCATCACTATGATGTTTCAGTCTCCCCCTCACACCCACCTACTTTCACACCTCGAGGCAGCACCTCAAGCTCATGCATCTCACATTCTTAGACTGAACACTCGCAATCACACTTTTACCCTCCACCCACCATGAGAAGCTTATGCAGTTTCATATAACCCAATATATAGCTGCATAAAGTGGCTTGTATATATTTATCATGTTTTCCCTGTTAAGTAACCTGTTTAATGTATACCCAAGTTATTATACCTGTTTCACTGTAAGCATAAATCACTAAACTGAGATGTGTAGTTTAATGTTCATTGTAAACCGCACTGATGTCAAATAGCGCGGTATAAAAGAGACTGTAAATAAATAATAAATAAATAAATAATAATAAATATCAAGTATGAAGAACACAAGTGGAATATTTGTGGCAATTTAAAAGTAATTGCCCTCTTGCTTGGACAACAGCTTGGTTGGACAAAGTATTGTTGCTTTCTGTGTGAGTGGGACAGTAGGGACAGGAAAAATCATACATGTGGAAACAGTGGCCAAAGAGAACATCACTAGTCCCAGGCCAGAAAAATGTTGCAGATGACCCACTTGTGGAGCCGAATAAAGTATATCTACCTCCACTCCATATAAAGTTGGGTCTTATGAAGAACTTTGTAAAAGCCATGGATAGAAGTGGACTTGGATTTGCATATCTAAAAAAGACATTTCCACAAATCAGTGAGGCGAAGATCAAAGAAGGGATCTTTGCAGGACCTGATATTGGAAAACTGATGAAAGATGAAAATTTTGATGGTCAGTTGAATGAAACTGAAAGAGCTGCATGGGTGTCCTTTAAGCCTGTTTGCCGCGACTTCTTGGGAAATAACAAGGCAGACAACTACGCAGAATCAGTGGATACTCTACTGAAATCTTACCAGAAACTGGGATGTAACATGTCTTTGAAAATGCCCTTCTTACATTCAGACCTGGATTTTTTTCCTGCAAATCTAGGAGCGGTCAGCGATGAACATGGGGAAAGGTTTCATCAGGACATTTTGGTAATGGAAAACAGGTACCAGGGCAAGTGGAGCTCCAGTATGCTTGCAGACTATTTTTTTTTAAGTGCCTTCAAGTCAGTGTTGACTCATAGCAACCCAGCTCACCTCTGGGTTTTCTTGGCAATGTATCACCAGAAGTAGATTGCCAGCCTTTTCTTCCAAGGTAATGGAGAATAAAGTGACTTGTCCAGTATAAATCAAACCCTTGATCTCCTGGGTATGAGACAGTTGCTCAAACCACTAGGCTACTCCTCTGCAGACTATTGTTTGACCCTTAAGAGGGATATTCTTGAGGTGCAATACAGCAGACAATCATATACAACTACCTTTTAGGAGACATTACATTACATTATACATCTAATGTAAATTTGAGCAATATAGTCTAAATTTAAACTACATGTCACTCAAAAACGTTACGTGATGGAGAATTTCAAAGTACATATCCAAGTTCATAACCAAAAACAGTGCTAGAATCAGCTATTTTCATATCTGTGACAGAAGATTTTTTTTGAATTTTGTTTACCAGTCATCTGTCCTTTTATTGCTGAAGCTATCCAATTAGAAGCTGAATATAGCCGCTAACCAGATATCAGCTTTAAGCGCCCACTCTGCCCACAGACTTCCCTAGTTTTAACCTGCTGTTTTCTCGCTTCTCTATGGGGATATTCAGTGGTACTATCCGGTTAGTACTACTGAATATCATGGTGACCGCATTTTACCCGGTTAGCATGTCTGCTACAGTGTTAAGATATTTTGAATATGCCCCCCTAGGTTTCATTTAGGGGGTATGTTTACTAAACCTTCTTAACGTGCGCGGCACGCATGAGCATGCGCTAAGGTACCTTAGCGCATGCTAATGACGCTTTACAGGGCAAAAATGCGCTTTAGTGCGCGCTCATGCGCGCAGCGGCGCACACGAGCGCTGAAGGCGGGGAAAGGCTCCCGGAGGGCGGAGGAAGGCTCCCCAGAGGCGGAGAGAAGGGGTCAATGGGTGGAGAGTGGGAGGGGAGAGGCTCCCCGCACACTAGCGAGGTGAAATTCGAGGCCAAAAATACCGCAAGTGAAAACCTCGCGTTAGAGCCGATTTAAAAGGAAGAGAAACTATTTCTGTCAGCAATGTACAGCAAAACCAGGGAAACCTACAAAAAGTGATAAGTGTGATACATGTGCACAGAACAAAAGTACAAATAAACATTGAAAAGGACCCCAACAAAATTAAAAAAAAATCATAATCAAGCTGGGCAATAGTGATAGTAATGGGAAACATCAGAACACATTCCCAAGAAAGCCCCAAAAAATAAATATGAATTTTGGAAGGGTCTACGCTCCGTCCCCATACAAGGTGAATGATCCCACAGTGAAATAGCACTGATCAGGATTTCCCTCTCCATTGGACAGGATACCTATGGCATGCACATGTTCCACAACAGCAGGGCGGGCATGTTGGAATGGGCAACTGGACAGATGCTGGGAAAGGGGATACAGAGGGCTGCAGGCGGCACATGCTGTGGTGCAGCTGGGGCACAGTGCGGACTAGGCAGATGCCTAGATGGCACTTAGGAATGCTGAAACTGAACAGCAGCCAGATAGCAACTGATGAGGGCCGAACATGGGCACGAGAGTGTCTATCACAGTGTCACAGGGGATAGTACCCAGCAGGTTCCCCCAAGGGCACAGAACATTGGCAGGCGGTGTTGGGGGGAAGCGTGGACGCCTATGCAGGCACCCCTACTCCAGAACACGCACCATAGGCAGCCGCCTACTTGCACACTGGATGTCTTGAGACTGCATACCACCAGCACCACCAGCAGAAGGGCATGTCAGCATGATGGCAGAGGGGTACTGGTGGTGGAGGGGAGCAGTGCAAGCTGCCCAGAGCTGACCATGGCCTAGCCCTGTGTAGGTGGGTGCCATGCACTGCAACAGACAGGCTCTGTCTGACAAACAACCATGGTATCTCCAGGGAAGGCACTGTTTCTGTGAGCACAGTGTGGTGCAGTGAACACAGCCAGTGTGTTCAGGAGAAGAAGGTCACAATTTCAAGTCCCAGCTGGGGCAACTGCCAATCCAGTCGCCATATTTTACCCACTACTAAACCGTGATAGTAAGGACAAACCTTTATTGCAGAGAACATACGCATGGTTCAAACGCCTATATTTTACCCCACCGAGCACAGACACCAGAAACATGCGCATTACCTAGAGCAGAGTCCCCCAAATGCAGTCCTGGAGGGCCACAAATCATTCAGGTTTTATGCTGTCTCCAATATAAGGCCATGTCAGCATGGTGGCGGAGGGGTACTGGTGGTGGAGGGGGCAGTGGCAGCAGCCCAGAGCAGACCATGGCCTAGCCCTGTGTAGGTGGGTGCCATGCACTGCAGCAGACAGGCCCTGCTGGACAAACAGTCATGGTATCACCAGGGAATGCACTGTCTCTGTGGCAACACGGTGGTGCAGTGCACATAACCAGTGTGTTTGGAAGCAGAAGGTCACAGGTTCAAGTCCCAGCTATGGTGCCTGTCAACCCAGTCCCCATATTTTACCCACTACTACAACATGCTAATAGAGACAGAATGTTTAGTGCAGATGACGTAAACATGCCCAAAACAGCTACATTTTACCCTACAGAGCAAAGACACCATAAACAGGCGCATTATCTAGAGCAGAGTCTCCCAAATGCAGTCCTGGAGGGCCAAACACCATTCAGGTTCCATGCTGCCTCTAATAAAGATGCCTGTGCTGCATATCTATGCACCACCCCCATGGTATGCAGATGTATCTTATGCATATTCATGCATGAAAACCCGAACAGTGTTTGGCACACCAGGACTGGAGTTGGGAACCTCTGCCGTAAAGCAGCAGCCAACAGGGGCATACACACCCACACCCAAACCCACAGGCTCCATTAGCCAATGCCTCCTGGAGAGGCAGGACATTGGGCCCTGAGTGCATCTCCCAATACTAACACTTGCATACCTTAGCAATGCCACCCTACACCTGGGAATACGGTACACAGCTATCAAACGTTTGCTATGATTACTGGCAGATAGCAATTCCTACGTTAAGCACAGTTTGCTGATTGAGCTCCATCATAGCAACTTTTCTGATGTCTGTGGAGTGTGCTTCAGGTCTGGTCTCTGACAGTGTTTACCACCCTGGGGAGTGACCCCCAACAGTACTGCGTACCATATCCATGCCTGCACTGTGCCCAGGACTGGTGTGGTGGCCAGGGCTGCTAAACTCCTCTATAGTAGCACAATGCTGGCATAGGTGTGGGAGTGTGTGTCTGTCTATCCAGTGTGTGGTGGCTGCAAACACCCTCCACAGCCCACACTGCCAGCACTGTTGCCAGTATTGGCCTGCCAATGTGCATAATGAGGAGCAAGGTACCATGGGTATAGCCCAGACAGGGTAGCCTGGCTAGGATGCATCTGCACAGGGCATAGGGCACTGGCTGGGACATTGTAGTGCCCGGCCACCACCTGCACAGACAGAGTGGCCACAGCATGTCGTGCTGGGAGATCACTCTCACCCTGACTGTGCAGTGACCACAGCATGGCTAGGCACCCCCATAGTGCTATATAGTGTTTCTCTCATGTGATATTTATGGGTTTCTTTTTGGGGCCCAGTCACTGACTTATCTGCTTGGTGTGTATGCTGACATCCAAGTTCTGGGTGCACGCATTTCCACCACGAAAATGGACTATGGACTAGCTAGCAGACTGTCTGCAGCTGTTATGTGTCTTGATGGAGTGCCTTGCAGGGTGCAGCGGCTGAAGGCTTGCTGCAGGAGAATATCAGATAGTGGTGGGGTGCAGCTTAGCATATCCGGGCCTAATGTCTGTTTGCTATTGTGTTATGGATGTGTACAGAGCTGCATTGACTGCCCTGTAGGTGTCTGTTCCCCAGCAGGACTGGGGTTGATGGTCCCCTCTACTGCCACCATTGCAGGGAGGTAGAATGTGGATCTGTTGGTGGGAGACCCTGTTTACCACCCTCAGTCCTGGAGGAGGAGGAGGAGGGTGGTGGTACATAATCCTCCTAGGGGTCCATAGGGGCTACACATGACTGAGACATACAGATATATCCAAGGTGTGTCTGCAGAAACTACCTATCTCACACATTAGCACTGCTGGGGACCTACAGCATGGCCTATCTCTGCTGTGGACCTGGTGCTGGGCGCCCCACCTCACCCTCAGGGTGAGTGCAGTACCTGCACAATGTGACGGTGTGTAGCTACACTGTGCCAGTACCACACATGGTCAGTTACCAGGCCGAGGTGTGATCATCTGTAGACTGCTGATTTGCATGTGCAGTACATCATGGGTATGGGTGTGTTAACCCTATCCTGGTGACCACAGCAGACTGTTTGTGTGGTGACTTGCAGTCCTTCTGCAACCAGCCAGGGGTTTGCTAGCAGCTATAGAGCTGTAGCCCATTGGTTACTTCACTGCCAGTGGAGCCAGAGGTCATGGGTTCAAACCCACAGTGGGGTTATTTGATAGAGCTGTCCAAAGCATTGTCTATTTTTAATGTACATTAGTGCTCCCAGCAAAATCACCCTCAGCGTACTGTACCCATAAGGTGCCTCAGAGGGCGCTTTATAGGGCACTCTATAGGGCACCTTATGGTTACCGTCCATATAAGGTGCACTATACTGTATCCTATGGAGCGAATGATAGGGTGCCCTATAGGGGACATTATAGGGTGCCGTGGCGGATCGTGCACTTTATAATGTGCCCTATGGAGTGCCTTATAGGGTGCCTTATGCGGCACCTTAGGTTACGGCACATGAGGGTGTGTTTGCTGGCAGCAATTAATAACATACAAATAAAGTGCCACAGGAAACAATACTTACATGTCAAAGCTGATGCCTCAGCCAGCCTTACGTATTAGGCACACTGGGGAGCAAACGCATGACCCCTGTATCATCAGTCAGTGCCTTAACCATTGTGCTACACTGCTGCTCCTCCTTGCATGTCAGCGCACCTACTTAAGATTTCCATGCGTTACAATGCACAGTGCTGCCATCAAAAACAACCGACAACCCGGACTTCTCATAGATAACAGACTGCCTTAATCAAATGACGAGTTGGTGTCAAAACAACAACCTTGCAATAAACTACAACAAGACCGAAGCTTTAATCATCACTCGGAACCAAAGCTTCATACACCCGCCAAATATCAAGATACAAAGCACTACTATACCTATAAGATCAGAAGTGAGATACCTCGGTGTTACTCTGGACAATAGTCTAAATCTCAAACCACACATAAACAAGACAGTTCAAAAAGTCTACTACAGGATGCGAATCATCAGTAGACTGAAACCACTCCTCGCCCTAGAACACTTTTGTACCGTCTGTCAAGCACTGATAACCCCACTACTGGACTTCTGCAATCCGATATACCTTGGACTACCGAAACAAACCCTCAAACCACTCCAGCTAGCACAAAACACTGCAGCACGAATAATATCTGGTACTGCAAGACAGGAGCACATCACACCTACCTTAAAGGACTTACACTGGCTCCCAATCGGTGCACGCATCAGATACAAAACTATCATAAACCTATTCAAGATAAATCAGCACACATCAGCCAACAGCATGCACACCCTCATACAACCAGACACCAGCACACGTCCTAGAAGAAAACGAACACACAACCGAGTCAGCACCCCAAGTGAATTCAAACACACACGCAAGGACACAACAGACAGAGCACTCTCCATGGCAGCTCCAACAATATGGAACAAGCTACCGGATGATTTGAGGGCAATCTCAGACCTCAAGGACTTTAGAAAACAGCTAAAAACCATGCTGTTCATAGAACACTATGGACACATCACATAACCTCAGAGAATGTATAACAGCACATGATACCGCCTAAACACTGTATGTATAGAAAATGTTTTTGCATCACTGTATATAGCCCATCTTGTACATAGCTCAAACCACTCTAGCGCACAACACAAAAACATTGTACATAGCTCAAACCAATCTAGCACACAATACAACACACATTGTACATAGCTCAAACCAATCTAGCACACAATACAACACACACAACTAAATTTCTCCCTCACTGCATGCTTAACTCTCTCACTTTACCCGATTGTTTGCTGTGATACCACCTTGATTAATAAGATAAGGCGGTTTAGAAATACTGTTAAATAAATAAATAAAAAACAGTGCTATGACCTTGCTGTGCGTTATAGGGCACCCTATATGGCTCCCTATAGGCCACCCTTTCAGCAACATTGTAGGGTGCCGTGGCGGACAGTGCACTTTAAAATGTGCCCTCTGGGGTACCTTATGGGGTGCCTTATTCAGAACCTTATGTTACAGCGCTTTGGAAGTGTGTTTGCTAGCAGCAGTACTTAAAATAAAATTAAAAAGCCTCATAATGCAATATTACACATAAATGGTAGTGCCTCAGCCACCCTTCTTCATTGGGCACAGTGGGGGATTGCACCCATGTCCCCTGCACCATCTGTCAGTGTCTTTACCATTGTACGGCAGCCCTGTTCTTCTGTTTGCACATCAGTGCGCCTGCTTATGCTTCCTGCGTGCATTCCTCGTGTGCTACTGTGCGCGGCGCACAAGAGCGCTCAGCGCGCGCTAATCCCGTTTTGCTCTATTTTTGACCAGACCGCCCACTCCTTATATGGCATTCTGCAGACTAACGCGGCACGCATGTTAAGAAACTTTAGTAAACATACCCCTAGGTGTGTTAAAATGCACTTTGAATAAGCTATGGAATAGATGTGTGAAGAGGGGGTTCCTGGTTGCCTTACTTTTTAAATTAACATTTTGACCTGGAAACATGCAAATATCTATTTATACCTAATCTAAATGGACCAATAAGTGGCCAGACTACCAAGGTGTTGACATAAAGAGTGGCAAATTGGATCCATCATTTATGCTTAGCATGAAGTGTCCTAAGCAGGGTCCTCCTATGCTGCAGAAAAAAGTGTCTGTATAGGAGAATGACACATTTAGTGGGATAATACTGGAAGATCTAAAGGCCACAAGATTGTTGCTTTTGGACAGTACAGCAGTGCTCAAAGTAGTCAAGTTGTAGATTTCCCTATTGAGGTTATTCTGGAGGAATTTCAAAACCATACTGCATCTATGGTTGTATGGTATTAATGTTATCAGATGTCCCCAATTTGCGGGGATTGTCCCCAATTTTGAAATAGTGCCCCTGATTCCAAGGACTATAACTTCCTCCTGCCCCCAATTTCAGTGGGGTCAGAGGCAAAGGAAGTCATTTAAAAAGGCGTAGTCATGATTTATGATGTCTGAAAATATGCACATGGACGTCAAAAACACAGAGACATCTCTGAAGCCATTCCACAAATGACATTTACAGATGTCTCCAGTGCAGGGACATCCAAACAGGCAAAGAAGGCATGGTGGAGGTGCAGTGGACTTACATGTCCCCATGCAATTTCAAGAATGATGGAGACATCTATGTTTAGACCTGCAGCAGGCATAAACAAAGTGTGTGTGTTTAGCCTTAAAGCATTCAGAGGGCATAGTGGAGACAGATCATTAAGTGACTAGTTTAAACTCACAGAGCCACACTGGGATTTGAACCCTGGCCATCTAGCTCCTAATTCACTATTTTAACCATTATGCTATTAGATATTCATATCTTGGGGTATTATTCTGGGGACAACTATGTAGACGTCTCTATAATTTGTCCAGTCAAGCACGTCCATGTTTCTGAAATCATGCCTGAACGTGCACGTGCTTGCTTTTTCTTTCCAGATGCTCTGGCTTTGACATCCCAGATTGCACTTTGGCCGTCGCATTATAAAATGTGCCTTAAAGGACTTTGCTTCTCTTACATACCCCTAGATCTAAACTTCTTTTCTGAACAAAGAGGGGGGATTTTAGAAATGTATAGAACAGTTTGCTACTGTCTATATATAAAATAAAGATTACTCGAGAAGGACTGCTGCTCTCTTTTCTGAACTTTTGAAATGACTGAATGCTACCTATCCTGGTCATCTAGAAATATATGAGGAAAAGATGCAGGAGGAGGGGAGGGCCCCTACCCTGTGCAGTTCAGCTCTGCCCTGCCCACTTGTCTCATATTTGCTCTCCAAAATCTGGTAACCCTAATGGTATATATGTTCAGGATGCTGAGAATGGGTTTTATCACTGGCTGTTCTCTCCTCCCATTCTCACTTGCAGGCCAGGATGTGGTTATGGGTGTTGAGTTTACATTTGCTTGGGTTTGTTCAAATACCTTTACTTTCACTTGTGTGTTGTGGAGCATATAAAAGCGTTGAGACAATGGATGTGGCAGTGAGGTATGGTGTGTGTGTGTGGCCTGTGGTATGTATTAAGGGAGGGGGGAGGGTACAACCTTTGGATAGGTGGCTGTGGGGTCATGATGTAGAATTATTACTCTGAATGCAAAAAGGATGAACCATTCTATAAAGAGGAAAACTATTTTTATGTATCTTAAAAATCTTAAGACTGGGATAATATCTTGCAAGAAAAGCATTTAAACAATATGTGAAGTGAAAAATTGGCTTGGGAGTGGTTAAAGAATTGTGATCTATGATTCCTTCCAAGGAAAGGTTGAAGTCTAGCCTAAGATTATAGAAGGGACCCCAACAGAGCCAAACCAATTGCCAGAACCTAAAGAATTTTTGATATATTAACATTAAGGGCATAGTTAGTAGTAGTTAGCTCACACCTTTTCCATTGATATACATTTAGCCCTTGCTTACCCAGTCATGCTTGGGCCATGACTCACAACCCCTATTCATCTTTTACAAAAGACAAAGGGCACTGTTTACTAATTATTTTCCCACAGACACAAAATGGTAGAAGATCTTTGTAAACAGGGCCTAAAAGTTGAAAATGAATAAATGCACTAAGTAATATGACTACTTCTTCCTTCAAGCTGGAGAAAATACACAATCAGATGGTAGGCAGCACTCCATTAAGGCTCTGACTACTTTGAAAAACTTAATTGCTGATTTTTGGATTAGTCTATCCATGGCGACTTATCCACTCAACAGATATCAGGAAGAATGTCACTCACCCGGTAGAGCAAGCTGAGCCAGAAAGAAGCTGATCCCCTGCACAAATCTCTGCATTCATCAGCATGGGAGCAGACATAGAGAAAAGAACAAGCCCAGTCACTCCTGCCCCCACCGAGTGAAAAATTATCACAGCAGTAAGCTCTACCCACCAGCACCTCTGACTCACCCAGTAGAGCAAGCTGAGACAGGAAGAAACTGACTCACCAAGCAAAGTGAACATCTGGAGAAGCCCACCGACATAGGGGAAGGTATCCCCTCTTACCCTGCGGCCACCAACACGGCGAGGGAGCAGTGCCAGAAGCCCAATCGGCTGAATCACTGCTGCAACTGAGCAAAAAGGTAAGCTCTTCCCACTCAGCATCATCAACAGCGAGAAATTTAAATTGAAGAGCAGCCCAGGTGTGCCTGTGCTTGACGGGACTGCGCCTAAGGGCCATGCCAAAGGGCACTTAGGCAAGGCCCTTAAATGCAGACCTCTGTCCTGGCATCATCAAAGACCATCAGATAATTGCAAGAGCCAGGTAATGAGCACTCTCCATGTGAATAACTTGCAGGCACCTATGTAGCAATCTGCCCTCTGCCCAGCAGTAAAAACCTCCACACTCAGACTGAAGAATGTAGAATTTACCCGCATTCAAACACCATGGCCTCATTACTGCTCACTGCCTGACTTCTCCTACTCTACCTTATTCTATTCATCACACCAGTCAATGCATATGCATTCCATCCAGGTCTTATCCGTTATAACAGGGTATGGCCCTAGAAGTCGTACTGACTTATGGAGCTTTATTCACCCCTCTCATTCCAGATGATGCAATTCACTTATTAAATTCAACATGCAGCCATTAACAGAGATCCAGACTCAATGTCCCTCACGAACAAGGAACACATACTAATCAATGCTCAATCAGCTCATAATAAGATACCAGTTCTCATAGATTATATAGAGCATCAAAACCTGGACATTCTATGTGTAACAGAATCATGGCTCATGGACTCAGACACAGCACTAACAAACTCAGGGGGATGTTTACTAAACAGCAGTAGTGGACTCCGTGCAATATTAGAGCCACAGCCCCATTAAAATCAATGGTGCTGCGGCTCCGATATCACGCGGAGTCTGCTACCGCTGTTTAGTAAACACCCCCCTAAATCTTCCCAACTTCAACCTCTTTAATTGTCCTAGAATTGACTGCAGGGATGGAAGATTCCTCATACTAGCCAGAAAAGTCCTTAAATTTACTAACGTCAACTCTGTAAGCAGAAGCAGCCTAGATACTAAAACTATTGCAAATGAACACCTTACAGTCTGTCTACTATATAGGTCACCCGCTTCATTCGCTGATGTCATGCCCACGATCCTAGATCTAGTATGCAACAACATACTGGAGTGGAGGAGTAGCCTAGTGGTTGGGTCAAGGTACTTCAGGCTGGAAGGTCGGGGGTTCAAATCCCACTAGAGGACAGCAACCTTGGGCCGGAAGGACTGGGGTTTCTAGTCCCACAGGTGCTCCTTGTGGTCTTGGGCAAGCCACTTAACCCTCCATAGCCCATGTTCCCTGTAAAATAGTTCTCTGTGTGCTGTGCTTTCCTGTCTAATCAATGTGTTTATACCTCAAAAATTTCCTGTCATGATTTGACAATTTCCAATCTGTAATCAAAAACCACTGCTGATCGCTGGAAGCAGTGGTATACAAATGTATACTAAATAAATAAAACATAACTCAAAGAAAGCAACTCTGGGTTCTAGGTGACTTTAACCTCCCATTGCTTCCACTAAAAGCAAGCTAAGGCCTTTCTAGAAGTGATGAAGGAACTAGAACAGGAGCAAATAATAAGCATTCCTACACATGAAAAAGGAAACACCTTGTATCTCATTTTTTGTTCCCACGTCTACATTCATTAAAACAGCCAGGTTCCACCTTTAGTACTCCCAGTACCATGGTCAGACCACAGTGCCATCATATTCAATATCCCTCAAGACAACAGACTAGACAGAAGAAAGCAGACCTCCCAATAACCCATCACACAAGCTTCCTGGATGAAGCTCTGCCAAAACTCAACACTGATTCTACTAATCTTGATACATAATTGACCTATGGAATAACACCTTGAACAATGCTTGCAGTGCACCCCAATACACACGGAAGTCCAAGAAATTTCACAGATCCTTGGAACACTAGAGACCTTACAGGAATTCAAATTCGAGCTTAGAAAACTTGAGCGGGAGGGAAGATGCACAAACTCTCAACAGTCTGTGAGAACATCACATTCTAATTAATCAAAAAAGAAAGAAATACCACAAACAACTCCTAATGTCCTCACTAAATTGGTCTCAAGAACTATTTGAGATAATTAAATCCTTAACAAAAGACCCCCACTGGAAATGTCAATACCAAAACCCCGCATCCTCAGATTTTCGCTACCCACTTCCAAAACAAATACTTTGGAACCTCCTACAATATGAAAAATTTCCAAAGCACCAATCCTTCTATCCCCAAGCTTTCATCCTTCCACCCAACCACAAGAGAACACATAGAAAAAAATCATTCATGATATCAATACTACCACCTCAGCAATTGACCCGTGCTCAACCAGTTGGGTCAAAATATTACATTCAGATCTGAGTGCATTCATTGCCAACATTGTTCATCTATCATTTAGACTGGAAATAGTTACAACATCTCTTAAAACTGCCTCAATAAGATCCATACTTAAAAATAACAAGTTGAACCCTAGTGACATAAACTCCTACAAGTCCATTTCCAGCTTTCCTCTTTTATTGAAGGTCATAGAGAAAATAGTCCTACAGCAACTACAATACCACATAGATTCCCAGACTCCTCTGGACCTGCACCAGGATGGTTTTAGACAGTACCATGGAGTAGAAACTCTGTTAACCTTCCTCCTGGATAGGCTTATCAGAGGCATTGAGAAATCAAAGCAGGGATTTATTCTAATTTTCATGGATATCACTTCAGCTTTTGATTCAGTCTGTCACAACACCTTATTATGTCTCCTACAAAAGATAGGAGTAGAAAATGCAGCTTTGGACTGGTTCCGTTCCTACCTCAACAGTAGCCTTCAGCAGGTGAAAATAAGATCACTTTCTTCAGCCCCATACAGCACATGGTGTCCCATAGGGTTCAACATTATCCTCTTTTCTATTTAATCTTTATATTCAGCCCTTATGCCTTTTAATATAATCCTTTGGAATATATTACCATGTTTGTGCAGATGATATTATGCTGCATGCCCCTTTTCCACAATCAAACCCAGTTACAATAAACATAGAAACATAAAAACATAGAAACATAGAAATATTGCGACACCCACCGGCTGGGCCAAGAGGCTGACAGCTGATAGGCAGCCTTACTGTCCTTTAGAATAAAAGTTCTTTACTCTGTAGGAATGAATTGCAGTTGAGGCAGGCGGTAAGGCTTTGCAAGATTTTTATTATTTATACAATGGGGATTTTCAAAGGCACGCGGAGGTTCAAAACACAACAAATGCACTAGGATAACTTCTCCAAATGAAAGGATGAACGCAGGAAAAACCAGGAGAAATGAAAAACAAAACTTTTCTTCTCTGCTGTTCTCTGCACTGCTCCGTGTGGTCACACACTATACTGCAGCAGAACTAAACACAGCTGGTTTCACTTTCACCAAACAACGTCTTCCCAAACTCCGTTACTCTCAACAATGAATACAGCATAGCACTGCTTTCTTCTGAGTCACAGGTAAAAGCTACCTTATTAAAAGGCTTTTAAAACTCTCTCCTGTTTCACTTTCTTACTGTGGTATTCTTGTGAGTTAAACAACAGTCCATTGGTATAGGAAAATCATCACATTCAGGCACAGTGGTTTCTATCTGCATTTCCTCAATGCCATTAGAATTACCAAAGTCTTTCTCATATGTGGGGACTTATTTTAGCTTCTCTCTCTTTAGAAACTGGTGGAAGTGATCCCACAGCAAGTCAGCCTTTTCAGGTGTTTTGGTACTAGGGGTTTGAATCCTCTCACTAGAGAATAGTCTCTGCAGTGCCCCTAAGTTAGAAGCTTCCCAAACGTCAGAATTATCTGCTCTGGAGTTTGCAGCAGGTACTAGGCTTTCAATCCAACGTTTCACAGTAGAGGGGGAGGGTTCCAGCTCCTGCTCATTAAAACTAGCCTTTATCCCTTTTGCTAATTTATCAGATATAAAATGGTCAGTTTTACCTTGAGGCTGTTTCTCTGTGTCAGCACTGGTGTTCTTTCCACCTCTCCAATCCTCCCAGCTGTAGCAATTGTTTGACTGGCCTGCACGGCTTCTCCAATTGTCTGTGCTTTTACCTTTGAATGCTGGCTTTGTCTGAGTGCGTGCCTTTCCCTTGGCATCTTCTCTCACACAGGCTGTTCTGCCTGGACTCTCTGGTCTCAGACTCTGGTCTTGGCTTTCTCTTGCCTTCCAACTGGCTCTCTGGATATTTTCCTGACCCGCTTCTTTGTGGGTTCTCCAATCGGTTCTCCAATCGGTTCTGTCTCCCGGTCCCTCTTCGGGCCTGTCTTCGGGACTCCAATCGGGTCTCTCCTCGGGACTGTCTTTTTTCCCTCTGCACGTGGTTTTTAACCCTGGTTTCCTGCTTCCTTGTGACCAATCAGAAAGGGGGTTAGTCTCCACCCTTGCACTAGGGCGTGGTTTGCTTCCTACAGGGAACTGCCTTTTTCTCTGACGTAGGCTGAGTTTTCCTTGTAGCTGTGCATTGTCATCCGTTTCCATGGGGATTTCTGGATTCTCTTCTGTGTCCATGCTTTCCACCAGGCTTTCACCATCACAATATGATGAAAGGAAAAGACCACATGGCTTATCTAGTTTGTCCTTCCTTATCAACAACTACAACAGTCCCCTTTTTTTCCTTTAGAGATCCTCTGTGTTTATACCATGCTTTTTTGAATTCAGATACTGTTCTCATCTCTACCACCTCCACTGGGAGACTATTTCACGGATCCATCACTCTTTCCACAATGAAATATTTCCACATATCACTCCTGAATCTATCCCCTTTCACCCTCATCCCATGTCCCCTCATAGCAGAACTTTCTTTCAATTGAAAGAGGCTCCTCCCTGTACATTTATGCCCGGAGGTATTTAAACATCTCAATCATATCACCTCTATCCCATCCTCATATGCTTTATAATGAAGACCACTAACCATTTTAGTAGCCACCCTCTGTACTGAATCCATTCTGTTTATATCCTTTTGAAGGTGCAGTCTCCAGACTTGCACACTATACTCCAAATGAGGTCGCACCAAAGACTTATGCAGAGGCACTATCACCCCCTTTTTTCTGCTAGCCATTCCTCTCCGTATGCACCCAAGCATCCTTCTAGCTTTTGCCATCATCTTTTCTACCTGTTTAGCTACTTTGAGATCATCAGACACAAACAGGCCTAGGTCCTGCTCTTCTTTGGTGGACAAAAGTACTTCACCCCCTATACTATATTGCTCCCTTGGATTGCTGCAGCCCAAATGCATGACCTTACATTTTTTAACATTAAATCCCAGCTGCCAAATTCTAGACCATTCTTCAAGCTTAGCTAGATCCCTCCTCATGTTATATACACCTTCCTGGGTGTCTACTCTATTGCAGATTTTGGTATCATCTGCAAAGAGGAAAACCTTACACGACAGCCCTTCCACTATTTTTTTATTTTATTTATTTATTTAGACAGATTTGTATACCACCTTATGATACAATCAAAGTGGTCACATCAGAATTGGAGGGTTACATTTAACATGAGGGTACTTAATGACATTAAACATTATCACTAACAAAGATGTTAAAAAGAATCGGACCAAAGACAGATCCCTGAGGCACACAACTGGTAACTTCCTTCTCCTCAAAGTGAGCTCCATTTACCTGTGCTCTTTGTTGCCTCCCACACAACCAATTTCTAACCCAAGCAGTAACTTTAGGGTCCATCCTTAGGGTGCTCAGTTTGTTTATAAGTCATCTGTGAGGAATGGTGTCAAAGGCTTTACTGAAATCTACAAGTAAATACATCACATCTAGGTCTCTCCCTCGGTCCTACTCCCTGGTCACCCAGTCAAAGAAATCAATCAGATTTGTCTGACAAGACCTGCCTCTGGTGAATCCATGCTGCCTCAGATCCTGCAATCCGCTGGACTCCAGAAACCTCACTATTTTCTCTTTCAGCAGCGTTTCCAATAATTTACTCTCCACTGAAGTTAAACAAACCGGTCTGTAGTTTTCAACTACATCCTTACTTCCGCTTTTGTGTGAAGGCACCACATGAGTCTCTCTCCAGTCCTTTGGCACTACTCCTGACTCCAACAAGGTTAATTGAATGCTTTATTGGTTAATTATAGCGGCTCCACGGCTGTCCCATAGGCACCAGGGGTTAGTGGAGCTGTGCGCTGCACATGCGCAAGATGTGTATGTGTCTGCACATGTGCGGTGCACGGCTCTGCAGCCGTCCCATAGGCACCAGGGTTTATCGGAGCCGTGTCCCCCACATGCGCAGACACGTACACATCTTGCGCATGTGCGGCACACGGCTCCACGTACGCACCCTACGCATCACCTGTGCACATGCACAACACACGCACACATGCACAGATGTCCAAAGGTCCATAAATCAACGTGCACACATGGTACACGCTGAGGGGTTAGTGCTGGCGAGCGAGGTTGGAGATGTGCGTTATTGGTGTTGAAGCGAAAGGGGGGTCAGAGGCAGGTTAGGTGTGGAGTGTGGCAGGGTTGGTGAGCGGTGAGGGAGGGAGGTAGCTGGGTTGGTGTGTGGTGGGGGAGGTGAGTGGCAAGGGTGGTCAGCGGTGGTGGTGGTGGTGAGTAGCTGGGTTGGTGCATGGCGGAGGTAACAGCAGGCAGGGCTGGTGAGTGGCTAAGGTGTTGAGGGCTGGTGAAGGTTACGGGGGAGGGGCAAGGCCACACAAGGTAAGACAGGTCAGGCATGCAGAGGGAGGACATGGAGAGCAGAGACATGCTGCAGCAGGATACGATAGGTGAGGTGTCCGGAGAAAAGGCAGGGCCACAGTCCCCAGAGACGGGAGGGTTGGAACACCCTGCATCTGAGATTGCTGGCCCATCGGGTATGGCTGGCACCACCCAGGAGTGGCCTGAGGAGCATACCACAGGCAAGCATAGGCAGATGCCTGTGCCAGATGGGGAGAGGAAGAGGGTGATATGGTTTAGCCAGCAGGAAAACCACAACCTGCTTGCAAGTGTCCTTGAACACTATGAGGAGCTGTATGGGTGCATAAGCTCACGTACAGCAGTTAGTGTATGGACCCAGGTGTGGGTGGAGGTGCAGGGGGCCGTGGCACAGGTTGGGGGGCCACCAAGGGACCTTGATATCCTCCGCAAGAGGTTTAATGATATCAAGAGGGGGTCCATGCACACATGACTGCAGAACGCCGATATGCTAGTGGCACTGGCGGGGGCGGTCCCTTCATCCTTAGCCTCACGCCCCTGGAGCAGAAGCTGGCTGAGTGCCTAGGTCCCATCTATATCCATGGCCTCTCACCGGTGCTGGACACGGCTGATCCCCAAGCAGGTATGTTCGGGACATGCAGCATACATACAGCTATCTACCACACACATGCTAGGCATGCCACGGGGGTAGCGGGCCCATGTCCTGGGAGCAGGTGTGTCTGACCTAGGGAAACATATATCTGAGTCCACATTCCCCGTTAGTGTTTGCACATGGACATTATAGGGGATAGAGTCAAACCTCCTTCCCAAAACCTTCCACATATCTGTCTGACAGAATGAGCTCCCTCCCATCACCCCTTTTTGTCCTGGGCAGATGTAGGTGTGGATATAGGTCAGGATGTCCTGGACATATCTGAGATGTGGTGAGGACATCCAAGGTTGGGGTGTAACCCACACATGCGTACTCCACGCTCCAGGTCAGACTTGGATATCCGCACCCCAGATGTGGATTAGAAAATGGGACATCCCCATCAAATGAGTTAGTTCTGTGCATACAATACATGGTGGAGGGGGTACAGGGGGTGAAGAAGGAGCAAGCAGGAGAGTTCTTGTCCCCATGGATGACCAGGTAAGAGAGACAGAGGAATGCAAGGGCTACATACACAAATATGTGTCAACGTTACAATGTGCTCTATGTCTCTGTCTGTGACACCCCATATCTACTGTATACCTTGTTCCCTCCCTCTCAGGTAACATCCAGGCCATCGAGGCGGCTGAGGAGGACAGTGGCGGTGAGCCAGAGCCTGTGGAGGTTGATGAGGCACCACATGCAGAGGTTGCCATCAGTGACGCCCCAGACACCCCATGGGCCGAGGTGCTGTCTGAGTAAGTGGCCACCCAGAAGATGAAGGTTCACCCCAGCAGAGTGGGGAGACAGGCACCACAGTGGCTGGGGAGGGGCCCGAGGTTGCAGGGGTGAGCCCCACATTGCCACTGCCAGGGCCATCCACTGCAACAACAGGCACAGTGCTTGTTGTCCTCTGGGAGCTGCAGCACATACGGCATCCACACACAGGGATGCTGCAGGTAGGCAACTGGCAGGATGGTTGCATGTGCTGTTGTGGCACACCAACACCCAGACACAGCGGTGGGGTCACACACGCACACAAAGACAGTAGGCCTCCACACATACATATGCCCCCCTGGCCATGCCTGGGGTGGTTGGTGTGGCTCAGTGGGGAACAGGTAGGTCATACACATTGGGTTCTGGGCAGCAGATGTCTCACAGGTCACCTTGTTCCCCTCTCACAGGCACATGCCAGATGCTGATTGGTATGTGGATGGAGATGCGTGGCCAGTAGCAGCTCCAGCATGCCCACATCCAGGTGGTGTGGGCCCTCATGCTGGCAGTGTGTGGGCTCCGCAGGGACACCAGGGAGCACACCCAGGAGACACGGCAGCTGCAGGGGACTGCTGTGGATGACACAGCTGGCATAGGCCGGGTGACAGATGCCCTCGATGCCATGGCGGGACACATCATGCGGCCTGCAGCGGCTCCAGAGGCAGCAGCAGCAGCAGTAAGGGGTATGGGGGGATGTGGGAGGGGGCGGGGACATGGGCGGTCATGCAGGCCGTAGGTGTGTGAATGCAATTTGGAATGTAAACCACATTAAATGACACATTACCTTTCTTCACTGATGTGCACGTGTCCTTCCTTTGTGTTGGGGGTTCCCTGAGTGGGATGTCCCAATTGGGGTTAGCATGGTCACCTGTGCTCTACCATGTCACAGGCTGGTGGGGTGTCTGCACCAGCATCAGTCATTACAGAGCGGTGTACACATGCCCTGTGTCTCATGCACCGTGCCATGTGTTCACGGCCATACATATGCCTGGTGTTACACCCTCACTCTTCCTGCCACCTGCTCTACATGTCTGATTGTTCAGCCCACATTGTGGGGTATGTCCCCCCTCTGTCCCCACATATCATCTACATCAGGCTATCTAAATGGGTGACCCGTCTGTCGGACACACAGCAGGGACATGGTGGCATACTAAACACACATGCTTGGTGGGCAGACACGACGTACAGATATAACTAGCTACTGTCAGTTGTTTACCCCCCTCCAGCGCTTGTAGTGCGCCGCTGCTCCTTCACCCCACCAAACCCCATCTTAGTGTGTCCCACCGATTAATGTACTGACTGACATGTGGGTCCCCGCATACATCACATATATGCTGCATCATGGGTACCACACCCGCACCTCCTCACCATCCTATCATGTGCTGCACCCCTGCTACAGACTGACTATCTGTGACAACGTGCCTGTGTCCATGTCTGGTGGACGGTGTAGCGCATGTTTACATCACGGTGTCAGCAGGGGATACATCCATCAACGCACATGGCGCTCAACACAGCCTGTTGTGGGGCAGGGACAATGTATGTATCACAAATACACACTGAGACATGCACACAGGTGGCACACTCACCGCTACAGAATGTATGTACAGAGGACACATGACCTTTGTAGAATTTGGCTGCCTACACAGTGTTTTAATAAGGGTATATGTTGGTAGGTGCCATACAAACGTTAACATTTGGAACACAGAAACACTCTCCCACAGGTGGATCAACTGTTTAAACTGTTTCACATTAGGCGTTATCCCAGCATGGACATCCGTCTCCAACACTGGTGGGGACTCAGTTTGCTCTTGGGGTTGCCACTGGGAGATGGCCACAGCTATAACTGTGGGTCACACACCTGGGGGCCTGCCATGAGGGTATGGCTGGGGGTGTGCCGTGAACATGCCATGGTAATGCTGGCAGTGCATCACCTCAGCCATACCCTGTGCAGCAGCTGTCAGCTGCCTGATGGCATGGCCATGTTCACCCAGGGTCCGCATAACGGTGCCCATCGCCACACACAGGAGACCCACACATTTGCCACCACATCCACACCATGTGGCTGTGGTCTGGGTGGTGGCATCTCCGTGGGCCCTGTGTGTGGAAATGTGTGGGGGGCCCACATCCAGCCTGACACTGTGGCCATGCACATGGGGCAGGTGGCAGGGGCCCCCAGTGCCCTGTGGTGGCATGTGACCATCCTCAGGCACAGGATCCCCCTCCCCACCCTCTGTGCCCCACCCGCCCTCCCCGTCCTGGCCGCTCCCTTCACTATCCCCACCACCCTCTTCGCCCTCCCACTCTACATCCCCAGCACCCTCCACCATCCCCTCCTCCCACCCCTCCCCACCCTCCATGTCTTCCTCCCCCACATCCATGGCATCTTCTGCCATTGAAGGTATGTCCTCCACCTCAGGACTTTCAGTGGTTGCGGGGAGGCTGCCACCAGGTTGTGTGCCTGCAGAGGTCCCCTCCCCAGCATCTGCAGCCTCTATGGAGAAGGCAGAAATGAACAGGGCGTCATGCATTTGTTACGGCACAGACACATTGTGTGTGGCATCACAGGCTGCCATGCCACTGGGACATGGTGTGGCACAATGCATAGGCTTTGACACTTACCATCACCCATGGCCATTGCCTCCCGCTGCATGCGGTGGAGGTACCCTGGGCAGTGTAGCCGCATCTCTCTGCCCTTCTTCCGTAGGTCCTCTACCTGTGGGGATAAGCAATGTTTGCAAAATATTGTTCCCTGTATCCCTGCCCATGGCAAACCACATGACACACATGTCTGCGTGCAATGGTGGCCGCTCCTGCTATGGGCAGCGGGTCCCATACCTGCTGTTGGCAGCGCCACCTGCATGTTTGGGTGTGAGGCTGGGCATTTGTGTTGCGACATCTATGTGCCCTGTGTACCGCCTCACAGCCACCCCATACCATGACCCTGCCATCTCCTGGCATGACATGTGGGCAACATAGTATGTGGGGCATTGCAATTGTGGTCTACAGGGGGTGTGACTCCATATACTCAGCAGTCCAGCACACACCTCGGTGTTGGGCAGGCCATCCCACATCAACAGGACCCATCACCATGACGCATGGATGCTGATGCAGCCTCTGTGGTACATGCTCAGACACCTGGGGGGGTGGGGGGCTGGGTACCTGCACCAGCATCAGCTACCATTACACCGGGCTGCTTGTTAGACCACTGGAATCTGGTGTGCTGCCTCCTGGGGATGTGGTGGAACTGGAAACCTGCAACACAAACAACCACCATAACACCAGAATGTAGAATAGACCTATGTCAGCTGGTCTGATGCCTCCTGGGGTTAGGGAAGAGCTGGGAACCTGCAACACAAACAACCACCATAACACCAGGATGTAGAATAGACCTGTGTCAGCTGGTCTGATGCCTCCTGGGGTTAGGGCAGAGCTGGGAACCTGCAACAACAGCACCCACCATAACACCATGATGTAGAATAGACCTGTGTCAGCTGGTCTGATGCCTCCTGGGGTTAGGTCAGAGCTGGAATCCTGCAACAACAGCACCCACCATAACACCAGGATGTAGAATAGACCTATGTCATCTGGTCTGATGCCTCCTGGGGTTAGGGCAGAGCTGGGAACCTGCAACAACAACAACATCCATAAAACCAGGATGTTTGATACGCCCCTATGCACAGGTCTGCGAGCGTTCAGGTCCAACGGTGATATTCCACACATCACCAGCACCAACTAACACACCACCAGGATGACTGATGGACCTCTGTCATCAGATCTGATGCCTCCTGGGGATGGGGCAGGCCTGTGGTACTCCGACTGCAGCAGCTACCAGTTCACCATAATGACTACTTGGCCTCTGTGATCAGGTCAGATCTCTCCTGGAGATTGGCCAGAGCTGGTAATGTGTCATAGCATCAGCCACCATATCACAGGGATGCCTAATATAGCTCTGTCTTGGGGGCTGCAACTCCTGGGGGTTGGGCAGAGGTGTGCACTGCAACAGGAGCAGCTTACATCACAGCGTGCTACCCTCTGCACCTCTGCTTTCATGTCTATGCCTCCTGGGGATTGGCATATGTGCACAGCAACATACACAGATAGCTTGATTGCAGATTTGCCCACATACACATGTCTCACACATGTGGTGCATATCGTATGTATTTTGATTGCTGGATATTGTGTTGCACAACTTCCATTTAGTGACCTGTCCCCATACACTTGCCTCACGTGGGTAGTCTGCTGCATGGTTAAAGTGCCTTGTGATGCGCACCCATGCCCTCCTTACGCGTTCCAGATCCTGGCATTTTGAGGCGCTTGGGAAGAGGCGTGGCTGCCTGGTGCATATTAGGGCTGCCAGCTGTCATAGGTCGTGGCAGCTAAAGGCTGGCTTGCAGGATCGTGTCGCCATTTTGAGGGATGCCCATGTGTTGGTGACGCATGCACGCACCCTTCGCATGCGCAGTATCGTGCATATGCCATACTGCGCACTACTATGCCGCACACACGACGTGCGCATGTCACGGACGCCACATGGAAAAGTATCTCTGGGGCTGCATTACTACATGTTGGATACTGAGATTGGCGGCTATGGTGGCTGGCTTTGGTTTACAGCATCGCATTACTTATGCCGTTTGGCCTGGGCCACATCTGCTGCACCTCAGCTGTGGGCACCTTCTGCTGCACTTTTGGAGATGCAATGCCATGCCAGGCCTCTCCTTTGGGGCACGGGACAAAGGTTATAGTGTATTTGGCTTGTGTCACTGTTTGTGGGGATGTGTGTGATTGTTACTAACACTCATCTTACTGTTGGTGCAGTGGGTATTTGAACCCATGAGCAGTGACTCTAAGGGCATCATATTAACCAGTTTGCTATGCCTCTTCTCATAGCACAGGCTGACTACACAGCAACTGCAGGTTGTGATACGGAAGCTTATCATAGCTCAGGAAGGAGCTATAAAAAAGGTGAAGTGACTCTGAACAAGCAACCTGTCAGTTCTGGTAGAAATAAGAAAACAGAATTTTCCCATAAAAGACTACCAGTCCCAGAATGCACCAGGTTTCCAGCAGCCATTAGAGGAGCTGAAGTGGGGAAACCTGTGTTCAATCAGGAGGGCTATGAGGTAATCCCTAAGCACTCATCTCAAAGGGCAGGGCCTGATTCAGCACAGCTGCGCTGTGTTAGGGAGGAGCACTCATCTAAGCAGAATAAAGGTAGAGTTTATTCTATAGAGAATCAGCTTGAGCTTGATCATCTTCATCATCAGGAGGATCATCAGAAGCAGAAGCCAAACCGGACGGACAGAGAGGGAAAGAAACCCTTTGGAAGAAAGAGGAGAAAAGCCCTTGAGAGGTCTAGAAGAGTCCAGAGCAGTACGTATACTGGGAGGCATTCCAAGGGCCAGCATACACCATTGGACTGGGGAAAGCCAGAGGAATGGTGCTGCAGAGCTAGGAATCTCCAGACGGTACCTGTGAGAGAGACGGCTGCACGTGGAAGGGACCCTAAGACCCGTGCCAGAAGGTATGTGAAGAGAGATCCAGTGTCCAGGGATCTGAATTGGAAGGCTGGACATAAGAACTGGACTACATACTGGCCAGGCTATATAGAGAGGAACTCTAACAGCAATGGAAGCTCAGGTATGAACACTGATCTATGCCCTAGCTATGACCTTGAAAGACAGCAGGGAAACAAGTATTCTCCTGAAAGTGCTCCATTGGGAGATTCATCTGTGCCAATCCATGATATTGAACCCATGCTTGTTGAAGAAGAGGGGGTGATAGCAGATGAAGAATCTGTTTACATGGACTGCTCTCTGTCTAAACTCCTTTGGTGATTTTCTGTTATAAAGTACAGCAACCATCACAAAGAAATACAAACTTGTTCTTTAATCTACTCAGAAAAGTTCATGAGTAGGAATTTTAGCCACGCAGTAGAAAGCAAGCCAGCTAAGGGGTTTCAGCTGGATAACTGCTAGCAATTGAGCCTTACCTAATTGCTTGGGAGCTCTGAGAGAATCACTTCTGAATCTATGTGGGAAGATATAAGAAGTTAACCTGAGAAGAACAGTTTTTCCTTTCTTTGTGGCTTTTGTTTGTTGTTTGATATATTGCTAAGAGAATATTAGCTAAAGCCTACAGAAAAGACCAGTTTGTTGCCAACCAGGTCTTATTTCTTTTGCTTTGATTGCCTGACAAGTTCAAATGTTGTTTCCTGATTTTGTTTTTCCAAGTTTAACTCTGAAAGCAAGTAACCTGATTTATGTGCTACCAAGCATATCTGTGTTGGGAGAAATAACCCCATAAATAAATATCTTATTGGCTTTACCCAAAAGCACAATTAATTATTGTGAGCAGCTGTGTTTGGTGTGAATTAACTGCATTGCCCACAATCCCTTGCAAATCATATAGATATATGCACTTGCCAAGACTGTGAAGATTCTCACCCAGGCAGCCGTCTGACAAATGGCGTAGTTGGCAGGATTGCTTTTTGCACAAAGGGATTTACTTGCTAAAAGATTACAACTCAAGTCTGAAGGAAAAGACAGTTCAAGCTTAAAAGCTGAAAGAGAAGATTTTCCCTCAACTGCACTTTGGAGGAGGGGTAGCTGTTCCAGGAAGAAAAGACCCTGTGCAGAGCTGGATTCATCACTGGCATAAGGTAACAAGTACCTGGGCATGTCTAGTGGTGGATGGGAATAAGGCACAGGGGTAATTAAAAAAAAAAAGAAGTAGAAAAAACACCTGTTTGGAAGGTGGTGCACTGTGGGGTTTTTTTTGTCTTCTTGCAGGGATCAAGATGGATCCAAGGGAACTACCTCAGTGGATGGCAGCCCAGTTTAGCAGGCAACAGGAGCTAGCACAGCAGGCTCAGGACACTGCTATGAAAGCCTTAATGGACCAGCAGAAGCCAGTGCTTGATCTGGTGCAAGCCCTAGTTAAACTGCAGAACCAAATTGGACCAGATGCAAGACCAGCAGTAAATACTGGTACACCACATATGGACAGTGTGGGACTCAATCAAGGAATTGGGGCATTTAGTTTTGGGAAGCTAACTCAAGATGATAATGTGGATGATTTTCTAGAGTCTTTTGAAAGAGTGGCACAAGCTTTAGCATGGCCAGAGACCCAGTGGGCAGTAAGGCTGGCAGCCTCATTAACTGGAGAGGCGCTTGCAGCTTATAGAGCAATGCCAGCAGCCCAGGCTTTGAATTATAAGGATGTAAAGGCTGCTATTAGAGATCGCCTAGGGTTGTCTATTTCAGAGTATAGGCGAATGTTTAGAGCTACTACATTGAGAGTGGGTGAGACACCCAGGGCTCTGAGTCAGAGAATCAGAGGTTTAGCTGTAAAATGGTTGGAGCCTGAGCAAAAGACGGCGCTGACAGATTCCTTGTACGGAGACGGGAAGCATGTTCCCCCAAACGGACCTTTATCCTCCTCATAGTGCGTCCAACATAATATAGAGAGCAAGGACATTGAATCAAATAGACCATAAAAGATGAATCACAGTCAGTGCGCCATTTATATCTGTATATTGTTGAAGTATGAACATCCATCCAGAGGGGGCCCTGAAGAGCCTGTTGAAAATAACGGCATGAACCACAAATATAATGACCAGGGTCCTGATATGCCGCAGGAGATCGATCCAAAGAAGCTGTAGTTTTAACCACCATATCGCCTAAACTAATCTGCTAGATCTGGTGTTAAATAATAATTGCTTTCTGTATCAACAGCGTTTTTTTCTACAAACATTTGGTATTGTGATGGGTGCTACAGTAGCCCCTTCTATCGCTACCATTTACATGTCTCAGTTTGAAGATCTATATGTTTACAAATCACCTTTGTTTCATTATGTAGCATTCTGGCGCTGATTTCTTGATGATATATTCTTTCTATGGACGGGTACAGAAACTGACCTGAATGTTTTTGTAAGATCACTGAATACTCATAAGTCTAATATTCAGTTTACGGCACAAATAGAGCGGTCTCAAATGTAATTTCTTGATATAACCATTCAATTAACTACAGAGGATTTGACAACAACTTTATATAGAAAACCAGTACAATGCAATACATTATTAGAATACTCGAGTTACCATCCTTTTCCGCTTAAACGGGGTCTCCAGTATGGCCGATTTTTACGGCTTCATCGTAATTGTTCCACATTAGCTAAATTTCAGTGGCATGCATTGGATCTCTATAATTGTTTATTGTGTCATGGATATCCTCATTCCCTGTTGAGGGTGGCATACAAGAGGGCACATTTTTCTCATAGGGAATGGCTTCTGTTGCCTCAAACAGCTCCAAATGAGCAGAGCTCCCGGGATAGCATTGTGGGGGTATTCCCATATATAAATGGCATGTCTAAGGTGGTAAAAATATTACATCATTACTGGCCAATTTTGAGTTTGCATACTTGCTTTTCTCTCAGGGTTGCTTATAAAAGAGGCCCTAATTTATATGATATGGTGGTTAAAACTACAGCTTCTTTTGATCGATCTCCTGCGGCACATCAGGACCTTGGTCATTATATATGTGGTCCATGCGGTTATTGTCAACAGGCTCTTCAGGGCCCCCTCTGGATGTATGTTCATACTTTAACAATATACAGATCTAAATGGCGCACTGACTGCGATTCATCTTTTGTGGTCTATTTGATTCAATGTCCTTGCTCTCTATATTATGTTGGATGCACTACAAGGAGGATAAAGGTCTGTTTGGGGGAACATGCTTCCCGTCTCCTTACAAAGAATCTGTCAGCGCCTTTGGTGGAACATTGTTTGCTTAAAGCGCATGCTTTTGATCATCTCACATGATGGGTTTTGGACAGTATTCCGTTGGATCCAAGAGGAGGGGATCGCATTTCCAAATTACAAAAATTGGAGCAACGATGGATTTATAATCTGAGGACAGTTTCCCCAGCGGGTCTCAATATTTCTTTGGAATGGTACAGCATGCTATAGTTGGATCAATTTAACTTTGTCATTTTTTACTCTTTGTTCGTTCAACCAATAGGAGCAGGGGTTTCCCTGATTCATAGGGCTTCGCCTTACTCCATTGGCTGTTACTCCGTTCCTTTCAGATTTGACGGATCAATCATAATGAGTTTTCATTAATAGTCACATGTTCATCAAGTGTCTACGTCACACGCCGATTCTTTAAAAATCCTGGACTTCTGATTTTTTGATAGCTGAAGCTTAAACAACTGCGAGATTTATTCAACCTGAAGCAGGGTCAGAAATTTGTCTGATCCGAAACAGGGCCACATCGTTCATCTCAATCTTTGCAGTTTTGCCAAGCTCTGGAAAAAATGATAAGTTAAGTGTTTCACAATGCTATATGGTTTTTTCAAATGATTAAAAGGAGCAGTCATGGCAAGGGGAAGGTTTATGTTCCTCCCTCTTTTGTATAACTGTTCCGACAAAACAAAACAAACAAAAATAAGTGGTTATCGGAGTTCTTTTTTTGCACGCCAGTAAATTTGGAAGACAATATCATGGCCAACTGACTGGAAAAGATCTGTGTTTATACTGATACTAAAGAAAGGTGATCCTGCCTGTGGAAATTATCGTACAGTCACTCTAATCCCATATACCAGCAAGATTCTACTGAAGATTATTCAACAGAGACTACAACCATACCTGGGATGAGAATTACCTGATGTGCAAGCAGGGTTCAGGAAAGTGTGAGGAACAAGAGACACCATCACGGATATGAGATGGATCCTTGAAAAGATTAAAGAAGACCAAAAGGATATCTATTTGTGCTTTATTGACTACAGCAAGGCTTTTGACTGTGTAAAACATGAGAAACTCTGGCCCATATTAGGAAATATGGGTATACCAGAACACCTGTTCGTTCTTTTGCACAACCTTTACATTGATCAAGAAGCAACAGTTCGAACAGAACAAGGAGAAACAGAATGGTTTAAAATCAGCAAAGGTATATGACAAGACTGCATACTTTCACCCTACCTGTTTAATTTATATGCAGAACAAATCATCAGAGAAGCAGGATAGTATGAAGAAAACAGAGGTGTGAAGATTGGTGGAAGACTCATCAGCAACCTTCGCTATGCTGATGACACCACAATACTGGCTGAAAGTGAAGACGATCTGAAACATTTGTTTCTCAAGATCAAGGAACATAGTCTAAAAATGGGCCTGCTCCTTAATGTAAAGAAGACAAAGATCATTGACAACAGTCAAAATCAATAAGTTCATCATTGATGGAGAAGAAATTGAAATAGTGGACAACTTTAACCCTCTTGGATCAACTATCAATAAAGAAGCAACAAGCAGTTAAGAAATCAGATGACACATCACTCTTGGCAGAATGGCTATGAAGGACCTAGACAAGATTTTCAAGAGCAGAGATGTCTCTCTCCATACAAAGATTTGACTTGTTCAACCCATGGCATTTTCAATAACGTCATGTGGATGCAAAAGTTGGACAGTGAAAAAGATAGACAGGAAGAAAATTGATGCCTTTGAATTATGGTGCTGGCAACAAATACTGTGTCTACCATGGACTGCCTGAAGAATAAACCAGTCAGTACTAGAGGAGATCAAACCTAAGCTTTTTTTAGAATCTCAGATGACAAGACTTTGACTTTCATACTTTGGACACATCATGCGAAGAGAGAGATCATTAGATAAAGACATCATGCTTGGCAAGATAGAAGGTCAACACAAAAGAGGAAGGCCAGCAATGAGATAGATTGATACAATAACAGCAGCTATAGGTGCCAGTCTGTCAACAATGAGCTGCCAGACTGAAGACCGAACACAATTTAGGACAGCTATCCAGAGGGTTGCCATGATTTGACATCGACTCCACAGCACTTAACAACAACAACATACATACCCCATTGCTTCTACCACCTCTCCACAGTCCTACTTCTGACTTACTGTTCACTGACATATCCTACCCACAGTCACTCCCACATGTCTAATTTTTGTCCTTGAGTCTTCGAGAAATATATCCTTCTGTCATACTTTTAGATGCACTTTTTGCTTTGCTTTAATTGAATGGAGAGAATGAGTAGCCCACTGGATAGTGCAGTGGGCTGAAACCAGGGTTCAATTATCAAGGATATTCCTTGTGCCCTTGTGCAGATTACTTAACCCTTTATTGCCTCAGATGCAAACTTAGATCATAAGCCTTCCAGACACAGGAAAAGAACTGCTGTACCTGAATGCAACTCACCTGAAACTATTACTGGAAAGGTGTGGGCTAAATGCAAAAAGAAATAAGCCCTTTTGAGAACATATGTTGTCTTTGTTCCTTGGGGCCACTGATTGAATCTTCTGACAGAGAAGGAGCCAGTCAGCAAGCTGGATAAATCACATTTCACTGCTAGGTGTGGCTCTTCTGCAACTTTATAAACTCTGTCAGTCCTAAAGCTCATTTTGCTTGTTTATAGCTTCCAGCAAAGGTGCTTTCTAAGTTGTCTCAGGCAAGTGGTGAGTTGTTTTCAGATTTAATTTTCCTCTTTATAGCAGGCATGTTCAAATTATTTCCAACACAGACTTTCTATAGACATCTGAGGTGTTATGTGGGATCCTTGGAAGATATGGATATGATTGTTTCATGAATGTGTCTGTGCAGACCATTAGAAGGTAGCAAGAACTTGGGCAGCTCTCAAGTGGGATCTCTGTGTAGTTACCTGCGAGTGCTTGTGATTTATCTCTGGATCCCTTCTGGAGATTAGTAATTTATAAATGCAATCTTGCAATAAGTATCAATTCTGATAATGGAAGACCAGTTTGGGAGCTCATCCTGCTCCAGATGATACTCTTTAGATTTAACAAAACTGGAATCTATCTCTCAGCCTTCTTTGGACTAGGATCAGAGTGTCAATGTCTAAGAAAGGATTTGAGGACCATCCCTTCATGATCTTTGACTTAATTGAGAACCTGTATAATATAGTGGATTAACACCTCGGCACCCATCCAGGACTGGTGCAAGGATATGACACGCCCTAGGCAAACTTCATTCCTAGTGAAAGTGTATGTCTTCTTCTTAGCTTTAGGTCTCAAAGATGATAATAGTAATTAAAATAAAAATAAATCAATGATCAGAATTTTGAATACAACGTACTGTATGAGATGCCTTTTGCTCCCTTTGTAATAATCTATGTCATAGCACATGGTATTGCTAGAAACGGGTTATTTTTGTATTCTTTATATGCATTATACTTATTAATTTACAGAGGGAAATCACTTCATAAATACACTTTTACTGTCTCTAATCCTTCTCCTTCCTTCTCTGTTATGTTGAGATGCCAGTCAACTCACTAACAAAGAACTTTGCATCATAAGTTCCATAGAGGAATTCTTCAAATTCCTCAAAAATTAAGTAATTGGTCTTCATGGATAATAGAAGAGACTGTAGTACTCTCTGGGATCCAACCCTCCCACTCTCTGTTCTCCTTCCAGACTTTCTCCCCTTCTTCCTCCCCTTGCACCTCCTGCCCTATATTTTCCCATCCTCTTTCCTTTGTTTTTTTGTTTGTTTGTTTTTGTTACCGGCCCTTTACGTTTTTGTGGTTTCACCCCCCCCCCCTCCTATTTTTTTTTTTTTTTATTGTAATTGCCACTCTGATCAACTTTCTTCTTCTGCCTTTTGGGTCACGATCCTGGCTTTCTCCTCCTGTTCTGCCCGTGGGGATCCAATCTCCTGTGATCAGACACACCCATTTCTCCTCTGTCTGTTGGGATCAATCACCCTCAGGCAGACAGAAAGGTTGTTGCCCTGTGGTCATGATTTCTTTTTAAAGGGGAACAAATAAATCCTAGGGGCCAAGTGCAAATTTCTGGTTGCCATGGCGACCTGGCACTTGGGATTTGTTGATCCCTGATTTAGTATAGAATTCAGAAGCAGTGGCAGTCTACGTGGCTATATGATACCTTCAGATATGACGATCCCTCCCTAAATGATTACACAATCAGGATACTTAAAAGGAGCTAAAGAAGCATGCAAGAAACTAAAACATTTGAAAGTAGATTGAAAAGAAATATTAAGTGAATAGACCTGTTCATCCTGTACTATCAAAGCATGAAAAGCAATATTTGGAGAAGAGTAATATTTGTTTAAAAAGCCTCTCCACTGACCAAGATGGTTTGTAGACAGCTGCTACACCCAAAGAAAATATGTATGTTAATTGTTAAGACATGAAAAAGTTCAGATTTCAAGGGTGGATTTGTGCCCATCCCTTAAAATGAGTCAGTGGAAATGCTTCTTATTTGAAACCTGTTTTTTCACCCCTGGTACAGTACTTGCATTGTCTAAAACTAGTTGTTGACTAAAGTAAATTTGCAGTACCTTTAGAAAAATGTAGGTGTTATGCTTTTTAGAGGTAGATGAGCTTCATAAAAGATTTTAGTTTACCTTTTAAATATTCTGCAAACTCTAACTTGTAAGCAAAATAAATAGTGTACCTGTGAAAAACATTAACACTGCTCATACATCAACCTTTTTTTTTTTTTTTAAACTTTTATTTTCATTTTGCAACAAACAAAAGAAACAACACACCAAAAGAGACAAAACAAGTATACAATAAGGAAAAGTAAACCCATTACCCCCCACCCCGATGCTTCTTCTCTACCCGATTATATCAGCATGTGAGCGCTTCCAATTAACAGTGATTATACATCAAACGATCAAAAGAGTATCTACAATACAGCATGATCATGGGACAGAGATATATACAAAGTTAGACAGTCAGATGAGAGCATTTAGCAGAATGTACATAGTCATTGAGCATCTTCCATTGAGACCAATGAGAAGGAGTCTGAACGGAAGAAGCGAACAGACGAGGTATTTGGTCATATTTACTGTAAAGACAGGCATGATTCCACCATTCATTGGGGCTCAAATGGGAGCTAATTTTCCAGTATTACTTAATTAGGGAAATAGCAATGCCAAGCATAAAGTTCGAAAGGAAATAAGCCATTTTTGGGAGAGAGGGGATCCCCGCAACTGGGCGAAGTCCCACTATCCTCCAAGAAAGGGGCTCCTGAGAGTGCGAGATAGACTAAATACGACCCCAGACCCGACGCCAGTAATACTGTAGTGCGGGATATTCATGCTTAACATGAGGCAATGAACCAATGGCCGCAGGACGTGTCCAGCAACCATTGCCCTGAGTAGTGTTCCATTTGTCTAATCTGTGAGAAGTGTAAAAACACCGGTGGGCTAGAAAGAAGAGGGTCTGAATGAGTGAGGCGGATCAGGAACCCGTGTCCCTCTACTCCAGATAAGGCTCTATTGCTCCGAGGTCAAAGTCACATGCAATTCTCTCTCCCATACTTTCTGCGCTATAGGGGTATCTCTAGTTATAGCATTACAGAAGGTTTAGTAAAATTGGATGCTACACCCGGTGAACTACCGAGAGATCGGAAAGTCTCCAATCAACCTTATGTAGAGAATGCCGATGGCGGGAGTACTCTAGTGCACCGAGGGCGATGCTGAAGTTGCACTGACCAGAGTCGGGAGTCTAAAGATTGCATAAGAGTATTAAAGGCACCTAAAGTGTCTAAAAGCATTGGTGGATAGTGGGAGTCTGATGGGAGAGTCATACCAGGGAGAAAGGTAAGAGGAATCGGTTAGCAAAGGCCCGCTTCTATATCTAGTCACACAGGTCTACTCGGTACTGGATCTTCCAACCAACGAGCACCTTGTTTGAGAAGAAAAGATTGAGGGAACACTTGATTAAAATCGCCACCAAGTATTAATGGGGCATTGGCAGAGGCCAAGGCCAACTGCGCAATACTTGCATAGTAAGCAGGGTTGTCCACATTCGGGGCATAATGCAAATACACGTGAATTCACTATCTCCAACCTCAAGGTGTACACGGGCCCATCTACCCTCCTTGTCAGCGCTAATATCAGGTACAGTAGCGTGCTAAGACTTCTTAACCAGAGTGGCTATCCCGTACCATTTGAAAACGGTGGGAGAATAGGCAGCTACCATGTGAGGCTTAGCATTGAGTTTCAGTGTTTCAGCAGAGTTTAAATGCGTTTCCTGAAGAAACACTAAATCAACATGCTCATGGCTAAGATAGCTAAGGATTTTCTTTCCTTTGAGTGGACCATTAATGCCTTTGACGGTGAATGATAAGATTTTACATAAGGCCATTCAGAAAAGTTAAAAATTCTGAGCATGATAGCACACATAATTTCACTATGTCCCTCAAACTGACTGTATCTGGCTGTACACATGACATAGGAAAAATAAACTAATATAATACAATGAAGCGCCCCACATTAACAAAGAAAACCGCAGTACGGTAGAGGAGAAGCAAAACCCCAAAATTACTGGCGACCATGTGTCTGCGGGGAGAAACCCCCGAGAAGGCCGAAATTGAAAAAACACATAACCTGTAGGACTGTGCGTGCTCCGAATCCGACCGAGGCACACATCATGAGGGGATAGGAGACCAAAAAACAAAAGTCATATAGGGAAAGAAAGAAAGTCCAGGCTATTTCTGTGCTTGGCTATGACCGCCGCAGCGGGCCCTTCAAAATGGCGGATAGAGCCGGCAAATAAGAGTCCAAGATTTGGGATTAGCGCATCTGCTCTGCTTCTTTGGAGTCTAAAAATGTTGATAGTAGATCAGGATCTTCGAACGTCCTGGTTTGGTTGTGGAGAGTCACTCGGAGCTTCGCTGGATACAACAGGCCAAAGCGAGCCTGTAGCTGTTGAAGTCGAGGGCGAAAAGCAAGGAGTTTCTTCCGCCGGTCAACGGTAGGCTTTGCCAAATCAGGAAAGAAGGAGACCTTACGACCTTCAAATTCCAAATGATGATTCGCTCGGGCAGCATGTAAAATTTGTTCCACTTGTTGATATCGTAGCAAGCTAAAGACAATAGGCCGGGGGGTCGTGCGGTTGAGCGCCATGTGGGCAGGAACACGGTGTGCTCGATCGATTTCCAGTTCTCTGCGAAAAGTGATCTTCAGCAAGGAGGGAAGAGTTTTGAGCAAGAATTCTCTTATATCTCCTGCTTCCACCCCCTCCGGCATTCCGAGGAGCCTCACATTGTTGCGACGGGCTCGATTATTGCTATCTTCTAACTCCTTTTGAAGATTCTGTATCTGGCGCTCAGCCTCGTCCAGTTTGTCCAAGCGCACCTCGTGCGAGTCGAGGACCCCCGCCATGTTGTCCTGCCGTAATGAAAGACTTTCAAGTCGGTCCTGGAGCACTCCAAAGTCTTCTCGCATGGCTCGAAGCGCTTCTCCATTGGACTGCACCAATTCCTTCACGCCGCGTATTTCCTCCAAAATCTCCAGGTGCATCTCGGGGTTTTCACGAAATGGAACCATCTTCTGTGGGGAGGACACCTCTGTTTTGGAGCGTTTTCCGTGAGAAGAAGAAGGAGACCCGAAGTCCAAGCGCGCTGGTTTATGGGCCGCCATTCCCCCCGAGGTGCCCCGGTCAGCTCGGAGCGAAATAGTAAATTTGTATAGGTATTAAGTCAGGATTCTAAGTAGGCCTCTCGGGAGCTTCAACGCAAAGCGTCCTACCCGCTGGACATCAGGCTCCGCCCCACATCAACCTTTTTTAAAGAATAGTTTAATTTATAGAAAAATTATGTTCACGGATAAACAATAAAAACGCCACCCACAGCCCATAATATCAGTAACGTTGCACTACTCCCTGGTATTTTTCCAATTCTTATTTTCTTCACAGTCAACTTCTTTCTTGTAGTATAAAATTATCAAAGTACAATGTGCTGAGACTTCAGTATTGATCTTTGAGGAAGTGCTAACATAGTCTGGTCTGGTCTGTGAGCAAACCTAAAAAGATATTCTGAAAACTCTCAGATTGTGGATTTATTTACAAGCTAAACAACACCTCAGGAAGAGTCAAAGAGGGATGTTCACTAACCCGCAGTAAAGGAGCCAGTGTGTTATTAGTGAGTGCTATCGGCACACCTGCGCCCTTAGAACATCCAAAAAGCCCCTTTACCATGCACTAATGGAACCAGCAGAATAAAACACCCTGTGGGCAGAGATAAGGCCTGCTCAGGGCAGAGAGTGGAGGTCAATGGACGGGTAGTGGACGTGAACAAGGCATGCTTCCTTAATGCTGATTGCACAACCTGTTGAAAGGTGCCTTAACCCCGGGAACCTTAACGCTGATCAAAACCTTGCGGAAAAAGCACCTTAAGGGGTGAGAGCGACTGTTTAATGTGTGCAATGTGGCAAACAGACAGGGGAGCCCAAGTTAGTGATAGCAGGGCTCCATTAGCAGCAACAGTATGGTGCTCAAGTATGAGAGGGCACTATGTTGATGATGCAAATGGGGGCAAAGGAGGTGGCACATGGGTCATGCAATGGGGGCTGCTGGTGCACAGTGGGAGGGGGGGGGGACCAAGCAGCTGCCAAGGTGGCACATACAAACATAGGTTTAGATAATATGCCAGAATATGTCAGACCAAGTTCATCATGCCCAGTACCCTGTGATCAACAGTGGCCAATCTAGGTCACAAGTACTTAGCAATTACACCAAACGACACACAGGATCCACAAGAACTGTGATGGGGAAAGCAGATGCTAGCCAAGGTCCTCCTTAGCAATGGCTTATGGACCTCTACTCAGGAACCTGTACAAACCTTTTTAAAGCCAGCTACAATGACAACTTTTACTACATCCTCCAGTAATAGGAGTGGAGGAGTGGCCTAGTGGTTGGGGCAAGGTACTTCAGGCCAGAAGGTTGAGGGTTCAAATCCCACTAGAGGACAGCAACCTTGGGCCAGAAGGACTGGGGTTTCTAGTCCCACAGGTGCTCCTTGTGGTCTTGGGCAGGCCACTTAACCCTCCATAGACCATGTTCCCTGTAAAATAGTTATCTCCAAGTTATAATGCCCTGTTCAATGTAATTTCAGTTTGTTCAATGTAAACCACACTGATGCAGAATAGCACAGTATAGAAGAGAATAAAAATAATGGATTACAGGGTTTGATTATGCATTGTCTGAAAAAATATTCTCACCTAAACATCCTAAAGGGGTTACACTGTAGCCACATTGCATGTTCCCTAGTCTATCCACAGTCTGATGGCATAAAAAAGTAACCTACATTTACCTGTTCCACTCCTATCAATGATCTATAGACTACTATCATATCTCCTCTCAGTCATCTCTTCCCCAGGTTGATAAGTCCCAACCTTTTTCAGCCTCTCCACAAAGGGGTTATTTGCCATCTGCAGAACCATCTGTAATGTCCGTCATGATTTATTTTTATTTATTTATTTTACAGTTTTTATATACCGCGCTCTTTGGTATCAGCGCGGTTTACAGATAACAAATTTCGCATTAGAACAGTCCTTTGCTTACATTATAACAGGGTCTTTTGCTTACATTATAACAGTGGCAGCACACTGTCATGCTACTGCTGCGGAAGGGCAATGTACCACATGAGCTGGTCCAAGGGTCCTGGCACCCCAGGCAGAGATCCAGGCTGCACCCCCCGCCCCCTTGGCTGCCACTGAATCCAGCTGTGGGGGAAGAGGCCAATAGTGCCAGAAGCTCTTAGATCTCTTGTTTACATACATGATTTTATCAGTATAATCCAAGCCACTATAACCCCCCACTTTGATTTTGCGAACCTTATATTATTAGGTACATCAAAACAAAACATCAAAAGACTGCAACTCGCACAAAACTCAGCAGCTAGGATAATAACAAAAACACACTCTCATCAACATATAGCACCAATTCTAGCATCCCTTCACTGGCTCCCAATTCAAAACCGAATAACATATAAAACACTAATAACAGTATTTAAATCACTATTTGATTTGACACCATCTACTTTAAGTAACTTAATTACCAAAGAACATCCAAAACCTACTCAAAGAAAAAATCAACTAAACAAACTTAAAACCCCCATAGATTTCATAAAAACAAATAAATCAACAAACAACAGAGCGTTCTCACATGCAGCCCCAACAGCCTGGAATTCCCTCCCTGTTGAACTAAGAATATTAACAGAGATTAATGAATTCCGAAAAAAACTGAAAACACACCTCTTCACAATGCACTACAACACTATAGAACAGCCATCAAAAGAATTAGACAAAGGCTAAACAGTTTTATCTACATCTCACTATAACAGAAAAGAAAACCTGCCCTATCTGCATCTGTACTACTCATAATGATTATATCCCACATAACTTGTATATGTATTTAATAATATAATGTTAATGTACATAATATATATAGTGTTGCACTGTTCAGTGCTATCTGTTCAACATTTCTGTTTACTGTACATTGGTTATAGTTATATGACGTTATATGTAAAACAAATCCATGATTTGTTGCCTGTTGTTATTTGTGAACCGCAGCTGATCTTAGGAAGCTGCGGTATATAAGAGATTGTTAAATAAATAAAATAAAATAAAGAAGCTGAAGCTCTTCAGGTAGCTGCAACATACAGGCACCCAGGGGACTATCACAGCGGTGGCTGTCATCCTCCCTCTAAGACGTATCATTGGCAGGTGTTGATGGGGTCCCCACAGAGGGAGATGAACATAAGAAAATAAGATATGCCATACTGGGTCACACCAAGGTCCAACAAGCCCAGTATCCTGTTTCCAACAGTGGCCAATCCAGGTCAAAAGTACCTAGTGATTTCCCCAAAGGACTCGGATTCCACAATGCTTGTATTGAGTAAAGCAGTGATATCCCGGGTCCCTTTTAATAATGTTTTATGGACCTTTCCTCCAGGAATTTGTCCAAACCTTTTTTAAACCCAGCAAAACCAACAGCTTTTATTACATTCTACGGTAACAAATTCCAGAGTTTAATTACAAGTTGAATGAAAAAATATTGTCTCTTATCAGTCTTAAATAGGTTACCCTGTAGCTTTATTGCATGTCCCCTAGTCTTTCTATATTCTGATGATGTAAACAATCGATCTACGTTTACCCATTCCATTCCATTCATTAATTTATAGACCTCTATCATATCTCCCCTCAGCCGTCTCTTTTCCAGGTTGAAGAACCCTAATCTTTTTAGCCTCTCTTCATAGTGGTATCCTTCCATCCCCTTTACCATTTTAGTGGCTCTTCTCTTAACCTTTCTTAATAACACTATCCATTTTCAGATATGGCAAACAGAATTGCACACAATATTCAAGGTGCGGTCGCACCATGGAATGATACAGAGGCATTATAATATCCTTTGTTTTATTTTTCATTCTTTTCCTTATGATACCTTGCATTCTATTTGCTTTCTTAGCTGCCGCTGCCACTGGGCGGAGGGTTTTAACATGTTATCCACGATGATACCTAAATCTTTTTCTGGGAGGTGGTTCCCAATGTGGAACCTTACATCGTGTAACCATAGTGTGGGTTGTTCTTTCCTAGGTGCATAACTTTGCACTTGTCCACATTAAATTTCACCTGCCATTTCAATGCCCAGTCTTCCAATTTATCAAGATCCTGTTGTAATTTTCCACAATCCTCATGGGTTTTAACAACTTTAAATAGTTTTGCATCATCTGCAAATTTGATAACCTCTCTTGTTATTCCCATTTCTAGGTAATTTATGAATATGTTAAAAAGCAGCAGACCCAGCACAGATCCCTGGGGTACTCCACTATTGACCTTCTCCATTGGAAAAATTGGCCATTTAGCCCTACCCTCTGCTTTCTATCTTTTAACCAGTTCCTGATCCACAATAGTACACTGCCTCCTATCTCATGACTTTTTAGTTTTGCCAAAAGTCTTTGATGAGGGACCTTGTCAAAAGCTTTCTGAAAGTCCAGATACACTATATCAACCAACTCACCTTTGTCTGCCTGTTTATTCACACCTTCAAAAAAACTTAACAAATTAGTAAGACAAGATCTTCCTTGTCTAAAGCCACGTTGACTATCTCCCAATAAGCCATGACTATATCTACATGTTCAGTAATTTTGTTTTTTATAATGGTTTCTACCATTTTTCCTGGTACTGATAGGCTCACCAGTCTGTAATTTCCAAGATCACCCCTTTTTAAAAGTCAGTCTTACATTGGCCATCCTCCAATCTTCAGGTATAACAGATGATTTTAATGACAATTCACAAATTACTAATGGCAGGTCTGCAATTTCATATTTCAGTAATTTCAACACACTTGGATGTATACCATCCAGTCCAGGTGATTTGCTACTCTTCAGTCTATCAAATAGTTGTAATACATCTTCCCATTGTATCAATATTTCTTTCAATTCTTCCCCAGTATCACTTTTAAATACCATTTCAGTCATGGGTAACATCCCTACATCTTCCTCAATAAATACCGATGCAAAGAATTCATTCAGTCTTGCTACTATGGCCTTGTCCCCTCTTAGTGCCCCTTTTACCCCTGTATCATCTAATGATCAAACTGACTCTCTCACAGTTTTTTATTTGCTATGAATGTACTTGAAAAAGGTCTTTAATATGCATTTTTGCTTCCATTTCAAGCTTCTCAAATTCTGTCTTTGCCTGCCGTATCAATGCCTTGCATTTAACTTGCCAGTGCTTGTGCTGTTTCCAGTTTTCATCATTTGGCTCTTTTTTCCATTTCATGAAAGATGCTTTTTTGGCAACAACAGCCTCTCTGACCTCAACTTTAAACCATGCTGGCAGATTTTTGGACTTCCTTCCACTTTTCTTAAAGTGTGAAATACAGCTGGTCTGGGCTTCCAAGAAAGTATTTTTAAACAACGCCCAAGCTTGATGTAAGTCTTTAACCTTTGCAACTGCTCCTTTTAGTTTTTTCTTAACTATTTTCCTCATTTTATCATAGTCTCCCTTTTGAAAGTTAAAAGGTAGTATTGTGGATTTCCTTACCACCCCTTCTCCATTAATTAAATCAAATAAAATCATGCTATGATCACTATTGCCAAGTGGTCCCAACACCCTTATCTCTTGCATCAGATCTAGTGCTCCACTAAGGACTAGGCCCAAAATGGCTTCCCTCTGGTCAGTTCATGATCCAGCTGCTCCAAGAAGCAGTCAATTATTTCATCTAGAAACTTTATCTCCCTAGCATGTCCTGCCGTGACACTGACCCAGTCAATACTGGGGTAATTGAAATCTTCCATTATTATTACTGTGCTGTAACTTTTGTTAGCTTCCCTGATTTCTTTCAGCATTTCGTCATCCATTTGTTCATTCTGGCCAAACAGTCGATAGTACACCCCCACTGCCATTTCTTTCCTCTTTTTACATGGAATTTCAATCCATAGATATTCTACAGCAAAAACAATTTCCTGCAAAACTTTAATCCTTTGTGACTCAATGCTCTCTAACATATAGCACAACCCCTCCACCAATTTGATCTGCTCTATCATTACGATATTACTTGTACCCAGGTATCACAGTGTCCCACTGGTTGTCCTCCTTCCACCATGTCTCTGAGATACCAATCATATCTAACCTCTCATTTAGTGCTATATATTCAAACTCTCCCATCTTATTTTTTAGACTTCTAGCATTTGCATACAAGCATTTTAGATACTGTATTTTATTCATATTGGAGTGGAGGAGTGGCCTAGTAGTTGGGGTAAGTTACTTCAGGCCAGAAGGTCAAGGGTTCAAATCCCACTAGAGGACAGCAACCTTGGGCTGGAAGGACTAGGGTTTCTGGTCCCACAGGTGCTCCTTGTGGTCTTGGGCAAGCCACTTAACCCTCCATAGCCCATGTTCCCTGTGAAATAGTTATCTCCAAGTTATAATGCCCTGTTCAATGTAATTTCAGTTTGTTCAATGTAAACCACACCGATGCAGAATAGCACGGTATATAAGAGAATGTAAATAAATAAATATTAATCTGGCTATTGGTAGGCAGAGGTAATGTGGAATCTTTAAGCTCTGTCTGCTCTGTACTCAAGGGCCAATCTTAATTTGTCTTTATTGGAACCTCTCTGCTGATATGCCCTAACTTCATTACTTTGGTAGTATTCTTCAAAGATACATTGTTCTGAACCATGTGCTCTTGGGTGACTGTCGGCTGTCACCTATTATCTAATTTAAAAACTGCTCTATCTCCTTTTTAAAGGTTAATGCCAGTAGCCTGGTTCCATCCTGATTAAGTTGAAGCCCATCCCTTTGGAAGAGCCCCTCCTTTCCCCAGAATGTTCACCAGTTCCTAACAAATCCAAAACCCTCATCCTTGCACCATTGTCTCATCCACGCATTGCAACTCCGGAGCCCTGCCTGGCTTTTGAGTCCTGCACATGGAACATGAAGCATTTTGGAGAATGCTACCCTGGAAGTTATGGACTTCAACTTCCTACGTAAAAGCCTAAATTTAGCCTCAGAACCTCCCTACCACATTTTCCTATATCACTGGTACCGACATGTACCAAGACCGTAGACTCTTCCCCAGCACTACCTAAGACCTTGTCTAGTTGGCGCGTGAGGTCTGCTATCTTCGCACCAGGCAGGCATGTTACCAGGCAATCCTCATGTCCACCAGACACCCAGCTATCTACATGCCTAATGATTGAATCACCAACTATAATGGCTGTCCTAACCCTTCCCTAATGGGCACATGGCCCTGGAGAAACTTCCTCAGTGCGAGAGGGTTTTACATCACCTGGAGGACAGGTCCTACCTACAGGATCACTTCCTGCCACACCAGGGTGATGCTGTCCTGTCACGTGACCTCTCTCCTCCATGGTAACAGGGATGCTGCCAGACTGGAGGTGGGGCTTCAGGACTATATCCCTGTAGGTCTCATCTGTGTACCTCTCTGTCTTTCTTATGTCCTCCAAGTCTGCTACTCTAGCCTCCAGAGATTGGACTCCTTCCCTGAGAGCAAAGAGCTCCTTGTACCTAGTGCACACATACGACCCCTCACCAAATGGGAGAAAATCATACATGCAAAAGACTGGAAAGCCTCCATTTTGCTGCTGGACTGCTTTCTGCGTCTTAGTTTTAAGGTTGTGTTTAGATATTTAGGTTCTTTACTTACTAAGGGTTGCTGGAGATACTAATACTAATAAAACTATACCTAATATGTACTTTGTTCACCTGAAGCTTAATTAATTACAGGTCCTTAATGTATGCCTGATGAGGATAAACAGATGGTTGGGGAGGGGCTATGTGGTTGGCCATCTATGCCCTACCCCCCCCCCCAAATCTGGACCCTGCACCCTAGGCAAATGCCAACCCACATGTTGGATAAACTGGGACTGCACACCACCAACAGTACATGGGTATGTCAGCATGGTGTAGAGGTGTTTGTGGAGGGGGCACTGGCACCTACTTGCTTTAGACCAAAGCCATGCCCTGGTCCTGTGCACCATGCACATTGCAACAAATGCCATGGTTTGTCTGATGTGAAGTATTACAGCCCCAGGGAGTGATGCAACCATATGTGGCTCAGTGCATGCAGTTGTTGCATCTATGAGTGGAGGGTCACAGGTTTGGGTCCTGGCTGTGGATTATGCATTCCATGTTCCTGTAGCTAAGGTTTAGCCCACAGTTCAGGTACAGCACCAACATGTGCAACCTCCAATGAATCGGCCATCAAGGGTGCAAACACCCATCAGCCATACAGATAGGCTCCACTATCCACAGCTGCATGGAGAGTCAGACTTATAGTACTGACACACTGAGCAGGCATTAACTTCAGAGCCCTCTACTAGCTCCTGCACAATGAGCACATATTAACTATGCATGAGCTGGTATCAGGACCAAGGTGGCAGGCAGGTATGCCAACCATCCCCATTTTGATACAGCACATCTATCTGAGTATGTGTGTGTGTGTGTGTGTGTGTGTGTGTGTGTGTGTGTGTGTGTATCCATTGTTTTGTAGCTTTGCCCACCTCACTGAGCCTCACAATGCCTAAGCTGTTTCTAGTATTAATCTGCAAATGTGCATGATGAAGAGCAAAATATTGTAGGTATGGCCTGAAAGAGGGCAGATTGGCCAGGTTGTGTCTGCATCGGAAGTAGGTTAATGGCTGAGACATCGTAGTGGTCATCTGCCATGTGCATGGCATTGGTGGCCACAACATGTCCTGCTGGGAGGGTGTTCTCACCCTGACTGAGCAGTGACCATGGCACGGCTATGTTTCCACATAGTGCTAACTAGTGTCTGGTTACAATGATGTGGATGCATTTCCCGTCCTTAGGGCTCAATCACTGAAGCAAATGCTGGCTGCACATGGTTGCTCTGTGCACATGCAATGTGTACTGACTAGTGGACTGTCTGCAGTTGGCATGGGCATGGCTGGACAACCCAGTGTTGGGCAGTAGGTGTGGTCTAACTGTGCTTGATTCTTAAACCTAGGTGATTGGGACAGGAGGTGCTCCAGGCCTACTCCCTATGGTACTGATAGGGCCAGCAGGTCTCTAGTGACAACTCCCTACAAACCTAGATGCCCCCACCATAGGTGGCATCAACCTTTTAACACTGGGTATGAATATGCACTCTTCTAGAAGGATCCCTGTCCAACAGGAGCAGATGTGACTGATGCATATAGCATACTGCAATTGTACAGGAAACAATGAGACTAGCATAACACACTGCAGAGGGTAGCTACCACACACTAGCAATGATAGGGACCTACAGCAGAGACCATCTCTAACACTGCAAGCCCTGGGGACCAGGTGCTGGGCTCCCATCCTCATCCTCAGAGACACCATTGAAACTGCACAGTAGCACCGTTTGTAGCTGTTATGTGATTGAAGCACACACTGTCAGTGCATCATACTGAGCTTTTGTGAAGGATCTGTCCATTCTCCGTTTGGTGATTAGCTGCAGACAGCTCTTCTGTGTGTGTAGTGCATCATGGGTACTGAAAGGGTTAATCTATACCAGCACAAACAGCAGACAGGTTAGGCAGAGACCTGCAGGGTCTTCGACTCCAGACGTTGAAGCTTCAAGAGGTATGGGGATGCAGCATGCTGATTAGTACAATGTTCCTATAAGCAGCTCACAGAGGTTTGATTCTTACTTACTCTTTTTTTGTGACTGTGTGCTATGCAGGTCATTTTCATTCCTGTGATAGTTGGGGCTCCCCTGTGGCTGAGCTGAACGTCATCTCTCCTACTCTATGACCCTGTGGCTGAAAATTTTCTGCTGCTTCTGGCTCGACTGGGGGACAAGTCTTCCCCATCCTATGCCACACACTGACATTCCAGCACTTTACACTGTCACCACCCTATGCATCAGTACAGCTGCCTCCCAGAAGCTCAACCATTTTAGTGGCTGACACATAGGGTGTCCACCAATATGGCAAGTCCACCAGCTCCCACATGTCTTTCCTTCCATCACCTTTACATTGACTTTCCATGGTCCTTTATCCAGTGCTAGGGTTACAGCTGTTTTCCTGCCTTTAGGTAAATGCTTGTCAACTTGAATCATCTTAAAATCCTTGGCTACCTTATGTTTTGGCGCCTTAACCCCCTTAGGGTGCTTTAACCTTCGGTGCCTTAAACCTTCAGGGCACCTTAACCTCATGAATCTTAGACCCTTACGATACCTTAACCTCATGCACCTTAGACCTTTAGGGCACATTACCTTCATGTGCCTTATACCCTTAGGCACCGTCATGCTCATTAGACCCTTGGGCACCTTAACCTCAGGTGCATTAAACCCTTAAGGGCACCTTAGATTCAGGCTCCTTAATCCCTTAGGGCACCTTAACTTTAACCACCTTAAAATCCTTAGGGCACCTTATGTTAGAGTGACTTAAACTCCTTGGGCACCTTAATGCTTGTCACATTAATATGATTTAAATGGTCAGGGCACCCTGTTCATGTGATACAAGGGCTCCCTTTATGCCAGACTGTCCCCATCCGCCCATAGCCTTATATGGCTTTGGGGAACCTTAGTGCTGCCCTTACCACCGGTGACTACCACGGTTTAGTAAACATATTCCAAAGTCTACTAAAGGACCTTCAGGTACCAAAATATGAAGCAATTTGCAAAAGTCCACTTCATGAGAAAAGCAATGCAAAGTGCCTAGAAATGAGCAAAAATGCCAAATATCAGACCTGGGTTTTTTTTTGCTATTTATCATATTAAGCAAACTTTTGCCAAGTTACTTTCCAAAAGTAAGCTTTGCTTTAGCAATCTTTCATATTAAGTCTGTTTCACACAAAAGCTTATTTAATTTGCCATTGAGCTGCTGTAATGCAAAATCATTCAAAACAGCTGATCAAAGGCAAAAAAACCTGAAGATATGTGTTAAATAACTACATCTCTGGATGTATAGTTATTTTTTCCTGACATGCTGCTGTTGCCACATGGCCATGATGGGAAGATTTAAAGGGACCAACATGAATCACTCCCAGACCCCGTCCTTTGAGGGACCTGGCTAGTGGGTTCAAATGTCTCCTTTCCCTTTTCCCTGACACAGGGCATATAAAGCAGCAGCCTCTGTCCGATGATGCCCTGCCCCTTTAAATAAACCAATCAGCCCTGCAATGGCCCTCTCACTCACCTCTCACCCAGAACCCTGCCTCACCGAACGTTTCCCTGAGAATAAAGTCCCGTCTGCTTAAATTACTCGGAGGGGCAGCTCAACCCTGGCCTTCCCTCCCTCCCTTTTTTATTTTGGGGCCCCAACTCACACCAAGGGGAAGGGTGCAGCGGATGATGACAGGAGCATTCTCCACTTGCTGTTGTCCCAGAAACTGCCTCTTCAAAATCTGCAGTTTGATGTTTATCGGTAGTACGATGAGACGACCACTATGGATCAAGTAGTTCCGTTTTTCAAGAGAGCCAGGACTGAGCTGCTCATGTTTCCTTTCCTGTTTTTGCCTGATTAAATCTATCCTTTTTGCTTTCTTTCTGTCCTGTTTCCATCAATCCTGGAAATGGAGTTTGTTTCACTTTTTTCTTTGTATACTCATTGTAAACTGCTTTGCTTGCTTGTCAAAAGGCTTTATATCAAGCTAAGTAAGCCATAAACCATTAAACATTTCATGGTACCCATTAGCTCTGAACACTATCTGATGAGATAATTGTGTACCCCGAAAAACAAGATCATTCAAATGGCAGACAAAGTTTACAAATTAAATCACACCAAAGAAAATGTTGGGACCAGCAGACTGGGGAAAGAGTAGGCAGTCGCTCAACCCCCCGATGTCCGCCATTCCCTTTTTAATTTTTTTACATATATAGCACTTGTTATATCACGCCAAACTTTTAGAGAATCTCGGGATTCTTTGGTATTTGTCTTTGACGCCTGCGGCTTTGACGACATAGCAGTTGCACTTGAAAATAGGCCGGTTTGGCCCGAAACATGCGTGTTGTGCATTTGATTCACTGCCGACTGCTTTTGCAATGTGATAAGCTAAGTAAAAAAACTCTTTAATAGTTTGGAGTGATATAACGAGTGCTATATATGTAAAAAAATTAAAAAGGGAACGGCGGACATCGGGGGGGTTGAGCGACTGCCTACTCTTTCCCCGGTCTGCTGGTCCCGACATTTTCTTTGATGTGATTTAATTTGTAAACTTTGTCTGCCATTTGAACAATCTTGTTTTACAGGATAATTTTCTAGTGATTGTTTCTCTGTGTGGGGGTTGGTAGTTTGTTTTGAGAAAATTGTGTAGGCCACTGGAACATTTTAAGTTGAATTTCTATAATATAATTCACAATATCATTTTGATATGATAATGTTTTGCTTTGCTAGCATTATGAAGGAGTAGCCTAATGGTTAGAACCCTGGCTAGGGCTCTAAGAGACCAGGGTTCAATTCTCATTAGCATTTCTTGTGGCCTTGGGCAAGCCACTTAACTTGCCATTACCCTTGAAAAGTCCAAATTATCAATGTGCGATGCCAAGTTAAAGTCACAATGTAAGCTGTTTTGACAAAAATGATAAAATAGTATAAAAAGCCTGTTAAATAAATAAATTACTAGGACAACAGATTTTGCATGATAATCTCTATGCTATTCTATAGTTGTAAGATATAACCAGTAAACATTGATAAAATGCTGCCATTGGCATGCATAGGTGATATAAGAGTGGAAGTGATATTCTACAGGTCATTCAGTGAGGATTGACAGAGTTGTCTATGAGTATTTTAAAACACTGAATTTATACAGTAGGCATACAGAGAGTACATAGACTTCACCACAAGCTTTCCTGGAATATTTCCTGAATCCTTAAAATGAGAATGTCTGTTGGTATTGTATAATTCATTGCAGCATTAGAGTCAAATCCATGTTACAGTAATATTTTCCTTCACATGTGTGTGTGTGTGTGTGTGTGTGTGTAGAATTCAGCTTAGAGGATTTAGTCACTCATTCTGGCTTCTAAGCTTTTGGCTGTGATTTGGAAACATCTAAGTTTTATAATAATTTTCAAATAATATTGGTTTGCCTCTCTTTTAGCAATTTGGAGTAAGAGAACAATGTCACTCGTTCATGAGATCCTGAAATCCTTGAACCTTGAAACTGAACAAAGCTGTGCCGTAAGTGCTATATCAACATACTATTGCATGATAACATAGTAAATGAAGGCAGATAAAAATCAGCATGGTCCACCTAGTCTGCCCAGGAATGTGTTCAGGGCTATAACTGCCGCACACTATGATTTTTATTTTGGGTGTAACTGCTGCTCTGTGACAGCTATCCTTACTATGCTCTTTGGAAGCGTGAGAGTCATTTAAGTTTGCTTTGAGAGGGAATGCTCCTCTTCCTATATAGGGATCCTCTGTGCTTCTCCTATGCCTTTTTGAATTCTGTCATCCTTTTTGTCCCCACTACCTCCAATGGGAGGGCATTCCAGGCATCCATCACAATTTCCGTGAAAAAGTACAGTATCTCCTGGTGTTGCTTTTAAATTTTCATCTTCTTTTCAGCTTCATTTCATGCCCTCTAGATTTATAGCTTCCCCGTCTCTGGTAAAGGTTTATTTGTTCATTAATACCTTTCTAGTATATATATGTTTGCATCATATCTCCACTGTCCCTCCTTTCCTCTAGGCCATACATATTCAAGGCTTTTCTTATATGGATTCTGATGTAAATCCCATATCCTTCTGGTAGCTCTCCTCTGAACCGCTTTGTCTTTTTTAATATATACTTAGCACGAAACAGCAAAGTAGAAACTGATATTAAGATGGACTTTGGGTTTATCAAATGCATTACTGCTCTTTTTAAAATGTCCTTTGAAATGCTGAAACTATTTTGTTTTATAGGCAGCGCAATCTGGGCCATCAGTTAAAGCATTCCCAGGCTTCAGTGCTGCTACCGATGCTGCTGCCCTGGATAAAGCCATCAAAGCTAAAGGTATTGAACTAAGAGTTTGATGTGATATGAGTAATATATAGACAAGAGATCATTTAACATTTATTTATTTATTAGGTTTTTTTATATACCACCGTTTCCAGAGATCAGTGGCGGTTTACAATGAACAAAAACAATAACTTTGCATTATAGCATCAGTAGAACTTATATACAATGTAACTATGATGGTGGTAGCAATGTTGCCAAAACTATATACAAAAATCAGGTTGCTATTTCAAAGCATTATAGCGCATACGAGTTAAGAATGATAGGTAAAAGCAGCGGTTCTCAACCTGTGGGTCGCGGCCCCCACAGGGGTAGCCGCAGGATTTACCAGGGGTCACCTCACTAACAAAAATGAAAATAAAAAATAAAAAAGCAGACAAGTTGCTGCCACTGCCAAGTCCGCTTCTTGGCAGCGGCAAACTCACTGCCTCCCTTCTTCTGCAACAACGGCTCCCTGCCTCTTAAGGAAGCGCGGATGTGCCTGTGAAAATGTTGCAGAGCCTTGCCATCTCTTGACAGACTCCATGCAGCATTGTTCCGCCTCCAAAGGACGTGATAAACAACTTCCTTTGGAGGTGGGACAATGATGCACGGAGCCCGTCGAGAGACAGAAAGGCTCCACAATGGCTTCACAGGCACAGCCGCGGTTCCCTAAGAGAGAGGGAACCATGGCTGCAGAAGAACAGGGCAGTAGCAGGCAGACATAGGGAGAGGGGAGGCGGGGTCAGGGAACCTGCAATGGAGCTGACATGGGGAGGGACGGTGCTGTCATGGATAGAGGGGGGGGCTGACATGGAGGGATTGAGGGAGGGAGGGAGGGGGGCTGACATAGACAGAGGGGGGCTGACATGGAGGGAGGGAGGGAGGGGTCCGACATGGACAGAGGGGAGAGACAGGAGACATACTGGACAGACAGGGGATAAATGCTGGACAGAGGGGAGAGACCATGAGTGTTAGGATTATAATGGGCTGATGGGGGGCTAGCACTGGTAATGGGCATATCGGGGGGGGGGCTAGGACTGGTAATGGGTCGATTAGGAAAGGCTAGAACTGGGAATGGACTGATCAAAGGTGGGGGGGGGGGGGTTGGGACTGGTAATGGGCTGATAGGGGGGTAGGACTAGTAATGGACCGATGGGAAGCTAGCATTGGAAATGAGCTGATCGTGGAGGTTAGGACTGGAAATGGGCTGATTAGAGGAGGCTAGGACTGGTAATGGACTGATGGGGGTAGGACTAGTAATGGTCTGATTAGGGGAGGCTAGCACTTGTAATGGACTGAGGGGGGGGACTAGCACTGGAAACAGGGTCGGCCCTTCCATTGAGCGATAATGTTTTTTGCATAGGGCCTTGCATTTCAGGGGGCCCCATGCAAAGAACATTCGGCATTAAAAGTATATTTTAAAATTAAAAATAAAGCTTGCTGCTGCCGCTGCCACCCCGGCAGCAGCAGAATCGAGTGTCCCGCAGCCCCCCCCCCCAGCCTGGCAGAGCCCTCCCTCCCCACATCAGCCCCTCTCCGTGCTGGCTTTCAGAGCCGCAAAAGGAGAGTTTCAAATGGCGCGGAGAGGGACTGAAGCAGGGAGGGAGGGCTCTGCTGGGCAGGGGGGGGGGGGGCGCGGGACATTCGATTCTGCTTCTGCCGCGGCAGCAGCAGCAGCAGAAGCCAGCTTTTTCTTTGTCTTTTAAATTTTCCATGGGCTGATGGGGGGAGGGGGGTGTTAGGACTGGTAATGGGCTATGGGGGGGCTAAGTCTGGAAATGGAGTGATGGTGGGTTAGGACTGGAAATGGGCTGATGGGGGGGTTATGACTTGAGGTGGGCTGATGGGTTTAGGACTGGTAATGGGCTGTGGACTGATGGGGGGGTTAGGACTGGTAATGGGCTATGGGGGGCTAAGTCTGGAAATGGGGTGATGAGGGGTTAGGACTTGTAATGGGCTATGGGGGGCTAAGACTGGAAATTGGCTGATGGGGTTAGGACTGCAAGTGGGCTGATGGGTGTTAGGACTGCAAGTGGGCTGATGGGGGGCTTAGGACTGGTAATGGGCTGTTGGGTGCAAGGACTGGTAATGGGCTATGGGGGTGCTAGGACTAGTAATGGACTGAGTAAAAGGGGAGGCTTGAATTGCAAATAGCTGATGGGGACGGGGGCTTGGAATGGAAATGGGCTGAGTGAAGGTGTAGCTTGAACTGCAAATATCTGATGGGGAGGGGCACGGAATAGAAATGGTCTGAGTGGAAGGGGGGCTTGAACTGCAAATAGCTGATGGGGAGGGGGGCTTGTAATGGAAATGGGCTGTGAGGGGAGGGAGCTAGGACTGGAAATGGGCTGAGTGGGGGGAGCTAGGACAGGAAATGGGCTGATGGAAGGGCTAGGATAGGACTGGAAATCGGCTGTTGGGGATCTAAGATTGGAAAGGGGCTGTGGTGTGCGCTTGGATTGAAATGGACTCATGGAGGGGCTAGAACTGGAAGTAGGCTCATGGGGGGGCTTGGATTGGAAATGGGCTGAGTGGAGGGGAGCTAGGATTTGACATGGGCTGATGGTGGGCCTAGGAAAGGACTAGAAATGGACTGATGGGGGACTGGGATTGGAATTGAGCTGATGGAGGGACTCAGATAGGACTGGAAATGGATTGGGGAGCTAGGACTGGAAATGGGCTGATGGGGGGCTAGGACTGGAAATGGGCTGATGCGGGGACTAGAAGGGAGTGGATGCTGGGTGGGGCGGGAACTAGAAGGGAGCTGATGTTGGGGGAGGATTAGAATGGGATGGGGCTGGGAGAATGAAATGGAGAGGGGAAAAATATTTTGTGTGGGGTTGAAGAAAAATCTACAATTGGCCAGGTATTGGGAGAGTAAGTTGGGATTTAGGAAGGAGGGGTAAAATTTGAGTGGATGAAATAGGAATGAGGAAAGAGCAAAAGGAGAAAGATTAGTATGTTAAAGCAGATGTAGAGAGAGCATGGAAAAAAAACTAGAAGAGAGAAGATAGGACAGCAGACGATGGAGAGTTAGCAGAAGACACGAAGAAACCAGAAGAAAGTGGCTGGAGCAATTGCAACTGAAAAAAAAATGCAGAAAAGGTAGAAAGATATCTCTTTATTTTGAATTTATTAACTGGAATATGTCAGTTCTGGGAAATGTGCATTATTAACATCAGCGCTTTGTTTAGTACAAGAGGAAATTAATGTATAGTTTTATTTCTACAGTGTTGTTATACATTCTAAGTTTGGCTTTTGGGGTTCCCAGTTTAATTACTGTCTTCCTGTTTCTAAATTGTGATTCCTTATTTGGTGATGGTCTATGTTCTGCATGTGTAACTGAGCTAAGGTATTCTGTTTATGTAAATAGCGCTTTATATCTTTCTGTAAAACACACTATGTTACTTTACATGTAATTATCATTACTACATGTTCATATTATCACTGCTTTTATATTTCTTGTTTGTTAAACCGCTTTGATTGTTTGATAAGGCGGTATAAAAATATCATTAAATAAATAAATAAATAAATAAAATTCCTATTTGACATTGCCACTTGTTCTCTTTATTTAAAAGGATTTGTATCCCGCTTTATCTTTGAATCAAAGCGGTTTCACTGCAAACCAATGAAGTGGGGTGGTGCAGGGGTGTGGGCATGTAGTGGTTGTGAGGGTAGTGTCCGTGAGTGAGCGGATAGGTGCATCTTGATTAGGGGTGTGATTAGGGGTGTGATTAGGTCATGTATTGTTATTTTATGAAATGTATTGGTTTAATATTTGCAGTTTTGCCTTTTGATAGGTAGAGTCTGGTGCTTTGTGAGTCCTGGTAGTGCTGTTACGATACGGCGGGTTTGCTATGGATTCTAAATAGGCAGTGTTTGTAGTAGTTCCTAATGTGCCTGGCGGTTGGCACTGGATTATAGTAATGTAGAAATCTTTTAGTCTTTCTTTATCAATACACTCATTAAGAGACATTTTTACTAAAAGTTAGTGTATAGTAACATTACGCAAATGTTTATGCAAATAAGGCCCCTTATGCAAATGAGGCCCTGCACTGAGTCTCCGCACATGGCCCCGCACCCCCCTTGGGCCACCCCTGACTGTAAATGAGCTGATTAGGGGAGGCTAGGACTGGTAATGGGCTGATGGGGAGGGGGATAGGACTGGTAATGGGCTGATTAGGTGAGCCTAGCACTGGTAATGGGGTTGAGGGGGGACTAGCACTGGAAGTGAGCTGATTGGGGAGGCTTCAACTGGAAATGGACTGATGGTGGGGAGGGGAGGATAGAGCTGCTGGCTTGGAAGAAAACTGGGGGCTAGGGCTACAAATTGGCTGATGCGAGGGGATGGGAGAATGGGACTGGAAGGGAGTGGATACTGAGAGGGGCAGCCATGGTATTTGGACTAGAAGGAGCTGGACAGTGGGGAAGGAGGGGGAATGAAAGGGACACCAGTGGCAGTCATGGGAATGCAAGTTGAAATTGGAAGGTACTGGGAGGGAGGACTGGAAAGGGGCTGATACTGGGAAGGGTTACGGGGACTGGAAATAGGCTGATGGAAAGAAGTGAAGAAAACAAAAGAAGAGATAAGAAATTGCAGATGGACCATAGACCACAGAAAGAGAGCTAAGAGAAGACAGGAAAGCAGAAGTCTCAGATCGGGACCAGCATGATCAGAGAATAAACTGGTCAGACAACAAAGGTAGAAAAAATAATTTTATTTCATATTAGTGATTTGACTACAAAATCATAATAATTTCAAAATCAAATATTGTTACTTGTTATTGTGATTAATTATTGTGGTTTAAATAAGTACATTTTATAAATAAAAACATATTGCAAAGGCCTATAATATATTCATAATTCAACAAATGATTACAGCGACAATGCGTTAATGGTAAAGGAAGAGAGACACATTTGATTTTCTTATAGGGTGTCATCACAAGTTGACCAATGATAAAAGGGGTCACAGTACAAAAAAGGTTGAGAACCACTGGGTAAAAGGGTTATCAGAGGGTTATGTTGTTTGTGAGGGGAGCCATAATATTTGATGAAAAGGTGTGTTTTGAGTTCTTTACGGAACGTTTGGAGGTCCTTTATGATTCTTAAGCTGCTGGTAGAGTATTCCAGATGGAAGGGGCGATGTAGCACTGGTAGATTTATTGGCATTGCGAATTTGAGCTGGTATTGTTAGTGTATTCTGAGAACAATTTCTTCTGGTTCTTGTAGTGGTGGGTGATTTGAGGAGAGAACAGAGGTGTGATGGGGCAATTTTTTTGTACAATTTAAAGACTATCGTGAGGTATTTGTATTTAGTCCTTGCTGTAATGGGCAGCCAATGGAGGGAATGGAAAAGTGGTGTAATGTGGTCAGAGTAATGGGCCTTATGTATAATTCTGACAGTGAGGTTTTGTGCTAGTTGGTTGATGGATGGATTTTTGGATAGGCTGTATAATAAGCTGTTACAGTAGATGAGATGGGGTTTTATCAGGGCTTATAAGACTAAAAACATAAGAACATAAGATATGCCATACTGGGTCAGACCAAGGTCCATCAAGCCCAGTATCCTGTTTCCAACAGTGGCCAATCTAGGTGTAGCTTCTGGTTCCCACAACGGTTGCCCAAAATATCACCAATCAGAGAATTACTTAGACGGCAGTTGCTTTAGCTCAAAAGACTTTTATTTAGAATAACAAAAGTGATTATAAAATAGCAAACAGCAAATGCCTATCTAGAGATGGCAGACAGTACTTTCTTTCTCTGTGAAGAGGAAGAAAATACCGCCCCCCCTACCTGAAAATAATTGCCTTATATACATTTTTCTCCGTCTCAAATGTCTGTTCAGTAATCCATCATACATTCTTAAGTGTCAGCAGGGCCTCAGAATCTTACAACACTTGAATCCATCATACATTCTTAAGTGTCAGCAGGGTCCTGCAACACTTTTCCCAGGGGATAATCTCCTTACATTTGTACATCTAGACCTGCACTTAGACTTGCTTATCTATACATGGCCTATGACCTCTATGCTTTTAGGTCTCTTTATCTATACATGGCCTGTGACCTCTGTGCTTTTAGGTCTATTTATCTATGCATGGCCTGTGACCTCTGCCCCTTCCTGTGTATTTTCTTCTTCTGGCACTAATTGAAACCTTCAGGGTAGGAGAGTGTGTTTATGCTCATAAGTTTGAATTCATTGCATTCCTGGCTTAGCCTGTTTCTTCTTGCTTAGGCTCAAATACTGCTAGGCCCAATATTTTTGCATACTCCTATGCAGAATATGGTTACCCAGAATTCTCCATAGCAAATCCTCCATAGCAGGCCACATCTACTCCTTTATACCCACATGCTTGTCTTCTGTGCCATCCATAATATCATCAGGCAAGGGTGCAGTCATATAAAGCTAATATGAAGCCAATATATATATAAGCAGACCCAAGGCAGATTTATGTCAGATTTCCCTACATAGGTCATACGTACCTAGCAGTTTCCCCAAAAGACACAGGTTCCACAATGCTTGTACTGGGTCAAGCATTGATATCCTAGGTCCCTTCTTAATAATAGTTTATGGACCTTTTCTCCAGGAACTTGTCCAAACCCTTTTTGAACCCAGCTTCACTAACAGCCTTTACTACATCCTCCGGTAACAAATTCCAGAGTTTGATTACACATTGAGTGAAAAAAATATTTTATTTTATTAATCTTAAATAGTTTACCCTGTAGCTTCATTGCATGTCCCCTAGTCTTTCTATATTCTGATAACGTAAACAATCGATCTACGTTTACCCATACCACTCCGTTCATTAATTTATAGACTTCTATCAGGACTGACTCAAAGGCACACATTGCATTTGCATATCTCCCCTCAGCAGTCTCTTTTCCAGGTTAAAGAGCCCTAACCTTTTTAGCCTTTCTTCATATGGGTATCTTTCCATCCCCTTTATCATTTTGGTGGCTCTTTTCTGAACCTTTTCTAATAATGCTATATCCTTTTTAAGATACGGCGACCAGAATTGCACACATTATTCAAGGTGCGGTCTCACCATGGAATGATATAGAGACATTATAATATCTTTTGTTTTATTTTCCATTCCTTTCCTTATGATACCTAGCATTCTATTTGCTCTCTTGGCCGCCGCTGCACACAGAGCCGAGGGTTTTAACATGTTATCCACAATGATGCCTAAATCTTTTTCCTGGATGGTGGTTCCTAATGTGGAACCTTGCATCGTGTAACCATAGTTTGGGTTGCTCTTCCCTAGGTGCATAACTTTGCACTTGTCCACATTAAATTTCATTTGGCATTTTCATGCCCAGCCTTCCAATTTATCAAGATCCTCCTGCAATTTTCCACAATCCTCTTGGGTTTTAACAACTTTAAATAGTTTTGTGTCATCTGCAAATTTGATAACCTCACTCGTTGTTCCCCTTTCCAGGTCATTTATGAATATGTCAAAAAGCAGCGGAACCAGCACAGATCCCTGGGGTACACCACTATTCACCTTTCTCCATTGGGAAAATTGTACATTTAGCCCTACCCTCTGCTTTCTATCTTTTAACCAGTTCCTGATCCACAATAGTACACTGCCACCAATCCCATGACTCTTTAGTTTTGCCAAATGTCTCTGATGAGGGACCTTGTCAAAAGCTTTCTGAAAGTCCAGATACACTATATCAACCAACTCACCTTTGTCCACCTGTTTATTCACACCTTCAAAAAAACATAACAGGTTAGTAAGACAAGATCTTCCTTGTCTAAAGCCATGTTGGCTGTCTCCCATTAGGCCATGACTATCTACATGCTGAGTAATTTAATTCTTTATGATGATTTCTACCATTTTTCCTGGTACTGACATCAGGCTCACTGGTCTGTAGTTTCCCGGATCACACCTGGAACCTTTTTTAAAAATTGGCGTTACATTGGCGATCCTCCAATCTTCAGGTATTACAGATGATTTTAATGAAAATTCACAGATTACTAAGAGCAGGTCTGCAATCTCATATTTCAGTTCTTTCAACACCCTTGGATGTATACTATCCGGCCCAGGTGATTTGCTACTCTTTAGTTTATCTAATAGTTGTAATACATCTTACCGATGTATCGATATTTCCTTCAATTCTTCCGCACCTTTAAATACCACTTCAGTCATGGGTAACATCCCTACATCTTCCTCAGTAAAGACCGAAGCAAAGAATTCATTCAGTCTCTCCGCTATCTCCTTGTCGCCTGTTAGTGCCCCTTTAACCCCTCTATCATCTAATGGACCAACTGACTCTCTCACAGGTTTTTTTGCTATGAATGTACTTGAAAAAGTCTATTTCACGTTTTTGCTTCCGCAGCAAGCTTCTTCTCAAATTCTACCTTTGCCTGCCTTATCAATGCTTTGCATTTGATTTGCCAGTGCTTGTGCTGTTTTCAGGTTTCATCGTTTGGCTCTTTTTTCCATTTCCTGAAAGATGCTTTTTTGGCAACAAAGCCTCTCTGACCTCACCTTTAAACCATGCTGGCAGTTTTTTGGACTTCCTTCCACTATTCTTAAAACATGGAATACATCTGGTCTGGGCTTCCAAGATAGTATTTTTTGACAACACCCAAGCTTGATGTAAGTCTTTAACCTTTACAACTGCTCCTTTTAGTTTTTTCTTAACTATTTTCCTCATTTTATCATAGTCTCCCTTTCGTAAGTTAAAAGGTAGTATTGTGGATTTCCTTACGATCCCTTCTCCACTAATTAAATCAAATGTGATCATGCTATGATCACTATTGCCAAGTGGCCCCAACATCCTTATCTCTTGCAATAGATCTGGTGTTCCACTAAGGACTAGGTCTAATATGGCTTCCCCTCTGGTTGGACCATGAACCATCTGCTCCAAGAAGCAGTCATTTATTTCATCTAGGAACTTTTTCTCCCTAGCATGTCCTGCCGTGACACTGACCCAGTCGATACCGGGGTAATTGAAATCACCCATTATTATTACTGCGCTGTAACTTTTGTTAGCTTCCTTGATTTCTTTGAGCATTTCATCATCCATTTGTTCATTCTGGCCAGGCGGTCGATAGTATACCCCACTACCATCGCCTTCCCCTTTTTACATGGAATTTCAATCCATAGAGATTCTACAGCAAATTTTGTTTCCTGCAAAACTTTAATCCTTTCTCACTCAATTCCCTCTCTAACATAGAGCGCAATCCCTCCACCAATTTGATCAGCTCTATCATTACAATATAGTTTGTACCCAGGTATCACAGTGTCCCCCTGGTTGTCCTCCTTCCACCATGTCTCTGATATTCCAATCATATCTAACCTCTCATTTAGTGCTATATATTCTAAATCTCCCATCTGATATTTTAGACTTCTAGCATTTGCATACAAGCATTTTAGAGACTGTATTTTATTCATATTAATTTGGCTAGTGGTAGACATGGGTAATTTGGGATCTTTAAGCTCTGTCTGCTCCATACTCTAAGGAATTTGGCTACTTTACCCTTTTTTGGAACCTCTCTGCTTTTGGTAGTATCCTTCAAGGATACATTCTTCCGAACCATCCGCTCTTGGCTGTCGGTTTTCCCCTGTTATCTAGTTTAAAAGCTCCTCTATCTCCTTTTTAAAGTTAATGCCAGCAGCCTGGTTCCATCCCGGTTAAGGTGAAGCCCATCCCTTCGAAAGAGCCCCTCCTTACCCCAGAATGTTCCCCAGTTCCTAACAAATCCAAAACCCTCATCTCTGCACCATTGTCTCATCCACGTATTGAGACTCTGGGGCTCTGCCTGCCTTTTGGTTCCTGATTTGAAATTATGGTTTCCCAGTAATGGACAGAGATTTTGCATCATTTTTAATTTGAAATATATCATCTTTGTGATAGCTTTTATGTGGAGTCCATGGTTAGGGATTAGTCTAGGATAATTCCTAAACATTTGACTTTGTGCTTGACTTCTATCTCTGTGTCTTTTAATTGAAGTTTGGTGTGAGAGGGGGTTGAAATTTTGGTTCTGTGTGATGCACATAACACTTCAGTTTTCTTGAAGTTGATTTTTAAGTTATGTGAGTTAAGCCAGTCAGTTATGGTCTGTAAGGCATGCTTGGATTTGAGGGCAGGTGTGGTCATTGATGTCTATTGGATTATAGAGTATATCATCCGCTTAGAGATGATAGTGTACGTTGTGTTTTTTAAAGATGTCACATAATGGTTGCATGTAAAGATTGAATAGTAGGTGCTGCGGCTGGGCTGATAGTGGCAGTCCGAAATGTGCACATCGTAAGACATAACACAGGGATTTTACCATCGATGACAATTTCGCCAGTCAGATAAGTATGTTATTATGGAACTGAAATGAGTAAAAGGATATAGTGGTTTGGACAGTGTAACAGAATCTACTCCCAACCGCGGCATCTGACAAAAAATAATTTTACATTGCTCTAAAATAAGGTGGTTTTCTTGTTCTTTCTATCAATATGTTGATGTGATTACTTTTGGTGAGTTTTCAATTTTGGTATTTCATTTATCTGACATATTTTCTACTCCAACCTTCTGAAAGAGTTAATCAGAGTGGTTTACAATTTAAACATGTATAAATCATTAAGGGGCATGTTTACTAAACCATGTTGTTAGCATGGGGTTAGCATGCCATACCAAAAAGTTAGCACAGGGCCCAGCGCTAAAAATCATACGCTAACAAGTTAGCATGCAATGGGTGGTGACATGGTGGGTTGGGAACGGAATGTGGGCAGTGATGGTGCATCATGATTAGCACTTGGATTATGAGCTTACCGTAACTGCGATTGTTGCTGTTAAGAGTGAGTGCACTTTATGTCACCTCAAGGGACGGTGCATCTGCGTGCCGAGTTCCATGGTGCCGCACATTAGCAACATGCCAAAATGGCAGGGAATGGACACACCCGCCCCCTATGAAGTTGGCATGAGCCTCCATGCTGGTTTTGCATTCCAACCATGTGCTATCAGGGTGTGTTTTTAGTAAACTTGATCCTAAGACAAAAAGGAATACAATAAAATATTGGGAAGGAGAGCATACAATATAATGGAGGAAGGGAGACCATTCGGAGCATTTACTAAAAACAATAACAAGAGATTAAAATCTCAGAAAATGAAAACATTTAAGGAAGAGAGCATAATGGAAATAAATAATATAAAAAACAAAATGTAAATAAAAAGTGGCAGGTGGTGTGGAATTAAATGCCACTTCAGGCATCCAGATTTTGAGCATTTTTTTTTTAATTCATAGAACAGTGTTCTTGGCATAGGTAATTCAGCAGAGAATTCCAAAGGGATAATGCTAGTGAAGCAAAAGTAGTCAGGTTAAGTAGTTTCAAAACCTCTGTGGCGTGGAGAAGAAATGGCAAGCAGAGAGGCCTGTACAGGTCTGAGGGATTGAGAAGGATGATATGGAATTAACCAGTTGACCAGCGAGAAAGGCATACTTATTTGTACTACATATATTTTAGGCATGACATAACTTTATAAGAGGTCTCCTACGGGTATAAAGCAGTGTTTTATGCATGAAGAAGATGTATAAATGTACCCCCTTAATGCAGTATTTTATATGAGATCCACAAGAGCTTTGAGAACCCATAGCTGCTGCCTCCTGGTTCACCAATCTTTTTGGATCATATGCAAAATGTGAATTACAATTTGCAAAGATAAAAAACAAAAACAACAAAAAAACTCCTTTTAAAATTAAAAGAAGGCTCTCTAAAATGGCTTCCTTGTTTTATTCACTCACCAGCTCTCAGCTAGCCAAATGCTTCATGCTTTTTGATGAATAAATGAAAGGCTTTATTCAGAAAAAAATGTCATTTTTTATAGACTAGAACTCAATCTATGCTCTTCTCCCTCTCCTTCCTGGATCATAGTTATACAGATCAAGAAAACAGGCAAAATAAGTAAATTGGGTTGACTTCATTTCCTGATATCTTCTATGCTTCTTTACTGATATTGACTCTATTTTTATATACTTACAACAAATTTTAAAGTGTTTATTGTTTTTTTTATTTCCAGGTGTGGATGAAGGCAGCATCATAAACATCCTTACAAAAAGAAACAATGTACAACGTCAGGAGATCAAGGAAGCATACCAAAAGGCCACTGGGAAAGTAAGTGCCAGCCTTATTCCACTTGATGAATGGATGCATTGCCATAGAACAGTATTGAATTCTCAGTGTGACGTTTCAGAATCAGAAGCTGCAAAATTACTTCACTGAAGTTGACAATTTCTCTAGACTTCCCCTAATATCATAAATCCGTAGGCCAAAGCTAATATCAGCATTTAAAATTATAGTTTGGAGCCAAGACATTGTTTGTTGTGGCATTACAGCCTGCTACCTCCTGGTAGCCTGGATTGCATTTCCTTGCTCAGTTTCTGCTCCTCAGGCAGTTCGGGTCTGCATGTGTTGCAAAGGCCACATGCACAACTCTAGAAGAAAGTACTAAATACTGTACAATAGCAGCATCTAGCGGTCAGATTCAGGGTACACAAAATCTAGGTCTCTGAGGAGGCTGTGGTCTGCAGCTCCTGGCTAAACGACCATCCCTGTGGCAGCCAGACTATGTAGAAAGTGACTAGAGCTAAAATGATGTAACCCCCAGGTAATTGCAAATGAAGACTCATTGCACCACAGGCTAGAGAAAAGCTAAATCCAACTGAACCAGAAGCTCTGGGGGTGGTGATGGATTCGGAACTGAATCTTCAATTCTAGGTACTGAAGGTGGTTCAGGCAGCGTATGGCAAATTGTGTTTGTTACATCAGTTGCGGCCATTTTTAGATGAGGGGACAATGCTCCCTTTGATTCAGGTATTGGTGATATCAGTGCTAGATTGCTGTAATTTGTAGTACGTGGAATTACCGAAGTACCATCTGCGGAAACTACAGGTAATGCAGAATGCTGTGGCTAGGGTGAGAGTCAGTGGTAAACATCCAACTTCACGGGTTCCCTTTTGAACAGCAGAGCGTATTTAAGCTCCTGCTGGCAACATTTAAAACATTGAGAAATCAAGGTCCAGGTTACCTGCAGGATTTGTAACATGATATCGACCAGGAAGGGAGCTGTGGTTAAGTCAGGGTCAGCAATTGGTTGTTCCTGGGCCCCAGAAATTGTGGCAGAAGAAATGGAGAGTGAGGTATTTTAATATAGCTGCCTCCATGTGGTGGAACAAAACAGAGGGAGGAACAAAATCTTTTAATATTTAGGAAAGCCCTGAAAAAACATTTTTCTTTCCTAAATTAGGTGGGGATGTGCGGCAGGGGTAAAAACTAGTTTTATTGAGCAGCGGTGGTGGGGTGGGGGGGGGGTGGGGGATGAAGTACAAAGTTCTCATTTATATTGTTTGAATGTTTTTTAGGGTCTTGGATGACTGTATTTTTACAAGTGTTGTACACTGCCTCAAATGTGTTTGGTATATGGTGGTATGTAAATGTTTTAAATAAATAAATAATGAAGAGGAAGATAAAAGTTAGTCACATATAAAATCTATATCCTTAATATTAAACAGTCCCTTGCAAGGAAACCGGTAAGAAAAAGTCCTCCTAGGTTTGAGCAGAAGAAACTGCTTCCTTCTCCTTTGAGTGAAGCTGGCAAAATCTGGGTAGATCCTCACATAAGAAGTCCAAAACAGGAAATCTTCATTAACCAGTCCCTGTTTGGGCCGATACACATATTATCACCAGAAATCTCCTTTCTTCCAAAAAAAATATAAATACAGCTTCTGATTTTCGGTTTTAAACAAAAAAGTAACATCACCCCCATAATGATAAAATCATGTTTTTTAATTATAACTGAAACCCCTTGAAATATTGCTTCCCCAACGGTGATGCAGCATAGTGATACCCAGTCTAAAGTGTTTCCACTGAAAAAAAGAAGGGAATGATTTCCCGTCCTGTGTACTTCTCTCCGCCCTTGCAGCAACCCGGTGAGCAGAGACACCTTCCTCATCTGCCACCACTAATGTGCATTTCCATTCTGCTCCTATGTCCTTCCGCCCCACCTGCTGAATTACCGAGGGAAGTGAGCATTTCTGGGCTGCTTGCATTGGTCCTTTTTTCCTACAGCACATGTGATGTATCATGAACAGAAAATGGTTGTAAGTGGAGGTGGGTTGCAGTCACATTATACCTCAGGCACACAGATGAGAGAACCACTATTACGATGACACAGGGCCTACAGGCTAAAACAAAGAGACCTTTAGCTGAAGCCTGTTAGTTAGTTAACACGTGTTTTAACACACAGCAACTGTCAGCTGGGAACACTAACATGCGAGTATGTCTGTTACCACATGATAAAATGCATGTTAATCGGAATCATGAGATAGGGTGGGGAAAACGCATTACTGTAGCACCAGGGAAATTCGCATGCACTCAGCAGCAATATGGCTCTTAACATGAATACACTTATGACTCCTTTATGTGAGTCATTAAGTGAACCCTTCTTGGTGGAGTGCACTTTAGATTGGTCTGTCGTGTGTCAACTGCAAGGAACATAATGGTCATGGCCCCACATTTAATGCAGAAGGTTTGCAGTTAACGCATTTTTTGGGTATGCTAATTGCAAATCCATTATAATACACTCAAAAACCAAAACAACTATTCAACCATTTGCATTTTGGTTCCACAATAACTTATTCCTTAATTGCTGTTGTTACTTAACACAAAAATCATGGACAGGAGGTCTCAGCATATCACGGGCTGGTGTCAAGTGTATTGACTACTCACAAACACCAATAACATCAATGACCTCCTCCACTAATGCCAACATACAAAAGAAGCCACAGAAAACTTATCTTGCTAGTGTGTACATTTTCAACCCCACACTACACTACACACTACACTACACACTACACACTAGCAAGATAAGTTTTCTGTGGCTTCTTCTGTATGTTGGCGTTAGTGGAGGAGGTCGCTGATGTTAACTGGGCCTTGTGGGAACTCGTATTGCAGTGGCTGGCTGATTTTGGGAAGACGGCTGTGATGAGCAGCACCATGGGAGAGCAAAACACCACAGTGGTGGTGGTTTTGCTGCATAAGCCAGGGCGAGACCCAGAGGTAACCGAGTCCAATAGACCAATCTCACTATTAAACCAGGACCTCAAGATCCTGACCAAAGTCTTGGCCAACAGACTGAGGGAAGTGCTGTCAATCCTCATATACCCAGACCACGTAGGTTTTGTTCAGGGTCGGAACGTGGCAGATCACATCCTGAGGGTTTTAACCATGTATAGGCAAGGAAGAATGACTGACAACCTGGCTATAATGGCAGGCCTAGATGCAGCAAAAGCATTCAACCGGGTATCCTGGGAGTACTTGTTCTGGCTTCTACCCCAATTCAGAATAGAGGGATACTTTGCTGATTGGATTTGGGTGCTCTACTGGGACAAGATGGTGAGGTTCCTTATGAATGGTGGGCTAACTGCAACCTTTGGGCTGTGGAGGGGCACCCGACAGGGTTGCCCATTGTCCCCATTACTATTTGTCCTTTCTCTGCAATCCCTGGCATAAAAAATCTGGATGTCGCAGGCCTTGCGGGGAGTGTGGGTGGAGGAAAGTGAACATAAGATTGGCCTATTTGCCAATGATATGCTCATCACCATGCAGCACGACCAAGCATACTGGAGGGAGCTCACCAATTGCTCTGGGAGTTTAGTGGGTTCTCTGGTCTTCGAATAAATATGGACAAATCGAAGGCCTGACACTTAGGGAAAGGAGGGACATTGGTGGGTAGAGAATATGGCATATCATTGGTTTACTGAGCCAATGCAGTATCTCGGTATCTATCTCCATAGTGACCTGCGAGTTGTATACCAGCTTAACATCCAAGATAAGATACGCCAGATGTGCAGTCTGTGTGATCGTTGGGCAGATCTTCCATTATCTCTATATGGCTGGGTTGCCCTGGTCTGCTTGATCATTATCCCCAAGGTTCTGTACCAGCTGCAAATGCTGCCGGTATGGATCTGACGAGTAGATGAACAGAGTTACCGAGGGATAATCAGAAAATTCCTGTGAACAGTGAATGCGTAAGAGTCAGTTATGCAAAGCTTACAATGGAGAAGAAGAGAGAGGAGGTGGGCCTGACAGACTTACGTACATATAATGTAGCATCGCTAATTTTTATTTATTTATTTATTTGTGTGCTTTTCTATACCGCCCCTTCCAGAGATCAGGGGCGGTTTACAAGTAACTTAAAAAACAATGTAACAAACAGTGAAATATTATATTACATATAACATTAAGGGAAACATAACAACTATGTTACAAAGAAACAATATGTAAATTATTTACATGGTTGAACAAAAACTATTTACAATAGTTATTTGTAATCATATGTACAGTGTTGGGAGGAGGGCTGTTTAGAATAGTTATTAATGGATACATGCCACATACATAGCATTGGAACGCTGTGCGTCAGTGGACCTGATGGCAGTGTGGAGCCAGACTTATGAACTGATGAGCCTGCTACACTACTGCAATGTGGAGCTGACTTATGGTGACTATGGGGTATGTTTACTAAACCCGCTTAACGTGCGCGCCACGTTAGTCTGCAGGATACCATAAAAGGAGTGGGCGGTCCGGTCAAAAATAGCAAAACGGGATTAGCGCGCGCTGCGCTGTGCGCTCTTGTGCGCTGCGCACATTAGCGCACGAGAAACGCACGTGGGAAGCATAAGCAGGCACGCTGATGTGCAAACAGAGGAACAGGGCTGCAGTACAATGGTAAAGACACTGACAGATGGTGCAGGGGTCATGGGTTCAATCCCCCACTGTGCCCAATGAATAAGGCTGGCTGAGGCACTACCATTTATGTGTAATATTGCATTATGAGGCTTTTTAATTTTATTTTAATTACTGCTGCTAGCAAACGCACTCTCAAAGCGCTGTAACATAAGGTGCTGCATAAGGTACCCCAGAGGGCACATTTTAAAGTGCCCTGTCTGCCACGGCACCCTACAATGTTGCTTAAAGGGTGGCCTATAGGGCACCATATAGGGTGCCCTATGAGGCACAGCAAGGTCATAGCACTGTTTTTGATGGCAGCACTGTGCATTTAAATGCATGGAAATCTTAAGTAGGTGCGCTAACACACAAGGAGGAGTAGCATTGTAGCACAATGGTTAAGGCACTGACTGATGATACAGGGGTCATGAGTTTGATCCCCAGTGTGCCTAATACGTAAGGCTGGCTGAGGCATCAGCTTTGATATGTAAGTATTGTTTCCTGCAGCACTTTATTTGTATTTTATTAATTGCTGCCAGCAAACACACCCTCATGTGCCGTAACCTAAGGTGCCGCATAAGGCACCCTATAAGGCACTCCATAGGGCACATTGTAAAGTGCACTATCCGACACGACACCCTATAATGTCCCCTATAGGACACCCTATCAGTCGCTCCATAGGATACTGTATAGTGCACCTTATATGGACGGTAACCATAAGGTGCCCTATAGGGTGCCCTATAAAGCACCCTCTGAGGCACCTTATGGGTACAGTACGCTGAGGGTGTTTTTGCTGGCAGCACTAAAGTACATTAAAAATAGATAAAGCTTTGGACAGCCCTACCAAATAACACCACTGTGGGTTTGAACCCATGACCTCTGGCTCCAATGGCAGTGAAGTAACCAGTGGGCTACAGCTGCTAGCAAACCCCTGGCTGGCTGCAGAAGGACTGCAAGTCACCACACAAACAGTCTGCTGTGGTCACCAGGATAGGGTTAACCCACCCATACCCATGATGCACTGCACATGCAAATCAGCAGTCTACAGATGATCACAAGATGGGGTATGCACCCCCACAGCACCTCGGCCTGGTAGGGGGAATTGACCGTGTGAGGTACTGGCACAGAGTAGCTACACACCGTCACATTGTGCAGGTACTGCACTCACCCTGAGGGTGAGGTGGGATGCCCAGCACCAGGTCCACAGCAGAGATAGGCCATGCTGCAGGTCCCCAGCAGTGCTAATGTGTGAGATAGGTAGTTTCTGGAGACACACCTTGGATATATCTGTATGTCTCAGTCAGGTGTAGCCCCTATGGACCCCTAGGAGGATTGTGTACCTCCTCCTCCTCCTCCTCCTCCAGGGCTGAGGGTGGTAAACGGGGTCTCCCACCAACAGATCCACATTCTACCTCCCTGCAATGGTGGCAGTAGAGGGGACCATCAACCCCAGTCCTGCTGGGGAATAGACACCCTACAGGGCAGTCAATGCAGCTCTGTACACATCCATAACGCAATAGCAGACAGACATTAGGCCTGGATATGCTAAGCTGCACCCCACCACTATCTGATATTCTCCTGCAGCAAGCCTACAGCCGCTGCACCCTGCAAGGCGCTCCATCAAGACGCATACCAGCTGCAGACAGTCTGCTAGCTAATCCATAATGCATGTTCCCGGTGGAAATGTGTGCACCCAGAACTGGGATGTCAGCATATACAACAAGCAGATAAGTCAGTGACTGGGCCCCAAAAAGAAACCCATAAATATCACAAAAGAGAAATACTATATAGCACTATGGGGGTGCCTAGCCATGCTGTGGTCACTGCACAGTCAGGGTGAGAGTGATATCCCAGCAGGACATGCTGTGGCCACCCTGTCTGTGCAGGTGGTGGCCGGGCACTACAATGTCCCAGCCAGTGCCCTATGCCCTGTGCAGATGCATCCTGGCCAGGCCACCCTGTCCGGGCTATACCCATGGTACCTTGCTCCTCATTATGCACATTGGCAGGCCAATACTGGCAACAGTGCTGGCAGTGTGGGCTGTGGAGGGTGTTTGCAGCCACCACACACTGGATAGACAGACACACACTCCCACACCTATGCCAGCATTGTGCTACTATAGAGGAGTTTAGCAGCCCTGGCCACCACACCAGTCCTGGGCACAGTGCAGGCATGGATATGGTATGCAATACTGTTGGGGGTCACTCCCAAGGGTGGTAAACACTGTCAGAGACCAGACCTGAAGCACACTCCACAGACATCGGAAAGGTTGCTATGATGGAGCTCAATCAGCAAACTGTGCTTAACATAGGAATTGCTATCTGCCAGTAATCATAGCAAACCTTTGATAGCTGTGTACCGTATTCCCAGGTGTAGGGTGGCATTGCTAAGGTATGCAAGTGCTAGTATTGGGAGATGCACTCAGGGCCCAATGTCCTGCCTCTCCAGGAGGCATTGGCTAATGGAGCTTGTGGGTGTGGGTATGTCTGCCCCTGTTGGCTGCTGCTTTACGGCAGAGGTTCCCAACTCCAGTCCTGGTGTGCCAAACACTGTTCGGGTTTTCATGCTGTCCCTCATGAATATGCATGAGATACATCTGCATACCATGGGGGTGGTGCATAGATATGCAGCACACGCATCTTTATTAGAGGCAGCATGGAACCTGAATAGTGTTTGGCCCTCCAGGACTGCATTTGGGAGACTCTGCTCTAGGTAATGCGCCTGTTTATGGTGTCTTTGCTCTGTAGGGTAAAATGTAGGTGTTTTGGGCATGTTTACGTCATCTGCAATAAACGTTCTGTCTGTATTAGCACGTTGTAGTAGTGGGTAAAATATGGGGACTGGGTTGGCAGGCACCATAGCTGGGACTTGATCCTGTGATCTTCTGCCTCCAAACACATTGGTTGTGTGCACTGCACCACCGTGTTGCCACAAAGACAGTGCATTCCCTGGTGATACCATGACTGTTTGTCTGGCAGGGCCTCTCTGTTGCAGTGCATGGCACCCACCTACACAGGGCTAGGCCATGGTCTGCTCTGGACAGCTGCCACTGCCCCCTTCCACCACCAGTACCCCTCTGCCACCATGCTGACATGCCCTTCTGCTGGTGGTGCTGGTGGTGTGCAGTCTCAAGCCATCCAGTGTGCAGGTAGGCGGCTGCCTATGGTGCGTGTTCTGGGGTAGGGGTGCCTGCATAGGCGTCCACGCTTTCCCCGAACACCACCTGCCAATGTTCTGTGCCTTTGGGGGTACCTGCTGGGTACTATCCCCTGTGACTCTGTGATAAACACTCTCATGCCCTCATCAGTTGCTGTCCTCATCAGTTGCTGTCTGGCTGCTGTTCAGTTTCAGCATTCCTAAGTGCCACCTAGGCATCTGCCTAGTCCGCACTGTGCCCCAGCTGCACCACAGCATGTGCCACCTGCAGCCCTCTGTATCCCCTTTCTCAGCATCTGTCCAGTTGCCCATTCCGACATGCCCGCCCTGCTGTTTTGGAACATGTGCATGCCATAGGTAACCTGTCCAATGTAGAGGGAAACCCTGATCAGTGCTATTTCACTGTGGGATCATTCATCTTGTATGGGGACGGAGCGTAGACCCTTCCAAAATTCATATTTATTTTTTGGGGCTTTCTTGGGAGTGTTTTTTGATGTTTCCCATTACTATCATTATTGCCCAGCTTGATTATAGAAACATAGAAACATGATGACAGAAAAAGACCACAAGGCCCATCTAGTCTGTCCTTCCATAACAACAACTACAACAGTCCACTTTTTACCTTTAGAGATCCTCTGTGTTGGTCCCATGCTTTTTTGAATTCATTTACTGTCCTCATCTCTACCACCTCCACTGGGAGACTATTCCACGGATCCACTACTCTTTCCGTAAAGAAATATTTCCGCATATCACTCCTGAATCTATCTCCCTTCACCCTCATCCCATGTCCCCTCGTAGCAGAACTTGCTTTCAATTGAAAGAGGCTCTCTCCATGAACATTTATGCCACGGAGATATTTAAACATCTCAATCATATCACCTCTATCCCGCCTTTCCTCTAAGGTGTACATATTAAGATCCTTAGGTCTGTCCTCATATGCTTTATAATGAAGCCCATTAATCATTTTAGTAGCAACCCTCTGTACCGACTCCATCCTGTTCACATCCTTTTGAAGGTGCGGTCTCCAGAATTGCACACTATACTTTAAATGAGGTCGTACCAAAGACTTATACAAAGGCATTATCACCTCCTTTTTTCTGCTAGCCATTCCTCTCCGTATGCACCCAAGCATCCTTCTAGCTTTTGCCGTCGCCTTTTCTACCTGTTTAGCTACTTTAAGATCATCAGACACAATCATGACTAGGTCCCGCTCTTCTTTAGTGGACAAAAGTACTTCACCTCCTATACTGTATTGCTCCCTTGGATTGCTGCAGCCCAAATGCATGACCTTACATTTTTTAACATTAAATCCCAGCTGCCAAATTCTAGACCATTCTTCAAGCTTAGCTAGATCCCTCCTCATGTTATCTACACCTTCCTGGGTGTCTATTCTATTGCAGATTTTGGTATCATCCGCAAAGAGGCAAACCTTACCCGACAGCCCTTCCGCTATATCACTAACAAAGATGTTAAAAAGAATCGGACCAAGGACAGATCCCTGGGGCACACCACTGGTAACATCCTTCTCCTCAGAGTGAGCTCCATTTACTTGTACTCTTTGTCGCCTCCCACCCAACCAATTTCTAACCCAAGCAGTAACTTTAGGGTCCATCCCTAGGGTGCTCAGTTTGTTTATAAGTCGCCTGTGAGGAACAGTGTCAAAGGCTTTACTGAAATCTAAATACACCACATCTAGAGCTCTCCCTCGGTCCAACTCCCTGGTCACCCAGTCAAAGAAATCAATCAGATTGGTCTGACAAGACCTGCCTCTGGTGAATCCATGCTGCCTCGGATCCTGTAATCTGCCGGACTCCAGAAACCTCACTATTTTCTCTTTCAGCAGTGTTTCCAATAATTTACTCACCACTGAAGTTAAACTAACCGACCTGTAGTTTTCAACCACATCCTTACTTCCGCTTTTGTGTAAAGGCACCACATGAGCCTCTCTCCAGTCCTTTGGCACCACTCCCGACTCCAACGAGGCATTGGAAAGGTCAGTCAGTGGAGCTGCTAGAACGTCCCCAAGTTCCCTCAGTATTCTAGGGTGTATCCCATCCGGTCCCATCGCTTTGTCTACTTTAAGTTGAGCTAGTTTCTCACGAACACAGTCTTCTGAAAATTGTTCAAGATGTCCCTCGCTTCTGTTCTTATTTGTGGGTGTTTTCTGAGGTCCTGCTCCTGGTTCTTCATCTGTGAACACAGAACAAAAATATTTGTTAAGCAATTCCGCTTTATCCTTATCAGCTTCTACATATTCCCCCCCTGCACCCTTGAGTCTGACAATACCACTTTTGCCCTTCCTCTTCTCACTAATATATCTGAAAAATGTCTTATCCCCCCATTTTATTGCATTGGCTATTTCCTCCTCCTTTTGAATCTTTGCCTTCTTGACTACTTTGCTAGCTTCTCTAAGTTTTTCCAAATACAGATGCCTGTCTTCCTCTCTCTGTGATCTCTTGTATTTCATGAAGGCCTCCCTCTTTTTCTTCACTTTTTCAGCTACTTCCTTCGAAAACCATAGCGGTCTCCTGTTCCTTTTGCCTTTATTTACCATTTTAACAAAAAGGTTGGTTGCCTTTAAAATACCCCCTTTCAGTTTTGCCCACTGTTTTTCTACATCCCCCAGCTGTTCCCATCCCACTAATGACTCCCTGAGGTATTGGCCCATCTTCGCAAAGTTAGTCTTCCTAAAGTCTAAGATCTTCACCTTGGAATGGATTCTAACAGCCCTAGTCCTAATACTGAACCACACCATCTGGTGATCACTGGATGCAAAATGATCTCCCACTACAACATCAGAAACACTTTCACCATTGGTAAGCACCAAGTCCAGTATGGCCCCTTCACGTGTGGGGTCTGTTACCAATTGCCTGAATAGTTCTCCCTGTAGAGAATCCAGGATCTCCTTATTTCTAGATGATACTGCAGCAGGAATGTGCCAATCAACATCTGGCATATTGAAATCTCCTAGCAGTAGCACTTCCCCTTTCCTAGCAATGCTGCGTATGTCTTCAATTAACTCTCTGTCCACCTCTTCCTCTTGTGAGGGAGGTCTGTATATCACACCAATGCAAATAGATTTCCTTTCCCTCTTTCTAGTTTAACCCACAATGCCTCCTCTCTCCCTTTTAAGCTCTGTAATTCCAAAGCTTTAATAGTAGTTTTTACATATAGTGCCACTCCTCCTCCCCTTCTTCCTACCCTGTCCTTTCTGAATAAAGTATAGCCAGGTATAGTTACATCCCAGTCATGGTTTTCTGTGAACCATGTTTCTGTAACTGCCACTAAATCCAAGTCAGCCACTCCCACCAAAGCTTCAACTTCAGGGATCTTATTTCCCATGCTACGGGCATTAATACACACTGCTTTCCATATGTTACCCCTGTTACCCATTTCCATAAAGGTATTTAATGTATCACCTACCTGGGGGCTTTCAATTACCTGGGGGCTTTCTTCACCCATCCCCAACGAATCTAGTTTAAAGCCCTCTTCAGTAGATTAGCCAGTCTACTACCAAAGATGCGTTGACCTTTCTTGGACAGATGGATGCCATCTCTGCTCTGCAACCCTTGATTTTTTTTTATTTTGTTGGGGTCATTTTCAATGTTTATTTGCACTTTTGTTCTGCGCACATGTATCACACTTATTATCACTTTTTTGTAGGTTTCCCTGGTTTTGCTGTACATTGCTGACAGAAATGGTTTCTTTTTCCTTTAAATCAGCTCTAACGCAAGGTTTTCACTTGCGTTAGTTTTGGCCTCGAATTTCACATTGTTAGTGTGCGGGGAGCCTCTCCCCTCCCACTCTCCACCCATTGACCCCTTCTCTCTGCCCCTGGGGAGCCTTCCTCCACCCTCCGGGAGCCTTTCCATGCCTTCAGCGCTCGTTTGTGCCGCTGCGCGAGTGAGCGCACACTAAAGCACATTTTTGCCCCATAAAGCGTCATTAGCGCGCGCTAAGGTACCTTAGCACACGCTAATTGCACAGCACGCACGTTAAGGTTTAATAAACATACCCCTATGTGGCATTAATAGACCCCCTCAAAAAGCCTGTCAATGGGAGCAAAAGCACATCACAGGCGCTGGAGGGCCACCCCATTTTTACAGGTAATAGAGAACCCGGGGTTCAAGCCAGGAGTGGGTAAAACCCAATTCCACCAGTGGAATAAGGCATGCCCGTTAGACTTTGGAGACCTCATGACTTGGGGTAGGGACAGCATGTCCACGTATGTGGTGCTGCAGCAGAACCTGGGGCTTTCAGTGAGTCACTATTTTCAATATATGAGATTGCATCATTATTAGTCATCATTATCACTGGGGGAGAAGGGCAGTATGGGGGAGGATGGGCTCAAAGAGAGCAACCAGGACTTTTGAAATCTGACGTCCCAGTGGAATATGCTAGGCAACTGGTATCGTATGCTTAGATGGGCCAGGGCAGCACCATATCTGGAACAACTATGGGGAAAATGGGCAGAGGAGCTGGGGGAAATGCAAGACATGCAATTCCAAATATTACACAGAGGGTACTTAACAAGAGAACGGGGGACCAGGAAGGGAGTGTGAGAAAAAAGGGAGTTGTGAGAAATGCCAAATACAAGCGGAGACCTTCCGACACGCCTTTTTGGAATGCCCCCACCTGGCAGAGATATGGGTGGTTGGGGGGAGGGGCTCTGAAGTGCATAGAAACCTTACTGAGGAAGCCAATAGAGTGGACCTATTGGCTACTACTTCTAGGGAATGGGGGGGCACTACCCTCAGAGTCTAAGAATGGGGGAGATTTCGTTCCTCATGTTTGGGGGTGGGCTGTGTTAAGAAGTTAATCCTACAACATTGGGTAGGAGACAGAGCACCCACCTTTCAGCAATGAGTCATAGCAATAAACAATTTGGCCCTGGCAGAACTGCACACAGTAGCAGAGCAATTCACACTGAGATGGGAGCGATATAAACGGTTATGGTCAGAATTCCAAAGGCAATACCATGGGAAGTGAGGGGGGACAGAGATGATGGTGACAGGGATGATAGGATAGGTGATGAGGGCACAGGAGAAATGACCTTAGCGAATGGATGATGATAGTATTACTGTTATAATGTTTAATGACGATTTGTGGTTGTCTGCGATATTACAGGACACGCTGTTATGTATGGATGAACAAGGTTTAATAAAGGGTTTTTAAAAAAAAAAAATGAAATACATGCTAGTTATATTTTTTGTAGCTCCTTTGTCTGAGAGCATTGCTTAGTTACCCTCCCTTGTGGCTCTTTACTGCTTCTGTCTCAGTAAGAATACCAATAATTTGGGCTGGAAGCAGCTGGACCCCAACATTGCTAGTCTTTGTGGTAGCCAATACTGGCAAAAGTAAAGATCAGTAAAAAATGCAAGATGTATTTTTACATCTTAACATTTTTTTTCCATTACTGACATATTTCTGAAAGTGGCTACTGCAAAAACTAGCAATTTGAGAGTTTAGTAGCTTTCACTCAAGAGCATTAAAGAACTACACTGGAAGGCAATTAAGCAGTGCTCTTAAAGTCAAAAGTTACAAAAAGTGCAGCTAACAATTATGAATTTTTATTCAGTTTTTAGGCATTTTTATGGGCATTTGGTTTCTACTTTCATTATGGAAAAATTTACGCACACGAAGAGCATGCACTAAATTTGCATGTATAGAACTTCCAAATTAATGGACAAAAAATGATTTATATGTGTTAAAATATTTTTATGAACATTAATTAATTGCAACATACATTAATTTCTGAAACTAACTAAAAAATGTCAGAAAATTAGCCACAAAATCCAGAACTGTTCTGAAAGCAAAGCAAATTTCTTTTGCTTGGGCACATCCCCAGATTCTCTAAACTGAACTATGGTTTGCTTCTATTCTACAGTCAAAGGCATATTTTACAAAGGCCATTTATGTAGTGGGAGGGATGTGGAAATGAAAATGTCTGCAATTCTATGCCAACTTTAGAAGAGAGAGAATACACGCTTAAGGTTGATGTAAAATCAACACACGGTATCTCTGCCCCTCAAAATATATGTGTTAGTTACAATCAAACATGGACAGGAGGAAGTACAGGAATGCATGGGATCCACATGCAATGGGAGGAGCCATCTCACAAATAGACACATGGGAAAAATGGCACTCGATGACTGACATACCAGTGTAAGTGCCAGCATTTCAAAAGACGAATGTGTAAATGTAGGTACTTATATGTGTATCTGAGCCATTTCGCAAACACAGACATGCATTCAATCTTTATCACTTCTAGAGGCCTCTATTTTTATGGCAGTGCAATTTGCAGGGTGAAAGAAACATTCAGGGGGGGGGGGCAAAGAGGAGATATCCTTATTTATCTCTCCTGTAAAGAGATGGCCGAAAAAGGCTGTTTTTAAATCCCTTTTCTTGTCAGGTGGCAAATGAAAGTCTGGATGTGACTGATTTCTGGCTTGCATGGACATCCCCTATATGAAATTAGGGAGATACAATATATGCAGATTTTTGTCCTACCCAGGCCACGCTCATACTATGCCCCCGACACAGACCCATGCAATGTGGACATGATACAAAGGTCCTCATGTAGAATGGACCCTATCTGAAATGGTCTTTTGCTTGTGGATGTATATGCTTCTAAAATATCCTCTTGCACTTCATAAATATATTTTTTTGTTTGCTTTTTTTCAGTCCCTTGAAGAAGCTCTGAAAAAAGCCCTTTCTAGTAAATTTGAAGAAGTTGTCTTGGATTTGCTGAAAACGCCACCCCAATTTGATGCCCATGAGCTCAGATATGCTACAAAGGTATGGATACACGTACAGACATCTCTACATATAGAAGACTGTTGTGCTCATTTTTGTTTGTCATAACATACTTACTCAGTTAGTCTTTGAGGACTGAAGCATTTATAGATTTGCCTCATCCCCCCCCTCACATTTAAAAGTCAATGGGAGAAGCTATCTTTCAAAGGAATGGTAAACCTTGACATCAATTTTCAATCAAACCTGCTTGAAATTTGATGGCAGACATCTCTAACAGCACAAGACAAGAGTGTCACAAACTCCCAGGTGCACCAGAAGAGGGGCACATAGTATGTATAGTGGCAGGATAAGTACCAGAAACCAGAAGGGCGAATCAGTAGAAAAATTTCAATGAGCACCCTAAGATAGTGGAAGAAGGCAAAACAGCACCACAATTGGTGGAAGCACATCAAGCCACCTTGAGAGGAATAAAATGGCAAGGAGACCAGTAGAGCAACCAGATTGATTGAAAGGCCCTATATTATGCTAGGAGGACCAGCACAGCACCCAGATTATCTGCAATACTTTAAACATGCCAAGGGACTAGCACAGCACCCATGTCAGCTTCAAGGCCTTAAGCATGCCAAGGGAACCAGAACAGCACAATATCTAAATTAGCTGCAAGCTCCTAAATTATGTCAGGAAGACCAGCATAGCATCCAGATCAACTGCAAAGCCTTAAAACACCGGAGAAGAGCCAACACAACAGCAAAAGAGGTGGCACGAGCCCAGGTCACAGGAGTTGGGTGAGTTCAGCAAAGCTGTGTGCCCACTGGCACTGAAAACTGGTCCTAACATAGGAATCTTAAGTACACAGGATGATCCTCCCCCCCCCCCCCCGTGTGGAAGAAACATTCATGGACAGCTCAGCTGATATACTGAGGCATTTAAATCAAAATCAGAGGATGTACCGAAGTGAAGGTCCCAGAAACAGTGGGAGTGGAGCAGCAGTACTGGCAGTGACAGCCCAAAATTGCTGAGGAAGACCAATGCAGCAGCAAGATAGACTGGAAGCCCTATAATGAAAGGCTAGTAGTTGTGGCAGAAGACCAATAGTCAACAAGTACAGTATTGGAGAATAGCTGTTGTGGGGGAAAATGTCGCCCTATGATAGCTAGGGTTGATTCAGTAGGCTGGCTAGGTGAGTGTACCATTCCTTTGTCAGGCCTCCAAGCTCATTCCTCCTGATAGAAATACTGTTTTTTTGTATAACAGTACTGTGCTCCCCTACTAGAACCTCCAAACAAGCACAGTAATGGAAATATGAAAAGAACTTTGAAGGGAGAGCTCAACACTCATCAATGGTGGTAGGCTGGTATTGTTCCCCCACCATGCTGGGTTCAGTTTTTCCCAGACTCGGGTTGTTAGGAATTTCAGGGCAAAGGAGGTCATAGTGCACCCAAAGAGATTTATAATAACAAGTTGAAGGCATCCACAAAGACTCAAAGCAGGAGGAGAATGAAGAGTGGCCCATAAAAAGCCAAAGCAAACTGGTCGCAGAGCCATGCAGCTAGAAGGATGACATAAACCACCCAAAGTAGCAAGAGAAGGGCAAAAGGCAGCAGTGATACAAGCCATGAGAGCAGTGCCAACAAAGTGACACAGACAGCAGGGGCAAAAAAGACAAGGAGACAAGAGATCTTTCTATTTTGAGTTCAATTTCCTTTTTTTTTTCTTTTTAGTTTTACCAAGTGACTGTGTGGGCCTAAACGAACACACTGGCACTCTGGAAATTTGATAGCAGGCCACAGAGCAACAGCGCGGGCAGGAGTGGGATTTGCAGCCACTATAATAGAGCGCTGGTTTGGATCTCAAGAGCAGGACTGGCTGGCCACAAAAGTTCAGGTTGTGATAGAAATGGCTGGACAGTGAGACTGGCACCAACAGCAGAGAAAGACTTTTTTCACTTCTTTTTGTTTTATTTCCTTTCTGGGGTTTTTTGTTTTGTTTTGTTTTTTAATTTCTTTTTTTTTTCTTTTAAGTTTTGTCATTGGGGGCTCATTACTGGAAATGGGCACCATTCAGAAGAGACTGCAGTACAAACTGTCAAAAACACAGCTAGTAGATATACTGAAAGCAGAGAGTGGGGGCAAGTATCCTTCAGCATAGCTCTACACTCCTTCCTCCTCCCAGTTGCATGAAAATGCAGGGAAACCAAGCAAGCTGAGATGTGTCTTTAGAAACTCTAGCTTTTCCAACAAGTACAGTGCTATCTGTGAATGATATGAAGCAACAATATCCCCTGCCATGGAGAATGCACATTCACTGAGCACACTGGTTGAATGGCAGGACAGGAAATGCTGCACAACCTTTGCCATGTACGGCCAGACTGTCAACTTGTGTGCCTGGTATGCTAAGGGATTTGTGTGCATGGCCTCGATTTAGCTCTGCAAGATAGCATGTCACTGAAGTTTGTGCAGGAATATGAACTGTGGTAGTCTGATCTCTGCAGCTTAGCATGGTAGCTAGGGCTTTTGTCACCCTTGCCTGGGGTTCATGTACCTCCAGCATGTAAAGCCGGAGGAGGAATTGCCAGAATGCATATTTCCCCTGATACATCACTGCCACTACCACCTCCTGGCTCTGGGGCTCCTTTTCTTGTACCTCAGTCACCAGCTTTTCCATCCAGTAAGTCACTGAGTTCCACTGCAGAACAATGTCCTATCACCCACAGGTCACAGGTAGCATATAAGCAACCTCCTTCATAATGGGTTGCAATCTTTTTCCACTTGACTATTCAAGAAGTCCACCATCACCAAAACCTCTGCTATGAATCCCTGCCAAAAATCCTCTACCTTTGCCTGTAAAATATTCCTACTGGGATGAGAAGACTCAGAGTAGCCCTTGTGGAACTCAGTTCTTCCATCATATCCTTAAAGGGCTTTAGGACTTCTATTACCTGTTTGACACGTGCCCAATCCTGGCAATCCAGAGGCCTGTCAGTGCAAATCTCCGACTCCAGTGACATCTGATGCAAGGCTGCCCATTCTCTACTAACATCTCCAGCATGAAGAGTGGCCCTTGGCTTCACTACCACCAGCTCAACATCCTCTTATGGACTAGAAACCCTCATTATCAGCAACAAACATTTCATCATTTGCCTTGTCTACAGCGCACCATACCATAACATAGAACAGCTTGACATGCTTTTGGAGACAGTATGCTTCCATGCTTCTCACCAACAACATCTCATTCTCCTCAACGATCTAAACCTTCCTTCTGTCAACTCCAACCAGATCAATGCATTCCTCCAAGCTATGAATGACCTACATTTCACACAGCTAATCAACACCTGAACGCGCACAAAAGGAGGTGCCTGGACCTTCTCTTCCTCCCTGATGACCTTCTATCCTCACCTCACCCTATTTCTCCCTCCTCCATCCCCATCCCATGGTCAGATAATCATCTAATAACCTTTACCCTACCAACTCTATCGCTCAACTACTCTCCCCCCCCCTTCCCAAACTTCCTACAGCAAGAAGATTCCTCACCTTTAATGAACCCTCCTTCTTATAGAGGACCATCCCCACACTGAAACATGCAATACTTCATTCAGACCTTGACTCAATTTTGGAGACCTGGAACTCTACCATCATGGATGCATCCAAGGCCCCATCTCATGCTCCCCCCAAAAACCTGTGACCTCGTGCTCCATGGTACTCCATCTGTCTCAGACAACAGAAATGTTCCCTTAGAAAACTGGAAAGGAGAAGGAGAAAATCAAAGGACCCGCAGCTTCAAGCCATTTACCTAGCCCAATTTACAGCATATTTGATCAACACCCTTAATACTAACTGTGAGCACCACAGCAATATCCTCCTCTGGGCTTTCAATAAACCAAGGAAATTTTTCAGCCCCATCAGAACCCTCACCAGAGATCCATCTCAACCCTATCAGAAAATTGACCACCACCCCCAGAAGTGTGCTGACTTCCTCATTTCCAAACATAGGCAGCACTCCTCCTCCATCATCATTATACCTCCTCCCTCCAACTCAACGTCCTCCACCCAACAATGGACAACATTCAGAGATATCCCACCAGAATAACTCATAAACATCATCTCTCACATCAATGTGAGCACATCACTACTAGACCCTTGTCCAGTATCCTGGATCAAGTTAACAAAGACACAAATTTTACCATTCATATCCACCATCCTCCTTCTTTACTCATGCAAGCCTACCTCCCACCTTCTCTAAAACAAGCATCCATTAGACCTCTCCCGAAGAAACCCAACCTTGATCCCACCTCACCAGACCTATAGCCAGCGTACCTTTCCTTGTCAAAATCCTCAAAAGAGCTGTCAAGATTCAACTTAAAAGGCACTTTGACAGATATGCCCTACTTGATCACAGTCAATATGGATTCCCTTTCACAGTGCTGAGATTCTACTCACCTCCCTTTTAAATATTCTTATTTCTGGAACTGAAAAGCCATCCTCTGGTTACATACTGCTCTTTCTTGACATCTCTGCAACTTTCAACACTGTGTCCCACCAGACCTTACTGGACTAGCTCAGCAACATTGGGGTTCAAGTCAAACCACTCAAATGGATCTACTCCTACCTATCCCAGCATATCCAAATTACAAGGATTGGACCCAATCATCTACACCTCACATCCTTCCCCAAAGAGTCCCTCAGGGCTCTGCGCTTTCCTACCTCGTTTTCAACATCTATATTAGATCCCTTTGCAACTTTATTCAGAAGTTTAATGTCAGCTACCAACTCTATAGTGACGACATAATGATATTCACTCCTTTTCACACCACCACCCCCAACTACTCTAACCTTACCACCTGTTTCAAAGAAATTGTCTCCTGGCTACAGCTTCATAACCTTGCGATCAACAAGACAAAGATCCTTCACGTGACCAGATATCCCAACTTCCTCCCACCTACTGTCATCAAATTTGAAGACACAGAAATCCAAGTTAAATTTCAGATCAAATACCTCAGAATCACCCTGGATCATCTATTAAATTTCCAACCCCACATCAGGAACATCACCAAAGCGTGACAGCTGAGCAGGAGAGGGAAAAACTCTGGGTAGTTTGTAAGTGAGGTTCCAACACCGGTTCCAATTGAACTGAATGTCTAAAGGAGCTGAAGGAAGCTGCTTGGCTGAAAGAACCCATAATAATGTGCAGAACCTTAGGATGTATTGTAAAGTATTTGGGGTAATTAAAAAAAAATGTTCCTGCATAGTCCTAGAGTTCTCTAATCCATTGACTTTGCACAATCTTTTATACCTACTTTTACCCAGGAACAGGTTTCAGACAGCCTCGTCACACAGGTAAACATATTTGAAAACTTGCCCTCCTAAATGCCCAGATGCCTTTAAGTACAGAGCAGACAGAGCTGAAAGATTCCAAATTACCCCTATCAACTGATAACCTGATTGTTAATATGAATAAAGTACAGCCTCTAAAATGCCTGTATGCAAATGCTAGAAGTCTAAAAAAATAAGATGGGAGAGCTAGAATATATAGAACTAAATGAAAGGTTAGATATGATTGGCATCTCAGAGACCTGGTGGAAGGAGGCAACCAATGGGACACTGTGATACCAGGGTACAAACTATATCACAATGATAGAGTAGATCAAATTGGTGGAGGGGTTGTGCTCTATATTGGAGAGGGTGCTGAGTCACACAGGATAAAAGTTTTGCAGGAAACAAAACACACTGAAGAATCTCTATGTGTAGAAATTCCATGTAAAAAGGGGAAGGCGATGGCAGTGGGGGTGTATTACCATCCACCTGGCCAGAATGAACAAATGGATGATGAAATGCTAAAAGAAATCAGGGAAGCTAACAAAAGTTACTACACAGGAATATTCTGAGATTTCAATTACCCTGGTATCGGTGGGTCTATGTCACTGCGGGACATGCTAGGGAGATTAAGTATCTAGATTAAATAAATGACTGCTTCTTAGATCAGTTGGTTCATCAGTCGACAAGAGGGGAAATTATTTTGGACCTAATCCTTAGTGGAACACAGGATCTGGTGCAAGAGATAAGGATGTTGGGGCCACTTGGCAATAGTGATCATAGCATGATTGCATTTGATTTACTAAAAGAAGAAAGGACGGCAAGGAAACCCACAGTACTACCTTTTAACTAAGGGAGACTATTTTATTTTATTTATTTATCTATTACTGATGCAGAATACTGATGCAGAATAGCGCGGTATATAAGAGAATGTAAATAAATAAAAAAAATATACTTCTATACCGCCCCTTCCAGAGATCAAGGGCAGTTCGGTATACATTTACATTGAACAGAAATTTTCTAACTTTTTACAAATCACAACAAATGCGATAAACTGTCCAAACTATTTACATAGGTTATTTACAAGAGGTTATATACAATGTGTTACAGAATAATCATAGGTCATGCGTAGGTGTAAGTGTAAGTGGTGGAATTTATTTCCATTTTTCATAAGTTTTTTTGTGTGTGTGTGGGAGGACTATGTGGGGTTAGCTAATTGGGGTTTTGGGAGTTTTGAGTTTGTGTGTTTGTGGATGCTGTGGGACGGGACTTGGGGGGTAGGGGATTTGGAAATGTTCGGAGAATAGGTAGCTTTTGAGTTCCTTCCGAAATTGGGAGAGGTCTTTTATGATACGGAGGCCTAGTGGGAGATCATTCCAGAGCATGGGGGCAGTGAACGTGAAGGCTCTGGCACTTGAGGATTTTTTAGTCTTCGTGAATGTTTTTGGCATATCGAGTGAGCGGGCTGCGTTTTGTCTGCGAGCTCTTGATTCGGATGGGGTCTGTAGTAGTGTTGATAAGTGTGAGGGGGCGATGTCGTTTAGGAGCTTGAAAGTTGTTAAGAGACTTTTGTATCTGATTCGCCTGTTTATAGGGAGCCAATGTAGTTCTAGGAGTATTGGGGTCACATGGTCTGTTAGACGAGCTTTGGTGATTACTTTTGCGCAAATGTTCTGGGCTCTTTGTAATAGGTAAGTATTTTTTTGTGGTAGGCAATTAGGAGACTGTTGCAATAATCAAAATGGGGTGTGATGAGTGTATTAACAACCGATCTAAAGTCATGTGTGTCAAGGAGGGGCCTTAGGTGTTGTATGGTTTTGAGTTTATGAAATATGGTTCTTACTGTCTGCTTTATGTGTGGTAGCATGGTGAGGGTATGATCTATTATTACACCCAGGTATTTTACCTCTTTTTTAACAGGTATAGACTATAATAAAATGAGGAACATAGTTAAGAAAAAACTGAAAGGAGCAGCTGCAAAAGTTAAAAGTTTACATCAAGCATGAACATTGTCTAAAAATACTATCTACTATTATTACTACTACTACTACTAATCATTTGTATAGTGTTACAAGGCGTACACAGCACCGTGCATATAGATGGAAGACACAGTTCCTGCTCATCACAACTTACAATCTAATCAGGACAAAACACGTAGCGACCAATGCTGTATAAGATGCCTTGCAGCAGTGGAGACATTTAAATCGGGCACAGGTGCTATTCCCACCCGATTCTGGAAACACGAGTTTAGACGCCCGCGCGTTTCTGGCATCAGGCTCATAGACGTGCCCGATGAAGCACATTCAACATGCTGTTCAGCAGGCCCGTGCGCGATTCCAGCATGAGGTCTTGCGCACAGATACAGGCACAGGACATAGAGTAAAGCAGAGAACATGTCTTCAGCAATAGTGAGAGATACGAGTAAATGGTGATCAGGTTTTGGATGTGCCCATCCTCACCATATTCTGTGGAATTAGCCATCTCCAATCATGACTGTCTCTGAGTTGGCTATGCTTCTGCTATAAATATGTGCATCTCCTAAGCTGCTCTGCTCACTGACAGTAGCTTGCTGATGCATACAAGATATAGAAACTGATGATAAAGGCATGCTGATGCAAACTAGACCATTTCCTAGTTCCCTACATGGCCAGGAGGACAGTGTTAGGTAATCCCAGCCCACTCTAAAATAGTATAAGAGAAGGTAAATATGAACATACATGACAGAGCATACCTTGAATCAAATGGTACTTGGTATCATAAAAGGCCTTCAGTGAGGCATACACTCTTAAAAACACTTCAGATGAACCCTCATTCATGTGCACAAAAACCATCATTAACATAACAATTCCCCTAGGGATGCAGATGATTGCTGAGTCACAAATGTATGCCCTGGGAATGGAATGCTGCATGGCACAATCTGGAATGTTGGCTCTACATTAGTCATATCTCCCAGTGCCTGGCTCTCCTCCCTGATGTGCAGATCAGCACACCGGATCCTCCCGTGCAACCTTCAAACCACACACAAAACTCACACACACACATAGACACACTCTTACTTGCTGTCACAAAAGACACAATTCTGGGAAACAGATGCTCAGCGCCTATAGATAAAAGCTGGAATACCATAAAAGCATGGAATGCTAGGACTACAAATCTGATCCCCCTCTCTCACTCATATAAACTCCTGTGACAGATTCACTCACCCTTTTAACAGCAACAGTCACATTTTACAGAACAAAGGACTTGTGAAAATCTTCCAGATTAGCTCATGTAGCACAAACAACAACTGCCAGCATAGCCTCCATATGCACTATTGTTGTTTTTCAAATATCTTGAGGGGTAGTTATTCATGCCCCTTAGCTTACAAAATTCTCTCACCCCTGATTTCTGTCTATTATACATGCATCTAGCTGTGTTTTACAGACTGCATTCACATCAGTTTGAAGCATACTTGTCACAACCTCTATCCAAGCATAGCATAAATATTTCTAAGTTCTGGCTTATTCCATGTTTCCGCAGGAATAATGAGCATGTCTGCAGGAACACAGAAAACATACACAGGTCTTTCCTGATTACGTTTTATACATCTGCTCGACAAACCACGCCCTCGTTTGACCCTTCCTGGGCACGTTCTGAGATCCCTGTGTTAGCGCTGTGGATGTGCACGGGTGCAGGGTTTCAGAATACTGCCATAGATGTTTTCGCTAGAAAAACATCTCCTGTGCACATTCAAATGGCCTATTTGTGTTATGGAATGATCTCCATAGTGAAAATGGGACCTAGAGAATGGTAAGAAACACCTAAGTAGTGGACAAGAGAGTGAGGAGCATCAGGATCCAAAAGTGGCTTCAAAGAAGTGGGTTTTTACTATGGACTTGAATAGAGCCAGAGAAGGGGTCTGATGCTTAGACTCAGGTAGTTTGTTACAGGCATATGGGGCAGCGAGATGGAATGAACAGTCTGGAGTTGACAGTGGCAGAGAAGAGCACAGATAAAAGGAATCTGCCAGAGGAGCGGAGTTCCCGAGGAGGGGTGTAGAGTGAGATAAGAGAGAAAATTAGTGAGGAGCCGTAAAATGAATGCACTTGTAGGTCAGTAAGAGAAGTTTGAACTGGATGCGGAAACTGATAGGGAGCCAGTAAAGTGACTTGAGAAGAGAGGCTATATGAGCATAGCGACACTGGCGGAAGATAAGCTGTGCAGCTGAGCTTTGAACAGATTGAAGGGGAAATATATTGGAAGCACAAAATCACATGTATTCCATGCTTTATGAAAAGTGGAAGAAAGGTAAAAAAACTGCCAGCATGATTTAAAGATGAGGTCAGAGAGGCTGTTGTAGCCAAAAAAGCATCTTTCAGGAAATAGAAAAAAAGGATCCAAATGATGAAAACAGGAAACAACATAAGCACTGGCAAGTTAGATGAAAGGCATTGATAAGGCAGGCACAGAGAAAATTTGAAAAAAAAAGTTTGTTGTGGAAGCAAAAATGCATAATGAAAAAATTTTCATGTACATTAATAGCAAAAAAAAAAAAATAACCCTGAGGGAGAGAGTCAATTGGACTGTTAGATGATAGAGGGGTAAAAGGGGGATTAAGGAAGGACAAGGCCATAGTGGAGAGACTGAATGAATTCTTTGCCTTTAATGAAGATGATGCAGGGAAGTTACCCTTAACTGAAATAGTATTTAAAAGTGATGTATCAGAATAATTGAAACAAAATTTTGATAAACCAGGAAGATATATTACAACTATTTGATAAATTAAAGAGTAGCAAATCACCTTGACCAGATGGTATACATCTGAGGGTGCCAAATGAACTGAAATATGAGATTGCAGACCTATTATTAATTATCTGTGAACTATCATTAAAATCATCTGTAGTACCTGAAGATTTGAAAATGGCCAATATAATATCAGTTTTTAAAAAGGATTCCAGGGGTGATCTGGAAAATTACAGACCAGTGACCCTGATGTCAGTACCAGGCAAAATGGTAGAAACCATTATAAAGAATAAAATTACTAAACATGTAGATAGTCATGGTTTAATGGGAGAAAGCCAACATGGATTTAGCCAAGGAAAGTCTTGTTTTACTGATCTATTATCTTTTTTGAAGGTGTGAATAAACAGGTAGATAAAACTGAACTGGTCGATATAGTATATCTGAATTTTCAGAAAGCCTTTGCAAGGTTCCTCATTAGAGACTCTTGGCGAAATTAAAAAATCATGGGATAGGAGGTAGTGTACTATTATGGATCAGGAATTGGTTAAAAGATAGAAAGCAGAGTGTAGGGCTAAATGGCCAGTTTTCTCAATGAAGAAAAGTGAATAGTGGAGAACACCAGGGATCTGTGCTGGGCCTGCTGCTTTTTAACATATTCATAAATGACCTGGAAATGGGAACAATAAGTGAGGTGATCAAATTTACAGATGACACAAAATTATTCAAAGTTGTTAAAATATAAGAGGACTGCGAAAAATTGCACGAGGACCTTGATAAATTGGAAGACTGGATGTCCAAATGGCAGATGAAATTTAATGTGGACAAGTGCAAAGTTAAGCACCTAGGAAAGAACAACCAAAAGTATGGTTACACAATGCAAGGTTCCACCACTCATGAAAAGAATTTAGGCATCATTCTGGATAATACATTGAAACCCTGTTCCCAGTGTGTTGTGATGGCCAAGAAAGCAAATAGAATGCTAGGAATCATAAGGAAGGAATGGAGAATAAAACCATGGTGTGACTGCACCTTGAATATTGTGTGCAATTCTGGTTGCCATATCTTAAAAAGGATATAGCAGAATTAGAAAAGGTACAGAGAAGAATCACCAAAATGGTAAAGGGGCTGGAAGGATACCCCTATGAAGAAATGCTTAAAAGGTTAGGGCTCTTGAACTTGGAAAAGAGACGGCTGAGGAGAGATATGATAGACATCTATTAATTAATGAATAGAGAGAACTGTTAAACATAGATTACTCTATCCAAAAGTAGAAAGACTAGGGGACACACAATGAAGCTATAGTGTAGCACATTTAAGGCTAATAAGAGAAAATATTTTTTCACTCAAAGAGTAATCAAACTCTGGAATTTGTTACCGGAGGATGTAGTAAAGCTGTTAGAGTAGCTGGATTTAAAAAAGGTTTGAACAAATTTCTGGAGTTAAGGTCCATAAACCATAATTAAAGAGGACCTGGGAGATCCACTGCCTACCCCGGGACGAGCATTGTGGAACCTGCGTTAACTCTTTGGAAACCTGCCAGGTTCTTGTGACCTGGATTGGCCACTGTTGGAAATAGGATTCTGGGCTTGATGGACCTTGTTCAGACCCAGTCTGGCATTTCTTATGTTCTTAACTATTTCTGTTGCATTCATTGCAGGTTGGTGGGAAGGGGTGCCGCTGTATTTTTTGCAGCAGCTTTTTCCTGTTCTTTTTGTGCTTCCATTCCAATTCAGTTGAAGGTGGTGCTATTATAGTTGTGTTACCATGAATGGATACTTGTAAGCTACCTGAGATTTTCCCCTCCCTTTGGTTGGTAAGCAAAGACTACATTTCACTCAGGATTCTGGCGCAGTGGTGCTCTTAGCCAGCAAGAAGTGCCACATTTGTGTAATGACTGGGTCCCCTGCAGCTGAGCCACTGGGCCATTCAGGAAGGTTGTGATTTGAGTGTCTGTTTTTCCATATGGATTGATATAAGAAACCCTTATTAGAACATGTAATGAGATGTATATGTTTTAAACCTAAACAATATTAGCAAGAACATTTTTTCACTGCTGATTTATATCTCCAGGCATTGAGTTTCTTTAAGTGCCAACTGATCTCCTCTCCACTTTTTTGCAGGGCCTTGGAACTGATGAAGACTGCTTAGTAGAAATTCTGGTGACAAGAAGCAACAAGGAAATTAACGCCATGAATTTTGCCTACAAGCAGGGTAATACATTTATACAGTTGTCAATGCTTTAAAATTAATTAGTGGGGTTTATATGGATAATTGTGGCTGTTTTATTTGGAAAATGACCAATATAATGCTCCTAAAGAGGGATTTGGTTTGGTTTGAGGTGAGGATAGCATACTTTCAGCCTCCAAACATATAAGGACATGGAGATCGTTAGTGAGACGTCAAGGTGGTGGCATTTCCAATTCTGTCAGTATTGTAGAAAGGGCTGTGCTAAACATGGGGCCTTTTCTAAAATGTGGAGGTGCAGGAGTGGAACCAGGGGAGCCATTTTATAAACCCTCCATGTGGGAAACTCAGCCACGTGCCAACACATGTGCGGGTTGCCCATTTTGCAAATCTACAAGAGTAAAAGCCGCCAATTAATCACAGAGGCCACTATTTATATCTAGGTTAATTTTGGGGTGCAAAATAAATCAGGTGGGATTAAGGAGGACAACACCCTTATCCCTCCTGCAAAGGGCTGGCTAAAATGCACACTTTTAAAAAACTCTACACAAGGGAGCCGGTATAAATTCAAGACATGCATACTTTTGGCCATATACATATATTCCTTAGCTGAAATAGGGCATACGCGTGCAGATTTTTACCCTCCCCTGGCCACTCCTTAACCAGGCTCCGGACATACACCCTTAAAACTTCTGTATACTAAGGACATCCATATGCAAATTGGAGCCTTTCTAAAATGGTCATTCACACATATGCCTGATTATACACATTCAAATCACAAATAAGGATTTCTAAATGGCACCCATAAGCTATCTGCCTAGGTACTCATCGGGAAATAGCACTTAAAACTTTCCGTTTCAAGTTATGGATGAATTTTCAGTACTGGCACTTAGGTAGATAGAACTGCTGAGAATACATCCAATGGGTAATTATGCAGTTTAAAGTTATATGGTGGTCGCACCACTGCTGAATATTTGCCTCTATATTTTAGCATTATTACCTCCAACTTTCTTTTTTATCACACTGTACTGTACCATACTAAACTGTATAATACTCAAGAAAGGATAATTTATACATGTTGAAATAATAATTATAAATCCTACTACGAAAGGTAATGAGAAATTATTAGCAACATATAAATAAAGGGATTGACATCGGTAGCAGACCTGCTAACCATGTTAATCTCCTTGGCCGGAATATTTAGCTGCTGAATATCTGCAAGTGCCACTGCTTCACTCCCCAATGCTAACCAGTGAGAAATGGGCATTCTGGGAAGGCGCCCAGCAATAATTGGGCAGCAGTGATATTGAGTTACTGTCTGGTTATCACAATGTACGAAAGTCGGGAGCGGTAAAGGCTGGAACAACTTTCACCAGTGAAGCTACCCAGGCAGTGGTTGAATATCATCATTGCCTGGTTAACTTTACTGCAATCTCAGATATTCAATGCTGGGGTCCAAGTATCCGGGTGTAGGGTTCAGCAACGACAGCAAGCCGCTGTAATCATGCAAGCCGCCACTGCTGAATATCAGGCCCATAGTCTAGCAATAACAGTTTACATAGTATTCCACAATCCAGACTTAATCTGTAAAACTAAAGGCCAGATATCTTCGAGGAGAAACAAAGAACCATAGAATCACAGAATACGATGACATATACAAATTATTTTTACCTTTGAGGTATTTTAATGTCTCTATCATGTCCTCTGTCCCTCTTCTCCAGTGAGTAAGCTCTCTTCAGGGTACTTCATGGTTAGGGTTGCCAACCTTTTAAAAGAAAAATCTCTGCTTGTTGGCAGCAGCCTATGGCAGGCTCAGCATGGGGGGAGGGTGGTGCAGTGCTCGTGGGGGGGGGGGTGCACATGAGGGGGCGGCACGGCTGGGGCTTCTTGATAGAGCCGCAGAAACCCTTGGGCCAGTCCTGCACACAATAGAGATAGGCCTTCACCAATAAGTGACCACAAAAAGAAAAGAGAAATATGCAGACAAAAATTAAACTAAAACCTCAGAAAGCCAGACACTGCATGCAGTGCAACACAAGAGAAATAGAAATGCATTTCCCCTGTATTGCACAAAATAAATGCAGGTGTCAGGATTGGCCTTAGGAGGGATGCATCTTGGGCAATTATCCTGGTCCTCCAGGCCAGAGAGGTCTCAGACCCATCTGAGACTGAAAAAGGCACAGCTTGCGAGTGGGTTTTAGGGTTCCCTCTCAAATGTTTGCCCCTGGTTAGGCCCCAGCCATGTTCATCACCAGTCCTGACTCCTGGCAGATGTATTTTCCAAACAGCAATATTTTCCAATCACGAAATAGAAAATAAAATTCTGTTTTCAAACTTTGCTGTTGGTAATTTTATGTTTCTAACTGTATTGATCCCAGGCTCTGTTTTTTGTTTTCCTCTGTCTTCTCTTAATTCTCTTTTCATGGTTTCCTCTCCATTTGTCATTTCTTCTTTCTCCTCCTGTCTTCACTTTCTCACTTATATCCATTTTTAATACTGATCTCTTCATTCAGTTCTCTTCCATTTATTTTTCTGCTTCTCTATCCAGATTTCACTCTTTCTCCTTACCAACCACTCCTCAATTTCACTTTTCCTCATCTCAACCCTCCCATTTCCTAGCTTTTTTTCCTTCCCAGCCTCTTATTTCCTAGTCTTTCATTGACTCTCCCCTCTCTCTCCCATGTCCAGTATCTCCCCACACCCTGTTTCCCTGCCTCCATCCAGTATCTTCCTATCCTTCCCTCCATGTTCACCATATTCCTTCTGTGTCTCTATTCCCCATGTCCATCTCTCTTCCTGTCCTTGTCCCTACTCCCCCCATGCCCAACATCCCCCCTCTGTGTCGCTATCCTTCCCATGTCCAGCATCTCCCCCTGTGTATCCCTGCCTTCATAATGCCCAACATCACTCCTCTGTATGCTTACCACCCATGCCCTCAGTGTGCCCCTAATCTCTCCTCCAATGTCCAACAAAAGAAAAGGCAAGAGCACAGCAAGGGGCCTGCATTTAAACCATGTGGGTGCTGAGACAGCTCTGCGATGTCCCATCCCACTCTAATGTCAGACATCGGATGAGATGGGACATCACAGAGCCATGTCAGTGCCTGCATGATGTAAATATAGGCCCTGCACTGCACTCTTGTATCAAGTTACAGACCCAAGCAGCCCGATCCAGGGTTTTGTGGTGGCAGCAGCAGCATTTAGGTAGAACAGAGTGTCAATTGGGAATGGGAGCGGTAAACAGTCGGGAGAAAACCTGGCCTTTCTTTGGCCGGTTTTACTGTCCTGCTGGGTGCCGGCCTCTCATTTCTGAAAATCAGCCAAGCTGGCCTAAAAACAGTCAGTTGGCAACCTTACCTCTCTCTCGTACCCTCCTCCTGTGTCCCTCATTTCTCCTCTCTCATTCTCCTCCCTTGCCAACCTCCCATGGCTTCTCCCACATAGTTCCATCATCTCCTCCCTTCCCACCCCCACCCACCACCCCAGTTCATCATCTCCCAATCCCCTCATCTTTCCCCTTTCCCCTCAGGGTCCAGCATCTTCCTCCTTCTCTTCCGCCTCCTCAGTCCTTTTCTCTTCCCCCCTCCTGAATAGTCCAGCAGCTTTCTATCCCTTTCCCCTTCTTCATCCCTTCCCTTTCCAGTGGTCCAACATATCTCCTCTTTCCCCTCCCAGCCTAGCATCTACTCTCTTCCTCTGTTTCCCCCATCCAGGGTCAAAAAGACCACGCAACACCATCTCCAGATTCATCTTTCTTTCTCCTAGTCAGAGACATCAGCAAATGCCGCCTGTAGCATTTACTTCCAGAGCACAGATCAATGGACCCGCGCACTGGAAGTGAATGTTACAGGCAGCACCAGCTGCTGCTACTGACTCAGAGGAGAAATTAAGCTGAGACTGGCGCTGTGTGATGCCATAGTGCTATACAAATGATAAGTAGTAGTAATAGTAGATGCCATGATCTTTCCACCTCTGCAGATGGTGCTAAGTTTTGTATGCAGCAAAAGCTATAGCAGTTTAATTATATAGCCTGGGAATCGAATATAAAGCATATTGACTCCTGGTACCGCACACTGGGCTGGCATGGTATTTAATGTGAATATACATTCTGCAAAGACAAAGGAGATGCAAAGTGATCTCATATCAAAGAGCAAAACCAAAAAGGGAGACCCATGGTGCAGTATATAACACCAAAATAAAATTATTATAACTATTTATATTTTGGCTTTTTAAACTGTGCTGTGGTTTTTGCTTTTTCTTTTTGAACATATACTTTGCAATCAAAGAAGCCTCTCTCCCAACAATGGGTCCAAAGCAGATCTGTGTCATTTTCCCCTTAAAATGTCTGATTTTAGTGTTATCTCAGTAACAGCAATAAAACCCCTCAAAGTACCAGGCATATTGTGAATACAAAACCTTACAAAAATTACTCAGGACCTATAAAGAAAATCTATCATTCCATAACAGCATCAGCTTCCAAAGCTCACTTAAGGAGCCTACCCAGAAAAGAGCAGCACTATTAATATTGCTATGAGCACTAGAACATCCATATACCTACCATATTCAGAAAACCAAACACGCTGGAATAGTCTGATCCCTACATAGAAACATCATGCTAACGGAAGATCTGGCCTTGATCACACACTTGGAATATAGATAAAGCCACAGTTGTGCTCCACATAGTAATTTCCCATGTGGACTACTGCAATATCTTCTTTTTTTTTAATTTATTGAATTTTAAACTAATAATCCAAGAAGTTAACAACAACATCCTTGTACAGAAATAGAGCAAACAGCAGTATAAAACAAAAGGAAAGGCTTATACAAAGCTATTAAGAAGCAAAATTAAGCTGTTTAACTCACAGCAGCCCACTAAAAAGGGAGGTACCAAAAACAGAAAAGAAAAACATAATCTGAATTGCAAGAAACAATGTGATGCCGAAACATTCAATATATAATATCAGGGCACATCCAAAGTGGTATCAGTAGAGGCTGCTATATGTCTTGCATTTATGAAGGCAAGCAGCGGGAGGGTTCATAAAAAATATATGATATTAAACTAAACATTTGCATGGATGCTTAAGAAAAAAGAGTCCCCCCAGATGCAGAATCCCTGGGCGCAACAGTAAAAATTCCCTGCGGCACCTTTGTGTAATTTTTGTCAAGTCAGGGAAGATGTTAATTTTCAAACCATGGAACATACATGATCTTTTACGGAAAAATAGCTTCAATAACCACTCTTTATCTAATACAAGGGCAAATGTACAATTAATGTAGATGAAACAAGAGGCTCATCTTGAGATGATTCCAATAAATCAGTAATATTTACAAAATCCAGTTGAGGCAATACAGGATCAATGGGAGCAGTCTCTCTCCTCCCCTTTGGAAGATAAAACACTTTAACCAAAGGGGAACGTGTCTCCCATGAAACTGCTAGCACCTCTACCAAATACTCATTAAACATGTCTCTTGCTGTCATAGACACTACGCGTGGAAAATTAATTAAACGTAAATTATTTGCTTGAGAATCATTTTCCAATTGTTCAGTTTTCCTGTCCATAGCTGAAAAGTTCTTAATAAAGGATTTTTATTTATTTATTTATCTAACTAGTTTTCTATACCACCTTATCTTTCAATCAAAGTGGTTTTACATTATGTAATCATTACAAACAGGTACTGGATAGATTCCCTTGTCCCCAAAGGGCGCACAATCTATGATTCAGTTTGACTTTCTAACAACACCATCTTAGCCTTCAAATCAGAAATCTCTGTAGTGGCAACAATTAACGATTCAGCAAGTTGATCAATTTTTGCAATGTTTTCATTGACTTTAACAGCCAGAGATGATACTTGACATAACAAAGTTTTCCCCAAGGACACAATGGCTGTCCATATAGACTCCAAAGTGAAACTTGCCAGTTTAATGAACGTAAACGCTACCAAACTTCCTGCTTGAACAGATCCAGCCTCCATTCCTGAAGACGCAGCTCCTCTTTGGAACACACTGACCCTCTCTAGGGATTGGTCTCAACTTGTTGATGTTGCTGGCCGAGCGTGTTGAGGTTGATCCAGGGCAGAGAAAATACTTCCCTCCATCACATGCACATCTGCACCTGGCCCCCACCATGCTGGAATCTCACCCACTATAGGAGCAGGGCTTGGCGACAGGCTCCCATTGGGTGTATGCTGTACACACGCTGCTTTCGGCGCCGGCCCAAAGGGGGAGAGAGTTGATGAACCCGAGGCTACAACTGAGCTACCCAGCTTCGGTGAAGCACCAGCCGAGTGATCCTCCCCCAAATCAGAATGTTGAAGTAAATGCACCAAGAAGAAATTGTCCAGGGGTCCAACTGGCCCCACAGAAACCGGCTTAGAGGCCTCAGAAGTAAGAGAGGATTTCAAACTCTCTTTAGCCTTACGCTTCTTCCCCATAGATAGTTGGCGTCCTCAGAATCGCCTCACAGCTGCCATCTTAGCTTGGCTCCTCCCCCTGCCGACTATTGCAATATCACGTATATACAGTAGGACTTCCCTGGTACCAGCTTAAGTGTTTACAGACAGTGCAAAGCCACGCTCAGAGATCTGATCATGTCACCTAATTACTTATGCAACACCATTGGCTCCCTGTTAGCTGATGTCTTTTGTTCAAGATCCTGACATTTACTTATAAAGCTATTCATGATGCAGCCCCTGAATATCTCTCCTCTCTAGTTATGCTTCATGTCCCTGCTCAGGCACTCTGTTCCCTTCATGGTCTCAGACTACATATTTGATCTCCTTCCTCAGTCAAATATGAGTCCACCTGAAAATCTGCTTTCTTTGTCACAGCTCCTTCTCTGTGGAATAGTTTACCCACTCCATTACGGGTTGAACCATACTTCAAAAGCTTCAAAAAAGCATTGAAGACGTATTTGTTCAAGTTGGCATTTAACATAGTAACATAGTAAATGACAGCAGATAAAGACCAGTATGGTCCATCTAGTCTGCCCAGCAAGAGTAAGTGCATTTGGAACATCAATGGTGTCCTCTTCAGCTATACTTTCCCAAGTTAGGGTCCACACAGCCACTCTCTTCCTTCCTCTTCCCTCTCTTTTCCCTGGTATCCAGATCCTTCTCACTCTATTGTTCTTTCTTTACTTGCTTTTCCTGGCATTGTTATTGGTGTTCTTTTCCTGGTTTCTGTTTTAATTTATTGTAAACCACATAGCTTGCTCGCAGATTTGCAGAATATCAAATAAAGGCAAACATAAACATAAACTGAGTTGGGAAATTGCCACAAACTAAAAACAGACATATAAGAAGACAGACTCTGTATCAGTGGTATAACTAGGACTCATTTTATAGCAGGACCAATCCCAGAATTGGTTCAAGGTGTTGGTGCCTTTAAGTCTTACATCCTCCTGGCTTTCAAAATCTATTGTTTAGCTGTGAATGCCCTGCTCTTTGCCAACCTCCAGAATTTACCGCCCGAGACAACTGCCTAGTTGCCTGGTGGTTGAAACAGTCCTGGGACCTGGGATTAACATGGGTTGGCACAAAGCAGTACAAATGTTGACACTGCCTCCAGTTACCCTCTCATTTGACTGTTTTGCTGCCGCTGACTAGCTGGACCTGATGCCACCCAGGCCAATCCTTGGTTATATCCCTGCATACAGTTCAATATCGAGGAAATAAAAAGAAAGAACATGTAAATGCCAAAGACTGACATAGTCTCGCCACTAAATTGAAGATAAAATTTATTTTTCTACCTTTGTTGACTGGCCATTTTATTTTATTTTTATTTTATATTTATGAAATTTTTGTACAGTATAACACTCAAGAATACATTCTTTTTTTTTTGAAGCTTTTATTTTCATTTTGCAACAAACAAAAGAAACAACACACCAAAGGAGACAAAACAAGTATACAATAAAGAAAAGTAAACCCAATTACCCCCCACCCCCACGCTTCTTCTCTAGCTGATTATGTCAGCATGTGAGCGCTTCCATACAACAGTGATTGTACATCAAAACAATCAAAAGAGTATCTGCGATACAGAATAATCATGAGACAAAGATATATATAAGTTTAGACAGTCAGATGAGAGCATTGAGCAGAATGTACATAGTCATTGAGCATCTTCCATTTAGACCGATGATGAGGAGTCTGAATGGGGGAAGCAAACATACGAGGTATTTGTTCATATTTACTGTAGAGACAGACATGATTCCACCATTCACTGGGGCTCAATTGGGAGCTATTTTTCCAGTATTTCGTAATTAGGGAAATAGCAATGCCTAGCATAAAGTCCAAAAGGAAGTAAGCCGTCTTTGGAAGAGAGGGGATCCCCGCAGCTGAGCGAAGTCCCACTATCCTCCAAGAAAGGGGCTCTTGAAAGTGCAAAATAGACTGGATACGACCCCAGACCCGACTCCAGTAATACTGTAGTGCGGGACATTCATACATAACATGAGGTAGTGAACCAATGGCCGCATGACATGTCCAACAATTATTGCCCTGAGTAGTGTTCCATTTGGCTAATCTGTCAGGAGTGTAAAAACACCGGTGGGCTAGAAAGAAGAGTGTCTGAGTGAGTGAGGCGGATCGGGAGACCCGTGTCACTCTACTCCAGACAAGGCTCCATTGCTCCGGGGTCAAGGTCACATGCAATTCTCTCTCCCATGCTTTCTGCGCTATAGGGGTATCCCTAGTTATAGCATTACATAAGGTTTTGTAAAAATTGGATGCAACACCCGGTGAGCTACCGATAGATCGGATAGTCTCCAACCAACCTTGTGTAGGGGAGGCCGATGGCGGGAGCACCTTAGCACTCCGAAGGCAATGCTGAAGTTGCACCAACTGAAAGTAGTGTTTCGCTGGGAGACCAAATTCAATTTGCAATTCACTAAAAGTTTTCCAGCGACCTTCATGGAACAACTGACTAGGAATCCAAATGCCCCTAGTGTACCAGGGGCTCCACGCCATCGGCTTATTTTGTATTCGAAATCGAGGGTTGTACCAAAGTGGGAGCTTGTCTAACGGACAGAGTCGGGAGTCTAAAGATTGCATGAGATTATTAAAGGCACCTAAGGTGTCTAAAAGCATTGGTGGAAAGTGGGAGTCTGATGGGAGAGTCATACCAGGGAGAAAAGTAAGAGGAATCGGTTTGCAAAGGTCCTCTTCTATGTCTAGCCACACAGGTCTACTCGGTACTGGATCTTCCAGCCAACGAGCACCTTGTTTGAGAAGAAAAGAGTGATGATACTTCAGGAAATCAGGGAATCTGACACCCCCATTTTCCTTATCTGCTTGCAGCTTATGTTTCGCTATCCTAGGTGTCTTGTTTTGCCACAAGTATCTAGTCAGAAGGCCCTCGATATCTTTATATATACGTCGAGGGAAGAGACAGGGCACCATTTCTAAGATATAATTCACTTTCGGAACAATCATCATTTTTATGGTTTCTAATCGACCCCACCAGGTAAGCGTTAAAGGAGTCCAGCGGTGAGTAAGCGCCCGGACTTTAGAGGTTAAGTCTTTGGCATTGAAGGAGATAGTGTCTTCCAAAGGAGAACAATAGTGAACCCCAAGGTATTTGACCATGCGAGGTTGCCATAAAAAGGGGAAGGATTGCATATCTGCCTGATGAAGCAGAGGATTTAATGGAAAGGCTACCGACTTGGTCCAATTTATCTTATAACCGGACAGTTGTGAGTATTTACCAATTTGCTCTAGGACAGCCGGTACTGAGTCTATTGAGACAAAAAGCATAAGATCATCAGCATACGCTGAAAGTTTGATTTCCCTATGGGTGAAGGGGACTCCATGAATCTCCTCCGATTGCCGGATTAGTAAAGCCAAGGGTTCGAGTGCAAGATCGAAGAGGAGTGGAGACAGTGGGCATCCCTGGCGAGTGCCGCGTTGAAGGGGAAAAGGCTGAGACTTTAAAGCATTTGCGCATATACTGGCTGTAGGCTGAGCGTACATGGTGCGAAGACAACGGAGAAAACCTTCCCCGAATCCGTACCAGCGGAGGACTGCAAACAGGAAGGGCCACTCTAAGCGATCAAAGGCCTTCTCAGCATCAAGTGAGAGGCCAACAAATGGGCGATCAAGATTAACTGCGGTAGTCAATACATGGCATAGAGTCCGAGCATTGTCAGCAGTTGATCTACCAGGAATGAAACCGCATTGATCTGGGTGTATTAAGGTAGGCATCCTATCCGAGAGCCGGGTAGAGAGAATGGTGGCAAAGATTTTATAGTCCGCGTTTAGGAGGGAAATTGGACGATAATTAGCTGTTAGTTGCGGGTCTCTCCCCTCTTTCTCAAAAACTACTACATTTGCCATTGAAAAGGACCCAGAAGGAGAACCCTCCTCGGCCAAAGCAGAAAAATAAATTTTCAAAACTGGAGCTAAATCAGCGTGAAAGGTTTTGTAGAATTCAGCGGGGAGACCGTCTGGGCCTGCGGCTCGACCTGAGGCACATTTCTTAATAGCAGAATGAATTTCTGAGACAGTAAATGGTGTGTCCAAGGCCACTCTATCTTCGTCAGATAGGGTCGGTCTTTGTACTCCTGAAAGTAAGCGTTCAAATACATCTGGCTCAAAATCACATTCAGATTGATAAAGCCGAGTATAAAAGTCACGAAAGAGTTCAAAGATTTCGGAATCAATTGTGACCAAGCCCCCCCCGACGGATTACGGAGGGCGGTAACACGCTTGGCTTCTTTTCGACCTTTTAGGGCATTTGCTAACAATTTGCCAGCACGATTATTTTCCCGATAATATAGCCCATGTTGTGATTCAATATTTTTAACAGCAGCAGTGTGCAAAAGCTGATTGTATTGAAAACGCAAGCGTTGTAAACGGAGTAAAATACATGGGTCAGTACGGGACGTGAGGAGCCGCTCCCCAGCTTGTATCTGCTGCGCTAGAGTCAGTAAATGCTGCTTTCTTTGTTTCCCCTGCCGAATTTGATAGCTAGTTATAGTGGCACGGATAGATGCTTTAAAACCCTCCCACCAAGCCCAGCCCGCTGTGTCATGGGGTGAGTTAAAATGAAAATAATCTTGGATAGCGGCCTTTATATCAACCTGAAAATCTTTTTGACCCAGTAGGGATCTATCAAAAAAACAAGCTCGGGGAGAATCGTCCCGCGCAGTGACACGTAATGATAAAGATATGGCAGCATGATCTGAAATATGGAGAGGATGAGTCCTAGTCGTGTCTACTTGAGAAATCAGTGCTTTGGAAATGAGAAAGAAATCTATTCTAGATTGGGAGTGATGGGGGGCAGAAAAGAAAGTGAACTCTAAGTCGGAGGGGTGAAGCAGCCTCCATATATCTACCAGCGCAAGATCTTGCATCAGAGCTGTAAGGGTAGCAAGACTCTTGGGTGGACTACTCGTTCTTGGCGGCTGTCTATCTATCAGAGGGTCTAACACTTGATTAAAGTCACCACCAAGTATTAATGGAGTATTGGCAGAGGCCTGTGCCAACTGCGCAATACTTGCATAGTAGGCAGGGTTGTCCACATTCGGGGCATAAATGCAAATACATGTAAATTCACTATCTCCAACCTTGAGGTGTACTCGGGCCCATCTACCCTCCTTGTCAGCGCTAGTATCAATTACAGTAGCTTGCAAAGATTTCTTAACCAGAATGGCTACCCCGCACCGTTTGGAAACGGCGGGAGAATAGGCAGCCACCATGTAAGGCTTAACATTGAGTTTCAGTGTTTCAGCAGAGTTTAAGTGCGTTTCCTGAAGAAACGCTAATTCAGCATGCTCATGGCTAAGATAGCTAAGGATTTTCTTTCTTTTGATTGGACTATTAATGCCCTTTACGTTGAGTGATAAAATTTTACATAAAGCCATTCAGACAAGTTAAAAATTCTGAGCATGATAGCGCACCTAATTTCACAATGTCCCTCATATTGACTGTAACAGGCTGTACATATGGCATAAAAGAAAATAAGCTTAGATAATACAATGAAGCGCCCCACATTAAAAAAGAAAAACCGCAGCGCGGTAGAGAAGAAGCAAAACCCCAAAAATTACTGGCGACCATGTGTCTGCGGGGAGAAGCCCCAGAGAAGGCCGAAATTGAAAAACACATAACCTGTAGGACTGTGCGTGCTCCGAATCCGACCGAGGCACACATCATGGAGGGAGAGGAGACCACAAAACAAGAGTCATAGAAAGAAAGAAAGAAAGTCCAGGAAGTCTCTGTGCTGGACTATGACCGCCGTATCGGGCCCTTCAAAATGGCGGACAGAGCCGGCGAATAAAAGTCCACGTCGTTGAATTAGCGCATCTGCTCTGCTTCTTTGGAGTCTAAAAATGTTGATAGTAGATCAGGATCTTCGAATGTCCTGGTTTGGTTGTGAAGAGTCACTCGGAGCTTCGCGGGATACAACAGGCCAAAGCGAGCCTGTAGCTGTTGAAGGCGAGGGCGAAAAGCAAGGAGTTTCTTCCGTCGGTCAACGGTAGGCTTTGCCAAATCAGGGAAGAAGGAGACTTTGTGACCTTCAAATTCCAAATGATGGTTCGCCCGGGCAGCATTTAAAATTTGTTCCACTTGTTGATATCGTAGCAAGCGAAAGATAATAGGCCGGGGGGTCGTTGCCATGTGGGTAGGAACACGGTGTGCACGATCGATTTCCAATTCTTTATGAAAGGTGATCTTCAGCAAGGAGGGAAGAGTTGTGAGCAGGAATTCTCTCATATCTCCCGCTTCCGCCCCCTCCGGTATTCCAATGAGCCTCACATTGTTGCGACGGGCTCGATTATTACTATCTTCTAACTCCTTTTGCAGATTCTGTATCTGGCGCTCGGCCTTGTCCAGTGCGCCCAAGCGCACCGCGTGCGAGTCGAGGACCCCCGCCCTATTGTCCTGCCGTAATGAGAGACTTTCAAGTCGGTCCTGGAGCACTCCAAAGTCTTCTCGCAGGGCTCTAAGCGCTTCTCCATTGGACTGCACCAATTCCTTCACGCCGCGTAGTTCCTCCAAAATCTCCAGGTGCATTTCGGGGTTTTCACGAAATGGAACCATCTTCTGTGGGGAGGACACCTCTGTTTTGGAGCGTTTTCCGTGAGAAGAAGAAGGAGACCCGAAGTCCAAGCGCGCTGGTTTATGGGCCGCCATTCCCCCCGAGGTACCCCGGTCAGCCCGGAGCGAAATAGTAAGTTTGTATAGGTATTAAGTCAGGATTCTAAGTAGGCCTCTCGGGAGCTTCAGCGCGAAGCGTCTTACCCGCTGGACATCAGGCTCCGCCCCTCAAGAATACATTCTTAACAAAACTGAGTGGGATAAAAAAAAATAAAAATACAAGGAGAATCCACAATACAATAGAAAACCAATTTACCCAACTCACTCTAGCCCACAACACAGATCCAAAAGGGGCAAGTAAGGGAAATAACATTGAACAAAATACAAAGGAAACAAAGGCGAGCTCAACAGTCAGCATACAGTTAGGCTCATGTTGGGACAGAAGGCAAGGCACCCCCACCCTCCAGACGCCGAGCGTTTATGAAGGCCAATAGTTGGGAAGACTCATAAAAAATATACGACACTGATACTTGATTAGACATTTACATGAATACTTGAGAAAAAAAAGCCCCCCCCCCCAACTGCCGGACCCCAGGACGGAGAAGAGGAAACTCCCGCCTCCTCATCTGCATATCCCTAGAAAGATCAGGAAACATACAAATAACAAAACCGTTAAACAACAAATTCCGCTTCCCAAAAAGATTTTTCACTAACCACTCCTTATCAGATAGCGACACTAATGTAATCAATAAAGTGGAAGGAATTACAGTTTCTTCCTGTGATGACTCTAACAAGGCAGACACATTCAAAACATCAACAGGTGATACCCCGCAGCAACCCCAACACCCTCTTCTTTCTTCTCTGAAGGCAGATAGTATAACTTCATTATAGAGGGATGAGATTCAGGTGGTATACCCATAATCTCAAATAAATAAGCATGGAACTTGTCCCTTGCAGAAAAGCGGGGTTACTTACCTGTAACAGTAGTTCTCCGTGGATAGCAGGATAAGTCAGCCACACCTGGTGACGTCATCCGACGGCGCCATGACAGAAGTGCTCTCTAGAGCTCAGAAATTCTGAGCATGTGCGGTAGTGGTCCCACCTCCCCAGCCCGCCCTAGCCAGGTCAGTGCGTGATTAGCTATGCTGTAAGGCATACTGGCTAGGGAGCAGGCCTACCTCATACAGGGGAGGCGGGAAGGAGGATGTGGCTGACTTATCCTGCTGTCCACGGAGAACTACCATTACAGGTAAGTAACCCTGCTTTCTCCTTGGACAAGCAGGATGTGTCAGCCACACCTGGTGACTCCCCAGCTGTAGATGCACTGTGGAGGATGAGGAAGGCATGCGTTAGGAACAGGTATGCACCACACAGGAAAAACACCGCACGTTTTTCAGGATTTATTTGTGCAACAACACACTAACAAGGTGGGTGCCATAATGGGCAAACAGCAACACAGTGCAGACAATAAGTGCAAGTGCAGAATAATATGTGTAACAGCAACATGCATTGCAACAACAGTGCGAACAGACATGTGCAAATAGCAGTGTGCAAACAGTCCTATGCAAACAGTCATGTGCAAACAACAGTTATGTGCAAGAAACAATCTCGTGGGGTTGCAGGTATAGTGTAACACAGGCGACATCCTAGTCTCTAGTCATTGACTGTGAAGTAGGGCTAGGACCCGTGTCGCCGGGTTCCGGTGGTTGATCACCGTGTCCCGGTGGTGGCCGCTGCGAGTACCACTCAACCGAAGGAACTATCAGCCTCCGCTTGGAGGTCAAGGCAGTAATGTTTCTGGAAGGTGAGGCACAAAGACCAGGTCACGACCTTGCTGATGTCAGTCACTGGGACCTCGCGCAGGTTGGCAAGTGAGAGGGCTAGCGCGCGGAGCTGGTGAGTGCCGGCCTTGCTTCCGGGAAGAGCGTCTGCCTTCTGAAGGCAGTACGCAACACATTCTGATATCCAATGGGAGAGCGTTCACTTGGAGACAGGCCGTCCGGGTCTGTTTGGGTCAAAGGACATGAAAAGCTGAGCCCCTTGCCTAATGGTAGATGTCCTGTCAATGTAGGTGTGCAGGGCTCTGACGCAATCCAGCGAGTGGAGGCGTTGTTCCTCATGAGAGCCGTGCGGAGCCAGAAAGAAGGTGGGTAGCTCCACTGATTGGTTTACGTGGAAGGCCGATGCGACCTTCGGGACGAACTTGGGGTGTGTCCGGAGTGATGCCCGGTTGTGGTGTAGTTGTGTGTATGGTGGGTGGGCCACGAGCGCTTGCAGCTCTCTGATATGCCTGGCTGAGGTGATGGCGATGAGGAAGAGTGTTTTCCATGACATGAACTTGAAGTCCGCCGATTTATTTATTTATATTCTCTTATATACCGCACTATTCAGCATCAGCGTGGTTCACATAGAACAAAAATCTCAGTACAGTCAACATGCATGAGTTTACAGATAACAAGGGAAGGAACTTGGATAACAAGGGTAATTATTTACAATCTATTTACAAGGATAACACTACTGCATAGGTACCTGTTACTAGGAGCAGTTACTAAGAATATAATCTTTACTTATAGAGAATCAGTCTTGGCGTGTTATTGAGACGTGTTGATTGAAGCGGTTCGAAAGGTTCCCGTGTTAGCTGTTGCAAGACCAGGTTAAGGTCCCATGTAGGTACTGGTTTCTGGACCAGAGGTCGGAGGTTCGCAAGGCCTCTCATGAACTGGGTTACGATGGGCAACGCGGCGAGGGAGCCCGTGGTAGTCCCACTCCTGTGCTCGTGCAGGGATGCAATTGCTGCGAGGTGGACCTTTATAAACTGTGGTTTCAGTCCCAGGTCAAAGAGGGAGTTGAGGTACTGTAGGATCTTGGGTACAGGCAGGAGGTTGGGCTGATCCCTTGGTCGGTGCACCACACCTGAAGCGTTTCCATTTTAGGCTGTACGACTTCCGTGTGGAGGGTCTTTTGGCAGCCAGTACTATCCGCTGCAGCTCCGATGGCAAAAGTAGAGCCACGAGATTTATCCTTTCAACCTCCAGGCTGTCAAGGCCAGAACTTGCAGGTTGGGATGCAGAGTGCTGCCGTCGTCCTGGGCGAGGAGATCCGGCCTCAGAGGCAGACGAATTGGAGGTTCCTGGGCAAGGCGGAGCAGCAGGGCGAACCACATCTGTCGCGGCCAGTAGGGTGCGATCAATATGACATGTGCCGAGTCGGTGATGATGCGCTGTATCGTGGTCACGATCAGCGGGGTTGGGGGAAGGCGTAAGCCAGTGTCCACTTCCCCCAGGGCACTGTGAACGCATCTGAGGCCAACCTCTTGCTGGACAGGTGCTTGGAGCAGAACACTGGGCACTTCATGTTGAGTTCCATCGCAAAGAGATCGATCTGGGGGGTTCCCCAGCGCAGGAAGATGATGTCTGCCACTCCCGTGTGGAGTGAGCATTCGTGGGGTCGTAGTTGCCTGCTCAGTTTGTCTGCCAGGGTGTTCTGTTCCCCGGGGAGGTAAGCTGCTTGCAGGACACAGTTGTTGGATAGTGCTAGGGACCAGGTCGCTAGGGCTTCCCTGCAGAGGGAACGTGACCCCGTGCCCCCTTTCTTGTTGATGTAGAACATCATAACCTGGTTGTCTGTCTGGACCACGATAGATTTTCCTGCAACTTTGGTCTGGAAGGTCTGCAACGCGTATCTGACTGCCCTTAGTTCGAGAAGATTGATGTGGAGGGACTGTTCCGACGTGGACCAGGCTCCCTGAGTGTTGAGGCACTGCAGGTGGGCCCCCCAGCCCGTGGCCGAGGCATCTGTAGTGAGGACAATCTAGTGGTGGCGCTGCTGTAGGTCCCTGCCCTTGGATAGGTTGGCAGGGTCTGTCCACCAGTGGAGGTCTTTTATGATCCATGCGCTGATGTGGATGCTGGTGTTGAGAGGCTGGGATAATTGCTTCCATTGTGCCTTGAGGTGCCACTGTAATGGGCGCATGTGAAGCCGCGTCAGAGGGAGGACCGAGGTTGTAGCTGCCATGTGGCCTAGGAGGCGCAAGATGCAGCGTGCAGTGGTCTGACTGGCCCTGGAGACTGTCCCGGCTAGGGAGACAATGGCCGTGATCCGCTGTTTGGGCAGATAGGCCTTTGAGGTGCGAGTGTTGATGACCACCCCGATGAATTCTATGTTCTGTGTCGGGTCTAGGCAAGATTTCTCTGAGTTGAGGAGGAACCCCACTCTGGCTATCAGGTGTGTCGTTGTTCGCACAGCGGTCCGGAGTTTGGAAGCTGAGGGGCAGAGAGGAGCCAGTCGTCCAGGTAGGGAAAGATGGCGATGCCTTGCTTGTGGAGGTGTGCCGTGACCATGGCTACGCACTTCGTGAAGATTCTGGGTGATGGGGAAAGGCCGAATGGCAACACCCGGTAATGGTAGTGGTGACCCATCACAATGAAGCGCAGAAACTTCTTGTGCGCCTCGTGGATCGGAATATGGGAATAGGCATCCTGCAGGTCCAGAGTAGCCATCCAGTACCCTGTTTTGATGAGGGGCAGGATGGAGTTGAAGGAGTACATCCTGAACTTCTCCCTTGCGAGGACGGCGTTCAACTTGCAAAGGTCCAGGATAGGGCGTAAGCCACCGGACTTCTTGGGAATAAGGAAGTCCGGGAATAAAATCCAGTGCTGATCTGGTCTGGAGGGACCTGCTGTATTATTTGTGAGGTGAGGAGGTGCCGAAGGAGTTCGCTTATAGGCTGCTTGGATTGCCATGGTGGAGAGGTGAAGTTCAGGCGGTAACACGATTGGATGATCCAGATCACCCACGTGTCCATCATAATGGCCTGCCAAGCAGGTAGGAACAGGGTGAGGCGGCCGCCCACAGGTGGCGTATCCCGGTTTCCCGGGACTGTGGACGGCTGCATCTGATTGTCAGAAAGAGGCTGCGTTCTTGCCGGCCTGCTGTGTGTTTTGCTTCCTCTGCTTGCAGTCTCGTGGCTGCTGTCTCTGAAAGGATGAGGCGTGATAGGATTGCTTGTATTTGGGCGCTTGCCATTTCCTGCTGGCCCCATATCTCTTGGAAGGGTAATATGGTTTTCGGTAGTTACTCCCTTTTTGCGAAGTAGAGTGGTGTTCGAGTCCGTCCATTGCCAGCGTCTGTAAGGTTGTGCAGTGTTCTTTTAGGTTGTTGACGGTATCCACGACCTTGTTGCCAAAGAGGGACAAGGTGTGTCCGCAATTTTGTCGTGCGTGTCCTCCCTGAGACCTGAAGCCCATAGCCATGCCCACCACCAGGCTGCTATAGCCGTGCCCGCGGTCCTGATGGCTGTGTCAAAGGCATCGAAGGCCGTGCTCATTAGGTGCTTGCTGCATTCGGCCAGGTCCTGTAGCGTGGCGGAAGCTGCCAGCTGGTTTCCCTTGGAAAGAGTTGTCAAGTGATCCTTGAGGTTGGCCAGCAGAGCGTCCTGGAACAGGATATGCTGGAATTGGTGAGCCGCCACTCTGGCACTAAGCATGGCACCTTGGTAGACTTTCCTGCCCACCTCATCGAGAAGCTTTGGGTCTCGGCCCAGTGGGTGGTTGGCTTGGTTGCATGAGGACTTTACCCTCTTGAGGGCTGACAACACAACGATGGAAATGTGTGGCAGTTGAGTTTTCTGGAATCCCGGACTTTGAATTAGGAGGTATTTGGTATCGAGCCTCCTGGAGCAGGCGCGGCCGGAAGCCGGGGATTGCCACAGAGCTAGCTGGTTGGCCTGCAGCTTGTGGTGGAGGGGCAGGGCAAGCGCTGGCTTGGGAGCATTAAGGTATTTCATGACCTCTGGCTCCTTCTCTGTAGAGGTATCCTCAGTTGCGAGGTGCAGTTTACCCATCACCTTCTGAAGAAATTTATGGTAGGTGAGGTCCTCGGGCGGAGGGTGAGGCGGAGTGTCCTCATGTGAGTCAGCTGGAAGGCTTGGAGTGTCCTTAGAAATGGGGGAATCCAGGCCTGCGTCCTCGACCTCACTTTCCCCCGGAGAGAAAGCGTTATTCCCGGATGATAGGGGGCGCTCTGGTGAGGGGGAAATCCTGGGGGGGGGGGGGGACCGCCGCATGTGGGGAAGGCTGGATGCTGCAGGAGCCGCTTCTGGAGTGTCCTTATGGAGCTGTCATTCAGACTCCTGACTTTGGCCCCCGACTTGTAGTCTGACTGACTAGGCGTGTAAGGAGCCTGAGAATGGCCTCGGAGGTAACAGCATCTTTAGATCTCCGCCGCCTGTGCTTCCTTGAGGGCGATGAGCAGGATCGTGAGTGAGAAGAGGCCCTCGAAGAGTCAGAGTATGTCTGTAGCACCTTTTGCTGTGTGAGGAGTGGCGCTCTTTACTGATCCGTCTCCCTCTGTTCTTTTTGCTGCTCCTAGTGCCGCCGGCCCGGTCAGCACTAACAGACTCACCGCGCCGTCTCCTGTGCTCCCTGCGCCGAGGGGAAGCTCTTTTTGATTGCGGAGGGGATTCCCTGTGCCGGCGTGACTCCGTAGGCATGGCTCCGTAGCGATGAGGGGATTCCCCGTGCCGACGCGAAGCTGAAGCATCGGCGCATCTAGGTAGATCTGTTTTCTGCAGAGGGTTGGAGCCTGGGGCGTAGTCAGGTCTGATGTGTCCAATCCGCGGCAAGAGGGAGGAGCTGAATGGAGCCACGATGCCGGCGCCATCTTGCTCGGAGGCCGTGGAACCCCGAGGAGGGGAAGAAGGCCCTGGAACGGCAGAAGATCCTGCGGGAGCAGGAGATCTCACCGGAACCATCGCGGTGGCCGAGAGAGCTGGCACAGGGCTGGAGTTTTGCCCGGAACGGCCGGGGATGGAGGCCCTGCAGGGCGCATCCCATGCCGGGGCAGCAGACTGGGAAGGCAGTTTGTCTTTATCCGATCTGGGTTCCCGTGTCTTTTTATGTCCTCTGGGATCCAAGTTCTTCTCATCCTTTTTGGATTTATTCACAGTGGAGGCTCCAGAGGTAGAGGCTATGAAGTCTTTCAGAGCATGTTCTCTGTGTTTCCTCGCTCTGGGGGACATCCTTGAGCAGGCGGAGCAAGTCTCAACGTTGTGGGAGTCTCCCAGGCAACGGATGCAGAATTGGTGAGTGTCCGTAGAGTTCATTTTTCTGTCGCATTGTGGGCACTTCTTAAAGCCCGGCATATTATCGTTGTAATCTTTTTCTTAGAGAGCTGTAGAGATCCGTCTTGAGGCAAGGCGGAAGAAGAAAGACTGACCTGGCTAGGGGCGGGCTGTGGAGGTGGGACCACCACCGCACATGCTCAGAATTTCTGAGCTCTAGAGAGCACTTCCATCATGGCGCCGTCGGATGACGTCACCAGGTGTGGCTGACACATCCTGCTTGTCCAAGGAGAACAGTCATTATGCTAGGAAAGTCACCAGACATAAATTAACAGCTCTAGTAGTGTTCTCCAGCATTTACAGTTTAGTATTTCCTCCTACTCTCCAACCCATGTACAGCATCTCCTCTCTCTTCCCTTTCTCTACCACCTCTCCTCTTTTTCTCCCCCTCCTCTTATCCACCATTTCTCTTTTTTTTCTAGCCTTCCCCCTACCCTGCATCTTTCCTTTCTCCCCCCCACACATATCCAGCATCTCTCCTTTCTCTCTTCCTTCCCATGTCCAACATTGTCCTTTCTCCCCATCTCCACCCCCATACCAAGCATCTGCCCTCCATGCCCACATGTCCAGCATCTGACCTTTTTCCTTTTTCTTTCCCTCCCCATGCCAAGCATCTGCCCTCTATTCTCCTCTAAGGCTACCATCTGGCCTCTGCCTCCTCATCCCTTGGCCAGCATCTGCACTCCACTTCCCTGTGTCCACAATCTGTTCTTTCTCTTCCCTATCTCTTCCTTTGTCAGCATCTATCCTCCACCTGCTCTTTCTTCCCATGGCCAGCATTAGTCCCCAACCTTTATCCCCCATGTCCAGCATCTTCTGTCCACCTCTGCGGCCCCCTCTGCTATCCAGCATAGCCTCTCTCTCCCTCTTTCTCTCTCACTCCCTACGGCATCTTCACAACTCCAATGTGCTTGCAAGGCCCTGCTGGCTTTGCCCCCTCTGATGTGAGAGCATGCTGCAGCTGCTTTAGCCAGGTTTGAGTAGATAGTGGTGGTGGTGGCGTATGGGAAGAGTGATACCGTCGCTGCTTCTGATGCTGTTGCAGACTCTGGAGAAGCAGTGACAGCAACAGTGGCAGAACAACTGGAGAAAGTGTTTTTAAGCCCTTGATATTTCTGGGGCCATGTCTGCATAGAAAGCCAGTTGGTAAGTCCCCAACACCCCCTATGAAAGTGCACTATTACTACTTATCATTTGTATAGTGTTTGCACAGTGGGTCACTCCAACTCTGGGAGGGAGAGAGAGAGAGAGAGAACAGGGATGGAGGGTTGGGACAAGGAGAGAGAGAAAGAGATTGAGAGATGGCTATGGGAGGACAAGGAGAGAGAGAGAGATCGGGTGATGATAGAGCTGCTCCTTTTCCTGCCAATGCAAAAAACAGCTTTTTAACAGCTGGTTTTAACTCTCTGCCAGCAGCTGGCCCGGCCATATAAAACTGACCAGGCCAGCTGAAATCTGGCCAGTTGGCAACCCTAATCAAGATGCAAGGGGACTGTATGTTTATCTGTATCTTTATCTTTATTATTTCTTGATATAGTAGTGGTCGAGGTGCTACACAACTCACCTCAATAGGGAACCAGATGAGATCACACTGGTGTCTGCTGAGCAGGCAATGAGTTAATCAGGTTGAGCAGCAGAAGAATACCTTCAGGTTTCCTGTATACCACTGGCAAACTGTCTGTACAGTGAAAATATTTGTTTCCTTAGAAAACAGAATCATTACTAGATTCCTTTTCTCAAGAGAGGTAGCATGAAGGACTGAGGCTTTCCTCCAGTGCTTTGAAGGAAAGGATTAAACATTGACCAGCTTTTGGTAGGGATGGGAGGTCCTCTTGCACTGACCATTAATATAGTTAGTGTCAATGAATAGCCCCGGATATTGCCGCTATACACCCCGATGCTACATGGTTAGCTTCGGGCATTCCGTGGGCTGTACCCATTGCTAGCCGGTCAGCAGCAATACTGCGCTGCTCTCCAGTGGGTGACCTTCAGATAAAAAGAGGCACGGTAAAAGCCTATCTTTACCTGTGGGAGCTAACAGGGCAGTGGCTCAATATTGCCACTGACCAGTTAGCTTCCAGGCTGTGCGGTTGACCCGGATGTTCAGTGCCGGTGGTGTACTATGCCTACTGGACTTTCATATTAATTATTGTTTGATTTCTCTCCTCTCAGTCCTTTTTTTTGGCTGAAATTGTCTCCTACAATGTATAGGAACATCTAACAGAGTTTATAATATATTTCCATTTTCAGCTAAATTCCAAAGAACCCTACAGAAATCAGTGGATTCCAATCAAAACTGGTGCAATTCTGTAGTATATTCTGTGTGGTGTAGTTTATCAGATATCATGTGAACAGTTTTGGTCCTGTTATAATGAAGAACTTGTAGCTTTTTTGCAAATGTAAATCCCCATCTTCCATGCATTACTTTGGAGGTCATTTAAAAAAAAAAGCCACTACTTATATGTGTGCACTCAGGGTGCATGCAGTTCTGAAGGAGGGAGTGACCTGGGTATGGTTTCACAGACCTCAAAAGTATAGGTGTATTTCCTATGAACCTTAAGAACTTCCTTCTCAGCATTTAGACCTGCTTCCAGGCATGCAGAAGTATTAGTGAACTTCTTGTTGGGACATGGAGTTTGCAGAGATGATTGAGGAGGCAATTGTGCTTTATCTCTCCGGCATTTAGAACCACCTCAAAAATCCAAATATTTGAGTTTTGAAGCCTGGTTCTTTAATTGGCTCTCCTCAAACTTATATCTGTAAAATCTGCTTCTTACAAGTGCAAGCGCCAGCACTGCCACTTGCGATGCCTCGAGCGATCTTGCCCATTTTATGACCATGTTTCTTTGAAGAATAGCTGAACTGAATGTGCCACAGACAAATGCGTTTTTCCTATGGCTTTATAAGCATTTTATAAAAGGCTCTGTATTCAGTGAGCCTTTTGTAAAATACAATGCAAACTGTGAACCTCTTGACTTGAGCGTCCCTTTTCTGACCTTGATGACCAATACAAAACAGGCTTATTATCACATAAAAGGCCTACATTAGTGTTCGTACTATGTTGTGCATGAACTCTCTACCTTATTGCTTTTTCACTTTATTTCAGCATTCAAGGATGATCTAGCCAAAGCCATTTGCTCTGATACAGCAGGAGATTTTCAGAAGGCTTTACTTGCATTAGCCAAGGTATGATATATTCATCTCAAACTCCTTTGCAAACATCACTCCTATTCTCAAAACTTTGTAGTATGGGAAAGATTTTCTCTTTTGAAAATTATCTTAGCAAAAGTATATGCACAAATTTGCATCTCTTATTTCTGTGGATACTTTTTCCAGGTAAAGTTATCCACACAATTTTGGATGCATAACAATGTGTGGATTGATGTAAAATGTGCCTCATCTCCACCCTCAAAAGAATCCCCCTACATGTGTGTAAATGTATACATCTATGGTGAGATTTTATAAGAAGGAACATAGTCTTAGATGCCAACAGTGTACATAGATGTCAGTATTTTAGTCATTTACCTGTTGAAGTGGCAAAAATGGCCTCTTATAAAATACTGTTAAAATAGCCTAAAAGTACAGTATGTGTGGTTTGCATCATGTTTATGACTTATGTTTTATTATGCATTCAATATACGGTCTTTAGTCATAGCATCAAGGCAGTTTATAATGTAATATATAAAACTTACATAAAAATTTAAAATAAAATAACATAGTATATAACAAAGGTAAAGTAACAACAGAAAGAGAAGGTGAGGGAGATTAGGTCAGTACAGGTCAGTAGCCCAAAGACACCCCCAGCCATCTATGCGACTTTATAAGCCTGTTCAAAAATGTAAGTTTTTAAACTTTTCTTAAAGGATTTCAGTGAGTTATTTAATCAAATATAAAGGGGACAGCATTCCAAAGAGCTGGGGGCTAAGAAAGAGAAAGTGGCATGATGGGGGGATTCATGGAGAACATGAATATTTGAAGGGATGATAAGTCTATTTTGATTTTGGAACTATAGGGCTCAATATTCAAAGGCATTTACATGGTTAACAACCAGTTGACTGTGTAAATGCCTGCTAACCAGATATTCAATGGCACATACATGGGTAGTGTCATTGAATATTCCCACCCAAATCCCCTATGTGACCCCATGCTAGCTGGCTAGCATGGGGGCATGCCGGGGGTGTTCCGTGGCAGATCGATATTGGAAGCTGCACAGCCAGACCCTGATATTCACTTCTGTTGCCGAGAAAGTGAATATTCAGGGTTTGGGGGTCGGCGGGCAGGGCTAAGCGGCTATGGCACTTAGCCCTGACCAGTTGAATATTGGGTCCATAATGATCTTGTTGGTAAATATGGAATAGAAACATAGAAACGTAGAAACATAGAAACATGATGACAGAAAAAGACCACATGGCCTATCTAGTCTGTCCTTCCATATCAACAACTACAACAGTCCACTTTTTACCTTTAGAGATCCTCCGTGTTTGTCCCATGCTTTTTTGAATTCAGTTACTGTCCTCATCTCTACCACCTCTACTGGGAGACTATTCCATGGATCCACTACTCTTTCCGTAAAGAAATATTTCTGCATATCACTCCTGAATCTATCTCCCTTCACCCTCATCCCATGTCCCCTCGTAGCAGAACTTGCTTTCAATTGAAAGAGGCTCTCTCCCTGAACATTTATGCCACAGAGGTATTTAAACATCTCAATCATATCACCTCTATCCCGCCTTTCCTCTAAGGTGTACATATTAAGATCCTTAAGTCTGTCCTCATATGCTTTATAATGAAGCCCACTAATCATTTTAGTAGCCACCCTCTGCACCGACTCCATCCTGTTCACATCCTTTTGAAGGTGCGGTCTCTAGAATTGCACACTATACTCCATATCCAATATCAAAAGAATATCTATTTGTGCTTTATTGACTAGAGCAAGGCTTTTGACTGTGTAAACCATGAGAAACTCTGGGCCACATAAAGAATCATGGGTATACCAGAATACCTGATCATTCTCTTGCAGAATCTGTACATTGATCAAGAAGCAACAGTTCAAACGGAACAAGGAGAAACAGAATGGTTTAAAATAAGCAAAGGTGTAAGACAAGGCTGCATGCTTTCCCCCTACCTGTTTAATTTATATGCAGAACAAAAGAGAATCAGGATTGTATGAAGACAACAGAGGTGTGAAGATTGGTGGAAGACTCATCAACAACATTCGCTATGCTGATGATACCACATTACTGGCTGAAAGTGAAGACGATCTGAAAAATTTGTTTTTCAAGATCAAGGAATATAGTCATAAAATGGGCCAGCACCTTAATGTAAAGAAGACACAGATCATGACAACAGGCAAAATCAATAAGTTCATAGCTGATGGAGAAGAAATTGAAATAGTTGACAACTTTAACCTACTTGGATCAACTATCAATAAAGAAGCAACAAGCAGTCAAGAAATCAGACAATGCATTGGTCTTGGCAGAATGGCTATGAAGGACCTAGACAAGATTCTCATGAGCAGAGATGTTTCTCTCCATACAAAGATTTGACTTGTTCAATCCATGGCATTTTCAATAACATAATATGGATGCAAAAGTTGGACAGAGAAAAAGACAGGAAGAAAATTGATGCCTTTGAATTATGGTGTTGGCGACGAATATTGTGTATACCATGGACTGCCAGAAGAACAAACAAGTCAGTACTAAAGGAGATCAAACCTAAGCTTTCTTTAGAAGCTCAGATGACAAGACTTTGACTCACATCATGCGAAGACAGAATCATTAGAGAAAGACATCATGCTTGGCAAGGTAGAAGGTCAATGAGATGGATCGATACAATAACAGCAGCTATGGGTGCCAGTCTGTCAACAATGAGCTGCCTGATTGAAGACCGAACACAATTTAGGATAGCTATCCAGAGGGTTGCCATGAGTCGAGATTGACTCAACGGTACTTAACAACAACAACAACAACATGTGATTGATGTTCTCTAGTTTCACAGGCAACCCTTCCTTAGGATCCACTCCTTATTTCAGCTGTCTTCCTTCTCTTTAGGCCTCAGCCCTGCTCTTCTGGCCTGCGGTATCCGAGGCCTCCTGCTGCTCTTTTTGGGTCGCAGCCCTGACTTTTCGTGCCAACAAGAACAGGATTACTATTGGCTTTTCATCCTGCTGCTTTAGGTGGTGGTGGGGGGGGGGGGGGGGACTTTATGTATGTTTGTATCTGCAAACAAATGTATAGAGAGACAAAAATCCTGCCACTTGCCCCTCAAGCATAAGCACTCTGCTGAAGTGAAATGCACCTAATAATTAAAAGGGCTTTAACATATTTCCCATAATATCTCAGGATTTTGGTTTGCCCCTTAGATTCATAACAGGAAAACATTAGTGAAAGATACTTATCATTAACCTTGCCATTCTTTCTTTCAAACACACTTTTCTTTTTCCAGTCCTTTGAGCTCCTTTACTTCCACCTATCCCTTCAATTTTATCTCCTGCATTGTTTTCAAACATTGCTGAATATAAATATATAAAATGTGAAACAGTATGATGCTAGAAATATTTAAGATTAATTTAAAAAAAGGAATGACTAATCAGTGAAAGATGTCATTTTAGGGTGCACGTTCGGAAAGCACCTCTGTGAATGAAGAGCTTGCTGACAATGATGCAAGGGTAAGAAAACATTTGCTTGTGAATAGACAACTTTCATTTTCCGCAGAAGTCTCATATCCTACTGTCCATAGCTTCAGTCAGATGAACTGATAAATCTAACTCCCAGTCCTCCTGTACCAAGCTCAGACCCACTGTCTTGCTTGCATGTAAGAAACTCTCAATAACAGCTTGATCCTTCTGCCTAGGAATGCCAAGATTATGCATATTATTGGATGGATACTAAATGAGTTCAAAGCTAATAAATAGGAATAAAATACTATTGATTAGGGGCATGCAGGTTAAAATTGTTTTTTTTTTTTGTTTCTCTGTTTATGGGATTTTTCATTTTGTTCTGGTGATTTTTGTTCTTCATTTTGGCAGAGAATGCCATTAATAGAGTGCACTATTGGTCAAATAGTGCATGTTATTGCTCAATAATGTAGACAATTGTTCAATAGGTCACAGTATTCCTCAATAGTGCATATTATAGAGCAATATGCATATGTCTGAGCATAGGGTGCCCTATTGGGGAATAGTTCATCTCACCTTTATTTTATTTATTTAGACAGTTTTGTATACCACCTTATCCTTCAATCAAAGTGGTTACAACACAATTGGGGGATACATTTAACACGAGGGGATATGAGACACATACAGGGAACATGGGCAATGGAGGGTTAAGTGGCTTGCCCAAGACCACAAGGAGCACCTGTGGGACTAGAAACCCCAGTTCTTCTAGCCCAAGGTTGCTGTCCTCTAGTGGGATTTGAACCACCAACCTTCTGGACTGTGGTACCTTGCCCCAACCACTAGGCCACTCCTCCCTATTTATATCTCCCTATTTATATCTGCACAAATGAACCACTATATTTTCCACATGGAAATATATATAAACATCATACCACTGATTCAGATACCTATACATACTTTTCATACACTCTCAGTCCCTATGTCTCCCCAGCCAAGTTGCCTACACAGACATATCCAAGTCTGCAAATGGAGGAAGGGGATAAAGTATCATCATATCACACTATACATGCACACTTTTCAACTTGTTTTGTATTGGTTTGTTTTTGCATTTCCTTTTCTTTTTATTGTTTTTGTTGGGTGATTGCATTTAGTAAGCCTTCCTAAAAGCTGTGGTAAATGATCTGCTGATATTTTGCTCTGTTGAAGTGCTTTACGTTTTATGATGCTTTCCTTTTTTTCTGCAGTTCTTGGGCCCGATATTTACCTGCTGCCTGGTTAGCTTCCATGGTGAAAGTCAGGCTAACCATGTAACCATGGCCGGGCAGCGGCTCAATATCACGGCTGTCTGGTTATAGTGAGGTGCCGCCCCAGAATGCCCTGGTGCTATCCTGTTATCATTGAGGTGTGCAGCGGCGGCAGCTGCGGATATTCGACAGCACTAACCATATTTGTGCTACTGAATGTCCCACTGAGCGGCATTTACATGGTTTGCAGCTTCTGCTTTTGAATATCAGCCCCCTTGATTTTATTTTTATACTTTTAAGACAATCTCAGGGAAAAGGAATATTTTTAAAAATTATTTTAGATGCCCTATGATGAAATTAACACATTTGTGTTTTGTCTTGAATTGTTTGTTTTCATTTCAATTATTTTGTGCTGGGTACTTCTAAAGTTTTCTATAAATATTATGGTCTCAAGGTTGTTAAGATAAACAATCTGTCAAACCCCTTTATGAAGTTGGAAGGCCGAAAACTGGGAGATACTCAGACATCCACACAGTTGCGGGCCCAAAAGGTTGAATTTGGCATCATTTAGTTACCTTGACCCCCATTCACATTAGCTTGCCAAGTGGGGGATAGGGGAAGGGATGGCTGCTGTTGAGCAGATACGTACAGTAAGCTGGTTTCTTAAGTGGCAGGATATTTCTTGCTCTGTCCGTGCCTAATAAACCAGCTCCAAAGGGGATATTCTCAATGGCTTTTCCCCCACCCATCCCACTCAGCACAAGGATGGCAGATGAATCATCTATGGGCCAGGTGAATTGATGGGTGGAGTCGACGTTTGTCGAGAAATAACATAGCCAAGGGGGCACAAAGCAAGTGATGTTTCAAATCACATTGGGTGGAGATAACAAAACAGCCTTTCTGACCCATATTGAAAGAGAAAATGCTTCAAATTAATGGTGCCATGATAGAGGGCAAGTGGCTTTTTTGACACAAGGTGGCTGAGATGCAAGAGGGATCCACTCCTGTTCTTTTAAAGACTGGCATGACAACTCATGAACAAATTACTTTTTGAGGCCATCAAAGAGCAGATTGGAGGTCCACACCAGGGGCAAGGCCTGCATGACCAGTAGTTCCATTGCATTGGCAGCATGAAAAAGGGATGGCTTTTATGATCTACTCTTTAGAGAAGGATATTGCATTAATGATGGTTAAAGATTTTAAATTAAACATCTTCAAAAATATCTGTGAAAAAGAGGAGCCTGATACTCTGAGCTTCCTGTAACATTTCTGGAAACTATTTCCATCTCTCTTGAATGCATTTTGCTAAATCAGGAAATAACCACATCCTATGGCCAATATATGATGAATGTATATTATGGAATAATGTTTAGTTAACTCTGCTGGCTTTAACTATGTTTTCTAGCTCCCTGAAAATGTATGTTCCTTTTTAGATGTTAAAATGATTCCAGTTAATCAGAAGAGGATTTTCTTGTTTTCTTGTTTGGTGACCCTTTTTTTTTTAAATTGCATTCAACATAGACACCAAGGAGGTCATTCCAGAACATGAATAAGGGGTTTATAAGTACAGTGGGGATGTTTATTTGCTGAAAACGTCCCAGACCATTCTATGAAACACTGCTAACATGCATATCCATGACGCTAGCATAGGGATCTCAGAATGTGGGCGAGAGAGGGCGGAACGGGGGCATGGCCAGCCACAGAGATGTAAAAAACATATTCAGGAAAGGCCCATGTACATATTGCTTCCTGGAAACGTTCCACGTTTATTCCTGCCGAAACATGATATAAGGCTAGAACATGGAAAATATTATGCTGTGCTCCGCAATGCATCCTATATAGAAGAATGGTTGTGACAAGTACGGTTTGAACTGGTGTGACTGCAGTCTGGAAAAATACAAGATGCAGACTTAAGGTACAGGGAGCAAAGATAATGGAATGTCATAAGGTAAAGAAACATTTCTAAACACCCCTACAGAAACATTAAGAAAAGCAATAGTGTTTATTCAAGCTATGCACCTATGTGTTATTTGTGCAAAAGGAGCCAATCTATGGAACCCATGTTCAGAAAAATAGGACTGCTGATGCAGGGATAGTATGGGCATGAGCAGGGAAAGGATTCCTCTTTGAATGAGAAATTAAAATCATATTTGTAATCCTGGTACTCCATGCCATTATGTTATGTCATAGCTGTTATTTGTAGGTTCAGGGCATCTTTTTGACAGACCATGTTTTCGTGACAGAAGTGAGAGAGTGTGCGTGTGTGTGTGTGTGTGTGTGTGTGCGCATGCGCAGTTGGAGACATGCACAGGGGAATATGGTGTGCTTAGCTGCAATTCAGGGGGTACATGAAACCCTGCCAGTACCTGGACCATATGGATTACTGTAGCGTTATCAGGTGCCAGTGTGATTGGACAGTCAGTCTCAGAGAGGGTTCACTATAGTTAAATGTCAAAAAATATCTCAATCAAAAATAAGGGACCCCTCATAATAAGGTCACACAATAGTGCAAACAGCACTAATGCATGCCCATAATGCACATTGTGTGGGACCAATGGTGTTGCTGTTGTGCATGCATTAGTGCTGTTTGCAATGCTGACTGCACTTCTTCTGAGGGTCCCTATCAGTGACAGGGATATGTTTTGAAATTTAGCCATAAGGAACCTATGCTGATTCCTTCTGGATTATTCTACATATGATACTCTAATTAGATCAGATCTTGTTGGCAGTGTGATAGGGCAGCCATACATCCGCTGTGCCTGGCACTGGGAGACACGACTGATGTAGTGCCAACATTCTCCGGAGTGTCCCATGTGGCCTATATCCCTACCCAGGTGAGAATCAAAGAGAGCTGCGAGAGTGGTGATGTACTTGGTGTGATGGCTACTTGGTATGATGGCACAGGACCAGGGGAGCAGTGCCACAAAGCTGACTGTGGGTAGGCAGACAGGGTTTCCCCACAGGTAGCAGATATTTACACCATGATGGGACAGGTGCAGCTGCTGTGAGAAATGCCAGCACCCAGGTGAGCCTCAGATGCCACAGCCAGAAGGCCCTACTACAACTTCAACAGCTACTACTAATCATTCGTATAGCACCACAAGGCATACGCAGCACTGCACAGACACACATAACAGATGGTCCCTGCTCAGCGGAGCTTACAATCTAATCAGGACAAACAACACAGCAGGATACATCCAGAGGGAATGGTCAGGAAATACAAAAGAGCTTAGGCAGATCTGATCCATCAGTGGCACCGATAAAATGAGTGCTCAGTCTGGATTTGAGAGGGGCCAGGGATGAAGCATGACTTACAGATTCAGGTAGTTTGTTCCAGGCATATGGAGCAGCAAGGTGAAGGGAGCGACATTCGGATTTGGCAGTAGAAGGGAAGGGTACAGATAGAAGCAATCTGACAGAAGAGCGGGGGAGGGGTGTAGGGAGAGATAAGATGGGACTGGTAGTGCAGAGCAGCAGAATGAGTGCACTTATAGGTCAGAGGCATGAAAAGGGTATACATTTGTTGCTCAACATTATTATGAATCTTTTGGGGACCTGCAAAGTTAGATTGGAGTTTTGTGGACTTGGTGAGGGTCCATCCCTAGCTGTTTAAGGCGTGTTTGTAGGGATTACCAGGATTACAAGGGGAGGAAACACTGGGGCCGGTTCCTAATGCTATGTACCATTTGATGCAAGGTATGTCCTGACATACATCTTCACATTTACATTCTACTATACCATATTGGGTTGCACTGGGCCCACCTAGCACTTTTCCGGGCATGAGGGGGACTGGTATATGTTCTGGGTTGCAGCAGCATCATTTCTCATTGATATTTATGTCTAGAGTGCATCAGTAGACTACTGTCTGATGAGCAGCTTAGGAGATGCACATTTTTCCTGAGAGGCGTGGCATCCGTGGGTACATTGCAGGGAGGGGCAGAATCCGAAACATGTAATGTTTCAGAAGATGGTGAGTGTGGGGTCAGCCAAAACGTTTCCCCGCATCCATGGCACAGGCCCAGCTGATTAGCGCTTGCACGTGCCCACGAACAGGTCTATCTTCCCGAATCCAGCCCGCGGATGCAGAATTGGGTTATAAAAGGGCCCATTTTTGTTTTGGATGTGTCCACGGGCCAGACGTCCATGTTACAGTATGAAATTGGGCTCCAAAGGAAAAACTTTTTTTTTATGGCCTTTATTTCTTACACAATTTGTGTTACTTGTTGTGTTTTCTTGAAAATGATCAATGAAGCTTAAAAAAAATAAAAAGAAGAGAAAAAATATTGTAAATCCAGTCAGAACAGAAAACCTATGGCCTATTTCATGAGCTATAGTCAAGTGGATTGACATGAATTTGACACCTTACTACTTTTATCCCTAAAACAGGCTTTATATGAAGCTGGAGAGAAGAGGAAAGGAACAGATGTTGCTACATTCTCTGACATTTTGATAACAAGAAGCTTTCCACACCTTCGCTCGGGTAGGCGGATGCACTTTTTTTGCAAAAATAGAGAGCCCAATATTCAGCGGCTGTGGCTAGCGCAGTTCCAGCAGCTAACTGTCGCTGCTAAGCTCTAGACCCGGATAGTCAATGCTAGGGCTAGATCCTGCCACTGGTACCGAATATCCAAGTCAGCTGGATAGCCAGGAAGCTGACCAGGCAGCAGCGATATTCAGCTGTTGCCCGGTTATCTTTGGTGGTGAAAAAGAGGCCAGTCTTTGCTGTGTCTTTTGCTGAAGGATAACCCGGTCAGATTATCCCTGGGCGCTGTCCCTGCTCTGTTCCTGGAACGTCCCGATGCTGACCAGTTAGCATCATGGTGTGCAGCGGTGACATATTCAGCGGCACTAACAGTGTTAGCGCGGCTGAATATCCCATTCACTGCGATGAACACAGTTAGTTAGCAGGTCTGTCGGCTGTGCGAATTGTTTTGAATATCAGCCCCAGAATTTTTACATCTGAACTAAAATATTATTCTATAAGCTATTTGTGAATGAATGACCCTTTAAACACTGCTGCAAATAAAAACCCATATTCCTAAAGTCATTACAACTATTTTCAGTGCTCTCCATTGCTAGTGCATGATGGTGGACACTATATGGTATTGATGATGGCAGTATGAAGCTTACGGTCATGTCAAACTATCTACTGTATGTGAAGTCTTGAATCTTCTTTTGTTGATTTTTTTTTTCATTATGGTTTAATTAGAAAATGTTAGCTCCTTTCCCCAACTGTGTTCCTCCTTTTCCTCTCTTCAGTCTCACATTACTAGACTCCATCATGCTTCTACCTTCTTAAACCATAGGAGTCCATTTTATGATGGGAAATAACAGATTTTCTTTGCTTTCCCCTACTTCCCACACTGATACTTTCCAATCAGGAGGGACTGAGAGTTTCAGAATATATTTAAATGATGCAAAGTGGTGAGTGAAGTAGGGGCAAGTGATTTCAACTTTTGTCCCTTAGTATTGTCTTGCCACACGCTTGTTCTGTACACTTCCTCTGCCTAGTTGAGATACTAGTGACCTCATGAGAGCAACTTTGAAGATCTGTACAGAGATAAGGGGGCTCAGGCACTTTCTAGCAAATGTAATAGTGTATCACATGCTGGTGAGTGGGGTTTATTTGGCTTCTTTAAGATACACAGAGCTTCTAGACTGCCTTATTCAAATACAAAAGGATTGTTTTTATTCAACCAGTATGGTGAGGAATATTTTGCCAGATGTTTTTCTAAATTCCAAGCAGAGGTACATCAAACTAATCTTGACTTTAAAGCTGTGTCTTTTTTTATGTGTCTAGAAAAATAGTGCATGGGGGGGTTGTCAACTTTGGATACTGGTGACTGGTGATTTCAATGTGAATGTTTTTTGTGCTAATAACTGATGACCATAAGAACATAAGATATGCCATACTGGGTCAGACCAAGGTCCATCAAGCCCAGTATTCTGTTTCCAACAGTGGCCAATCTAGGTCATACATACCTATCAGTTTCCCCAAGGGACACAGGTTCCACAATGCTTGTATTGGTTCAAGCATTGATATCCTGGGTCCCTTCTTAATAATGGTTTATGGACCTTTCCTCCAGGAACTTGTCCAAACCTTTTTTAAACCCAGCTACACTAACAGCCTTTACTACATCCTCCGGTAACAAATTCCAGTTTGATTACACGTTGAGTGAAAAATATTTTCTTTTATTAGTCTTAAATAGTTTACCCTGTAGCTTCATTGCATGTCCCCTAGTCTTTCTATATTCTGATAAGGTAAGATATACATATAAGTGCAACAGGTGATTTCTTCTGACCCCTGATTCTGAGATGGATTACATATGAATTCTGAACTGGACTCCATTCTGTAATATTTTGTCAACTTAAAAATGATGAACAAAAAGAGCACAGATCTGATGGAAAATGAGAAATGGCTGAATGGGGAGTTACAGTTGCTGACGTCAACTCTTCATTCAAACTAATTAAACAATGCCTTCTCTTAAGTACTCGATGACCCTTCTCAACTGCTACCTGACTCCTATTGTAGTTCTAATAAACAAGTCTCATTGGGTGCATACACTAACAGTGAGGAATGGTAAATAGTAAGATTTGGCCAGTTTTCATTTAATGACCACTTGATATTTCTCTAGTTTTCCGGAAGTATGGAAAATACAGCAAGCATGATGTGAATAAAGCACTGGATCTGGAACTGAAGGGTGACATTGAAAACTGTTTGATGTCTATTGGTACGTAGCTTATTTCATCCGAGGAAAAATGTGTTTGTGCCTTCAGGAATTCAGTATACCAACAAAATAATGAAAGACAAAGAGAGAAACCTGGAGGGGCTTTGTTCTGTCTCAGAAATGATGAGGGTTTTGTTTTTTGCCTGTATAGGTTGGTTTTGGGTAGTAAGAATTATGGGATCTTGATTGCCTGAAGAAGCTGAGGTGCTTAGCAGTAGCAACACAGAGAAGCAAACAAAAATCTGCACCTGAAAATGGAGGTGCAGAACTGCAACTCTCTCCTTTATTTAAACAATAATGGGCCCAATATTCTTTTGGGACGGCTATGAGCTGCTACGGCACATAGCTGTCACAGTTGAACTTTAACTCCGGATATTCAATGCAAGGGTCATATGCAGCACAAGTGAAAATTATCTCTCAGGTCTGGTTGATAAAAGTTCTTACATCATTAGTGTTGGGAATTAGAGATAAATAAAATATAAAAATCAAAAGAGCTGCTGTTTTGCAGTAGTGAAACAGTGCATTATTTATATATGAAGCTGTCAGCGGGTTTTACATATTCACTATGGAGGTCATTCCAGAAACCAAATAAGGGTTTGTATGTGTGCCTGGAATGTTTATCTGCCGAAAACATCTATGAACATATTCCAGTATATAGCACCCGCCTACATTTATTTCGCTAACACGGGGATCACAGAACATGTCTGGGAGGGGCGTAATGGAGACGTGGTTTGCCACAGAGACATATAAAGCGTATTCAGGAAAGGCCCGTGTACATTTCGGGAGGTCCCCGCAGATGTGCCCATTATATCTGCTGGAGACATGGAATAAGGCCAGTACTTAGAAAATATTATGCTTTGTTTGAATAAATGTGGTGACTAGTCTGTTCTAAACTGGTGGACTGCAGAATGAAAAAACACCACAAGATGCATTTATAAAGAACAGAAATCAGAGGTGTAGGAATATTGTAAGCTAAAGAGGCATTAATAACTACCCTGAAAGAAATGTTAAAAAGAGCAATAGTGATTATTCTGGCCCTGCTGACATTGCTGTTTGTGCTAAAGGAGCTAATCTAGGGACCCTAACAATTCCAATGTCCCTTAAAATGGACTGTTGATGTGGGGATAATATATGAGTGAGTATGGAAAGGATTCTTGTTTGGGAGAGAAACGGAGATAATATATTTTTAGTCCTGAGACTCCATGCAATTATGTTATATCAGCTGTTATCGATAGGTTCAGGGCATCTTTTTGGCAGAATTATGTTTCTTGTGACTGAAAATGAGAAGATGTGTGTGTGTGTGTGTGTTTGAGTTGCCAACTTTTGAAAGAGAAAAAACAGCCACCTGTGGCTAGTCATGCTCTGCCCATGCCCACCCCCGCCCCACCCTTTCTCCTCCCCCGTCCCACCTCTACATCTCTTGCCCCACCCCTGTCCCCAAAAATTGCAGAGAGGGCAATGTGCAAACTGAACAAGCAAGATTGCTACACATTCTTAAACAGAAATTCCCTACTAACAGAATACCCAGCAATACACACACAATACAAATAGGCCTTCGTCAATAAATGAGCACAAAATGAAAAGAGAATAAATAGACAAAATTTAAACTGAAACTCCAAGAAACCAGACTCCGCATGCAGTGCAACATCAGATAAAAAAAGAGATGCAGTTCCCCATACTTTGTGAAATATAAAGCTAGCACAAAGTCCAATCACTAAATTGAAAATAAAATTATTTTCTACCTTTGTTATCTGAGCATTTTATTCTCTGATCACACTGGTAGCGATCTGAGGCTTCTGCTTTCCTGTCTTCTCTTAGCTCTCTTTTTAAGGTCTTTGGTCCATCCGCCATTTCTTGTCTCTTGTTTTCTTCACTTCCTTCCATCAGCCTATTTCCAGTCCCAGTAAACCTCCCCAGTATCAGTCCCCTTTCCAGTCCTCCCCTCTCTTCCAATGTTAACCCCCTTGGATTCCCAGGACTGCCACTGGTGTCCATTCCCTTCCAATCCCCCTCCTTCCCCATTGTCCAGCACCTTCTAGTCCCAATACCATCCCAAGTATCATCGCTTCCACTCCCAGTGCCACCCCCATGTCAGCTCCCTTCCAGTCACCCTACCCTCTGTCCATCCCACTTCCAGTGCCATCCTCATGTGTCCTCCCCCTTCCAACCCCCCCCCTCCCCCATTACCCAGCCACCTATCAATCCTATTCCCAAGTGTCACTTCCTCCAATCCCCCCCAGGTGTCAGCTCCCTCCTTCCCCACTCTTTCAGCTCCCTTCCTGCCACCTCCTTCCTTCCCCCTGTATCAGCTCCCATCCAGTCCCCACCTTCCCCTCATGTCAGCTCTCTTCCAGCCACCTCCTTCCCCCCTCTTTCATCTGCCTTCCAGCCCTCACTTTCCCTCATGTCAGCTCTCTTCCAGCCACCTCCTTCCCCCCTCTTTCATCTGCCTTCCAGCCCTCACTTTCTCTCATGTCAGCTCCCTTCCAGCCACCTCCTTCACCCCTTTTTCAGCTAGCCTTCATGCCTCCATCTTCCCCCTATGTCAGTCGCTTCTGCCCATCTCCTTCCCCTTCCAGCCTTGGCTCTTGCTTCTTACAGAGCAGTGGCTGCAATAACACTAATTTAAAAACAAAAAGAAACTGGCACAGAGCCCTCTGGCCCTATGGAACCCCTGCTGTGCTCAAAAGGAAGTGATGCTACAGGGGTTGGGACACTGCAGCAGGGGTTCCATAGGGCCGGAGGGCTCTCTGCTGGTTTAATTTTGTTTGTAAATTAGCGTTTTTGCAGCTTCTGCTGTGTAAGACGCAGGAGCTACAGCTGCAAGGGGAAGGAGGTGGCAGAAGGGACTGACAGCGAGGAGAAGATGAGGCTGCGCTGGTGGGGACATGAACCCCAGATGAAAAGTCGGTTTTCTGCTCTGGCCACTTCCAGTCTCGCGGCCAGAGCAAAAAAATGGCTTTTCAAGGGCCGGTCTTACATCTCTGCCGGCAGTTGGCCTGGCCATGTAAAAACCGGCCAGGCTGGCTGAAAACCAGCTTTTGGCAACCCTAGTGTGTGTGTGTGTGATTTGAGGGTTGCACGGGAGGATCTGGTGTGTTCATCTGCAATTCAGGGGGAACATGAATGCATGGCCAGTACCTGTACCATACCGATGACCGCAGCATCACCAGGTGCCAGTGTGATAGGGTAGGCATACATTCACTGTACCAGGCATAGGAAGACATAGCTGATGTTGTGCCAACATCCTCCAGATTGTTCCATGAGGCCTACATCCTTACCCAGTCCAGTATCTATAAGAGCTGCAAGAGTGGAGATATATCTGGAGGTTGACTACTTGGTATGATGGCACATGAATCTTTCCTTCCATGCCCTCACAGCCTGAACAGAGGAGCACTGACCACAGCAGCCTGCGGGAAGGCAGGCATGGTTGCCCCACATATAGCAGAAGTATACAGACCAACATAAGCCAGGACAGAGAGTGGACATTATATGGGACAGTATAGCCACATGTAGGGAGCTGCAGTATGAAATGCCAGTACCCAGATATGTGGGAAACAGATGCCATAGACAGCCATAGTCATTTGAAGAGCATTGTTATGTCACTGAGCAATACAATGCATCCTTTGGGGAACTGCAAAATTGAATGAGGTTTTTGAGAGGTTGGTAAGGGTCTGTACTTAGCATTATAAAGACTGGTTTTAGAGATGACCAATGAACGAATAACTAAGGGTTTCTTCTACTGTTTTGATGCAAGGTATGTCATGACAAACATATCACTTTCCAGTTGCAGTCATTATATCTTTGAGTGCACTAAGATTACCTTGCACTGTTCTGGGCATGCAACAAACTAGTATATCTAGTCTAGTTTGCATTGACATTTATTTATCATCAGTATTTATGGTAGTTTGCATGAGCACAACACTGTCAGTGAGAGGATCAGCTTAGGAGATGCACATTTTAACAGAGGAGGCGTGTGAGACATCCACAGGAATATGGAGGAGAAGGGCAGGATCAGAAATGTCCATCATTTCAGAATATGGTGAACGCAGGGACCTCCAAACCATTTGCTGCATATACCCGTGTCTTGTTATAACAGAGTGGCCTGTGTTTCTCCATAGTGGTTTGCGCATGTTGCGCCAGAAATGCCTATGTCCACGATTCTGGAACTGCGGGCACATCTATACCTGTGGCTACATAATTAGGGTGAAATCAGGCCCATTTTCAATTTGGACATGTCCACGGAACAGACATGCATGTCATGGAATTGGCCTCTATGCCAATAGCTTGCATTCTACATCCACTGACTCTTAAAGGGACAGTGTGTAATTGGATGGGAAAGAGAGAGAGAGAGAACACGATTGATAATTAGATTGAAAGTGAGTGTGAATTTAGAATAGTGATACACATACATTTATTTTATTGTATGTGTATTATTAACAGTTCCACACTAGAATTTGGTAAGGTAAACCCACACTGAGAATTGCAGAAGAAGGTTTGTGCAGTATAGTTAGTCCTCCCTTTTTGACTTTATTAAAGTCAGGTTCATAGGTATAGAAGATCGGTGAATAAGACCTAGATAGTGTGATACTTGGTGCTATGAACATGAGTGACCATGATGTAAGCCTACAGCTACAATATGGCCAAAAAAGAAAGACAACACTTTCTTTAATAAACAATTAAACAAAAGACATTCATTTAAGGACAATAACACATTTAAACCGCAGGATCCACTAAGATGAAGGCTTCATTTACAGACAAAGGAAAAACTCACCTGGGTGGCTTCACCTTTTATTAAACCAGTGAAAAGAAAACTAAGGGGCATGTTTACTAAACATTCCTAACGTGCGGGGCCGTGCTAGTGTGCCTGTGCCATATAAGGAGTGGGCGGTTCAGGCAGAAAATAGAAAAAAAACGGTAGTAAGCAACCGGACGTGTGTGCGTCGCGCTAATGTGCGGGGGTCGACATTAGCGCGTGGAAAGGCAAAGTGGCGCGCTGCTGAGTATACAAAACAACAGAGCCGTGGTACAACGGTGAAGACACTGACCAATGGTGCAGGGGCCATGGGTTCAATCCCCCAGTGTGCGCAACGACAAAGGTCAGCTGAGGCAGTAACTGTAATGATTAACATTGTTTTAGGAGGCAAATTAATTTGGAACGGCATAAGGCGGCGCACAGTTATTTTTGGGCGGCAGAAGGCGGCGCACAGTGCTCTTTGGGCGGCATAAGGCGGCGCACAGTTATTTTTGGGCAGCAGAAGGCGGCGCACTGGTCCCCTTGGGCGGCAGAAGGCGGCGCGCTGATAGGCACAAGGCGGCGTGCTGATGCACAAGCACAGGAACAGAGCCACAGCACAATGGTTAAAACACTGACCAATGGTGCAGGGATCAGGGGTTCAACTCCTCACAATGCCCAGTGAAAAATGCCTGCTGAGGCAGTATGTATTATGTTGTGGAGTGCTGTAGGAGGCTGTATAATTTTATTTTGTTATCACTACTTGCAAACGCACTCTCCCAGCATGTTAACATACGGCAGCCCATAAGGCACATGTTACAGTGCACTGTTCGCCAAGGCACCCTTGAATGACCCCTATAGGGCAGCATGTATGTTGCGACACAGGATAATGTATAGTGCACCCTATAGGGATGGCAACCATAAGGTGGCCTACAGGGCGCCCTATGAAGCACCCTCAGAGGCACCTAATGGGTATAGTAAGCTGAGGGTGGTCTTGCCGGCATAGACATATGTACAGTAAATAAAAATAAAGCTGTGGACAGCCCTACCAAAGGGCCCCACTGTGGGTTTGAACTCATGACCTCTGGCTGCACAGGCAGTGATGTAACCATTGCGCTACAGCTCCATAGCTGTAAGCAGGCCCCTGGCTGGCTGCAGATAGCCTACACGTCACCTCACAGACAGTCTGCTGGTGTCAACAGGATAGGGTTAGGCCACCCGTACCCATGATGCACTGCACATGCAAATTAGCTGTCCGCAGATGGACACAAGATGGGGAATGCACCCCCACAGCACCTCGGCCCTGTTGGGGGAAGTGACCGGGTGCACCCACACAGCACCTTGGCCTAGTAGGGGGCACTGACCGGGTGTTTTACTGGCACAGAGTAGCCACACACCGTTACATCGTGCGGGTACTGTGCTCACCCTGAGTGTGCAATGAGGTGGCCAGGACCAGGTCAACAACACCTGCCATGGCTGATGGAGGCCAAGCGGGCGTTCCAAAGCAGTGTTAATGTGTAAGATAGCTAGTTTCTGCACAAACACCATGGATATCCCTGTCTGCCGCCATCAGGCACACCCCCCCCCCCCGTGGCAAACATGGTCCCCATCAAAGGATCCTCACTCTACCTCCCTGCAAAGGTGGCAGTAGAGGGCAACATCAACCCCAGTCCTGCTGAGGACCACCCCCCCCCCCCCCCAAGGCAGGCAGCTCCATACACAGCCATAACACAATAGCAGACAGACATAAGCCCAGGGTATGGTAAGCTGCACTCCACCACCAGATATTCCCCTGCAGCAAGCCAACAGCCACTGCACCCAGCAAGCCATTATAGCAAGACATTTACCAGCTACAAACAGTCTGCTGGTTAGTCCATAGTGCATGTTCCCAATGGAGATGCATGCACCCAGAACTGGGCTGTCTGCATACACAGCAAGCAGATAGATCAGTGACTGGGCCCCAAAGAGAAACCCATATTTATCACATGAGAGAACTACTATTCAGCACTATGGGAGGGCCTAGCCATGCTGTGGTCACTGCACAGTCAGGGTGAGCGTGATCCCCCAGAAGGACATGCTTTGGCCACCCTGTCTGTGTAGGTGGTAGCCGGACACTACAATATCCCAGCCAATGTCCCTGCCAGGGCCCTATGCCCAGTGCAGATGCATCCTGGCCACGCCACCCTGCCCTGGCTATACCCATGGTACCTTGCACCTCATTATGCACATTGACTGGCCAATACTGGCAACAGTGCTGGCAGTGCGGGCTGTTGAAGGGGCTTGCAGCCAACACCCACTGTATAGACAGACACACACTTCCACACCTCTGCCATCATGGTGCTACGATTGAGGGGGTAAGTAGCCTTGCCCACCAAACCGGTCCTGAGCACGGCAAGGCATGGATATGGTACGCATTACAGCTGGTGGTCACTCCCCAGGGTGGTAAGCACCGTCAGAGGCCAGGCCTGGAGCATGCCCTGCAAACACCTAACAGATTGTTCGGATGGGGTCAACTAGCAGTATGTACGTAACGTATGGATAACTGCCTGCCTGTGCTCCTAGCAAACGTCTCCGAGCTGTGTACCGTATACCTCAGGTGTAGGGTGACATTGGTAAGTTATGCAAGTGCTCGTTTTGGGTGCTGCATGCACGGTCCAATGTTCTGCCTTTCCAGGAGACATTGGCCAATGGGGCCTGTGGGTGTGGGTGTGTCTGCCCTTGATGGCTGCTGCTTTACGGCACAGATTCCCAACTCCAGTCCAGGTTTGCATCACACTGTTCGGGTTTTCCTGCTATCCCTCATGAATATGCATGGGCTACATCTACATGCCATGGGGGTGGTGCATAGATATACAGCACAGGCATTTGTATGAGTGTCAGCATGGAACCTGACTGGTGTGTGGCCCACCAGGACTGCATTTGGGTGATTCTGCTCTAGGTACTGCCCCTGTTCATGGTGTCTGTGCTCAGTGGGGTAAAAGATAGATGTCTTACCATTGCATATGTCCCCGCCATGAAAGGTGTGTCCTTACTATCACTGTTTAGTTGTGGGAAAAATATGTGGGCAGGATTGGCAGTAGCCCCAGCTGGGCTTTGAACCTGTGACCTTCTGTTCTTGTATGCACTGTCTGTGTGCACTGCACCACTGTGTAGCCACAGATTGGTTGGATTCCCTGGACTGTCCATGACTGTGGATCCGGCAGGACCTGTCTGTTGCAGTGGACTGTGCCAGCCTGCACATGGCTAGGCCTCTGTCTTCTGTGGTTAGCAGCCACTGCCCCCTGCACCACATGTACTTGTCCGCCAACATGCTGGCATGAACTTCTCTCAGAAAATGCAGTTGACCTGATTTCAATGTGGCAGTATGGGACTGCATTTGGGGGACTTGGCTGTAGGTAATGCCCATTGTTGTGGTGTGTGTGCGGTGTTGGGTAAAATATGGGTGTTTTCCCCATGCATACAGGGGTGTCTGCGCTATCTTTATTTAGTGGTGGGTAAAATATAGGGACTGGGCTGGCAGGTGCCCCAGCTGGGTTTTGAATCTCTGCCCTCTGGTCCTAGAGGTAATGACTCTGTCCGCTGTACCACACTTTGGCCACAGAGACAGTGCAGCCCCTGGAGGCAGTAAGCCTGGCAGGATGGAGTCAGAAACCCTGCTCTACGCAATTCTACTGTGGGCATATGCACCCTGTCTGGTGACAAACGTGCACATAAACCCCGGAAATGACCACGGGAAATGTGGGACACAATATCACCACGCTGGGCAACAGTGATATTAATGGGCAACCATAGCAAACACTCCCAGGAATGCTCCAAAACGTGGAAATGTTTTTTGGAAGAGTCTCCTCTCAGTAGACCCTTCCAAAATTCATTTCTTTTTTCTGGAGCTTTGCTGGGTGTGATTTCTGTATTTGCCCATCACTATAACTGTTCCCCAGCTGAATTACTATTTTTAATAGTTCTGTTGTGGTCATTTTCTATTTTTATTTTCACTTTTGTGCTGTGCACATATATCACACTGCTCACGTTTGTCTGGTTTCCCCGGTTTTCCTGTACATTGCTGACGGAAATGGTTTCTCTTCCCTTTAAATGCTTTCTACCGCGAGTGTTTCACTCGCGGTAGTTTTTACATGCAAATTCGGGCCCGATACTGTGCGGGGAGCCTCTCCCCTCCCACTCTCCACCCATTGACCCCGTCCCTCCGCCCCTCCGGAGCCTTCCTCCGCCCTCCTTTCGCCGTTACACGCCTCTATCGGACATTTGCGGGCCCGCACTTGTACGGGGCCCGTTAGTGAGCCGCGTATCTCTGCGGGGGTGACACGCACGTGTGCGGGGCGTTTAAACGCGTTTCTGCGCGTTTCAGTGCCGCGTTGCCGTGCGCTATTTTGCGGCGCGCTATTTTGCGGATTTTAGTAAACATGCCCCTAAGGGACTTTAAGGAAAGAAAAAAGCAAAGAACATTAAAATACACTTCTCTGATTTCAGTAGCTTGTCTTATTGAAACCTGTGGAAGAAAGAAAAGTTGAGTAAAAATAAAACTGTGCAAGAGTATCAGAACTTGCTAGTAATAGAAATAAATTCATAGTGTAATTATTTTTATTTTTGCTGGATTAACCGACTTACCTGTAATGTGCAAAAAGAAAATTCAGGGCCCCTTTTACTAACCATCAGCTCGAGCTATTGGCTGCATTTCATTCCTATGGGCTGTGTGGCAGATAGCTCAAGCCAAGGGTTGGTAAAAATAACACCACAACAATGGGCTATCACAATCTCTTAAATATGTTTTATTTCCATGAACCTCTACTTCTTCACCATACTTCCAGAGGGATGCAAATTGGTATCTTTCAGAAGCCTTTATTACAAAACTTGACAGGAAGAGAGATCAGAGAAATTACCTTCTCAGGGCTTTGACATCTAGGGAGGATCCGTACTGCGTAGCTAATACCACACAAACTCTATTTATTATCGTCACCAGTGGCAGATAAGGGCATCATCCTTTGGGATCATTTACAGTATGTCAACAAATCCTATGATAAGAGATGTTAAGAAAAAGCAAAAAGAGATGATTTGTTAGAAAATGGTTCACCAAACTAAAAGAGATAATTCTCCTCATCTTTGTAGCCATTAGGAAAAGAAACCCTATGGGCCAATATCCAAAAGCACAAATCTGGTTAGCAGAGTCGGTGCTACCATCAGGCAAATGAAGTAGTCACCTAGAACATCAGCCCTCCTGGAGTCCCATTGCTGCCGCTGCCACCTCCCTCTGGGGACTGAAGCAATGGCTTGGGAAACTGTTGTGCAGCACTGACCTAAACTCTCTGATACTACGTTGCAGTTTGTACCTTCTCTTATCTGCCACTTCCACCCCTATCCAAATTGCATCAACCGGAAATCCGCATCAGAGTGGGGTAGAAGGCAGAAAGTGCAACGCAGCACTAGAGAGTTTAGGTAAGTGCTGCATCACAGTTCCCAAGCCATTGCCACCACCACAGGACCCGGAGAAGGGCAGCAGAGGCAGCCATGAGGATAGGGGTGGGGGGGCCCTCCAATCCTTGCACTACTTCTGCAGATAAGTGCTGGCCAGTGAGATATTAGCAATATTATCCTCAATCTAGGCAAAATGGATATTCAGCACTGATAGCGTAAAATGCGCTAGAGCTGGATATCAGACTGACATTGAATGCTGCACAGCAGGCAGCTGCTTTAATACTGCTGTCCGTTGCCTTTGATTATGCTCCCCCCCCCCTAGATTTTTAAAATGTCTTTTTCTAGATTCTGTGATAAACTTCTGTTACCTTTTCCTTTTGCAGTGAAATGTGCTATAAACAAACCAGCTTATTTTGCTGAAAAACTCAACTTGGCGATGAAGGTATAGTACAACACATTTAATTGTATTTACAATTACATTTTTACCTAAGTGCAGATGCCAGTAGCTTCACTGAGAAGGGGTAATTTTCATAAAGTTGATTTATGTGAGTAAAAGGATCTTTTTCCCCCAAGTAGATGATATTGAGCATTGTCTTTATGTTCTACGGTACCCTTGGTAGGAATGGTTGAGGTAAATAGGACATGAAGGTGTAGTGATGGTGGTGGTAATGAACAGTTAGAGTAAATTATGGAAATATATAGCAGAAAGGAAGAAAGCAAGGAAAACATACTCACACATAAATTCAACAATCATATATAATTTCCCAAATTTAAAACAAACCAGCAATCTTCTCAAAAAACTATGTAAGTTGCAAGGCATGCCAGTCAGCGTTTTAGCTAACCGGTTAGTGGCGATATTCATCCACTGGCAGGATAGCTAACCTGGCTAAAGTTAAAGCAGATTTTCTTTGCCCAACTTTAGCCAGTTTAGGTTAGGCGATTAGTGGCTGAATATCATTGCTGACCAGCTATCTCACCACCCCCATTCTTCCCTGGAACACCTCAATGTTAAACCGTTAGTATTGGGATGTTTAAACAGGGTAGGAGAAGATATTCAATAGCACTAACCACTTTAGGGCCACTGAATATTCCGCTGAGTGTGGTTTAGCTGGTTAGCCGGTTAGTGGGTCTGCTAACCAGCTAAACCACTTTGAATATGCCCTCCACAATGTAAACCAATAACAACTGGTTCATACGTATGCATAGATTCTGCAGTCACACAATCAGACCTTACAAACAGCTCATAATAGACACTTGCTCTCATACATACATATGCAGTTGTGTGTACAAAAGATAAGGTACCCTGGTCAAGTTGCATGTTTCGACTAATTCGTAAGTGAACTGGAGCTGCCACAATCTTTTCATGGTACAAAGTTAAACACAATATCTTACGGTGCTGCATGAGCTATGGGGATTATTTTAGAAGCCCTATTTGAACTTTGGACATCCAAAACCAGTCATAGAGACATCCAAAGCATACAGACTGTCTCTAGAACCATTATAGAAGCCAGCTGTGGGGGCATCCCCAGTGTGAGGACATATGAATCTGAATGGGGGCATGTAGGAGTCATGGTCAGGAACCTGGAAGTATGGTTAGGGCATTCCCAGGGACCAGGATGTTCCCACCTGATCGCAGAAACATCATGGATTCTGGCATCATGCCTAACTTTTGACCTGCTCCGAGGCACACATAGGAATGAACAAGCATCTGAAAAGTGCTCATTTTAGCTAAAAACATAAACCCCATCCAGAGTGCATAGAGAAGAAAGCATTCTATTATCCCCAGGAATTAGCACAATTTCAATAGCAGCAGCTGCAGGATTTGAATCATGATTGTGTGCTCCTAACCCACTACTCCTAACCATTATGCTGTCCTAGAAACACGGTTCTGGAGATATCTAAGAAGATACACCTGTAGACGTTTCCTATTGGGCATGTCCACGTTTGTGAAATCACGTTTGCACTTGCCTGCATTTTTTTCAGATGTTCTGGCTTAGACATCCTGGATTGCACTTAGATCTTCTAAAATTATTCTCTATATGTTACAGATCTTCTAAAATTATTCTCTATATGTACAGTGCTGCATATGCCTTGTAGTGCCATACAAATGATAAGTCATAGTAAAAGCATAATTAAAATTTATTTGCTGATTTGAATAAATTGGAAATAATAGAAAGGTAAATATGGCAACTACACATGTTTGGACACAATTCTAGTGAGATTCATTACAATTTTTTCAAAAATATGTTAATAAGGGCTAAAGTATTTACTGACTGATTCAGCCTCATTAGTCAAGAAAGGCAATAAACCTGCAAAAAAGCTGCTGAACTAAGTGGCATTTGATGATTAAGAAATTTAAACACCAGCATGGTAACTTTATATACAGGTAGTATTTGAAATTTAATAGGTAACCAGTGTAATGTACGTAAATCCAAAGAACTATGTTTAAACCGTCTATTGCCAGTAAGAAGATGTGCTGCAGCATTCTGTACAGACTGCAAAGGTTGCACAGCATACAACAGAAGGCCAAGGATAAAAATATTACAATAATCAAGAGGAGATAAAGTTAAAACTTGAACCACAGTAGGCAAATTTCCAGAGGATAAATATAGATAGCTGGGTGGCTAGTGGACATGAGGATCGCCTGGTAACATGCCTGCCTGGTGCAAAGGTGGCGGACCTCATGCACCGCCTAGATAAGATTTTAGATCGTGCTGGGGAGGAATCTGCTGTCTTTGTACATGTCGGTACCAATGACATAGGAAAATGTGGTAGGGAAGTTCTGGAGGCTAAATTTAAGGTTTTAGGTAGGAAGTTGAAATCCAGAACCTCCAGGGTAGCGTTCTCTGAAATGCTTCCCGTTCCACGTGCAGGACCCAAAAGGCAGGCAGAGCTCCGGCGTCTCAATGCATGGATGAGACGATGGTGCAAGGATGAGGGTTTTGGATTTGTTAGGAACTGGGGAACATTCTGGGGAAAGAAGGGGCTCTTCCGAAGGGATAGGCTTCACCTTAACAAGGATGGAACCAGACTGCTGGCATTAACCTTTAAAAAGGTGATAGAGAAGCTTTTAAACTAGAAAATTGGGGAAAGCGGACAGTTGCCCAAGAGCTCATGGTTTGGAAGAAGGTATCCTTGAAGGATACTACCAAAAGCAGTGAGGTTCCAAAAAAGAGTAAAGTAGCCCAAATGCCCTTGAGTATGGTGCAGACAGAGCGTAAAGATTCCAAATTACCCATGCCTACCAATAGCCAGATTAATATGAATAAAATACAGTGTCTAAAATGCTTGTATGCAATGCTAGAAGTCTAAAAAATAAGATGGAAGAGTTATAATATATAGCACTAAATGAGAGTTTAGATATGATTGCAATCTCAGAGACATGGTGGAAGGAGGATAACCAGTGGGACACTGTGATACCTGGATACAAACTATATTGTAATGATAGAACTGATCAAATTGGTGGAGGGGTTGTGCTCTATGTCAGAGAGGGCATTGAGTCAGAAAGGATTAAAGTTTTGCAGGAAACAAAATTTGCTGTAGAATCTCTATGGATTGAAATTCCATGTATGAAAGGGAAGGTGATGGCAGTGGGGGTGTACTATCGACCGCCTGGCCAGAATGAACAAATGGATTATGAAATGATCAAAGAAATCAAGGAAGCTAACAAGAGACACAGCAGAGTAGTAATAATGGGTGATCTCATGCTAGGGAGATAAAGTTTCTAAATGAAATAAATGACTGCTTCTTGGAGCAGCTGGTTCATGAACTGACCAGAGGGGAAGCCATACTGGACCTAGTCCTTAGTGGAACACCAGATCTGGTGCAAGAAATAAGGGTGTTGGGACCACTTGGCAATAGTGATCATAGCATGATCGTGTTTGATTTAATTAGTGGAGGAGGGATAGAAAAGAAATCCACAGTACTACCTTTTAACTTTCGAAAGGGAGACTAAGATAAAATGAGGAATATAGATAAGAAAAAACTAAAAGGAGCAGTTGCAAAGGTTAAAGACTTACATCAAGCTTGGGTGTTGTTTAAAAATACTATCCTGGAAACCCAGACCAGCTGTATTCCACGCATTAAGAAAAGTGGAAGAAAGTCCAAAAAACTGCCAGCATGGTTTAAAGGTGAGGTCAGAGAGGCTGTTGTTGCCAAAAAAGCATCTTTCAGGAAATGGAAAAAAGAGCCAAATGATGAAAACTGGAAACAGCACAAGCACTGGCAAGTTAAATGCAAAGCATTGTTAAGGCAGGCAAAGCGAGAATTTGAAAAGTAACTTGCTATGGAAGCAAAAACACAAAATAAAGACTTTTTCAAGTACATTCGTAGCAAAAGGCCTGTGAGAGAGTCAATTGGACCATTAGATGATAGAGGGGTAAAAGGGGCAGTAAGAGGAGACAAGGCTATAGCGGAGAGACTGAATGAATTCTTTGCTTTGGTCTTTACTGAGGAAGATGTAGAGATGTTACCCAAGACTGAAGTGGTATTTAAAGGTGATACTGCAGAGGAATTGAGAGAAATATCGCTATACCGGGAATATGTATTACAACTATTTGATAAACTGAATAGTAGCAAATCACCTGGACCAGATGGTTTATATCCAAGAGTGTTGAAAGAACTGAAATATGAGATTGCAGACCTGCTATTAGTAATCTGTGAACTTTCATTAAAATCATCTGTAATACCTGAAGATTGGAGGATCGCCAATGTAACGCCAATTTTTAAAAAGGGTTCCAGGGGTGATCCTGGAAATTACAGACCGGTGAGCCTGACGTCAGTACTGGAGAAAATGGTAGAAACCTTCATAAAGAACAAAATTACACAGCATGTAGATAGTCATGGCCTAATGGGAGACAGCCAACATGGCTTTAGACAAGGAAGATCTTGTCTTACTAATCTGATATGTTTTTTTTGAAGGTGTAAATAAACAGGTAGACAAAGGTGAGTTGGTTGATATAGTGTATCTGGACTTTCAGAAAGCCTTTGACAAGGTCCCTCATCAGAGACCTTTGGCAAAACTAAAGAGTCATGGGATTGAAGGCAGTGTACTATTGTGGATCAGGAATGATTAAAAGATAGAAAGCAGAGAGTAGGGCTAAATGGCCAATTTTCCCAATGGAAAAAGGTGAATAGTGGAGTACCCCAGGGATCTGTACTGGGTCCGCTACTTTTTGACATATTCATAAATGACCTGGAAAAGGGAATAACTAGTGAGGTTATCAAATTTGCAGATGAGACAAAACTGTTTAAAGTTGTTAAAACCCAAGAGGACTGTGGAAAACTGCAGGAGGATCTGGATAAATTGGAAGACTGGGCATCCAAATGGCAGATGAAATTTAATGTGGACAAGTGCAAAGTTATGCACCTAGGAAAGAACAACCCACACTATGGTTACACGATGCAAGGTTCCACATTAGGAACCACCACCCAGGAAAACGATTTAGGAGTCATTGTGGATAACATGTCAAAACCTTACACCCAGTGTGCAGCGGCGGCCAAGAGAGCAAATAGAATGCTAGGTATCATAAGGAAAGGAATGGAAAATAAAACAAAGGATATTATAATGCCTCTGTATCGTTCCATGGTACGACCGCACCTTGAATATTGTGTGCAATTCTGGTCGCCGTATCTTAAAAAGGACATAGCGTTATTAGAAAAGGTACAGAGAAGAGCCATCAAAATGGTAAAGGGGATGGAAGGCTACTCCTATGAAGAGAGTCTACAAAGGTAAGGGCTCTTGAACCTGGAAAAGAGACGGCTGAGGGGAGATATGATAGAGGTCTATAAATTAATGAATGGAGTGGAATGGGTAAACGTAGATCGATTGTTTATGCTATCAGAATATAGAAAGACTAGGGGACATGTAATGAAGCTACAGGGTAAACTATTTAAGACAAATAAGAGAAAATATTTTTTCACTCAACATGTAATCAAACTCTGGAATTTGTTACCGGAGGATGTAGTAAGAGTTGTTAGTGTAGCTGGGTTTAAAAAAGGTTTGGACAAGTTCCTGGAGGAATGGTCCATAAACCATTATTAAAAAGGGACCCAGAATATCAATGCTTGACCCAATACAAGCATTATGGAACCTGTGTCTTTTGGGGATACTGCTGGGTACGTATGACCTAGATTGGCCACTGTTGGAAACAGGATACTGGGCTTGATGGACCTTGGTCTGACCCAGTATGGCATATCTTATGTTCTTAGTTTAAGTTTTCTAAATAAATGTAATTTAAAGAAGGCAGTCTTAGTAAGTTTTTGTATATGCGGTTGCATATTCAATTGAGTATCAAGTACAATTCCCAAATCATAAGCTTGAAAACCCTCTGATAACGAATAATCCCCAGTTTTCACATGCTGGTGAGTGGTGTCTGGAAGTACCCAAGACAAAAACAGAATTTCAGTTTTGTTACTGTTCAGCCCCAGCCTATTATGTGTCATCCAAGATTTCACTGTACTAATATACAACTTGGTAAACTCCATGGCATCTTTCAAGGAGGAAGATATAGGAACCACAAAATGAAAATCGTCCACATAATCCTGGTAGCAATATAAATGTTAAACAAAACAGCAGACGGCAGATTCTTGCGGCACACCAGCTGTAATAAGCTTCCAGGAAGAACTCTATCCTGCAGATCTAACTTGAAATTGTCGACCAACAAAAAAGACAAAAAACAAGAATAAACTGTCTGATCAATATCAATCTCATGTAATCTTGCCAATATCACAAATGGTAAAAGCCACAGAAATATCAAACAAGATTAATAGATAAGATATTCCCTGGTCAAAATCAGCAAGAAAAACATCCATCAGTGATAAAAGCAAGGTTCAGTATCATGATGAGGGTGAAACCCAAACTGAAAAGTAGTAAGTGCATTCTGGCTATCAATATAGTTCTGAAGTTGTTGCAGGACAATTTTCTCCAAAACCTTTGCTAAGAAAGGCAAGGAAGAAATAGGATGATAGTTCAATGGAATGTCCTTACTCAAGGAAGAATTTTTCAATAAAGGGTAAACAGAAGCTCTTTTAAGAACATTTGGAAAAAAACCATGTGTTAATGAACTGTTCACAACATCCGTAACCAACTTATTCAAAGATTCTTCCAAGGATTTAAACAATTTAATTTGGCAATTGTCTAAAGGACTAAATGTATTATTTAGCGGTAAACCCTTGCAGTGTGGGGGGTGGAGGGTTATCCACTTGAAGGCACATTGCTCCAGAAATTGCCTAACCCACAGGATTGATAGTTGGCTTCCTGTGGAGAAGTGGGTGGGTAATGGGGAGGGGGGAGGGGGGAGGTGGGGGTGGGGAGGGAGTTGTTGGGAGAAAATGTGGAAAATATGTACTATCTATGTAGTACTGCTGGTACAATTGCTGTTTTCAATTTTTTTACCACTGTATCGCCATATTATTATGTCTGAGATGTTGTGATAGTGGTTAATAAAAAAGTTTTAACCTAAAGAAGACATGGAGCCCAATTCAGAAAGGGGGATGTCTGGGCTGTGTGGACGTCCCCAAGGAAGATGGGCCTGTTAGGACCCGATTCTGGACTGTGGGAACAGAATCAAGCCCGAGGACGGCCCGGCGTGCCCCTGACTGCCTGTGGGGAAATCTTCCCTGCAGGCTCTCCTGGCTGTCACGACTTGGCCCCCCTCGTCCCCTTTGCCTGACCCACAGCTGGCCAGCCGGGGCTTGGATCAGGTGGCAGGGACTCTCCTGCATATGGCCCGGCCCGGGTAGGAGGATCCCTGGGCCTGATTGCTGGATCAGTGCTGCTTATTCCACCTTTGAGGTGGTATAAGCAGCACATCCCCTTTGACCCGGCAGGATATATAGGACTGTGACCTGAATTGACCCTCTATCTCCTGCTGGGCTGGCCCACCCCCACTCCACCCAGATCCTGCCCCCCCTCCCGTCCACTGCTGGCTCTCTCTGTTCTACTGCTCAGGACATCTGGAGAGAGCAGGAGGGGGAATAGGGTCCCTATGACTTGTGGGGCTGCATGTCCTGCCGGGATGTGCAGCCCCTCAACTCATGTCTCAGAATCGGTCCCATAGCCTCAGAAACTTGAGATTCTGTAACCAAATTAAATGTGCCCCACATATTCCTATCAGATATTTCAAAGCTGGAATGATCAACATTCTTATCAGACACCTCAGTAATAGTGTAGTCCACAGAATTAGATAGAGAAGGAGAAAAACTTTCTCTAATCTTAGAGATCTTATTACAAAAGATGTCAGAAAAATATGAGGATCAATAGCTTCACTAGCAGATTCTTTGAGAACAACATGTGTCAGCTGCTTGACCTCTGAGAACAAATATTTAGGCTGACCAACTCTAGTATAAATGTGAGTGTTGTAATACTGTTTTTTTAATTCTAGCTAACTGTTGATAACTATGCAAATATGTCAAATAAGCCTGTCAAGAATCAGGATCAAAAGGGATCCTCTACCACCTTTCTTTCCTCCGAAGCTCTCGTCTACATCTCACAACTTCACTATTACTCCATGGGGGCCTAATATTAGAAGTCTTAGCATTACAAACATGTGAAGGCACTACTTTATTCAAGTATTCCTGCAAGGAATCCATCCAATAAGAGACTGCACAAGCAACATCACTTACATCTAGTTTATCAATCTCATCTAAACAAGGCTGCCACAACCTGCTCAAATCTAATTTATATTGTGGCCAAATGACCCTACATTGATTAGCAAAAGTCTGAGGGATAGTAGTTGTCACAAAACTTAGAGATACAGGTAACAAATTGTGATCAGTCCAAGGTAAATTATCTAAAGAAATCCTAAATCTGCAATAGAAGATTGAATACAAATCAAATCTAAAATCTCTCCATGGAAATATGTAGCATCATTAACAATCTGAACATAATCAAGAGCAGTCATAGCTGTCAAAAATAGATTACTAGACAGCTTCAAAGAATTTTTCTTAACATGCAAATTAAAATTTCCCAAAGTTACATGAGACAGCATGGTTATAGGACCTGTAAGAAAAAAATTCAATTAATAAGGAAGAATCTGATTCCAGAACTCATGGAGAACAATAAACTAACCACAGTTACAAACTTCTAGACTTAACAATCATCAGTTTATGATTGACCAACAAAGCTGTGTCCACCATTAGTTCATGGAAATCAAATTCTCTCTTATACAACATAAGTAAGCCCCCTCTCCATGTTTCCTGATACATGGCTTAGAAACCCAAGAAAAAGAAACCGGTCACAGCTGGTTGATAATAAATACATCTGTCTCCAAAAGCCAAGACTTAGTGATGCACAAGACATCCAGTTGTTCCTCCAACAGAATGTCATGACCCAAAGGAGCTTTATTCCTAACTGTCCTAGCATTAATCAGATCAAACAAAATCACAGAGGCTGCTGATAAATTGTTGCTAAACAAAAACTTACAAGGATACAGCTGATGAAGTATTCTTCCTGCTGACAACAAACTAAGGGGCATGTTTACTAAAATCCGCAAAATAGCGTGCCGCAAAATAGCGCACGGCAACGCGGCACTGAAACGCGCAGAAACGCGTTTAAACGCCCCGCACACGTGCGTGTCACCCCCGCACAGGTACGCGGCTCACTAACGGGCCCCGTACAAGTGCGGGCCCGCAAATGTCCGATAGAGGCGTGGAACGGCGAAAGGAGGGCGGAGGAAGGCTCCGGAGGGGCGGAGGGACGGGGTCAATGGGTGGAGAGTGGGAGGGGAGAGGCTCCCCGCACAGTATCGGGCCCGAATTTGCATGTAAAAACTACCGCGAGTGAAACACTCGCGGTAGAAAGCATTTAAAGGGAAGAGAAACCATTTCCGTCAGCAATGTACAGGAAAACCGGGGAAACCAGCAAAACGTGAGCAGTGTGATATATGTGCACAGCACAAAAGTGAAAATAAAAATAGAAAATGACCACAACAGAACTATTAAAAATAGTAATTCAGCTGGGGAACAGTTATAGTGATGGGCAAATACAGAAATCACACCCAGCAAAGCTCCAGAAAAAAGAAATGAATTTTGGAAGGGTCTACTGAGAGGAGACTCTTCCAAAAAACATTTCCACGTTTTGGAGCTTTCCTGGGAGTGTTTGCTATGGTTGCCCATTAATATCACTGTTGCCCAGCGTGGTGATATTTTGTCCCACATTTCCCGTGGTCATTTCCGGGGTTTATGTGCACGTTTGTCACCAGACAGGGTGCATATGCCCACAGTAGAATTGCGTAGAGCAGGGTTTGTGACTCCATCCTGCCAGGCTTACTGCCTCCAGGGGCTGCACTGTCTCTGTGGCCAAAGTGTGGTACAGCGGACAGAGTCATTACCTCTAGGACCAGAGGGCAGAGGTTCAAAACCCAGCTGGGGCACCTGCCAGCCCAGTCCCTATATTTTACCCACCACTAAATAAAGATAGCGCAGACACCCCTGTATGCATGGGGAAAACACCCATATTTTACCCAACACCGCACACACACCACAACAATGGGCATTACCTACAGCCAAGTCCCCCAAATGCAGTCCCATACTGCCACATTGCAATCAGGTCAACTGCTTTTTCTGAGAGAAGTTCATGCCAGCATGTTGGCGGACAAGTACATGTGGTGCAGGGGGCAGTGGCTGCTAACCACAGAAGACAGAGGCCTAGCCATGTGCAGGCTGGCACAGTCCACTGCAACAGACAGGTCCTGCCGGATCCACAGTCATGGACAGTCCAGGGAATCCAGCCAATCTGTGGCTACACAGTGGTGCAGTGCACACAGACAGTGCATACAAGAACAGAAGTTCACAGGTTCAAAGCCCAGCTGGGGCTACTGCCAATCCTGCCCACATATTTTTCCCACAACTAAACAGTGATAGTAAGGACACACCTTTCATGGCGGGGACATATGCAATGGTAAGACATCTATCTTTTACCCCACTGAGCACAGACACCATGAACAGGGGCAGTACCTAGAGCAGAATCACCCAAATGCAGTCCTGGTGGGCCACACACCAGTCAGGTTCCATGCTGACACTCATACAAATGCCTGTGCTGTATATCTATGCACCACCCCCATGGCATGTAGATGTAGCCCATGCATATTCATGAGGGATAGCAGGAAAACCCGAACAGTGTGATGCAAACCTGGACTGGAGTTGGGAATCTGTGCCGTAAAGCATCAGCCATCAAGGGCAGACACACCCACACCCACAGGCCCCATTGGCCAATGTCTCCTGGAAAGGCAGAACATTGGACCGTGCATGCAGCACCCAAAACGAGCACTTGCATAACTTACCAATGTCACCCTACACCTGAGGTATACGGTACACAGCTCGGAGACGTTTGCTAGGAGCACAGGCAAGCAGTTATCCATACGTTACGTACATACTGCTAGTTGACCCCATCCAAACAATCTGTTAGGTGTTTGCAGGGCATGCTCCAGGCCTGGCCTCTGACGGTGCTTACCACCCTGGGGAGCGACCACCAGCTGTAATGCGTACCATATCCATGCCTTGCCGTGCTCAGGACCAGTTTGGTGGGCAAGGCTACTTACCCCCTCAATTGTAGCACCATGATGGCAGAGGTGTGGAAGTGTGTGTCTGTCTATACAGTGGGTGTTGGCTGCAAGCCCCTTCAACAGCCCGCACTGCCAGCACTGTTGCCAGTATTGGCCAGTCAATGTGCATAATGAGGTGCAAGGTACCATGGGTATAGCCAGGGCAGGGTGGCGTGGCCAGGATGCATCTGCACTGGGCATAGGGCCCTGGCAGGGACATTGGCTGGGATATTGTAGTGTCCGGCCACCACCTACACAGACAGGGTGGCCAAAGCATGTCCTTCTGGGGGATCATGCTCACCCTGACTGTGCAGTGACCACAGCATGGCTAGGCCCCCCCATAGTGCTGTATAGTAGTTCTCTCATGTGATAGATATGGGTTTCTCTTTGGGGCCCAGTCACTGATCTATCTGCTTGCTGTGTATGCAGACAGCCCAGTTCTGGGTGCATGCATCTCCATTGGGACCATGCACTATGGACTAACCAGCAGACTGTTTGTAGCTGGTAAATGTCTTGCTATAATGGCTTGCAGGGTGCAGTGGCTGTTGGCTTGCTGCAGGGGAATATCTGGTGGTGGTGTGCAGCTTACCATACCCTGGGCTTATGTCTGTCTGCTATTGTGTTATGGCTGTGTATGGAGCTGCCTGCCTGGGGGGGGTGGTGGTGGTGGTGGTGTTCCTCAGCAGGACTGGGGTTGATGTTGCCCTCTACTGCCACCTTTGCAGGGAGGTAGAGTGTGGATCCCTTGATGGGGACCATGTTTGCCGGGGGGGGGGGGTGCCTGATGGCGGCAGACAGGGATATCCATGGTGTTTGTGCAGAAAGTAGCTATCTTACACATTAACACTGCTTTGGAACGCCCGCTTGGCCTCCATCAGCCATGGCAGGTGTTGTTGACCTGGTCCTGGCCACCTCATTGCACACTCAGGGTGAGCACAGTACCCGCACGATGTAACGGTGTGTGGCTACTCTGTGCCAGTAAAACACCCGGTCAGTGCCCCCTACTAGGCCAAGGTGCTGTGTGGGTGCACCCGGTCACTTCCCCCAACAGGGCCGAGGTGCTGTGGGGGTGCATTCCCCATCTTGTGTCCATCTGCGGACAGCTAATTTGCATGTGCAGTGCATCATGGGTACGGGTGGCCTAACCCTATCCTGTTGACACCAGCAGACTGTCTGTGAGGTGACGTGTAGGCTATCTGCAGCCAGCCAGGGGCCTGCTTACAGCTATGGAGCTGTAGCGCAATGGTTACATCACTGCCTGTGCAGCCAGAGGTCATGGGTTCAAACCCACAGTGGTGCCCTTTGGTAGGGCTGTCCACAGCTTTATTTTTATTTACTGTACATATGTCTATGCCGGCAAGACCACCCTCAGCTTACTATACCCATTAGGTGCCTCTGAGGGTGCTTCATAGGGCGCCCTGTAGGCCACCTTATGGTTGCCATCCCTATAGGGTGCACTATACATTATCCTGTGTCGCAACATACATGCTGCCCTATAGGGGTCATTCAAGGGTGCCTTGGCGAACAGTGCACTGTAACATGTGCCTTATGGGCCGCCGTATGTTAACATGCTGGGAGAGTGCGTTTGCTAGTAGTGATAACAAAATAAAATTATACAGCCTCCTACAGCACTCCACAACATAATACATACTGCCTCAGCAGGCATTTTTCACTGGGCATTGTGAGGAGTTGAACCCCTGATCCCTGCACCATTGGTCAGTGTTTTAACCATTGTGCTGTGGCTCTGTTCCTGTGCTTGTGCATCAGCGCGCCGCCTTGTGCCTATCAGCGCGCCGCCTTCTGCCGCCCAAGGGGACCAGTGCGCCGCCTTCTGCTGCCCAAAAATAACTGTGCGCCGCCTTATGCTGCCCAAAAAGCACTGTGCGCCGCCTTCTGCCGCCCAAAAATAACTGTGCGCCGCCTTATGCCGTTCCAAATTAATTTGCCTCCTAAAACAATGTTAATCATTACAGTTACTGCCTCAGCTGACCTTTGTCGTTGCACAATCTGGGGGATTGAACCCATGGCCCCTGCACCATTGGTCAGTGTCTTCACCGTTGTACCACGGCTCTGTTGTTTTGTATACTTAGCAGCGCGCCACTTTGCCTTTCCACGCGCTAATGTCGACCCACGCACATTAGCGCGACGCGCACACGTCCGGTTGCTTACTACCGTTTTTTTTCTATTTTCTGCCTGAACCGCCCACTCCTTATATGGCAAAGGCACACTAGCGCGGCCCCGCACGTTAGGAATGTTTAGTAAACATGCCCCTAAGTCGCATGCCGACTTCGACCAGTAACATCCAGGATAGTATTAGAGTAACAAATAATCCAACAACAAACCACTGCTAAACATAAAATTTCTCCAAAGTCCTCGCAAAGAGCATGCTAAGAAGCTTTTTAATTGCGTTCCTTCATCGGTGCGATGGAGGAGGCGTCCTTGTCTCTGGAATGGGCACTGGCGTTTTCACCCAGGCTCCCTCGATGATGTCACCAGGGGGGCTGAGCAAGAAGCTCATCAAAACAAGCAGGCAGACAACAGGAACACCCAAACCTTGCAGCCCAGAAGGAAGCAGCTGCAGGCAGATGGAACTGGGTTCACACAAACGGGCAATATCTGGAAGACCAAGAAAACTTTCTTATAGATTTGCCCAAGAACTGGTCAGGTATGCAAAACAGAACCCATGGATCGCTGAAAATGACCTGGAAAGTTCAGCTGACACTAAAGTAGTTGTCCATAGGTCAACAGTCCAGACTTGCTTACATAACACTGATCTGCATGGGGACGTTGTCAAAAGGAAACCTCTGCTTCAACCTCTGCACGATATGTTTTCTCTAAAATATATAAAAGAGAACCTTAATAAAGCTAAAACATTTTTGGAAGAAACTGCTCTGGACTGATGAAATGAAAACTGAATTGTTTGGCCACAACCACACAAAATGTATTTGGGGAAAAAAAGGATGGAGTATTTGAAGAAAAGAATGCCTTGAAAACTATTAAGATGGGATGGATCTGTTATATTTTGGTGTTATGAAGTACACAGGAAATATTATATGAATGGAAGAAAAAATAGATTCAACTAAGTATCACATATATATATATATTTTTATTTATTTTATTTATTTGAGCATCTCTTATATACCGTCCCTTCCATCGATTAGGGGCAGTTTACATTGAACAACATTCCAGAGTCCTGATTACAGAGAATGTTTCAAACTATAATACAATAAACTATTTACATTCTTTTATATACTGTACTATTCTGCATCAGTGTGGTTTACATTGAACAAACTGAAATTACATTGAACAGGGCAATATAACTTGGAGATAGCTATTTACAGGGAACATGGGCTATGGAGAGTTAAGTGGCTTGCCCAAGACCACAAGGAGCACCTGTGGGACTAGAAACCCCAGTCCTTCCAGCCCAAGGTTGCTGTCCTCTAGTGGGATTTGAACCCATGACCTTCTGGCCTGAAGTACCTTGCCCCAACCACTAGGCCACTCCTCCATTCCACATATCAGTGAGGCACTAATACTGAAGTATCATGGCAGATAGGTTTAAACTATTTACATGATGTATTTACAACAGAGCAGATTATAGGTGGTTATTTATACTTGGGTCATTGCTAGCGGGGGGAGGAGAGGAGAGAGTGGGGAGGCAGATGAGTTGTAGAATTCTGAGGATGGTTTTAAGTAGTTTACAAAAGTCCTGAAGGTCCTTCATAGATCTGATAGTGTCAGGGAGAGAGTTCCATTGAGCAGGGGCAGAATACCTGAAGGCTCTGTTGCTTGTTGCCTTCTTAGTTTTCCTTACTGAGGAGGGTAAGGCTAGGAGGTCTTTGGCATATTTTCTTCTAATCCTGATATCAGATTGTGAATGAATCAGGGTGTAAAGATAGGAGGGGGAGATATTGTTGTGTAGTTTAAAAGTTGTGACTAGCATTTTGTATCTTACTCTGGATGCAATGGGGAGCCAACATGCAAATAAACCTCAAGAAAACAAAAGTCTTATTCACAACTAAAAAAAAAAACTTTATGCCCCCTCTTCCATCAAAATTCATGACATTGAACTTCCAGTCAAACAGGAAGTAAAGTATCTGGGTGTCATAATTGACAGGGCACTCAAACAAACTGCTAGAGCAATATTTTTTAAATTAAAAACCATACAACATCTCAGACAAATACTGAAACCACATGACTTCAGAACTTTAGCCCAAGTCTTGATTACTCCGCACTTGGACTTCTGCAACAGTTTGCTTCAAGGCCTACCTAAAATTACACTTCACACGCTTCAACTTGCACAAAATGTAACCACTAGGATTATATCCAAAGCAAGCCTTAATGACCACATCACCCCGATACTCTATAATCTCCATTATTTGCATTAAACCAGGATTTTGCTTCAATTATACAGTCAGTAATCTCGTTGTATTGTGGATTTTTTATGTCAACTGCAGCATAAACCACTATATCGTCAGCATAGATGTGATATTTGATATTGTATTTTTTGAATATTGTGCAAATAGACTGGATGTATAGATTAAATAGTAATGCTGAGAGGGTATCCTTGGGGTATACCCTGTTCTTGCAGGAAAGTTGCTGAAGCTTCTTGGTTGAGATTTACGTATTGTTGGCGGTTAGATATGTAGGATTAAACCAACTTAGGGTTGTTCCAGCAATACCTGAGCTTGCTAGTCTGTTTGGGAGGATGGTATGGTCAACAATGTTGAAAGCGGAGGAGATATCTAGGAAGATCATGATGAATGCCTGATTTAGATAATCCAGACCACAGATTAGTGTATCAAATAAGACTAAGGGGTATGTTTACTAAAGCATCTTAACGTCGCAGCAGTGGTATTATCGCGCGATAAGTGACGTTAGCATGCGATAATGTAACATTATCGCACAATAACGTCACTTAGCGCGTGATAACACAGCGGCAGCGTTAAGGCACACTAACGCTGTGAAATCTGGCTCTGAAGGGTGGACTAAGGCTTCCCAGAGGGCAGAGAGAAGGGGTCAATGGGTGGAGAGTGGGAGGGGAGAAGCTCCAGGCACACTAATGCTGTGAAATCCGGGTCTGAACACTAACGCCAGTGAAACCCTCGCATTAAGGCACATTTGCAGGAAAGAGAAACCATTTCAATCAGCAATGTACAGCAAAGCCAGGGAAACCCAAAAACGTGATAGTAGTGATACATGTGCACAGAACAAAAAGGCAAATAAACACAGAAAATGACCTGAACCACATTTAAAATCCCTATAACCAAGCTGGCCAAAAGAGATATTAATGATAAACATAAAGCAACACCACTGACAAAGCTCAAAAAATAAGATATCATGCTTGGAAGGGTCTATTCTCTGTCCCCCTACAAAGTGAATGATCCCACATTGAAATAGTGCTGATCAGGGTTTATTCACGTCTATATTGGGCAGGTTTATAATGGTGTGCACATGTGCAGTAACAGCAGGGAGGGCATGTAGGAAAGGGCAACTGTACAGATGCTGGAAATGGGATATAGAGGGCTGCAGGTGGCACATGCTGTGGTCCAGCTGGGGCACAGTGCTTGTTAGGCAGATGCCTAGGTGGCACATAGGAATGCTGAAACTGTAAAGCAGCAAGACAGCAACTGACGAGGGTCCAACATGGGCACAAGTGTGTGTCCCACAGTGTCACAGTGGAGATTACCCAGCAGGTACCCCCAAGGGCACATAACATTGGCAGGTGGTGTGGGGGGGGGGGAGCGCACATGTCCATGAAGGCACCCCTACCCGAGAACCCACACCATAGGCAGCTGTCTACCGGCATACTGGATGGCCTGGGACTGGGCACCACCAGCATCACCAGCATAATGTCATGGCAGCATGGTGGTGGACGGGTGCTCATGGCGAAGGGGGCAGTGGCATCTGCCCACAGCAGACCATGGCCTAGCCCCGTTTAGGTGGGTGCCGTGCACTGCAACAGACAGGGTCTGTCTGACAAACAGTCATGGCATCCCCAGGGAATGAACTGACAGTATGGTGCAGTACACACAGCCAGTATGTTCATGAGCAGAAGGTCACAAGTTCAAGTCCCAGCTGTGGCTCCTGCCAACACAGTCCCCATATTTTACCCAGTACTAAACCATGGTAATAAAGACCAAACCTTTATTGTAGATAACAAAAACATGCCTGAAACACCTATATTTTACCCTACAGAGCACAGACACCATAAACATGTGCAATACCTAGAGCAGAGTTTACCAACTGCAGTCCTGGAGGGCCAAAAACCATTCAGGTTTCATGCTGTCTCCAGGAAATATGCCTGTGCTGCATTTGTAGAAACCAAACAAAACCGTGGATCTTGTAGGAAGAACTTGTTTATTGATATAAACCAGCCAGGCCTACAAGATCCACGGTTTTGTTTGGTTTCTTGTCTTGGCACGTGGATTACTGCTACTTCATTGGTACCCATGTGCTGCATTTGTATGCACTGCCCTCATGGTATGCAAATGTATCTCACGCATATTCATTAGGGACATCATGAAAACCCAAACAGTGTTTGGCCCACCAGGACCAGAGTTGGGAACCACTGCCATAGAGCAGCAGCCAACAGGGGCATAAACACCCACACCCACAGGCTCCACTATCCAAAGCCTCATGGAGAGTCAGGCTGTTGGGCCCTGCACGCAGCAGCATCTCCCAATACTAGCACTTGCATACCTTAGCAATGCTGCCCTAAACTTGGGTATACATTACACATATATCAAAAGGTTGCTATGATTAATGGCAGATAACAATTCCTAAGTTACGCACAATTTGCTGATCGAGCTGCATCATAGCAACCTTTCTGATATCTGTGGAGTGTGTTTCAGTTTTGGTTTCTGACAGTGTTTACCACCCCGGGGAGTGACCCCAACAGTATTGCATACCATAGCCATGCCTGCACTGTGCCCAGGACTGGTGTGGTGGCCAGGGCTGCCAAAAGCCTCTATATTTGCACAATGCTGGCATAGGTGTGGGAGTGTGTCTGTCTATCCAGTGTGTTGTGGCTGCCTACACCTTACTCAGCCCACACTGCTTGCACTGTTTCCAGTGTTAGCCTGCCAATGTGCATAATGAGGAGCAAGGTACTATGGGTATGGCCCGGACAGGGTGGCCTGGGCAAGATGCATCTGCACAGGGCATAGGGCAATGGCTGGGACATTGTAGTGCCCGGCCACCACCTGCATGGACAGGGTGGCCACAGCATGTCCTGCTGGGAGGTCACTCTCACCTTGACTGAGCAGTGACCACAGCATGGCTAGGTTCCCCTATAGTGCTATGTAGTATTTCTCTCAAGTGATATTTATGGGTCCCAATCACTGACTTATCTGCTTGGTGTATGTGCTCACATCCTAGTTTTGGGTGCACACATCTTCTCCAGGAACATGCACTATGGACTAGCTAGCAGACTGTCTGCAGTTAGTATGTGTATGGCTGGAGAATGTCAGATAGTGGTGGGGGGCAGCTGAGCATTTCCAGGCCTACTGTCTGTCTGTCTGCCATTGCCTTTTGGATGTGTACAGATCTGCATTGACTGCCCTGTAGGGTGCCTGTTCCACAGGAGGACTGGGGTTGATGGTCCTCTCTACTGCCACCAGTACAGGGATGTAGAATGTGGATCAGTTGGTGGGAGATCCAGTCCCCCACCCTAAGCCCCAGAGGGCAAGTTGGGTGGTGCTACATCAGCCACCTTTAGGTCCAAACACCCCCTTCACTTAAATCATGTGACCATGGCACCCACACAGGATATGCAGCATTCTGGGTGCATCATAGTCCACAAGGGCTAGACATGACTGGGAAATACAGATGGACTCAGGTGTATCCTAGGTGTGCTTACAAGGACTACCTATCACACACTGGCACTGATGGGAACCTGCAGCGTAGCCTATCTCAGCTAAGCCAGGTGCTGCGGACCTGATGCTGGGCACCCTACCTCGCCCTCATGGTGAGCACAGTACCCCCCCACAATGTGACGGTCTGTAGCTACTCTGTGCCAGTAACACACACGGTCAGTTCCCCCTACCAGGCCGAGGTGCTGTGGGGGTGCATACCCCATCTTGTGATCATCTGTAGACTGCTGATCTGCATGTGCAGTGCATCATGGGTACGGGTAGGTTAACCCTATCCTGGTAACCCCAGCAGACAGTTTGTGTGGTGACCTGCAGTCCTTCTGTAGCCAGCCAGGGGGTTAATGGCAGCTATAGAGATGTAGTCCACTGGTTACTTCACCCCCTATAGGGGCAGAGGTCATGGGTTTGATCCCACAGTGGTGTTATTTGATAGGGCTGTCTGAGGCATTTCCTTTTTTAATTTAAATTAGTGCTGCAAGCAAACACACCCTCACAGTGCTGTAACCTTAAGGTGCCTCATAAGGCGCCCTGTAAAGCGCCCTATAAGGCGCCCTACTAAGCGCCTTATAAGGTGCCCTATAGGGAACATTATAAGGTGCCTTGGTGGACAGTGCATTTTATAATGTGCCCTCTGGAGTGCCTTATAGGGCGCCTTATGCGGCACCTTAGGTTATGGCACTGTGAGGGTGTGTTTGCTGGCAGCACTAATTTAAATTAAAAAAGAAACTGTAAAGGGTAATGCCTTGAACAGCCATACTCATTAAGCCCACTGGGGGATCAGACTCATGATCCCTGTCTCATCAGTCAATGTATTAACCATTGTGCTACACCTCAGTTGCTGTGTTTGCTGGTCAGCGTGCCTAATTAAGGCTAACGCGTGTTAACGTGCCACGGCTCCCTCTATCGCGCTATAACGGACTTTATCATGCGATAACCTGAAATGCTACCTTAAGACCGGAACGCCCACTCCGTTTATGGCATTCTTCACATTATCGCTGGAGCTAACGCTGGTAACATTAAGACTGTTTAGTAAACATACCCCTAAGAGGAGTGTTTCAACGCCATGATAAGGGCGGAAACCATATTGGTGGGAATCAAGAGGTGCGTTGAGATCAATGAAGTCTTGTAATTGAAAATGGACTAATTTTTAAATTATTTTTGCTAAAAATGGAATGCTCGCTATTGGACATATGAAGCAGGGTCATCCTTGTTGAGTGTCATGTTTTTAAGTAAGGGACGAATGATGGATATTTTCAGTGAGTTTGGCATAATGCCTTGGTAAAGCGAGTCATTAACGATGTTGAATAGTACAGGTGCTAGTTCAGCTTTCGTTGTCTTTATCCAGGAGACTGGACATGGATCGAGGTGTGATGTCGTAGTGTTGATCTTGGTTATAGTTTCTAGTAGTTGTTTTTCCTTTATGGGAAGAAATACTGACCATTTAATTGAGTGGGTTTGAGAGTTATTATGGATGAGCAAAGAAGGGCTGTTTTTTCTTTTTATCTTAGAATCTAGGTAGTCTGCTATGGTCCGAAGCTTGATGGGGGTGTTATTTGCCGGGTTAGTGTGAGCTAGAGACTTTGCAATTTCAAAAAGTTCTCTCTGTCTATTGATAGCCTTATTTAAAATGGAAGAGTGGTGCTCTCTTTTTGCATTTTGAGTTGCCTTCTTATAGTTATTTAATGTTGAGTTATAAAGATCCTTGTTTTCCTATGTTTTGGAGGACCTCCATTTCTTCTTAAGCTCACAAAGTGTTCTTTTAAGGTTATGTAAGTCTTGAGTGTACCATTGTTCAGTTGTTTTTTTGGAGGCGTTTTTTGCTGGAATGTTTTAAAATTGATGCTTGGTTAATTGTGTCAGCCTGTTTTTTTTATAGAATCATCAAGGTCCTGTCTAGTGGTGGTGAGTTTTGGGATGACATCTGCTATGAAGGCGTCTTTGTTAAACTTTTTAAAGTGTGGTTTATGATATGCTAAGTGGGCGGTTTCTTTTGGGGAGATGCATATTGGGAGGTTCGTTCTTAAGATATAGTGGTCTGACCACGGGACATGTGTAGCAGTTGGATAAATGAAGTATAGGTGTAAGATTAAAGATCTAGGGACGAAAATTAGATCTAGAGTGTTACCTTTTGTATGGCTAGGCTGCTTTACTATTTGATTTAAGCCCATGTCCTTTATAAAGTCAAGGAAGTCAGTAGTTTGTTGAGTAGCAAGGGTAAGTTGAAATCCCCTATATATATATATATTCCCACTGTTCAATCCGTATTGCATTGTACCATTTCTAAGAGGAAAGACCTCAGATATTGTCCAATTATTCTTTTTTTAACTATGAAAATCTCTTCTTGGAATCTTTAATTGGCTATTGGAACCAGTTTTCATAGGCCAGAATTTGTCTTTTTTCTTTAATATCCTTTTTTCTAAAGGATTCTTAATTTCTCTCATGTAATTTCTAAAGAGTGCTCATATGCATTAATAACTTATCTACCAGCTCTGTCAAATTTTACTGAACACACCCTACAAGGCCTGCATTTTGCTGACTGCGGCATCATGAGTGTCCTCCAATGACCTGGTCTAGGGTATGATCTAAAACACAAACAATTGCAGTGATGATACAATGGAAATCTTTAGCAACAAAATTTTGAAATGATGAATGGAGTGTCAACTAAATATCAACATATTCTACAAGCTAATGTCCTACGGTCAGTGAAGAAATTGAAGCTGAAAAGAGGTTGAGTATTTCAGTAGGACAAAGATATGACACATACTTTAAAATCAACTATGGAAAGAAGAATGAAGGGTTTGGAATGGCCTTCACAATTCCCACAATTCCCACAATTCCCACCTGTTCATCAAATACTTCCCAGAGAACACAGTAACACAAGCTCACTCAAATAGCACCAATCCCATTCTAAACACGCAACCCCTGCTAACCCATTAACACTTCATACCCCGCTCATACTACAAAGATCTTTTCATGTACTACTCCGTCCATATGTTTATAGTTCAATGACTATTACTCATTGTAAATAATTACCCCGGTTACCCAAGTTTTTGTTCCTGTTCCATGTAAAAAACAGATAATATGTATCTTATCTGATGTTTTATTGTTCTTTGTAAACCGCGCTGATTATAAATAGTGCGGTATATAAGAGATGTTAAATAAAAATAAATAATAAATAAAGAGACCAAAGAATATTTCTGAGACAGAAGAGTTCTGCAAGGGAGAGGGGGAAAATTTTCAAATACAAGAATAGAAACGGTCTACAATAAATATTTTTAAGCCGTAATTTCTGTCAAAGGAAGTGTTACAACAAACTGACTGAAAGGGTGTGCAAACTTTTGCACCAACCATATTGTTTGTTTTCTTGTTCTGAATACATACAAAACTGCAATAAATAGTAATTACACATTAGAATTTGCAGAAATATGACTATTTAACTTTGTACCGTATGTACAATAGCAAGAATAAAAAGTATTTACCGAGTGGATAAACACAGACACCATGGGGTATGTTTACTAAACATCGGTAAAGGAGCAAGTGTTCTCTTAGTGGGATCTAACTGTGCAGGTGCACACTTAGCACCTGCTAAAAGGCACTTTAGCAGGCGCCAACAGCACCAGCAGCATAAAGTGCCCTATGGGTGGTGAGAAGGTGTGCACGGGGCGGAGAGTAGGGGTTAATGTGAGGGGATTGGGCAGGAACAATGATTGCTCCCTTAACACAGGCACCTTAACGGCAGGAACGCTAACTCAATTCAAAACCTGGCTGAGAGGGTGTTTTTTGAGGAGAGAGAATCTATTTTACATCTGCAATGTAATGTAGAGAGAGGGGAGCCCAAAAGAGTGATAGTAGTGCTCCATTAGCAGCAACAGCATAGTGCCCAAGTATGAAAGGGCATTATGTTGATGGTGCAAATGGGGGTAAAGGAGGTGGAATATGGGTCATGCAGTGGGGGCTGCTGGTGCACGGGGGGACCAGGCAGCTGCCTAGATGGCACATAGGAACATAAGACTACAAAATATGCCAAACTGTGTCAGACCAAGGTCCATCATGCCCAGTATCCTGTGTCCAACAGTGCACAATCTAGGTCACAAGTAACTAGCAGTTTCCCCAAAACACATACAGGATCCCCAATAACTGTAATGGGGAAAGCAGTGCATAGCTTGGATCCTGTTTCACAATGGTTTATAGACCATTATCCAGGAACCCGTCCAAACCTTTTTAAACCCAGCTACACTGACAGCTTTTACCACATCCTCCGGTAATGAACAGCAGGGTTTGATTACTCATTGACTGAAAAAAAAATATTTTCACCTAGAAGACCCAAATGGGTTACAATGTGGCTGTATTGCAGGTCCCCTAGTCTGTCCACAGTCTGATGGCATAAAAAAGTGACCTATGTTTACCTGTTCCACTCCAGTCAATAATCTATAGACCTCTATCATATCTCCCCTCAGCCGTCTCTTACCCAGGTTGATGAGCCCCAAGCTTTTTAGCCTCTCCACAAAGGAGTATTCTGCCATCTGAAGAACCATCTGTGATATTCGTCGTGATCCCACAGTGACAGTGGCAGCACACAGTGCTGCTACTGCTGCTGAAAGGCAATATGCCACATATGGTGGTCCAAGGGTCCTGGCACCCAGGTAGAGATTTAGGCTGCCTCCCCTCCCCCCCCCACACTCCCCCCTGCCGCAGAACCCAGCTATGTGGGAAGAGGTTGATAGTGACAGATTACGCAGCCTTCCAGGTAGCTGGAAAATGCAGGTGCCTGGGGAAATACTACAGTAGTGGCTGCCATTCTCCCCCTGAGATGTATTGATGGCAGGCAGTGAGGGGGCCCCTACATGGGCAGCAAGTGGGGGGGGCTGTATGGCCATCCATGTGTGCCCCTGTCCACCCCCCCTCCATCTGGACCTTTTGCCCAAGGTGCCCGCCAAACCTGCATATTTAACATGCTGGGACTGCGACCACTACCACTGACAGTGCATGGACATGTCTGCATGGAGGGGTGTTGGTGGTGGTGTGGTAAGTGGCACCAGCCTTCAGCAGACAGAAGCCTTGCCCTGGTCGTGTGCACCATGTGCATTGCAGCATGTGCCAAAGGTCAGCCGAAGAGAAGCATGTCAGCAATAGTTGCTGCTATCCCCATAAGGCAGCACTGTGGTGCAACACGCACAGTTGGTGTGTATAGGTGCAGAGGGTCAGAGGTTCAGGTTCCTGCTGGCGTTTCTGTGTTGCATATTCCTGTGGACAAAGTTTAGCTGATAATGTAAGTGCAGCTCCAGCATGTGCAACCCTCAAGGAGATGGCCAGCAAGGATTGAAACACCCACCAGCAGCACTGACAGGCTCCACTATCCACAGCTGGTTGGAGGCTAATAGCATGTGCAAACAGTGCACCTGTTATCAATCTGTGGTGAAGGCAGAAACCACTTAACCCCACTATGGTGTCATTTATAGGCCTCTAGTGCTTAACAATTTTTTAATGCATTTAAAGAAAAAGAAATACTTAGCTGAAAGAAGGCCCCTCAGGCAACAACTCTCGCTCTATAACAGCTGGACAAATGTCGACTCGAGTTTCGCCCAAGAATTTCGAAAGGGCTGCATCAGGACAGAACCTCTCTAAAGTTCCAGCTGTTATAAAATTGTTAAACACTAGAGCCTAAGAATGATACCATAGTGGGGTTTAGTGGTTTCTGCTTTCTTAGTGGCATTGTGTGCCATATTGCGTTTTCCACCCCCTCTGGTCTGAGGCCTCTTTATAAAGTATTGGTGCCCTTCAGTCTTCTTTCTCTTTACACTCATTGTAAGTCATTCATGCTGTGAAGGTTTTATCATTTTTGAGTGTATTTCTCCCCTCTTTGATCATGTTTCATGTTTGCACTCTGACTCTTGTTTTGTAAGTTCTTAGTAAGTGAGAGTCTTTGGGGATTTTTGTTTCTTTGAATATCCAGAGGAAGCATTATTATACAGAGACGTGCTGACATATCTTATTGTGGCAATATCTAGTCAGCATGTCTCCGGATAGCAACTTAGCCCTGCTTTGCTCGTGGCCTGGATAAGTGCTGACTGAAAATGACTTCTATCCTAATAAGTCGATACTTATCAAGAATGCAGTGGCAGCATCCTCGCTCCGCCCGTGGACCACTCCTGCACTAACCGGATAGTGCAAGCATAGTCTGTGGAGATGTTCAGTGCTACTATCTGGATAGTCCTGCCGAATATCTTGCGCCGCACCCTTGTCTGGACAGTCTCCCATTTATCATCCCACCAAGATTTCTGAATAGCGGGTTCTAAGAACGTGTATAAATGCTGGTATTTTAGTCATTTACTGTACATGAATAAGTAGCAACTTGTGCTCATAATTTACCTCATAAAATACCGACCAGCATAAAAGTACGCATGTATGTTTAATGGCATGTACTTTCACTGTGGGCCTGCGCAGAGTCTGAATCTGAGTCCAAAGTCAGTGGAGTCTGCCCTTGCATGCATAGATTATAAACTTCCTTAATTTAAATATGTTCTTGCCCTTGAGCTGTGTACGTATGTCCTCTTGTGCTTACACTAATGTTTTACAAAGTAAAGTAGGTGCAAAACAAGTGCATGAAGAATCACATTAACTAGGCATGACTCTATAAAATTACCCTTAATAAGTTATTGCACAACCTGTAATTAGTAGTATTTATTTAACAGGATTTTTTATACCACTTTATCATTTCAAACAAAGTAGTTTACATTGTAACTTAAACTTGGTAATGTACATCAAACAGGGACATTGATAGCTTGGCTTTTCCTGAGGCAATGGAGGGTTAAGTGATTTGCCCAAAGCCACAAGGAGTGCTAATGGGAATCAAGCCCTAGTCTCTTGGTTCCCAAACCAAGGCTCTAACTGGTAGGCTACTCTTCTCCACTCCATGCAGCAGATTTTAATTCATAATTGTTTTTATTTTTATTCTTTCAAATGTTGTCCTGAAATTACTGTGGAACTTTAGGAGCAACCCATTTTCAAAAGCACATCATTGTAGTTTTCTAAGAGCTACAATATATTGGTCTAGATTAGAACACCGTATTCTGTGTACTTTGTGACACTTTCTATTCGACCTTAAGAATGCAAAAGCATTACGCTATAGTATTTCATGAACATTTGAGATCTCTGAAGACAGAACATAGGTGGCCTAAAAATTCAGTGTACTACATCTTTGATTTATAGTTTAAAAGGTTCTTTTCTCCCTAATTCTTTTTACAAGGCAAATATAAAGAACAGGCAGCCTCCACATCATTGCTGCTCCTCCGATCGGGGTAGAGCACAGAAGCGGGAAGATAAGCTCCGCCATGCTCTCTGCCCGCAGCCCAATCAGGGGCTCACCGGGACAATTCAAACACAAGGTGCCATCAGGCGCAAAGAACAGGCATCCTCTCCCCATCACTGCTCCTCTGATCAGGGTAGAACACAGTAGTGGGAAGATCAACTCCGCCCCACTCTTTGCCTCCAGGCCAATCAGGGGCTCACCGGACTATTCAAAATAAGGGGCCATCAGGCACGAAGAACAGACAACCTTTCTACCATCACTGCTCCCCCCGATTGGGGTAGAGCATAGAAGCGGGAAGATCAACTCCGCCCCGCTATTTGCCTTCAGGCCAATCAGGGGCTCACCAGGACTATTCAAACACAAGGTGCCATCGAGTGCATCCATGCCGGGTGGGCTTGTGCCTGAGGGCCTCCCCAGATGACCCTTTGGCGTAGTCCTTAGGCAGGGAATGTAGGCAGGGAACACTATCAACACCAGGAAGCCAAAGCCCGATTTTGCCATAACAACCACATCAAAACCCTATAGAGCCAAGTCTTGTAAAAGACCCACCCCCAATCTCTGCTCAGTAAGACCTACATCCGCCCTTCTTCGACCGACAACAAGACAAAGCATAAAGCATTGCCTCTGCAGATGCCATGGATTCCACCATGATAAGCCTGCCACAAGCAGCCACATAAACTAAACCCCATCGAGCAAGGACTGCCACCTGTACCAACACACTCAGACACCACCACACAGGCAACAACATCCACTGGACCTCAACAGAGCCTTGATATTGTAAGTAGAATGCAACAAATATGGGGCACTTGTAGAAGGAACAACTCCTCTATGACCCCTGACCACCTCTCAGAGACGCAGACCTCACCTTATTGCATGGAAGCACAATATGCCAGCCTCTCATAAAGTATACACCTTCCTACTTGTCCTTATCCTGCTATCTCACTTCACCACCACCCCACACCCCACCCTCAGCACCACTACTGCCACAACAGCTCTACTATATCCACCTCTGCCCATGCTATATTAATAACCACTATTGCAAAATACTGACCGATACTCCCACAAGAAAACCACTAGGCTAATAAAAATCCAACCATCACTATACACAACTGTCTACCACATCCAGCCCCTCCAAACCTCTCCGATTAATATCGAGCTCATCAATGCCAGATCCATTTGAATAAGATGAACACCATTATAGATCATCTTCAATCCCGCCAAATTGACATACTTTGCATTACTGAATCCTGGCTGAAAAACACTGACCTGATCATCCTAAATCAAATTACACCTCATACACATACTGCATTCAATTGTCCATGCACCCACAAAAGAGGTGGAGGGGTACTAATCCTAGCCAGATCCAACCTCAGATTTAAAACTTCCAAGTCCACAAGCACCAAATACTGTAACATAATCACCATAGAAAACAGGCACTTAGCCATCTGCCTCACCTACAGAGCCCCCAGTGCTGATGCCAACAAAATATCTAACTACTTGAAATGGTGTGTGCAGCTAACTCCCCCCATAAGCCACTTATATTATTGGGAAATCTCAACCTTAGCTCTGCATCCAGCAAAGAGGCAGCCACTTTCCAAAGAGCAATGGAATCACTTCATTTCAACCAAATACTTATGGGACCCTCCCACCACCTAGGCTCCGCCCCAAATCTCATATTTGCCCCAATAAATCTTCTGGAACAGAATAATATATCGCCTCCCCTTGGTCAGACCACCATGCTATAAATTTTAAGATGCATATTCCCTATCAAAGAATACCACAGAAAACATCTCACCCTGGAAGAAGGTTCAAAGGATTCAACAAAGACCAATTCCTGAAAGACATCCTCCATAATCTCCCCCAAGACTTCACCAATCTAGATATGGCAATCAAAACCTAGAATACTATGATCACTGCAGCTGCAAAAGCTCCTGATCGAGCAAACCCCAGGTGCAAGGAGGCAAGACCAAAATCAGACCCTTGGTACTCTGACGAAATAAGGGAAGCTAAGAAAACATTATGCAAGCTCAAACGGCGCCCAAGACAAGTTAGAAAACACTTTAAAACAATACCAGCAAAAAGCAACGTTACTACAACAATCTGATCAACTGGCACAAACAAGAATACCACACTGACCTTATTTTAAAATCCAGCAACAAGCCCAGAGAACTCTTTGAGATTGTCTGCACCCTAACAAAGAAACAAACCCACACAGGAGAAGACATAATCCATCCCCAATCCTTTGCAAACTTTCTACTCGCTAAGAACAAGCCCCCTCCCCCGAGAGCCATACCTCTCATTGACACTAGCACTGCTCCCTCTATCGGGAGTGTAGGCCCCACTACCAGACACACGTGGGGCAAATTCTACATTCCTACGACTGAGCAAGTTGCCCACACAAACACTGCACTAAACAAAAGCACAGCACCCTCTGACTCCTGTCTGGTAGCATGGATAACATCAGTCAAGGAAGAGCTTATCCAATGTATCCACAAGATAATAAGCTCCTCTCTAACTCAAGGATATATGCTCCCTGAAACGGGCAACCATCTGCCAAATTCACAAAAACATATCAACAGATAACGTAGACCCTGCTTCGGGCAGTCCAATCTCTAGCCTCCCTTTTCTATCCAAAGTAATAGAAAAGATAGTTCAGCAAACAATTATAGGACCACATCGACTCACACATCCCTCTGGACCCTCACCAGTATGGATTTCGTTCCAACCATAGTGTCAAAACCCTACTCACTCTACAACTTAATCAGAGGAATCGACAATATAAAAAGGGCTTCCTGTTCATTTTTGTCTATATCTTCTCTGCATTCAACACAGTATCACATGGCATCCTATTAAACAGACTCATAAACACCAGACTCCACAGCACCCAACTTAAGTGGTTTCAATCTTACCTCAGTGACAGGCGACGAGTCAAAATCGGAGAAAACACCTCCACTCTGTTCAACACAGCACAGGGAGTCCCACAAAGATCCTCTCTGTCCAACCTCCTTTTCAACTTTTATATACAGCCAGTCTGCAACATCTTCAAAAGGAACAACATTCAATATGCCATATATGCAGATGACATCATGGTCTACACCCCAATCAAACTCGACACCCCAGATTACATAACTATGGCAAAATGTCTACAAGAGATGATCAATTGGCTCTCCAACAACAACCTAAGCATTGACATTTATTTATTTATTAGAAATTTGTATACTGCATTTTCCAGAAGATCAAATGCGGTTTAGAAAGAACAACATTTGAATTGTACAGAAAACAGTACTCATTCAATTACATGGAACCATTAACTGAGGTAATGGGAGGCTTGAGATGGGTCAGTATGAGTTAGGGTCATTAGTATCTAGGGTAGAGCTTTTTAATATTGGTATTATTATGGCTTGCTTGAGACTGGGTGGGATGAAGCCTTGTGTCTGTGAGAATTTAACTATGTTAAGTACAGTAGGGGCTAATTGTTCTATTGTTGACAACCCAAGGTATTGGGCATGGATCCAGAGTGGAGGTTGTAGTATTAAGAGAGGTTATGGCTCTTTTCAGTTCTTTTATGGATGGGAGTGGAAGGTTTACCATTGATGGGTATTTGTTTGTGAGGTATGTGCTTCTGGTGTCCTTGTTAGTTTTTGGTTTGAGTTGGACTTAAATTTTAGTTCCATGAAGTTTGCCATAACTTGGGAGTCAAATAGCTGCTTGTAGTGCTCATCCAGTTTTTCTTTGGTTAAGGTTTGTATTATGTTGAATAGTTCTCGTGATTTATTCAGTGAACCCATGATTAGGTTTGTATGTTCTTTTTTGCAATCATTTATTCGGTTTTGGTATTCTTGCATCTTTGCAGTATAGTTGTGTTCCGGTCTTCTGGGTTTTTTGTTCTTCTTCTTCTTCGTTCAATTTTCCTTGATGCTCTTTTCAGTCCATTGAGCTCTTTAGTGTACCATGGGGCAATATTCCTTTTGTTGTTGTTCATTTCCTTATATGGAGCGATGGCTGCCTTGTGCAATGCAGTGTTCCAGTTGTTTATTGTTTCTTCTAAGTCTGTTATGTTCTATCAAGCTTAGGTACGATTGCTGTATGAATGCCTCTTTGTTAAAGTGTCCGAATCTTCTTTGAGTCCTTGTTTCTATTGAGTTCTTAATATTGGGAATGGTTGCTGTGAAGGTTAGGATATGATGATCAGAACAGGGAACAGGTGTTACAACTGGTGAATTTGTGAGCTTTTTTTCTAGAAGTGTAGTGAGGATAAAATTGAGGTCCAGGATTCCTCCTTTGTTGTGAGTTGGAGTGTCCATTACCAGTGTATAATGTAGGTCCTCTATGGCTTGTATGAAGGACTTACCATTTCTTGTGGAGGTGGATAGTATGTTGAGGTCTCCTAGGATGATGAGAGGTTTTGGTAGGCTTGAGTTAGTGCATATTTCTTCTAGGATGAGCAAGAGATCATCATCGTTAGTGCCTGATGCTTGGTATATAAGGCAGAGCATTGTCTATTTATTTGATATAGTAATGATGTTACAGTTTTCTGTGCTTTGGGATGATAAAGTGTTGAACTTTAGTGACTTCTTTGAGATGAAGAGAACTCCACCTCCCTTTTTATTTATTCTTGGGCAGTTTTGAGTCTCGTATGTTTGTGAGGCAGTCTAGTGTTATGTGTTGTGAGGTTAATTTTCAGTAATCTGTTGTGTTTCTTGTTTGTAGAGTTAAGGTACAGGTATTCAGTCCACATTAAGCAAAAGCCTTTAACACAAACAAAAACACACACCCACGATTACCTCTCAGCTTACATCCTTTCACATCCATGTATATATATACATATAAAAACTGTATATAGTTAATCTGTGCCACTTTGTATTTATCTCACATTGTTTGAATGTTTACTTATAATATGATGTTCCTTGTAAATATGTTCTGTTATAATATGACGTTCCCTGTAAAACAAATTTACTTTGTTAATTGTTGTTCATTGTAAACCGCAACTGAACTTTGGAAGATGCGGTATATAAATATATATATAAATAAATAAATAAATAGGTGTTGGAAAGGATCTTTCCTGGAAGTTTGAAATATTGGTATGTTGCTCATTATTTCGCTGTTTGTTGCGTTTGTTTTAAATGCATAGAGGATGATTATTAGGCAGGCAAATATGAATATGAGTGCAGAATTCTTGGATTCATTGTAGGTGTGTTTTATGCTTGAAGTGTAGAAAGCCTATGCTGTGACTTGCTGTGCCTGTATAACTGGGGTTGCTTTTGAGGCTACCCTGCAGATTAATAGTGTCCTCTGCTGTGGGCCTGAAGTAAACCCTTGCAGTTTAGTTGCAGTGTTCTTAATAGTAGGCAGGGGAGAGGTGCAAGTTGGTGGAGGCTTACCTTGTTTGGTGAGTAGAATTTGATTTCAACATTTTGAAAAAGGCATTTTGTTTGCCTTCTTTTCTTTTTCTCTTTGGCTGTATTGACTTCAGTCCCTGCCGAAGGGCCATGTCAAAGGACCCTCTGGTGAGGCCCTCTGGTGCAGGCCCACCTGGCGCAGGCACGCCTGAGTGTGTTGGGATTTGAATGTGGCCAGCAGCTGGGAGCTGGGGAGGAGCTCACCTCTCCCACGCCTTGCTGCTGCCCAATCGGTCAGCCGGTGATGTTATGGAGGCCTGAGTGTGCTGGAATTTGAATGTGGCCGGCAGCTGGCTGATTGGTCCTGCGTTGGGAGCTGGGGAGGAGTTCACCTCTCCCACTCCTTGCTGCTGCCCGATCTGTCAGCCGGTGATGTTATGGAGGCCTGAGCATGCTGGAATTTGAATGTGGCTGGCAGCTGGCTGGAATTTGAATGTGGCTGGAAGCTGGCTCCTGCATCAGGAGCTGGAACAATCAGCCAGCCATGCAGGGATTAGTATTCATCGTTCTAGCAATGCATTGACTAACAGTTTGTTACCTGTAATCCACTTTGTTGAAATCGTAGATGTTCTAACACATTCTATGTAACTTTACAACCAGTGTTTTTACCTATAAACCATTCTGATTTATTTTATTTATTTATTTAATGTCTTTTTTATACCGCGCTCTTTAAAATCAGCGCGGTTTACATTTAACAACTCGTGCAGCGCAGGCAGAGCCCACGGCTGGACTTACAATGAACAGGGGTTTCTAAACAGGACTGACAGGGTAACTATGTACAGGCAAGCTTACTTACGATAGAGCGGTATATAAAAAATGGTTAAATAAATATTTGGATATTCCTTTGGAAGTGGATTATATGAGCTTTCAAAAAATGGTTAACACCTTCCTTTTTAATTAAGATTAAGGTGTTTTATTTTTACTGATTGGCCAGTTATCTTGTTTAATAGGCAGCAAAGTTTGGAATGAGAAGGGAGGGGGTAATTTTAAAATGTAGAATCCTTGTACCATGTTTGGGGTAGAATATTTAATGGAGTGTGTAACTAAGTAGAATGAATAAATACATGCATTGGAGGGAGGAGTGGTCTAGTGGTTAGGACAAGGTACTTCAGGCCGGAGGGCCGGGGGTTCAAGTCCCACCTGGGGACAGCAATCTCATGCCGGAGGGAATGGGATTTCTAGTCCTATAGGCACTCCTTGAGGTCTTGGGTAAGCCACTTAACCCTCCATTGCCCATGTTCCCTGTAAGTATTAGTGTATGTGTCTCATATCCCCTCGTGTTAAATGTATCCCCCAATTGACCACTTTGACCCGGTGAAAAGCAGGATATAAATACAGCTAAATAAATAAATAAATTTCTATATTGCCATAACAAAAGATAGCACAGCTACATAGAATAGAAGGTAATTTAAAAAAATCATATACTATAGAATTGCTTGAATCCTGTGGGTTAGAATATCATATATGACAACATATTGTATAGCCATGGCTCCTAAACCTATTCCCAGGCAGTCAAGTTTTCAGGATATCCAAAATGAATATTTATGAGAAAGATTTGCATATACTGTCTCTACTGCATGCAATTCTACCTCCTGCCTATTCATTGTGGATATCCTGAAAACCTGATTGGTGGGAGAGTCTCCATTACAGGTTTGGGAAACAATGCTGTGTAGCATGGAGGAAAAAATAATGGTTTTAGTCACTAGAGCAGGGGTTTTCAAACCAGTCCTTGGGACATCCCCAGCCATTTGGATTTTCAGGATATTCATAAAAAGATGCATGAGATAAATTTGCATATCAGGGGCAGTGCATGCAAATCTGCCTCATGCATATTCATAATGGATATTCTGAAATCTGTCTCATGCGTATTCATAATGGATATCATGAAAACCTGAGGAATGGGCAGAGAACCCTTGCACTAGAGCAATATACAGGGGGCCAAGGGATTCGAGTTCAAGTTCTGTTTCTCTCATTCTCACTGTGACTAGTTTCCATTGTTCAGGCATCTGAATAAATTGTAAACCCTCTGAGACATGGTTTTATTACATTACTAACTGATTTGTGCTATGAGATTCTAGTCTAGGATCAGAATTAATGTTAAAATAGATAAAAATAGTGGCTACTATTTTTTTATAATGTAATTACTGATACCATCAAAACCATGGAATTCCTTTCAGAGCTTAAGTGAAATAGATGAGATATTGTTTGAAAGCTTAATCTTCTTATAAATAAAACTGTTTACATTGACTGTGAAAATTGTTTTTAATTTGCTTTATTTTCAAAAGGGCTCTGGGACTCATGATAAAGCATTGATCAGAATTATGGTCTCTCGTTCTGAGATTGACATGAATGAGATTAAGGCTGAATACCAAAGACTGTATGGCAAATCTCTTCATCAGGCTATTCTGGTATGTTTTTCTTTTCATTTTAAGACTAAGGAGTATGTTTACTAAAGTGTCTTAACATCGCAGCGGTGGTATTATCGCATGATAAGTGACATTAGTGCGCAATAATGTAACATTATCGTGCGATAACGTCACTTAGCGCATGATAACGCAGCGGCAGCATTAAGGCACACTAACCCTGTGAAATCCGGCTCTGAAGGGTGGAGTAAGGCTTCCCAGAGGGCAGAGAGAAGGGGTCAATGGGCGGAGAGTGGGAGGGGAGAGGCTCCAGGCACACTAACGCTGTGAAATCTGGGTCTGAACACTAACACCAGTGAAAGCCTCGTGTTAAGGCACATTTGCAGGAAAGAGAAAACATTTCAGTCAGCAATGTACAGCAAAGCCAGGAAACCCCAAAAACGTGATAGTAGTGATACATGTGCACGGAACAAAAAGGCAAATAAACATAGAAAATGACCTGAACCACATTTAAAATCCCAATAACCAAGCTGGCCAAAAGTGATATTAATGATAAACATAAAGCAACACCACTGACAAAGCTCAAAAAATAAGATATCATGTTTGGAAGGGTCTATTCTCTGTCCCCCTACAAAGTGAATGATCCCACATTGAAATAGTGCTGATCAGGGTTTATTCATGTCTATATTGGGCAGATTTGTTATGGCGTGCACATGTGCAGTAACAGCAGGGTGGGCATGTAGGAAAGGGCAACTGTACAGATGCTGTAAATGGGATATAGAGGGCTGCAGGTGGCACATGCTGTGGTCCAGCTGGGGCACAGTGCATGTTAGGCAGATGCCTAGGTGGCACATAGGAATGCCGAAAATGTAAAGCAACAAGACAGCAACTGATGAGGGTCCAACATGGACACGAATGTGTGTCCCACAGTGTCACAGGGAAGATTACCCAGCAGGTACCCCCAAGGGCACATAACATTGGCAGGTGGTGCGGGGGGGGGGGGGGGGAGGGCGCATGTCCATGTAGGCACCCTTACCCGAGAACCCATACCATAGGCAGCTGCCTACCGGCATACTGGAAAGCCTGGGACTGCGCACCACCAGCATAATGGCATGGCAGCATGGTGGCGGAGGGGTGCTGGTGGAGGAGGGGGCAGTGGCATCTTCCCACAGCAGACCATGGCCTAGCCCCATTTAGGTGGGTGCCGTGCAATGCAACAGACAGGGTCTGTCTGATGAACAGTCATGGCATCCCCAGGGAATGAACTGCCCCTGTGGCAACAGTGTGGTGCAGTACACACATCCAGTGTGTTCAAGAGCAGAAAGTCACAAGTTGAAGTCCCAGCTGTGGCTCTTGCCAACCTTTTCCCCATATTTTACCCAGTACTAAACCATGGTAAAAAGACAGAACCTTTATTGCAGATAAAATAAACATGCTTGAATGCCTATATTTTACCCTACAGAGCACAGACACCATAAACATGTGCAATCCCTAGAGCAGAGTTTCCCAACTGCAGTCCTGGAGGGCCAAACACCATTCAGGTTTCATGCTGTCCCTAATAAATATGCCTGTGCTGCATTAGTATGTGCCGCCCCCCATTGTATGCAAATGTATCTCATGCATATTCATTAGGGACAGCATGAAAACCTGAACAGTGTTTTCCCCACCAGGACCGGAGTAGGGAACCTCTGCCCTAGAGCAGAGGCCAATAGCGGCATAAACACCCACACCCACAGGCTCCACTATCGAAAGCCTCCTGGAGAGTCAGGCTGTTGGGCCCTGCGTGCAGCAGCATCTCCCAATACTAACACTTGCATACCTTAGCAATGCTGCCCTAAACTAGGGAATACGTTACACATATATCAAAAGGTTGCTAATGATTAATGGCAAATATCAATTCCTAAGTTAAGCACAATTTGCTGATCGAGCTGCATCATAGCAACCTTTCTGATATCTGTGGAGTGTGTTTCAGTTTTAGTTTCTGACAGTGTTTACCACACCGGGGAGTGACCCCCAACAGTATTGCGTACCATAGCCATGCCTGCAATGTGCCCACGACTGGTGTGGTGGACAGGGCTGCCAAAAGCTTCTATATTTGCACAATGCTGGCATAGGTGTGGGTGTGTGTGTCTGTCTATCCAGTGTGTTGTGGCTGCCTACACCTTATTCAGCCCACACTGCTTGCACTCTTTCAATTGTTAGCCTGCCAATGTGCATAATGAGGAGCAAGGTACTGTGGGTATAGCCCGGACAGGATGCATCTGCACAGGATGCATCCTGCCCAGACCACCATGTCCTGGCCATACCCACAATTCTTTGCTCCTCATTATGCACATTGACAGGCTAACACTGGAAACAGTGCAAGCATTGGGGTCTCAGTATGGTGTAGACCAGAGCTACTCAAATCCCGTCCTGGAGGTCCGCAAACCTGCAGGTTTTCGGGATATCCCTAATGAATATGCATGAGATATATATGCATTAGAGATAGCCTGCCAAACTGACTGGTTTGTGGCCCTCCAGGGCTGGATTTGGAGACCCCTGTCTTACACCTCTGTCATTTAAAATTGTGAATGGGCAAGGTACAGATGTCCTAGACATCAAAAGGGTAGATAGAATGTGTCACATTCCTCCTCGATTCTCACCACCACCAAAAGGTTGTCTAATAGACAATGGGCAATGGCTGGGACATTGTAGTGCCCAACCACCACCTGTACAGACAGGGTGTCCACTCTCACTGAGTAGTGGTCATGGCATTGCTAGGTTCCCACATAGTGCCATGCAGTGTTTCTCTCAAGTGATATCTATGGGTATCCTTTTCTGGGGTTCCAATCACTGACATACCTGCTTGGCATGTGTGCTTATATCCCACTTTTGGGGGGCAAACAGTTCCTCCAGGAACATGCACTATGTACTAACTAGCAGACTGTCTGCAGTTAGCCTGTGTATGGCTGGAATACCTTGCAGGGTGGAGACTGACTGTGCCCTCTGCTGGTGAATATCAGATTTGGGGTTGGGGTTGGGGGTTGGGGGTTGGGGGTTGGGGGTTGGGGGTGGTTGGGGGTTGGGGGTGGGGGTTGGGGGTTGGGGGTGGGGGGTGGGGGTTGGGGGTTGGGGTTGGGGGTGGGGGTTGGGGGTTGGGGGTTGGGGTTGGGGGTTGGGGGGTGGGGGTGGGGGTTGGGGGTTGGGGGTTGGGGGGTGGGGGGTGGGGGGTGGGGGTGGGGGTTGGGGGTTGGGGGGTGGGGGGTGGGGGTTGGGGGTGGGGGTTGGGGGTTGGGGTGGGGGGTGGGGGTTGGGGGTTGGGGTGGGGGGTGGGGGTTGGGGTGGGGGGTGGGGGAGCTTTTCCAGGTCTGCATCATAGTCCACAAGGGCTAAACATGACTGGGAAATACAGATGGAGACAGGTGTGTTCTAGGTGTGTCAGCAAGGGCTACCTGTCACACACTGGCACTGATGGGGTCCTGCAGCACAGCTTATCTCATCCAGGTCAGGTACTGAGGACCTGATGCTGGGCACCCCACCTCATCCTCAGGGTGCGTACAGGAACCACAAAATGTCACGGTCTGTAGTTACTTTGTGCCAGTAACACACACGGTCAGTTCTCCCTACCAGGCTGAGGTGCTATAGAGGCGCATACCCTATCCTGTAATTGGATGTAGACTGCTGCTCTGCATGTGCATTGTATCATGGGTACTGGTGGGTTTACCCTATCCTGGTAACCACAGCAGACAGTTTGTGTGGTGATCTGCAGTCTTTCTGTAGCCAGCCAGTGCTGTAATAAACGCTATAGAGGCATTGCCCACTGGTTAATACACTGCCTGCTGAGTCAGAGATCATGAGTTCCCAGTCAGACACATCTTTACAATCTGTGCTGCCAACAGAAACACCCTCACCTCAATGCCGTAACCTATAGGGCACATTATACAGTGCCTTGTCAGCCATGTGCTGTATAATCTGCCCTATAGGGCACCCTGTCTACAGCTGTATAGGGCACCCTATAAAGCACCCTATAGGGCACCCTGTCTGCCGCTGTATAGGGCACACTGTAGGGCACATTATACAGCGCCCTATAGGACACATTATAAAGTGCCTTGGCGGACAAGGCACTTTATAATGTGCCCTATGGGGCGCCTTATAGGGCACCCTAGGTTACGGCACTGAGGTGAGGGTGTTTCTGTTGGCAGCACAGATTGTAGAGATGTGTCTGACTGTTACAGGCAGCAAAAGGGATTGCCTCAGACAGCCTTATTAGATGAGACCTCTGAGGGATCAAAACCCTGATTTCTGGCATGGTAGTCATTGTATTAACCAGTGGGCTACACCTCTATAGATTTTCTCACAGTGCTGCCACAAAATTAAGGTTACCACACGTAACGAGCCAAGGCACCCTCTATCGCACGATACACAGTGATTGCTACGTTGACACCGGTACGTCCAGTTCCTTATATGGCATTGCTCACGTTATTTTTTTCGCTGGTAACATTAGGATGGTTTAGTAAACATACCCCTAAGGGAATAATGTGTAACTCTCGCCTCTTAGGGGTATGTTTACTAAGGCGCGGTAACACAGCACTGGTAACGTTACCGTGCGATAATGTTACCCGATGTAACGCACAGTAATGTTTCTGGCAGCGGTAACTGTCTCAGAGGGTGGAGAGAGAGCAGAGAGAAGATGTCAATGGGTGGGGAGTGGGCGGGGAGAGGCTCCTGCTATACTAATGCTGGAACATGAAGGCCCGAACATTACTGCGAGTGTAAACCTATCGTTAAATGTACATTTGCAGGAGAGAAAGACGATTTAAATGTCAGCAATGTAGAACAGACAGGGAGCCCCAAAACAGTGATAGTAGTGCCCATTTGCAGCAACAGCATAGTGCTTTCCCTAATAAATATGCCTGTGATGCATTTGTATGCACCACCCTCTTTGTATGCAAATGTCTCTATGCATATTCTTTAGGGACAGCATGAAAACCTGAACAGTGTTTAGCCCACCAGGACCGGAATTGGGAACCTCTGACCTAGAGCAGCGGCCAACAGGGGCACAAACACCCACACCCACAGGCTCCACTATCAAACGGCTCATGGAGAGTCAGGCTGTTGGGCCCTGCGCGGAGCAGCATCTACCAATACTAGCACCTGCATACCTTAGCAATGCCGTTTTAAACGTGGAAACACGTTCCACATATATAAAAAAGTTGCTATGATTAATGTCAGATAACAAATCCTAAGTTAAACACAATTTGTTGACAGAGATTCATCATAGCAACCTTTCAGATATCTGTGGAGTGTGTTTCAGGTTTTGTTTCTGACAGTGTTTACCACCCCAGGGAGTGACCCTAACAGTATTGAGTACCATAGCAATGCCTGCACTGTACCCAGGACTGGTGTGGCGGCCAGGGCTGTCAACCACCTCAATATTTGCACAATGTGTGTGGGAGTGTGTGTATGTCTATCCATTGTTTGTGGCTGCCTAAACCTTACTGAGCCGACAATGCTTGCACTGTTTCCAGTGTTAGTCTGCCAATGTGCATAATGAGGAGCAAGGTACTGTGGGTATGGCCCGGACAGGGTGGACTGGGTATGATGCATTTGCACAGGGCATAGGGCAATGACTGGGACATTGTAGTGCCCGACCACCACCTGCACGAACAGGTTGGCCATAGCATGTCATGCTGGGGGGGGGGGGGGGGAGGTGTCACTCTCACCCTGACTGAGCAGTGACCATGGCATGGTTAGGTTCCCCCACAGTGCTATACAGTATTTTTTTTTAAGTGATATCTATGAGTTTCCTGTTCTGTGGCCCAATCACTGATATATCTGCTTGGTGTGTGTGTGCTCACATCCCATTTGTGGGTGCACACAGTTCCTCCAGGAACATTTGCTATATGCTAGCTAGCAGACTGTCTACAGTTAGCATGTATATGGCTGGAACACCTTGCAGGGTGCAGTAGGTGGAGACTGACTGTGCCCTCTGCTGGTGAATGTCAGATAGGTGTGTGTGTGTGTGTGTGGGGGGGGTAGCTGAGCCTTTCTAGGCTGACTGCCAGTGCCCTATGTGATTCGTACAGATCTGCATTGACTGCTTTGTAGGGTGCCTGTTCCCCAGCAGGACTGGGGTTGATGGTCTCCTCTATTGTCACCATTACAGAGATATAGAATGTGGACCTGTTGGTGGGAGATCCTGTCCCCCACCTGACTCTTAGAGGGTGGGTTGGGTGGTGCTATGTAATCCACTTTTGGGTCCAAACACCACCCTTCTCTTACAATCTGTGCAACCACACAGTATATGCACTATTCTAGATACATCATAGTCCACAAAGACTAAATGTGATTGGGAAATACAGACAGACACACGTGTATCCCAGGTGTGTCTGCAAGGACTACCTATCACACACATGTACTGATGGTAATCTGCAGCACAGCCTATCTCAGCCAAGCCAGGTGCTGCTGACCTGGAGCTGGGCGCCCCACCTCACCTTCAGAGTGAGCACAGGAACTGCACAATGTCACGGTCTGTAGCTACTCTGTGCCAGTAACACACACGGTCAGTTCCCCCTACCAGGCCGGGGTGCTATAGAGGCGCATATCCCATCTTGTGATCAGATGTAGGCTGCTGATCTGCATGTGCAGTGCATCATGGGTATGAGTAGGTTTACCCTATCCTGGTAACCACAGCAGACAGTTTTTGTGTTGACCTGCAGTCTTTCTGTTGCCAGCCAGTGGTGTGTTAGATGCTATAGAGATGTAGCCCACTGGTTGCTTCAATGACTGCAAAGGCAGATGTCATGGGTTTGATCCCACAGTAGTGTTATTTATTAAGGCTGTCTGAGGCTTTTCCTTTTAGTTTAAATCAGTGCTGCCAGCAGAAACACCCTCACAGTGCCGTAGCCTAAGGTGCCTCATAAGGCGCCCTATAGGGCACATTATAAGGTGCCTTGGCGGACAGGGCACTTTATAATGTGCCCTATGGAGTGCCTTATAGGGCGCCTTATGTGGCAGCTTAGATTACGGCACTGTGAGGGTGTTTTTGCTGGCAGCACTGATTTAAATTAAAAGGAAGTGCCTCAGACAGCCTTCTTACATAACAGCACTGCAGAATTGAACCCATGATCTCTGCCTCCACAGTCATTGCAGTAACCAGTGGGCTACATCTTTATAGCTGCTAACACTGCGCTGGCATGAACTTAGGGTTAACGCGTGTTAACATGCCACGGCACCCACTATCGCACAATACCGATTCCTTGCAACCTTCCCTCCAGATGGCCCACTACCTTATATGGCATTCTTCACATTAAAGCTGCAACTAGCGCTGGTAACATACCCCTAAACATACCCCTAAGAAAATTTAGTACAAAAAAATATGGGCCTACGAGGGCTATGACTCATCAAGCAGCTCTCCACCAAGTGAAAACATGATAGCCTGACTAATTACCCCTTAATTTACATCATATCGTGCTTTTGAGATGTAAATATGCAGGGGTTTCCACTTGATGGAGGTGGAAGGCATAAGAGTTGTACCATAACGTGGCGTTTGTTCATATTTGCAGCATAGACACAGATGGTTCCACCATTCGTGCCAACTAAGCTCTGCTGTATGTTTCCAGTTAGAAATAACGAGATGCAGAGCTACTCCCATAATGATGTCAAATAAAAAATTACAATCCTTCTGTAACAATGAGATGCCAATTGTTGACCGAAAAACAATAACCGACCAGGAAAGAGTGGCCCTGAATCCAAAGACCTCTTGGATTCGGTTCCAGATCAAAATCCGATAGGACTGAATATTAGGGCAGTCATATACCACATGTCTTAAAGTGCCAATATCACTTTGACAGGATCAGCATTCATTACCAACTGTTTTATCCCACTTAGCAAACTTTATCAGGGTAAAGTGAGCTCTGTGTGCAAAAAAATACAAAGCTTGGTAGATAGATGCAGACTGACATACTCTATTTGTCTTGCTCCAGAATTTCACCCATGATTCCGAAGAAGGAGTCTCCCCGGTGTCATGCTCCCATATCCGTTGAACACCAATGGACTGTGGGGCGGGGTTTTGAACAACCAGTTTATAGTAGTAAGAAGCCACTCCGGAAGCCATTAGGGCTGAACCTATAATATTCAGCAACCCCCATTCTTCAGTTAAGATTTAATATCAATAGTGGATTTCTCTATACAATGTCTCAGCTGAATCCACTGGAAGTATAAGGATTTAGGCAAGTCAAACTCATGCTGTAGACAAGCAAAAGACTTCCACTTGCCTTCCAATATCAGCTGGCCTATGGCCAAAATTCCCCTACTGAACCGTTGTTGCCATGCAAACAAACTTTGATGAATTTTTTAAAAAGGATTGTGCTAGATGGGGATTAGTTTTGATAAGCATTCCTCCCTAGGAATTGCCCTTGCTAGCTGTGGAAAGGCCTTTGAGTGTCTGCTATTACCCTATGAGACTTCAACTTCTCAGAAGACACCATGCCAGGGAGGAGATTCAAGGGGAACGGAACACTCAATTTCTCTTCCAGGTCGAGCCATACTGAACATTTCCCCCCCAGCCCCCTTCACCCATTTTGAACCTTGTTTTAGCATAAAAGCGCAATGGTAGGCCTGAAAATCAAGAAAGTTCACACCCCCATCCTCTTTTTTAGACTTAAGCTTCCTGAGAGTAATTCTAGGCGGTTTATTTTTCCATAAAAATTGGACAAGAGTTCTTTCAACTTGACGATAAATGTTACTTGTAAGAAATACTGGTAGCATTTCTAATACATAATTCACTTTAGGAGTGATAGTCATTTTTATCGCTTCAAGACGACCCCACCAAGAAATATAGACCGGCGACCATTTTGCAGTCATATTACGAACCGTAGAAAGGAGCTCCCCTTCATTGTACTCTAAAGTTTCACTAAGTGGATAACAATAGTGTGTCCCCAAATATTTCACCATTTTGGGCTCCCACGCAAAGGAAAAATCTTCCAAATCCTCCCTACAGACCCTTGAATTTAAAGGGAATGCTACAGATTTAGATCATCAGCGTACACAGAAAGCTTGATTTCCATGCCAGCAATGGACACACCTTTGACCGCAAGGCTTTGTCTTAACAATAGGGCCAAAGGTTTCAAAGCCAGATTGAAAAGGATGGGTGAAAGGGGGCAACCCTGATATGTTCCACGCCCTAGGAGAAAATCTCTAGACTGAGTCGCATTCACAGAAATATTAGCACTTGGTCTCGCATACATAACTTTCATTAATTTACAGAAACCCTCACCAAACCCAAACCACTTCAAAACAGCAAGCAAGAAAGGCCACTCCAGTCAATCAAATGCTTTCTCTGCATCTAACGATAGTCCCACAAATGGGCCCTCTGTTCTTTCCACACCTTCCAGAACGTGACAAAGCACAGCATTATCAGCTGTGGAGCGTCCCTCAGTGAAACCACATTGGTCCGGATGAATCAAAGAAGGAATCAATTTGGAGCGATGACCAGCTAAAATGGCCGCAAACATTTTTTAATCTGCATTTAGTAACAAAATTGGGCGATAGTTACTAATCAACTGAGGGTCCTTCGCAGGTTTTTCAAGAACAACAATGTTTGCAGAGGCGAATGCTCCAGACTGGGACTCCGCTTCCAAAAGAAGCCTATTATATTGTTGAAGATATGGGACTAAGATTTTAGAAACAGTTTTATAAAATTCAACCGGAAGGCCATCTGGTCCAGTAGCCTTTCCCACTTGCATAGAGTCAATAGCCTGAATAATTTCCATGACCATAATCTGCCTATCTAGTCCAGCAGCTATTTCCTGATCTAGCACCCGCCTCTGTATATTGGCCAGTAATCTATCAAAATCCTCCTCAGAGAAATCTATCTCTGGGGAGTATAACTGAGCATAAAATTGTCAAAAGTTCTCTGCTATATCAGAGTCCTTGACAATCAATTGTTGCACCTGAGGATCTCTCAAAGCAGTGATGCAAGAAGATTCCTTATGACCTTTTAACGAGTTAGCTAGTAACCATCCGGCCCTGTTACCTTTCAAGTAATACCGCCCTTTCTGTACTTGAATATTCTGTGAAGCCTCAGTAGTCAAAATCAAGTTATATCTAAATATGAGACGCTGTAACCATATCAGAATGTTAGGATCAGTTTTCTGACCTATGATGTGTTCTTCCGCTTTAATCTGCTTGTCTAAAGCTTAAAGTTCTGCTTTATGCTGCTTGGTCTGCCATATAGCGAAGCTGGTAATGGTGGTCCGCATATTAGCTTTGAATCCCTCCCACCACGCCCAACCCGAGGTATCCTGAGGTAAATTAAACTTTAAATACTCCTCTATAGCCATCAGGATGTTCTCTCAGAACTCCTGGTTGCCAAGAAGAGTTCTATCAAAATGCCAGCCACTTCCATCTGGAGGGCATTCCAAGCATCCACCACTCTTTCAGTGAAAAAGTATTTCCTGACATTGCCTTTCAATTTGCCCCCTTGTAGCTTCATGTTATGCCCTCTAGTTTTACAGCTTCCCCATCTTTGGAAGAGGGTTGTTCATTAATTCTCTTTAAGTATTTAAAGGTCTGAATCATATCTCCCCTATCCCTCCTCTCCTCCAGAGTGTACATATTTAGGACTTCAAATCTCTTCTCATAAGGCTTCTGACGCAGGCTCCAAATCATTTTGGTCGCCCTCCTCTGAACCGTTTCCAGTCTTTTACATCCTTTGTGAGATACGGTCTCCAGAATTGAACACAGTATTCCAAGTGTGGCCTCACCAGTGACTTATACAATGGCATTAGTACCTCTTCCTTTCTGCTGGTAATTCCTTTTTGTATGCAACCCAACATCCTCCTGGCTTTTGCCAGTGCCTTGTCACACTGTTTTGCCACCTTGAGATCTGCAGAAATAATCACACCAAGGTCCTTCTCCTGGTCTGTGCACACCAACCTCTTGCCCCTATTACGTACATTTCCCTTAGATTACTGTTCCCAAGTGCATGACACTGCACGTCTTCACATTAAATCATAACTGCCAAGCATTAGACCATTCTTCAAGCTTCTGTAGATCTTTCCTCATGTTATCCACTCCTTCAGTAGAGTCCACTCTGTCGCAAATTTTCGTGTCATCTGCAAAAAGACAGACTTTTCCATTCAGTCCTTCAACAGTATCACTCACAAATACATTGAACAGTGCCAGGCCCAAGACTGAACCTTGGGGCATCCCGCTAATCACCCTCCTTTCATCTGAGTGAGCTCCATTTACCATCACCTTCTGTTAGTCAACCAATTTCCGATCCAGTCCACCACCTTGGGATACATCCCCAAACTATTGAGTTTATTGATAAGTTTCCTATGAGGAACAGTATCAAAGGCTTTGCTGAAATCCAGATAGATGACATCCATCACATGCCCCTGATCTAGTTCTCTGGTCACCCAGTATATACTGTAGTAATTTGACTTGTTTAGCTTTTCAATACATACATGGATATTCTAGGGCCCACTGCAGTATTTATAGTGCTACTTTTTTTCTGGGTAGGTCCCTTGTTGTATGAGTTTTGGAAGTTTATGCTGGTATGATATGGTTGATTTGGCCTTGTAGATCATCGGTGACTTTTGGAGGGTTTTGTATTAGTTACAATATGCCTAGTACTGGAGAATGTTTATGTTAGTGAAATGATCAATATCAAAATGTTTTTGAATATATTGAATTCTGTGGGTGAATGTCCTTCCTCTGCTCTGCACCCATTGTCCAGGGAGAGGTTTCTGTGGATGCAGAATATATATTGAAAAAGAAAGAGAACTATAATGCAGTTTATAACGAAATAAAATGAGTTATAATTTTATAATTTGTTATTATAAACTGTGCTGTGATTCTCACTTTTTCTTTTAGTTCCTTGGTATATGAGCATCTTGCATTTCCACAATACCTCTCTTGGGACAAGCAATGGATTTCCTGAGTCCTCTTTAATAATAGTTTATGTACCTTTCTTCCAGCTTGTCCAAACCTTTTATAAAACCCAGCTACACTAACAGCTTTTACTATGATCCTCCAGTAACTAATTCCAGAGTTTGATTGTACGGAACCATAGAGTAACTGCAGGGAGGCAGTTATATCCCCCTGCAGCTATTGCATTTCAGCATGGCAAAACGGCTACCAGTGCAACTAAGACCGCACACCTGAGGTGACACTGAGGTGTCATTAGTTGCACTCACTCTACTTGCGCTGAGCTATTATGCCTGTTTGTGTGAGAGCTATTTATCTTGCTTCACTGTAGTAAAGTATAATTTTGGGAAAGAAACCTGTAAACCCAAGAGTAATGTGGTAAAAGCATTTTTTATCTACATATGTCTGTTTTTTAGTTTGTATTGCTATATTTCCTACTTGGTGAAGATCTATTGCTGCTCTGCATGTATGACTGAGGCCGTATGTTCTGCTAGCATGGAGTTTCTATATAGTGATCTGTAGTAATTTGGCTTGCTCAGTTTTCTGAATAAGAATATGGATGTTCTAGGGCCCACAGCAGTATTCATGATGCTGCCCTTTTTTGGGTACACTCCATGTTGTATGAGTTTTGCAAGCTAGTACTCTTATAGAATAGTAGATTTGCTCTATGGGTCCTGTACTCTAGGGGGTATGTTTACTAAACTGTCTTAACGTGCGCCTGGCAAAGTTATCGCGTGCTAAGGTACCTTATCGTGCAATAATGGTGCTTTACCAGGCGATAAGGTACCTTATCACGTGATAACGTGCGCAGCGGCGCAAACGAGTGCTGAAGGCGGGGAAAGGCTCCCGGAGGGCGGAGGAAGGCTCCCCAGGGGCGAAGAGAAGGGGTCAATGGGTGGAGAGTGGGAGGGGAGAGGCTGTCTGCACACTTACGCTGTGGATTCCTGGGCTGAAAACTAACGTGAGTGAAACCCTCGCGTTAGAGCAGATTTAAAGGGAAGAGAAATCATTTCCGTCAGCAAGGTACAGCAAAGCCAGGGAAACCTACAAAAAGGGATAAGTGTGATACATGTGCACGGAACAAAAGGGCAAATAAACATTGAAAATGACCGGAACAAACTGGAAAAAAAAACATAACCAAGCTAGGCAATAGTGATATTAATGGGAAACATCAAAAAACACTACCAGGAAAGCTCCACAAAAAGGATATCAATTTTGGAAGGGGCTATGTTCTGTCCCCATACAAGGTGAATGATCCCACAGTGAAATAGCGCTGATCAGGGTTTTCCCTTTCTATTGGACAGGTTTCCTATGGCATGCACATGTCCTGCAACAGCAGGGTGGGCTTATCGGAATGGGCAACTGGACAGATGCTGGAAAAGGGGATACAGAGGGCTGCAGGCGGCACATGCTATGGTGCAGCTGGGACACAGTGCGTACTAGGGTGATGCCTAGGTGGCCCATAGGAATGCTGAAACAGTAGAGCAGCCAGACAGCAACTGATGAGAGCCCAACATGGGCACGAGTGTGTTTCCCACAGTGGCACAGGGGATAGTATCCAGCAGGTACCCCCAAGGGCACAGAACATTGGCAGGCGGTGCTGGGGGGAAGCGTGGACGTCTATGCAGGCACCCCTACACCATAACCCACAACATAGGCAGCCGCCTACAGGAACACTGGATGACCTGAGACTGCGCACCACCAGCACCACCAGCGGAAGGGCATGTCAGCATGGCGATAGAGGGGTACTGGTGGTGGAGGGGGTAGTGGCAGCTGCCCACAGCAGACCATGGCCTAGCCCTGTTTAGGTGGGTGCCATGCACTGCAACAGACAGGCCCTGTCTGACGAACAGTCATGGTATCCCCAGGGAATGAACTGTCCCTGTGGCAACAGCATGGTGCAGTGCGCACAGCCAGTGTGTTCAGGAGCAGAAGGTCACAGGTTTAAGTCCCAGCTGTGACTTCCACCAACCCAGTCCCCAAATTTTACCCAGTACTAAACCATGGTAATAAAGAGGAAACCTTTATTGCAGATAACATAAACATGCCTGAAATGCCTATATTTTACCCTACAGAGCACAGACACCATAGACATGTGCAATACCTAGAGAAGAGTTTCCCAAATGCAGTCCTGGAGGGACAAACTCCATTCAGGCGTCATGCTGTCCCTAATAAAGATGCCTATGCTGCATTTCTATGCGCCGCCCCCATGGTATGCAGATGTAGCCATGCATATTCATTAGGGACAGCATAAAAACCCGAACAGTGTTTGGCCCACCAGGACTGGAGTTGGGGACCTCTGCCCTAAAGCAGCGGCCAACAGGGGCAGAAACACCCGCACCCACAGGCACCATTATACAAAGCCTCCTGGAGAGGCAGGATGTTGGGCCCTGCATGCAGCACCATCTCCCAATACTAGCACTTGCATACCATAGCACTGCCACCCTAAACCTGGGAATATGGTACACATATATCAAAAGGTTGCTATGATTACTGGCAGATAGCAATCCATAGGTTAAGCACGATCTGCTCATTGAGCTGTATCATAGCAACCTCTCTGATGTCTGTGGAGTGTGTTTCAGGTCTGGTGTCTGACAGTGTTCACCACCCTGGGAAGTGACCCCAACAGTATTGCGTACCATAGCCATGCCTGCACTGTGCCCAGGACTGGTGCGGTGGCCAGGGCTGTCAAAAGCCTCTATAGTTGCATAATGCTGGTATAGGCGTGGGAGTGTGTGTCTGTCTATCCAGTGTGTTTGGGCTGCCAACACCTTCCTCAGCCCACACTGCTTGCACTGTTTCCAGTGTTAGCCTGCCAATGTGCATAATGAGGAGCAGGGTACTGTGGGTATAGCCCGGACAGAGTGGCCTGGCCAGGATGCATCTGCACAGGGCATAGGGCAATGGCTCGGACATTGTAGTGCCTGGCCACCACCTGCACGGACAGGGTGGCCACAGATTGTCCTGCTAGGAGGTCACTCTCACCCTGACTGAGCAGTGACCACGGCATGGCTAGGTTCCCCCATAGTGCTATATTGTATTTTTCTCATGTGATATTTATGGGTTCTCTTTTGGGGCCCAATCACTGACTTATCTGCTTGGTGTGTATGCTGACATCCCAGTTCTGAGTACACGCATCTTCTCCAGGAACATGCACTATGGACTATCTAGCCGACTGTCTGCAGCTAGTATGTGTCTGGCTGGAACACCTTGCAGGGTGCAGCAGCTGGAGGCTTGCTGCTGGAGAATGTCAGATAGTGGTCGGGGGCAGCTGAGCATTTCCAGACCTACTGCTATTGCTTTATGGATGTGTAAAGATCTGCATTGCCTGCCCTGTAGGGTGTCTGTTCCCCAGCAGGACTGGGGTTGATGGTCCCCTCTACTGCCACCATTGCAGGGAGGTAGAATGTGGATCTGTTGGTGGGAGATCCTGTTTCCCACCCTGAGCCACAGAGGGTGGGTTGGGTGGTGGTACACCATCCCCCTTCATCTATATCATGTGACCATGGCACCAACACAGGATATGCACTATTCTGGGTGCATCATAGCTCATAAGGGCTAGACATGACTGAGAAATACAGATGGACACAGATGCATCCTAGGTGTGTCTGCAGGAACTATCTATCACACACACTAGCACGGATGGGGACCTGCAGCATGGCATATTTCAGCTGTGAAAGGTGCTGTGGACCTGGTGCTGGGCGCCCCACCTCACCCTCAGGGTGAGCACAGTACCTGCACAATGTGATGGTCTGTAGCTACTCTGTGCCAGTAACATACACGGTCAGTAACCCCTACCAGGCTGAGGTGCTGTGGGGGTGCAAACGGTCAGTTCCCCCTACCGGGCCGAGGTGCTGTGGGGGTGCATACCCCATCTTGTGATCATCTGTAGACTGCTGATTTGCATGTGCAGTGCATCATGGGTACGGGTGGGTTAACCCTATCCTGGTAACCACAGCAGACAGTTTGTGTGGTGACCTGCAGTCCTACTGTAGCCAGCCAGGAGCTAGCTAACAGCTATGGAGATGTAGCCCACTGGTGACTTCACTGCCTGTAGAGGCAGAAGTTATGGGTTTGAGCCCACAGTGGGGTTATTTGATAGGGCTGTCTGAGGCATTTTCTTTCTTAATTTAAATTAGTGCTGCCAACAAAAACACCCTCATTGCTGTAGCCTGAAGGTGCCACGACAGCGCTCTATAAAGCGCCCTATAAGGTGCCTTATAAGGCACCCTATAGGCAACATTATAGAGTACCTTGGCGGACAGTGCACTTTAAAATGTGCCCTCTGGAGTGCCTTATGAATCGCCTTATGCAGCACCGTATGTTACGGCACTTTGAGGGTGTGTTTGCTGGCAGCACAGATTAAAATTAAAAAGGGAAATGCCTCAACAGCACTGGGTAAATGTGAGGGGTAATGCCTCAGACAGCCTCATTCATCAGGCCTACTCAGGCATCAAACTCATAACTCCTGTGCTAGCGGTCAGTGTATTAACCATTGTACTACATCTCTGTTGCTATGCTTGCAACTCAGCGCGCCTACTTAAAATTAGCGCGCGGTGACGCGCACTGCTCCCTTTTTCGGGCGATGATGTGCGCAGTGCACATTATCGCGCGATAACGCGTGCTTGCTACGTTTAGACCGGAACACCCACTCCTTATACGGCGTTCTGCACACTATCGGCAGGCGCACGTTAAGACGGTTTAGTAAACATACCCCTAGGTTCTTGGTGAAGTCAACTGTAGGGTGCTGGTTGGAAGGATACTGGAATATGAATTGTGTTCTTTATGCTGCCAGACTGAAATTTAAAATATTTTGTAAGTTCAGATTCAAGAAAATTTCAAATTTTAAGGCAACATCTCAGTTTAATTGTATTTAATAGCCTAATAGCATCATCACTGCTGTGTTTCAGATTGTTCCAGCTTTGGAGTTTGTTTGTAGGGATCTGTACTGTAGTAATTTGAATTGTTCAGTTTTTCAAATAAGTGTTGGATGTTCCAGGGCCCACTGCAGTATTTACAGTGATGCATTTTTTGGGTTGATTCCTTATGAGTTTTGGAAGTTGGTGTTGATATGGTATAGAGATTTGCTCTATAGATCCTCAGTGACTTTTGTAGGGTTTTGTATTTTATTTATTTAACTGGTTTTTTTTATACTGCTTTTATTATTTTTAGTCAAAGCAGTTTACATTGTAACTTAAATTTGGTAATGTACATTAAACAGGGACATTGATAGACGTCAATAGAGGGTTAAGTGACGTGCCCAAGGCCACAAGAAGTGCTAGTGGAAATTGAATCCTGGTCTCTTGGGGCCCGATATTCAACTGTGCCGATTTTGGAAGGGCCATGAGCCTCGTCAGCACATAGACCTCCCTGCCGAACCCTAAACTGGATATTCAATGTCACGGCAATGGCACTGAATATCTGGTGAATGCTGCAAAAGCCAAAAGCTGCTGATGCTAACTGGATAGCAGCGATATTGGATGCAACACTGTTAGTGATCTGTGCCTTAAAAAATAAGAGAGGATTTTCTTCGCCTATCTTTAAGGCGCAGATCGCTAACTGGGCAGCATCCAATATCGCTGCTGCTCAGTTAGCAGCTTACACAAAACTTGCAGCTTACACAAAATTATTCCTCATTCTCCATCCACATAATGTCCCCAACATGCCCGATACTAACAGGATAGCATCGGAGCTCATAGAGCACTTAGGAGGGGATATCTAACGGCACTAACCATGTAAGAAGAGCCCTAACCTTTTAAGCCTTTCCTCATAGGGGTAGCCTTCCATCCCCTTTACCATTTTGGTGGCTCTTTTCTGTACCTTTTCTAATTCTGCTATAACCTTTTTAAGATATGGCGACCAGAATTGCATAAGATATTCAAGGTGCGGTCTCAACATGAAATGATACAGAGGCATTATAATATCCTTGGTTATATTCTCCATTCCTTTCCTTAGGAGTCCCAATATTCTATTTGCTTTCTTGGCCACCGCTGCACACTGGGTGGAGGTTTTCATCATACAGTATTGTTCACAATGATGCCTAAATCATTTTCCTGGATAGTAGTTCCTCATGTGGAGCCCTGCATCGTGTAACCGTAATTTGTGTTGTTCTTTCCTAGGTGCATAACATTGCACTTGTCCACATTAAATTTTATCTGTTATTTGGATGCCCAGTCTTCCAATTTATCAAGGTTCTCTTGCATTTTTCACAGTCCTCTTGTATTTTTACAACTTTAAATAATTTTGCGTAAGCTGCAAATTTGATCACCTCATTCGATATTCCCATTTCCAGGTCATTTATGAAAATGTTAGAAAGCAGTGGGCCCAGCATAGATCCTTGGGTAATCCACTATATATCTTTCTCCATTGAGAAAATTGGCCATTTAGCCCTACTCTCTGCTTTCTATCTTTTAACCAGTTCCTGATCCACAATAATACTCTCACTTGTTAATTTTGCCAAGAGTCTCTCATGAGGGACCTTGTCAAAGGCTTTCTGAAAATCCAGATACACTATATAATCCATCTTACCTTTATCTTCCCGTTTATTCACATCTTCAAAAAAAATGTAACAGATTAGTAAGACAAGACTTTCCTAGGCTAAATCCATGTTGGCTTTCCCCCATTAAACTATGACTTTCTACATGTTCAGTAATTTTATTCTGTATAATGTTTTTTACCATTTTGCGCAGAACTGACATCAGGCTCACCGGTCTGTAGTTTCCCAGATCACCCCTGGAACCCTTTTTAAAAATTGGCATTACATTGGTCATTCTCCAGTCTTCAGATATTACAGATGATTCTAATGATAGTTCACGGATTACTAATAGTAAGTCCTCATTCTCATATTTCAGCTCTTTCAGCACCCTCAGATGTATACCATCCGGTTCAGGTGATTTTCTACTCTTTAGTTTATCAAATTGTTGATATTTGTTTCAGTTTTTGGGTCACCTTTAAATACCATTTCAGGCACGGATAACTTCCTTACATCTTCTTCAGTAAACCGCAGCATTCACTCTTCCATGATGGCCTAGTCTTCCCTAAGCACCGCTTTTACCCCTCTGTCATCTAATGGTCCAAAAGATTCTCACAGGATTTTTACTATGAATGTACTTGAAAAAGGGTAGAAGTAGATCAGTTGTTTAAAAAGTTTTTATTGTGTGTTTTTGCTTTCATGGAAAGCTTTTTTTTTTCAAATTTTCTCTTTGCTTGCCTTATCAATGCTTTGTATTTAACTTTCCAGTGCTTATATTATTTCCTGTTTTCATCATTTGGCTCTTTTTTCCATTTCCTATAAGATTTTTTTTGTCTACAACAGCCTCTCTGATCTCACCTTTAAACCATTATGGCAGTTTTTTAGCTTTCCTTCCACCTTCCTTAAAGCATGGAAGACATGTGATCTGGACTTCCAAGTTAGTGTTTCAAACAATGCCCATGCTTGATGTAAACCTTTAACCTTTGCAGCTGCTCCTTTTAGTTTTTTCTTAACTATTTTTCTCATTTTATTATGGGGTATGTTTACTAAACAGCGCTAACTTTGCAGCGGCGACGTTATTGTGCGAAAAAATGACATTATTGTGCGATAATGGCGCATTACCATGTGAGAATGTCACGTATCATGTGATAACATCTCCGCCGGTGTTAAGGTGCACAGAAGGTGGAGTAAGGCTCCGCAGAGGGCGGAGTAAGGCACCCCAGGGGCAGAGATAAGGGGTCAATGGGCAAAGAGTGTGTGGGGAGAGGCTCTATGCACATTAATGCTGTGAAATGAAGGTCTGAAAATTAGTGTCAGTGAAAACCTCGTGCAAGAGGCACATTTGCAGGAGAGAGAAACCATTTCAGTCAGCAATTACAGCAAAGGCAGGGAAACCAAGAAAAGTCATAGTAGTGATACATGTGCAGCAACAGAATAGTGCCCAAGTACTAAAGGGCACTACGGTGAGGCTGCAAATGGGGTACAGGCGGGACATGCAGTAGGGCAGAAAAGTGATAGCAGTGATACATGTGCAGTAACAAAACATGCAAAAACCAGAGAGATAACGACCAGAACCAAGGTAGAAATACAAAACACTGAGCTGCCGAATAGAAAAAACAATGATAAACGGTAATCAACACTACCCATAAAGAATAAAAAGGAAGATATCACTTTTGGAAGGGTCAATTCTGATTCCCCCTACAAAGTAAATGTTCCAACATTGATAGTGCTGATGAGGGTTTGCTGTGGTGTATATTGGGCAGCTTGCTTATGTGGCCTTCACATGTGCAGCAACAACAGAGTGGCCACGTAGGAAAGGGCACTATGGTGATATTGTCAATGGGGTACAGAGGGCTGCAGGTGGCACATGCAGTGGGCCAGCTGGGGCACAGTGTGTACTAGGCAGATGCCTACCTGGCACATAGGGATGCAAAAAATTAAAAGCAGCAAGACAGCAACTAACCAAGGGCAAACATGTCCACGAGTGTGTGTCCCACAGTGCCCCAATGTACATTACCCAGCAGGTACCCCAAAGGGCACATAACATTGGCAGGCAGTGCCGGGGGGGAGTGCTGATGTCCATTTCAGCACCCCTACCCCGGATCCCACACCATTGGCAGCCGCCTAGCGGCACACTGGATGGCATGGGACTGTGCACCACTGGCATAAGGGTACGTCAGCTTGGTGTTGGAGGGGTGCCGGTGGCGGAGGGGGCAGTGGCAGCTGCCCACAGCAGAGCAAGGCCAAGCCCTGTATAGGTGGGTGGCGTGCAGTGTAACAAATAACGTCTTTCTGAGGAACAGTCATGGTATCCCCAGGGAACAACCTGCCTCCGTGGCAACAGTTTGGTGCAGTACACACAGCCAGTGTGCACAAAGGCAGAAGGTCACAGGCAATGTTCCCTCTAATTTTCTGTAGGCTGTGTGCGCATAAAATATCAGCTGTGCAGCTTTTGAAGGAAGGTTAAATTTTTGTGCACCACATAATGACACTCGGAGTTATATACTTTAAAATTTGACTACATGTCAGAATACAGTATGTACACCACATTGATTTTAATCAAATTAAATGAAAATAGACGATTACTAAATGAAGCGGACAATTTATAGTAATTACAATCACAACTTTTAAATTTTAAGATGTCTGTGTTGTTTTCTATAAGAATCAGAACCGTAATTTTTGTGCGCTCTGTTGTAAAGTATGTGCGCTCGCTCGGCGAGGTGTGTGTGCACGCACACGCGCACAGCTTAAAGAGAACAGTGGTCACAGGTCCAAGTCCCAACTGTGGCTCCTGCAGACCATGTCCCTATATTTTACCCAGTACTAAACCATGGTAACAAAGATGGAACCTTTATTGCAGATAAAATAAACACGCCATAAACGCCTATATTTTACCCTACAGAGCACAGACACCATAAACATGTGCAATCCCTAGAGCAAAGTTTCCCAACTGCAGTCCTGGAGGGCCAAACAGCATTCAGGTTTCATGCTGTCCCTAATAAATATGCCTGTGATGCATTTGTATGCACCACCCCCATTGTATGCAAATACATCCATGCATATTAATTAGGGACAGCATGAAAATCCAAACCATGTTTGGCTCACCAGGAATGGAGTTGGAAAACTCTGCCCTAGAGCAGCGGCCAACAGGGGCACAAACACCCATGCCCACAGGCTCCACTTATCCAACGGCTCATAGAGAGTCAGGCTGTTGGGCCCTGCACGGAGCAGCATCTACCAATACTAGCACCTGCATACCTTAGCAATGCCGTCTTAAACTTGGAAACACGTTCCACAAATATCAGAAGGTTGCTATGATTAATGTCAGATAACAAATCCTACGTTAAACACAATTTGTTGACAGAGATTCATCAGAGATGGCATCAGTCACTAACCAGGCAGTGACAATATTGCAGCACTGCCTGGTTAGTGATCCATCGGTAAAGGTAGGCGCAGCAAAAGCTGGTCTATCTTTACCTGTGGGAACTAATCAGGCAGCAACACAATATCGCCACTGCCTGGTTAGCATCTTCAGCATCTTTGGCTGTGTGGTGACCCTGGCATTGAATATCCATGGTTATAGTTTGGCAGTGATGGCTATGCGCCGTAGAGGTGCATAGACATCGCAAATGAATATCGAACCCCTCATGCTTAATTTTTCTTCCATCTTTTCATTGGGAAGGGGTGCATTACCCTCAAAAAGTATCAAAAATAGTAGCCCATCTTGCTCTCCCTCCTTCTTTTATTAGTTTGTTTCTCTGATAAATTGCACTATCTCTATTGGTGTTACTAGGGATAGGTGCAGTGAGAGCCCTAACACTTGATAGGTATGAGGTCAGCACATGCGCAGCGCAATAAGGAACAGGTGATCCTGTAAATGCAAATGAAACTCCTACAGCTCAGAAAAGATGACTGAAGCCAGTGGGAGATTTTGAAGCCATCGTGCTTCAAGCCTGACCCATGTCGGAGCCTCTACTCCTGCATACCAGTATTTGACTGACTGAAAACATTCACTATAATAGTAGAGCTGGAGGTCTACTATCTTTAATGTGTTTACGTGCCCCAACCATGTTAAGACCGCATCCTGTGCCTGCTGAAGCTCCTTTTCCACCAATCCTAGTACCTTGCCATAATTGAAACAGTTGTGCCAGGATGGTGGGAACCATTACCCCTAAATATTTGATATCTCACACAATCTGAAATTCAAACAACTCCTCCCAGTTTATTGACTTGCTTCCCCCCACATTACAGTGCCATTAGCGCCGACTTCTGAAAGTTAATTGTACAGTTAGATAGTGCGCCAAATTCCCTAATGAGGATCATCAGCTATGGGATTGACTCTTGGGAGTTCCTTAATATATATTAAGGTATCATCTACATAAAGTAAAATAATGTGATCCTCTCCCCCTATTTGAATTCCAGCCATTCAAAACATTTTTGCATGGAACATGCAGAGTCCAATTGCAAGGGCAAAATAAAGAGGAGGCATAGGGCAGCCCTGACGCATCCCACGTCCCAATCCAAAGGGTTGAGATAAATGCCCGTTAATAAGAATGGAAGTTCTATGGTAGCTACAGATAGTTTGGATCCATTGACAGAAAATTGGGAAAAAACCCACATCCTCTTAAAGCCCAAATTAGGTATGGTTATTCAGTTTTGTTAAATGTCTTTTCAGCATCAAGGGAGAGAATGGCACAGTTCTCCTTCTTCTCCCGCACATGCAATATTATGTTATTAATCTACGAACATTTTCCGCCCCATAGCAACCTTTAATAAACCCAGTTTGATCAGGATGGACCAAACTGTGTCTAACTGCCTCAATTTTAGTCAATATTTTGTAATCGATATTCAACAGTGATATAGGGCAGCAATTGCTGCAAAGCATGGCGTCACGGCCTTCTTTGTAGATAACAATAATGGTGGTATCAAAAAAAGGATTTGGGGAAGGACTGAGCAGATGAAATGTCATTAAAAACCCTGAACAATAATGGGGCAAAGTGTTTTGACCAATCCTTATATAATTCTGCCAGTAAAGAATCTGGTCCGGCAACCTTCTTACTCTTGAGCTCTCTAATGCCCCCAAGCAGAAGGGCCTAAGTATTCCTGCTGATTATTGTCAAGCTGTGTGAGGTTACAGGATCTCAACCAGGTGTCCAAAAAGCACTCCTCAACTGGGGTCTATGCTGTATATATAACTGTTGATAATAACTCGCAAAACAGGTTGCCATCTTCTCTAGGGTTGCCCACCGGCCGGTTTTCAGCCGGTCTGGCCGGTTTTTCCATGGCCAGGCCGGCTGCCGGCACAGGTATAGAACCGGCCCTTGAAAAGCCATTTTTTTGCTCTGGCCGCGAGATCAGGAACGGCCAGAGCAAAAAAATGGCTTTTCTCCCGCAGTCCGCGGCACGCTGTGCAGCCGCTGCTTCTGCTTTTCACAGAGCAGAGGATGGTGTCTGCAATACAGTTAATTTGAAAAGGAAGAAACCTGTGAGAAGCCCACCCCCTCTGACATCACTTCCTCGGGCATTGCAGAAGGACGATCGGAGGGCTGGGCTCCTCACAGGTTGTCTTTCTTTTCAAACTAAGTTTATTGCAGCCGCTGCTCTGTAAAAAGCAGAAGCAGCGGCTGCATGGGGGCCAAGCAGCACTAAGGGGGGGCTGGGAGGTTAAACAGCACTAACGGGGGGGGGGGGGGGGGAAGCAGCACTAAAGGGGGGTGAAGCAGCACTAAGGGGGGATGAAGCAGCACTAAGGAGGGGTGTGAAACAGCACTAAGGGGTGTGAAGCAGCATTAAGGGGGGGTGAAACAGCACTAAGGGGGTGTGAAGCAGCACTAAGGGGGTGTGTGAAGCAGCACTAAGGGGGGGGGGGTTAAAGCAGCAGCAGCTGCAAGGGGAAAGAGGTGGCAGAAGGAACTGACAGTTGGAAGGTAAGAACTTAAGAACATAAGATATTCCATACTGGGTCAGACCAAGGTCCATCAAGCCCAGTATCCTGTTTCCAACAGTGGCCAATCTAGATCATATGTAATTAGCAGTTTCCCCAAAAGACACAGGTTCCACAATGCTTGTACTGGGTCAAGCATTGATATCCTGGGTCCCTTCTTAATAATGGTTTATGGACCTTTCTTCCAGGAACTTGTCCAAACCTTTTTTAACACTACACTAACAGCCTTTACTACATCCTCAGGTAACAAATTCCAGAGTTTGATTACACGTTGAGTGAAAAAAATATTTTCTTTTATTAGTCTTAAATAGTTTACCGTATAGCTTCATTGCATGTCCCCTATATTCTGATAATGTAAACAATCGATCTACGTTTACCCGTTCCACTCCGTTCATTAATTTATAGACTTATATCATATCTCCCTTCAGCCGTCTCTTTTCCAGGTTAAAGAGCCCTAACCTTTTTAGCCTTTCTTCATAGGAGAATCCTTCCATCCACTTTACCATTTTGGTGACTCTTCTCTGAACCTTTTCTAATAACGCTATATCCTTTTTAAGATACGGCAACCAGAATTGCATATAATATTCAAGGTGCGGTCTCACCATGGAACGATATAGAGGCATTATAATATCTTTTGTTTTATTTTCCATTCCTTTCCTTATGATACCTAGCATTCTATTTGCTCTCTTGGCCGCCTCCGCACACTGGGCCAAGGGTTTTAATATGTTATCCACAATGATGCCTAAATCATTTTCCTGGGTGGTGGTTCCTAATGTGAATCCTTGCATCATGTAACCATAGTTTGGGTTGTTCTTCCATAGGTGCATAACTTTACACTTGTCCACATTAAATTTCATCCGCCATTTTGATGCCAAGTCTTCCAATTTATCAAGATCCTCTTGCAATTTTCCACAATCATCTTGGGTTTTAACAACTTTAAATAGTTTTGTGTCATCTGCAAATTTGATAACCTCACTCGTTATTCCCCTTTCCAGGTCATTTATGAATCTTTATCTTTATTCAGAGAATTTGATGGACCGCCCAGGCCGAAGCATCAGGGCGGTGTACAATACAATCACAGGCTACCGGAAAACAAAGTCAGAAAAGAACGCCAAAAAACGGACAGGAAAGGGGGGAATAGATTAAAGACAGAGAAAGAGAAGAGCCCAGTAGGGGCAAGAGGGGTAGCGAAGGGTGAGGGAAGAAAGGAAAGGGAGAGGGCGGACTATCAGGAGGATGATCATGGGGAGAGGGCACGACCAGAGGACAGAACACCGTCAGCAGAAGGGTGAAGGTCGAAGGCTTGGCAGAAGAGATGTGTCTTGAGGAGGTTCTTAAAGCGGGGATAGGAAAGTTCTAAACGTAGAGGCAAAGGGAGTGAGTTCCAAAGGGCAGGGCTCAGGAAAAAGAAGGCGGAGTGGCGGGTCAATTCTAAGTGGGCCTGAGAGGGGGAAGGGAGGAAGAGGCGGTTACCGAAGGCAGAACGGAGAAGACGTGGAGAGGGCTGGAGATGGATAGCATCTGATAAGTATTGAGGGGTGCCGGAATGAAGGACCTTGTGCGTGAGGATAAGAACCTTAAAGATGAAACGAAATTTGACTGGGAGCCAGTGCAAAGCGAGAAGACAGGGGGACACATAGGAGCGGGCTGGGGAACCGGTGACGAGGCGAGCGGCAGTGTTCTGTACGACTTGAAGGCGGCTGAGCTGGGAGGAGGGGAGACCTGCGAAGATAACGTTACAGTAATCTAACCGGGTCATAACTAGGAACAGGACAAGGGTAACAACTGAGGAAGGGGGAAGTGATGATCGGACAGCCCGAGTCCTACGTAGATGAAAAAAGGAAGTACGGATGACAGCCGAGATATGTTGGTGAAAAGATAGGGACGAATCCAAGATAACGCCCAAATACCGCAGGGTGGAGACCAGAGGAATGGGACGGGAAGACATAACAGGTGACAGGCTAGGAGAGGGGAGTCCAAAAGAAAACCAAATTGCGGAGGACTTGGCAGGGTTAGCGTGCAGAAAATTAGAAGCAAACCATGATGAAACAGTGGAAAGACAATGATTGAGAGGGGCAAGGTCTGGGACAGAAGAAGAGGTATGGTGAACCAGCAGAATGTCGTCAGCATAAATGTAAAAAGAAATGCCAGATTGTTGGATTAGTAAGGCTAATGGAGCAAGAAAAGCATTAAAAAGAAGGGGGGCGAGAATAGAACCCTGGGGGACGCCGCAGATGGAGAGGGATGGGGAGGAGGCGGAATGGGAGGAATGTACAGAGAAGGAGCGTGCAGACAGAAAAGAATGGAACCATTGCAGAACGGTCAGAATATGTCAAAAAAGCAGCGGACCCAGCATATATCCCTGGGGTACATCACTATTCACCTTTCTCCATTGGGAAAATTGGCCATTTAGCCCTACCCTCTGCTTTCTATCTTTTAACCAGTTCCTGATCCACAATGGTACACTGCCTCCTATCCCTTGACTCTTTAGTTTTGCCAAAAGTCTCTGATGAGGGACCTTGTCAAAGGCTTTCTGAAAATCCAGATACACTATATCAACCGACTCACCTTTGTCCACCTGTTTATTCACACCTTCAAAAAAACATAACAGATTAGTAAGACAAGATCTTCCTTGTCTAAAGCCATGTTGGCTGTCTCCCATTAGGCCATGACTATCTACATGCTGAGTAATTTTGTTCTTTATGATGGTTTCTACCATTTTTCCCAGTACTGACATCAGGCTCACCAGTCTGTAGTCTCCCGGATCACCCCTGCAACCCTTTTTAAAAATTGGCGTTACATTGGCGATCCTCCAATCTTCAGGTATTACAGATTATTTTAATGAAAATTCACAGATTTCTAACAGCAGGTCTGCAATCTCATATTTAAGTTCTTTCAACACCCTTGGATGTATACCATCCGGCCCAGATGATTTGCTACTTTTCAGTTTATCTAATAGTTGTAATACATCTTCCCGATGTATCGATATTTCCTTAAATTCTTCCGCACCTTTAAATACCACTTCAGTCATGGGTAACATCCCTACATCTTCCTCAGTAAAGACTGAAGCAAAGAATTCATTCAGTCTCTCTGCTATCGCCTTGTTGCCTCTTAGTGCCCCTTTAACCCCTCTATCATCATCTAATGGACCAACTAATTCTCTCACAGGTTTTTTGCTACGAATATACTTGAAAATGTCTTTATTTCTTGTTTTTGCTTCCGCAGCAAGCTTCTTCTCAAATTCTCCCTTTGCCTGCCTTATCAATGCCTTGCATTTGACTTGCCAGTGCTTGTGCTGTTTCCAGGTTTCATCGTTTGCCTCTTTTTTCCATTTCCTGAAAGATGCTTTTTTGGCAACAACAGCCTTTCTGACCTCACCTTTAAACCATGCTGGCAGTTTTTTGGACTTCCTTCCACTTTTCTTAAAGCGTGGAATGCAGTTTCCAAGATAGTATTTTTCAACAACACCCAAGCTTGATGTAAGTCTTTAACCTTTGCAACTGCTCCTTTTAGTTTTTTCTTAACTATTTTCCTCATTTATCATAGTCTCCCTTTCGAAAGTTAAAAGGTAGTACTGTGGATTTCCTTACTATCCCTCCTCCATTAATTAAATCAAATGTGATCATGCTATGATCACTATTGCCAAGTGCCCCAACACCCTTATCTCTTGCACTAGATCTGGTGTTCCACTAAGGACTAGGTCTAATATGGCTTCCCCTCTGGTTGGTTCATGAACCAGCTGCTCCAAGAAGCAGTCATTTATTTCATCTAGGAACTTTATCTCCCTAGCATGTCCTGCCGTGACACTGACCCAGTCGATACCGGGGTAAATGAAATTACCCATTGTTATTACTGCACTGTAACTTTTGTTAGCTTCCTTGATTTCTTTGAGCATTTCGTCATCCATTTGTTCATTCTGGCCAGGTGGTCGATAGTAACCCCCACCGCCATCGCCTTCCCCTTTTTACATGGAATTTCAATTCACAGAGATTCTATAGCAAATTTTGTTTCCTGCAAAACTTTAATCCTTTCTGACTCAATGCCCTCTCTAACATAGAGCGCAACCCCTCCACCAATTTGATCAGCTCTATCATTACGATATAGTTTGTACCGAGGTATCACAGTGTCCCCCTGGTTGTCCTCCTTCCACCATGTCTCTGATATTCCAATCATATCTAACCTCTCATTTAGTGCTATATATTCTAACTTTCCCATCTTATTTTTTAGACTTCTAGCATTTGCATACAAGCATTTTAGAGACTGTATTTTAGTCATATTAATCTGGCTTTTGGTAGACATGGGTAATTTGGGATCTTTAAGTTCTGTCTGTTCCATACTCGAGGGCATTTGGGCTACTTTACTCTTTTTTGGAACCTCTCTGCTTTTGGTAGTATCCTTCAAGGATACATTCTTCCGAACCATGCGCTCTTGGGCCACTGTCGGCTTTCCCCTATTATCTAGTTTAAAAGCTGCTCTTTCTCCTTTTTAAAGGTTAATGCGAGCAGCCTGGTTCCATCCCGGTTAAGGTGAAGCCTATCCCTTCGGAATAGCCCTCCTTTCACCAGAATATTCCCCAGTTCCTAACAAATCCAAAACCCTCATCTCTGCACCATTGTCTCATCCACACTTGAGACTCCGGAGCTCTGCCTGACTTTTGGGTCCTGCGCATGGAACGGGAAGCATTTCGGAGAATGCTACCCTGGAAGGTGAGGGCTGTAAGAGAGCTGAAAGAGGGGGGAAGGAGGTGGCAGGAAGGAACTGACAGGGTGAAGGAGGTGGCTGGAAGAGAGCTGAAAGGGTGGAACGAGGTGGCTGGAAAGGAGCTGACAGAGGAGGTAAGGAGGGGATTCAAAGGGAGAGCTGACACCTGGGAATGGTATTGGTAAGTGACTGGGTAATGGGGAGAGGGCACTGGGACTGGAAGTAGGCTGATGGAAGGAAGTGAAGAAAAGAAAAGAAGAGACAAGAAATGGCTGATGGACTATAGACCATAGAAAACAAGCTAAGAGAAAATAGGAAAACGGAAGCCTCAGATTGGAACCAGCATGATCAGAGAATAAAATGGTCAGACAACAAAAGTAGAACAAATAATTTTATTTTCAATTTAATGATTGGACTTTGTACTACCTTTATATTTTACACAGTATGGGGAACTGCATCTCTTATTTATCTGATATTGCACTGCCTGCAGTCTGTCTTCTTGGGGTTTCAGTTTAATTTTTTTCTATATATTTCTCTTTTTGTTTTGTGTTCATTTATTGATGAAGAACTGTCTGTATTGTGTGTGTGTGTGTACAACCAATGCTGCGTATTCTGTCAGTATAGAATTTCTGCTTAAGAATTTGTAGAAGTCTTGCTTGTTCAGTTTGCACATTGCCCTCTGCAATTTTTGGGGGGACAGGAGGTGGAGTAGGGGCAGGGCAGGGGCGTAGCAGGGGTGGGAAAAGGGCGAGGTAGGGGTGGGCATGGGCGGAGCGTGACTAGCCACAGGTGGCGGGTTTTTTGCTTTCAAAAAGTTGGCAACCCTAATCTTCTCTGTTTGGACTAACTCAATCATCCTTGCATCATGAATTTTCAAAAATTTTCTCTTTATTATGATTTTGTTGAGTTTCCAGAGCAATAGCTTGTTTGCCTTGTTGGAATGCTTATAGAAACTCTGCTTAGTCATCTGTATAACTCTAGCAATGAGCTCACGGGTCTATTCTTTAACACAAATTTGTCCGCCTTTCCCGTCCCTGCCAAACCTCCCCATATGAAGAAGGAGTTTGTAGGGGGAGGCTAGACGGGGTGGGAAAGGGGCGGTGTGGAGGCGGGGTTAGGGTGTGCAGTGGGCGGTCCACGGTCCCAGATGTACAGGACCAATTCTGATATCGGCCCTGTACATCCGGAGCCGGCAGACTGAACAGGAAACTTATTCCACTTCTGAGATAGAATAAGTTTCCCTAGATGGTGGGGGATGGCAGGCCAGGGGAGGGGAAAAGGTAGGAGGGAGTGCAGGATATTCCCTGCAGCCCAACCCTGGCCTTGGGATGTCAGATAGTGGGTTGGGCTGCGGGGAATGAAAATAGTCATCAGCAGCCAGGGATTGCAGCTCCTAAATGGAGCCGTGGTGCCATGGCAACCGGATGCCATGGCACCGTGGCTCCATTCAGGAGCCTTCATTGAGTTAGCTGGGCAGAGGCTTGTATGTGCAAGCCGACCAGAATCGGGTACCAGCCTGCATGTACAGGCCTAGACGGGATTCTGTTCCTGTGGGAGTTAGACATGCCCCGTGGGATCAGAATCCCATCTATCTCTTTGCGTCCAACTGAATGCATAGCAGGCCAGGACATCCAAATCGGAATAGGCTTCTCAGTGTCCAGAGCTTTAAGTTCCTTGCACACTGCCATCATGTGAATTTAAGTCTGTTCCCCCTGAGCTTTTTTGTGCAATCTCTCTAGACTAGCCATCTTGGCATAAAGGGCCTCATATTTCGCTACTCTCTGTTTAAAATCACTGAGGCAATGGCAGTAATATGATTTCAAAGTGCTGTCTTGGCAGTATTCCATAGAGTGAAAGGATGAGTCTCCAGAGTATCATTAAATCACAAAAATATCTCCCATTCTTGCTGAAGTCTTGCCACCTAGAGGGACATCTATCAGGATTGAGATTCACCAATTCAACTGAGACCATCCCATGGTTGAATAAGGTAATGGGACCTGTCTCACAATTTTTAGCCCCCCTTTAAGCTCTTGAGAGAGAAACAAATAATCAATTTTAAAATAGGAATCATGTCGAGCAGAATAGCATGAATAATTTTGCTTCCTGTAATGCAGCCACTGCCCTACATTGACCAGGTCCAATTGCTCAGGGCATCATATCAATCTTGAACTAGCCACATCCATCCTTCGATCCCCAGATTGATCTGCCTGTCTGAGGGTGCAGTTAAAGCCACCCACTAAGTAAAGAGCACCGGCCATGTTGTTGTTGTTAAGTGCCGTCGAGTCTGAGTCGACTCATGGCGACCCTCTGGATAGCTATCCTAAATTGTGTTCGGTCTTCAGTCAGGCGGCTCATTGTTGACAGACTGGTACCTGTAGCTGCTGTTATTGTATCGATCCATCTCATTGCTGGCCTTCCTCTTTTGCGTTGACCTTCTATCTTGCCAAGCATAATGTCTTTCTCTAATGACCTCTCTCTTCGCATGATGTGTCCAAAGTATGAAAGTTGAAGTCTTGTCATCTGAGCTTCTAAAGAAAGCTTAGGTTTGATCTCCTCTAGTACCGACTGGTTTGTTCTTCGGGTAGTCCATGGTATACACAGTATTCGCCGCCAGCACCATAATTCAAAGGCATCAATTTTCTTCCTATCTGTCTTTTTCACTGTCCAGCTTTCACATCCATATGATGCACCAGCCATATTAAGGCATAAAGTGGTAAAGAAATCTTTAAAAAATATATGCATCTGGGTGTTTGGGGCATAACCATTTGCCAGGGTAACTTTAAGGCCACCTAGCAGTCCAACTAAAATTATATAGTGCCCCTTCTTATTTAATATATGACATTCAATTTGAAACTCGCAAGCGTCTCTCATCAAGATGGCCACCCCTCTCTTGCGAGGCTGATAATTATTAAAATAAAGTTTGCCCTATTCCTTTTCTTATTAGTTTCAAATGTTCTGAGGCCATCAGGTGAGTTTCTTACAGAAACATAAGCACTTCCCTCGTCTTCTTGAAATAGGTTAGTACCTGCTTCCTTTTAATTGGGGCATTAAGGTCCAAAACGTTCCAGGTCACTAATTTAACCATGGTCTCTAAACATCATAACATTGAAAACCACCTCATATCCAGGATCCAACACAGAATTTCCCAGCTTACACTAAGATCACTTCCAGCCCCCTACCCCTCTCCCCCACTCACTCCCACCCCCTTTCACATCCTAAGAACCCATTCATTCGGAAGTCCCAGACCCACTTCACTCCCTACCTAGAGCAATCCACAGTTCCATCAGGGGTGCCACCATCCAGATTCCCCCCTCCAACCTGACAATGCACCATCTCAATACATACACACCTCACCAATACCTATAACTCCCCACTACTTCCCAACCCCTGCCATAAGGGCAGATAAGATAAGGAATAAGAGTAGCATAATCATAAAATTACTCTCCGTGCCCATTCATAGGAAATCAGAACTCTCCCCTCACAACATTCCACAGTTAACCATCCCGCATCCTTAAAAGTCCCTTCCTCCACCTCCTAAGAATTTCCCCATACCACCTTACCCATTAAGTGAGTAATAATCTCTAAGTAGGCTTAGTGGTTTCTATCTCCTATTCCTCCCCAGATTCCTTCAGGGCCCAAAGCTCACAACAATTACTAGGCATCTTCTGTCTCTTCAGAGTAGAGGTCTTCCACTTGGCTCCACAAGTGATCCTCCTCCCTCTCCCCAGTGTGAACTGCTCCAGAAAGTTCTTTCACAAGATTTAAGCACTCCTCCAACTCACAAATGTGATAGGACTTGTTCTCAATTTCCAAAAACAAGGCAAAGGGGAAGCCCCAATGGTACTTGATCCCTTTGTTCTGAAGAATGAGTGTCAATGGGTGAAAATTGTGTTTCTTTTCAAGAGTGTATGGAGAAATTTCTGAGAAGATCCGCAAATTGTCTTTGTGATACTCAATTACATGCTTCCCTCTTGTGTGTTGCAAGAGAGTCTATTTATTTTCAAAGTAATGAAAGTAGGCCACTATGGGCCTAGAAGAGTCTGACTTCTGCCCATGGCTGCCAAATCCCCTGTGGATTCTATCAATGTATACCTTTCGCTTGCTCCAAGGGACACAGAAGGCATACAGATCTTGCACCATGTACACCATATTATCCTCATTGTCTGCAGGCTCCAGCCATCCGAGTATTCTATTTTCCAATTCATGTTGGCACTCCCAAGTTTCCAGGAACAAAGTCTCCATCTTCTTTAGTTTCAATTGGAAGAACACTGTGGTGTCTATCTGCTCCCCAGTATTAATCTCATTTTGGGTTACTCTACCTTCCAAAGATTTAAGTTCTTGCTTAATATTTCCAACTGCCTTGGAGAAGTCTCCCCAAAACAGTTTCAATTTCTGAAATAACTCCAGAAAATCCACCTTGGTGACCGGTGTCTCCAGCACTGGTGCAGCTTCAGACCTGGCTGCTTGCATTGTGGAGGAGGGAGAAGCAGCTTCAGATCTGCTAAATTTTGCCAGGGCTTCAACATAGCTAGGCTTTTGTTCCATATTCCACCAACCAGACAGCTTCACAGAGAGAAGGATCTTGCTCCTTCAACTTATATACTCTAGACCTTCACTGAGGAGTCAACAAAGATAGAACTGATGCAGAACAATTGTCCCTAGAGAGAACACCAGCATCAAGAGCAGGGAGGGCAAAATTCCCAGGACAGGGCAAAGAGTAGTTTCTCTGGAGGTAAGACACGAAGGAGCATCAACCATCTACCGATCCTTCATCTAAATGCATGTAATTTGTGCTGCAATTTGCTAGGATGCTGCTTTGGGCCACAAAATACTGCCCAATATGCACGCGAGAGAGGCTGCACTCTACCTTTCAAGTTATGCGGCTTGGTATATTACATATCAGGGGGCCGATGCTTCCATTCTTATTACATCCAAGCTATCAGAGAAATGAGGATTGTATATGGCCCCCAGATTGCAGGGAATTCTTATGTGGCCCACTATTCACTGTTCCAGATAGAACACATGCACTAGGCCTGCCTCATGGGGGAGGAGGGGGAGGTTGTGTCACACTTCATCAGGCATCAGCAAGGCCATCCAGCCACACTTCCAGACATGCTCCAATAGGAGGTTCTTCAAGATCCTGTTCATTTCATTCGCAGGCTTCTATCTCAGACCCAAGAGGTAGCCATCTCTCCACTCCTCTCTGATGCCATGCGATCTCAGCATGTGATCACTGTGGCACTGGTCTCACTTGCAGTGCAACATTGTGGAGGCCTCAGTTCACAATCATAAAGACCTGCCGCCCGTGACATCCCTGATGGTGAATCTCCCCACCAGAGCACCAACTGGGTATCTCGGGACTAGAAGGTGAATTGACAGCAAGGGGGTGTGGTGTTAAAGGTCATTTGAGGGTAGGTACGGAGCTGTGGTTTTAGGCACCCATTACTATTAGGCTTGCCAGCTTCCCCCTTCAAAAAAGTATGTGCTTTGACATGAAGGCATGCACTTTAGCAGTAGGCATAGGCAGACCCACAGTGTGGGTAGAGCATGGGCAGAGTTTATGCATTTCATGTTGGGGTAAATGTCCTTAGCTTAAGACATGATGTCTGCTACTATGGCTAATATTTTATAAGGATAATTAGGCGCCTACTTGTCTTTATAAAATAGACTTAAAATAAGTGTTTTTCGACTGCCTTTAATCGAGGTACCCTGTAATAAAATTACGCTTTACAAATTATTTGTGCATTTACCAGTAAGCCAACTTAAACATGTAGGAGATCATTTGAAAAGGCTTGTGTTATTTTAACATGTGTGAATAACAGCATTTACTAACTCAGGGATTTGTATACCAATATGTGAATCATCATGTGTTAATATGTATTTTAGAAAGCTGCTAAAAATTCCACGTAAACATTTGCAAAAGAAGGGTGTACTCTGGGTGCAGTCTTTGTGCGCCAGGAAGGAATGCATGCATTTCTAAATTTCCAATGGCAATGCATGCATATTTTTAAAAATATGGATGTTAGCATTTGTTCTGAGGTTGGCATAAGTGTCAGCTAACTGCTTGTTTGGACATGAGGATTGCAGGCACGATTAAGGGGCAATTCTATGTACCTCTCTTGTTTATAATCACTTCAGAATTTTAAAAAAAAAGTTACTTCACAGCTTCTTGGCTCTTCCTAGATATCTACTCGTACTTTGCATAATCTGCACATACCTACTTAGGTTGTAAAACTGGCCCCTTATACATGTAAGTTCATGTTCAAACCCTCCTTTTTTTGAATGTGCTCCTTTTTAAAATGATGGATCTCATTGGACATGCTTCAATGAATGCATTTATTTTCTAGTGTCCTTATTGCAAAAGGCTCTCAACCTGGACATCCCAGTTCCTACCTGGATGTCCCATACCAAATCCAGCTTTCAGGATCCCTGAATATACTTTAAACATAGAACATATACATTGACAACCAGAGTTATTAATATTTGCTACTACCCTAATGGACATTAATCCTTCTAATACATAATGTTAGTAACTTAAAATGGGACTGACAGTAAAATGACATTTGTTAATTGCATTGGTATGCACTAGCAAAACAAAACGTGTTAGAAACTCCATTAAAGTTCTATATTTTTCTGCTGGCTAAAAATTGACCTCAAAGGCATTTTGTTTTCATTGAACTGCATTATTCCTTATGTTCCTTTAATTTGTTGCTCTTTAGTACCATCTAAAAGTCTAGACAGAGTAGGTCGAATAATTTTCTTAGTTCACCAGATCTGACGTAGAATAGCTGTATCATTTTTTGAATGCTCCAGCTGTTTCTATCACTCCCTAAGTCATCCTTTTGCCCCTTATCTATGACTGGTAATTAGGTTTATGTTTATTCATTTGATATGCCACCTTTCAGGAACACTGTCAAAGTGATTTACAATAATAAAATAAGCCAATCGTAAAACAGACAGTAGTGATACAAAAAAAAATTATAGTTACAGTTTAAGGAGAGAGCCCAAGGGTTAAAAAATGAATAATTAACTTTGCATTTGCCATATTCTTCTCTGATTATTCTGCATTTTGGGCTAAATTGGTAGGGATGCTATGTAAAGTAACACTGTAGGATAAGGTAAAGTACAGAGTGTTGCAATACTAAGGGGTATGTTTACTAAACAGCGATAGCGGTTTCCGTGCAATATTGGAGCCGCGGCCCCATTGAATTCAATGGGGCCACAGCTCCGATATCGCATGACAGCCACTACCGCCTTTTAGTAAACATACCCCTAAATCACAGAATGATATTAAGGTTCAAGTTTATTTGATATGCTGCCTATCATATTAAATATTGCAAAATCAAGTCACTGCTTGCACTCCTTCCATCTAATGAATACATCTAGCACCTAGACAGTTTTTCATTGAGATACAGTTGTGGTCAACATTATTAACACCCTTGCAGTTCAACCCCTTAATGTCCAATATCTACTAAAAAAAAGTGGCCAGTGAAATGGCTTTGGACTACATATGCACACATATTTGACACAAAAAAGAATCAAATAAAACAAGACCAATTAAAAAAAGGAAATAGTAGGAGATAGTATAAAAACTGGGAAATTGCCATGACATGATTTTTGGCACCCTTATAAACAATTCAAATCAGTTTCAACAGAAGAACCACATTGCCATAGCAGCAAAATTAGATCCACCTGTGATCAATGGTCAGCAAACACATGACTTGAATCAATCAATGAATGATGGTTCTAATGTTTAAAATGGCCATATTCACGCCCCGTTCTATTTTCACAATGGTGAAGACAAGAGAGCTGCCTGAGACCATCAGAAAATCCATTATCACCAAACATCAAACTTCAGAGGGGTACAAGGCCATCTCTTAAAATCTTGGGATTCCTGTGTCTACAGTTTGCAATGTTATAGAGAGGTTTTCTGCTCATGGAACTGTCAAGAACCTCCCAGGACATGGTGGGGAGAGGAAAATTAATTCAAGAAGTCTTCAAATGTTAGTGCAAATTATTGGAAAAACACCACATACAACACCCAAAGAGATTAAGGCTGACCTGGAGCAATCTGGAGTGTGGTTTCAGTCTGCACCATACACTGTGCACTAAACAAAGAAGGACTTCATGGATGAAGGCCAAGGAGGACCCCACTGTTCAAAGACAGACATAAAAAGGCATGCCTGATCTTTGCCAAAACCACCTTTGAGAAACCACAATCCTTCTGGGAAAATGTTCTGTGGATAGATGAAACCAAACTTGAATTCTTTGGCAATGCAGACCAGCGATACATTTATAGGAGAAAAAATGAAGCTTATAAGAAAAAAAAAACAACAAACTTCCTACAGTTAAATATGGTAGAGGATCCATAATATTGTGGGGCTGTTTTGCTGCCTCAGAAACTGGAGGCCTGGAAAGTATTAAAGGAATCATGAAGTCAGAGGACTACCAAGGTATTTTTAGAGCAAAATGTGCTATCTAGTGTCAGAAAGGTAGGTCTGAGTCGAAGGTCATGGGTCCTCCAGCAGAACAATGACCCAAAATATACATACAAAAGTACAAAAGAATGGTTAAAAAGGAACAGATGAACTGTTTTAAACTGGTCAGCAATGAATCCTGATCTCAATCCAATCGAGACCTTTGAAAAGAGCTGAAATCTGCTGTTGGTTAAAGGAATCCTGGAAACATTCACGAGCTGGAGCAAATCTCAGTTGAAGAGTGGGAGAAACTACCAGCAAACAGATGTATGAAACTTACAGATGGCTATAAGAAACGTTTGGAGGCTGTCATCACTGCCAAGGTATGCAACCAAATATTAGTGAAGGGTGCCATCAATCCTTTCCAGGTCATATTTTGTTTTTTCTCAGACATGACTACGTCTATGTTGCACAGACATCTTTTTTTTTTTTTTGTATACCTTTGAACATACTATTAAAATGTTATGATGACATACAATTGGAATTATTTCCATTTATTTCTCAAGATATTGCACACAGCATACGTAAAATGCAAGGGTGCCAATAATGTTGACCACAACTGTATGAATCTATTAAACTATTACATTGTGTGTGAAATATTTGCAAGAACATTCATTCACCCTCTGTCCTTTATTTTACAGGATGAAACAAAAGGAGATTATGAGACCATCCTCCTGGCTTTGTGTGGGAATTAGGATTCTTCACATTTTCTAAATATTGAATACTCTGAAAGTCTAATCATGCATTGGCTTTGGCTCTCTGAAATAAAACATTTACAGTATCTCTTAGGCCTATTAGAAGTGATCTAGAAACATACCTAATTCTGATTACCACTAACAATGAAAGAGCACAGATTTGATTCACAGCTTGGAGGCAGTCCTTTCTTCAGAGACTCCAGTGTGAAGCGGGTAGTTGAAACCTTGGTAAAAACACTGCCAATTATTGCATCTTTGATGATAGTAATACAAAGATGATATAGTCCAGGTAATGTGTGAGGATGTTGTCCATATCAAGCAGTTTTGCTCCAGAATTAAGAAAAGAATTGCATGGCATAATATCTCCCTCTATATATTTTTAAAAGGAGGCCCACATGTGTTGCAGCCATTGCTAATTTGCTGACAGGTTTCACAATTCTAGCAGGCATTCGACCCCAGCCCTAATCTTAAAGATCATGGCATGTTCAACAAAATAATACTTTACGGTCTGATATTCAAAAGCACTTCTGCAGTGAACAGCGCTTGCTAAGTGGATAGTGCTAGCCAGCAAGATAGTCAATGGCACTGTCTGTATAGTGTCACTGAATAGTTCCTTTGATCAGCTCTGTACTCTCTGGATAGTGCCGGAGCAGGCCATGGGCAGAGCTGCAGCACAGCTGAAAGTTATTTAGTTAGTGGGAATATTCAAACTGTTGACCAGATAACTATCTGCATAAAACTAGGCCATAAAAAGCCTGTCCTAACTTTATGCAGTTAGCTTTCCTGATAGCAGCTTGAAAATCGCTACTAGGCAGGTAGAGAGGCAGGTCACCGCTGAATCAGGCTATTCAGCACTAAGCACTCTCCCAATATCAGCCCCTGAATATCCAGATTCTTTTTAGCTATGCTATTCAACATTTAAAAAAAAAACACTGACCACAGTGGCTGAATATTTACCCCTTCGGGAGATATGGTAGCAATAGCCCAAAATCATTGTTATTGTATCACTGATAGAGAAAGACTTTCTATCCTACCATCAGTACTGACGTAGGAATTACACCCCTTCACATTGGACAACCTTGTTTTATTCACAGGGCATACTGAATTCAGGGCTCTGCATTCATTTATTCTACAGGCCATGGCAAAACCTCAAATTCCTGCTGCTGTCTGTCTGAGAATTAAGCCTACATAGTCTACCTCCTGTACTATTTGCTTTATTAATACATTTATCATTTAAACCAAACTATGGGATATATTTACTAAACCGCGGTAAGGAAGCAGTCTTTTCCATGTGGTAATGGCAGCGATAAGGGGTTAACGTGCGGTAAGTGTGCTGGGCGTGTCAGAGGCGTTCCGGCGTTAAGGTGTGCAAATAGACATTTAGCATGTGGTAACGGGATAGCGTGTGGTAAGTAGACTAGTTTGCATTTTCTGCATGAAAAAGGTTGCAACTCCAATGCAGGATAAAGGTGCATCACTGGAAGACAATCAGAATGTGATGGATGGATGGGCAGGTGGTAGCCAATGGACCCCTCAGAATCTTTGCCACATGATGGTGGATTGAGTAAATGGGATGTGGTGATGACACAGAAGAATAATATACTGGGGTGATCTGTACATGTAAATGTCAGAAATGTCAGTCTTTCTGACCTAGAGGTAGGTGCGCCATAGGGACATGGAGAAAGTATTCTAGTGGGTTTGTCAGCTGCCGTACCTGGTCCCAAAATCACATGATCTACCAGATATGCGTGAATGAAAAATATGTTGAAGTTTGTGTTACACTCATAATGTGGAGCAGGCAATGGTATTTGATGAATTCTGCTGTTGGGCATTGAAGGAATTTCCAATGGCTGGGGAAATTTAGGGTGCCACATACCACTCATGTGCCGCATGTGTATCAGACATTTGTTGCCCCAGCATCATCAGCCCTCTGCAGTGTTGTATGGGTGAGGCAAGAAAGTATTGCTGTCATGACGCTCCATTGTGAAATGCCTACATTGGTAAATACAGACTTTGGTGTGCAGCTGACAGTATTGTGACATGATTGTAACCAAAGCGTGATGAGAGCATATGCAATTTCAAGATTGGATCACCTTCTACAAAGGCAGTGTTGCAAGCAAAGTAGTAAACATTCACAGAACTTCAAAGAGGAGGTTGTATCAATTAAGAGAATGTATGTCGCAGCATATACTGCAGTTAAAGATTGTCTGTACAAAAGCAGTCTAGTATTATGTGTCTGTATGTGGTCCATACATATGGTACAGAGGGGAGAATGTACAGTCCAGTTTGGGTTAGATACACCAATCCTTTGCACTCTGTGGCTCACACATGTGCCTTAGTCACAGTAGTTACAGTGTCTCTGGGTCCACAGCACAGTGAAAAGCAGTTTGCCTGTCGTATAATCATGATCATAACGAACATGCTACATATATATCTATGGGGACCATTTGTAATACAGTCCCTGCATTAGTTTTGGCCTGAAGAATGAGTATTGTTACCAAAACACAAATATAAGGGGAAAAAGGTTAACAATGTGGATAGAACCCAGTATATGCGTACAAGGCCAAAAAAAAAATAATAATGATATACAATGGGGTTTGAGCCAGGGTCAGCCATGTCCAAAAGCAGTGCCTTAACCATTATGCTGAACCTGCATAGCACTACTGAGTGGAAGATGTGGTAATAGTGGGAATGTATGTATCTATGTGATATTTAAAAAGAGGTTGAGAGATTGACATAACTCCTGTAAGATGTGGCTGCACATTCAGTATATATGGGATGGAGTCCCATATTGGTCTTCTCTGGTAGGGTCTAATCTCCCCAGCCTCTTCACTGTGTGGGCCATGCATCAGCTGCTGTCACGTTACCAATACTCTGTAATGAGTCACAGCTGAAGCAACACACTCTGCCTGTCTGATAGCCTGGATTGAAAAGAGTATGCATCAAATATTTCACAATACACAGGCACTAGGGTGCATGGGGCTGAGCTGAAAATTCATTCTTTGAACAGCATCTCCAACAGCACAGATCAATGATTTATGTTCTATAAAATTCACCAAAAAAGGAACATGCAGGTATTGAACTGGAAGTCTACTGTGTCTAAAGACAGCACTTTAGCCATCATGCTAAACCTACACACCAACAAGCATGGGAAGAATGACAAATAAAGAGAGTGTATCTCTCTGCCATCAATGTACCAACAGGTTTATAGATTTACACTGCTCCTGTAGGATGTGGCTGTATGTGTACTATATATGCAATGCAGGGCAAGACTGCCATCCCCAGCTAGCGTCCAATCTCCCAAGTCTCTCCACTTTGTGTCCCTTGCATCAGCTGGGGTTGTATTAGGGACAGTTTGTCAGGAGTGTAATCAGCATGCCAGAAATATATATGAGCATTAATAAGGACATTTGAATATCAACGTCTTGCATTAACATATGCTCGCAACATATGCTTCATGACTGTTTGCCTCCCCATCTCTGGCATCACCATCCTGGATCTAAGCTGACATTTCCATTTGCATGTCCAGTGCCTTTGTATTGAGATTGTCCATCTGAAAGGAAGCATTACATGGCATGTGTGTCAGCATCACAACAAAGTCAACACATGCACAGATAACATGGCCACATTATATGTCAACTCACACCATCAATGTGATATTTATGAACCATATATGGTACATCATGTTTTCAAATGAAGAAACACATTGCTTTGTCATTACCAAATATCGAGCCCTGTGGTAATCAGTCCATGAACCTACAGAACCATCAGACATCATACAAGGTGAAAAAAGTCACTGAAACATCTCCTGGCACTGTGAAGGCATGTGATGTCACATATCATAGGTGTTACATCACTGCTATCAGGTGCAAGGACTGCACATTTGGAGTAGTAACATGGCATGTGAGATAGCAAACAGATGTATCGAATCAGCAAGTAATGTCAGCAGAATGTATGCAGGTATCTGAGTCAAATTACATATCTCGCCTCTCCGTAGTATGTAGAAGTCCAAAATCACTGCCACCTTTTCATGTGTCTACAGTTTCACAACATTGTGCTGCATCGAGATCCTCCTTGGCCAATCAGGTACCTCACCATAACAGTCTGAGTAATAGCCTCCACCAGGGCCGGATTTACCTTGAGTGAGGCCCTACGCCAACAAAAATTGTGGGCCCCCAGCAGGGGCGGCCCAAGGGGGGTGCGGGGCCTCATTTGCATAAGGGGCCTCATTTGCATAAATATTTGCATAATGTTACCATATACTAACTTTTAGTAAACGTGCCTCTTAATGAGTGTATGGATAAAGAAAGACTAAAAGATTTCTACATTACTATAATCCAGTGCCAACTGCCAGACACATTAGGAACTACTACAAACACTGCCCATTTAGAACCCATAGTAAACCCGCCGTATCCTAACAGCACTACCAGGACTCACAAAGCACCATACTCTACCAATCAAAAGGCAACACTGCAAATATTAAACCAATACATTTCAGAGAACAACAATACATGACCTACTGGGGAAAGAGAACAAGTGGCAATGTCAAATAGGAATTATATAAACAGAACACCTCAGCTCAGTTACACATGCAGAACATAGACCATCAAACAAGTAATCACAATTTAGAAACAGGAAGACAATAATTAAACTGGGAATCCCAAAAGCCAAACTTGGAAAGTACAACACTGTAGAAATAAAACTATACATTAATTTGCTCTTGTATTAAACAAAGCGCAGATGTTAATGATGCACATTTACCAGAGCTGACATATTCCAATTAATAAATTCAAAATAAAGAGATATTTTTCTACCTTTTGTGCATTTTTTTCAGCTGCAATTGCTCCAGCCACTTTCTTCTGGTTTCGTCGTGTCTTCTGCTAACTCTCCATCGTCTGCTGTCCATTTGTCCTTTCTTCTCTCTGCTAGATTTTTTTCCATTCTCTCTCTACATCTGCTTTAATATACTAATCTTTCTCCTTTTGCTCTTTCCTCATTCCTATTTCATCCACTCAAATTTTACCCCTCCATCCTCAATCCCCACTTACTCTCCCAATACCCGGCCAATTGTAGATTTTTTATCCCTCCCACACAAAATATTTTTCCCTTCTCCATTTTACTCTTCCAGCCCCATCCCATTCTAATCCTCCCCCAACATCAGCTCCCTTCTAGTTCCAGCCTCACCCAGCATCCATTCCCTTCCAGTCCCTGCATCAGCCCATTTCCAGTCCTAGCCACCCATCAGCCCATTTCCAGTCCTAGCAACCCCCCCAACCCAATACCAGTCCTAGCCCCCCCATCAACCCACTTACAGTCCTAACCCCCCATCACCCCATTTTCAGTTTAAGCCCCCCCTATAACCCATTACCAGTCCTAACCCCCCATCAGCCCACTTCCAGTCCTAACCCCATCAACCCATTTCCAGTCAGCCCCCATAGCCCATTGCCAGTCCTAACCCCCCCATCAGCCCACAGCCCATTACCAGTCCTAACCCCATCAGCCCACCTCCAGTTTTAACCCCCCCAGCCCATTTCCAGTCCTAGCCCCCCCATAGCCCATTACCAGACAGCCCCCATCAGCCCACAGCCCATTACCAGTCTTAACCCCCCCCAAAGCCCATTACCAGTCTTAACCCCCCCCAAAGCCCATTACCAGTTCTAAACCCCCCCAACAGCCCATTACCAGTCCTAACCCCATCAGCCCACCTCCATTCTTAACCCCCCAGCCCCTTTCCAGTCCTAGACCCCCATAGCCCATTACCAGACAGCCCCCATCAGCCCACAGCCCATTACCAGTCTTAACCCCCCCCAAAGCCCATTGCCAGTTCTAAGCCCCCCCAACAGCCCACAGTCCTTTACCAGTCCTAACCCCCTCAACCCACCTCTAGCCTTAACCCCCTCAGCCCATTTCCAGTCCCAGCCCCAGCCCCCCCCCAATCGCCCCTTACCAGTCCTACCCCCCCCACCCCCGTCGGCCTAATGTAAAATTTAATTTAAAAAAAAAACCTGCTGGCTGCCGCCGCGGGGCCCCCTCTGCTGCCGCGGCAGCACGGACTGACCCGCGGGGGCCCCCTCTGCAAGCTGACTCCGCGGTCCGTCGATCCCTCTCTCCCTCCGTGCACGCTGTGAGAGGCACGAAGGTAGAGTGTCTCCCTCGCGTCTCTGTTAAGCCCGCAGGGCTGATGGGAAATTTCCCATCAGCCCCTGCGGGCTTAACAGAGACGCGAGGAGACACTTTCGCGTCTCTCACAGCCTGCACCCTGCACGGAGGGAGGGAGGGAGGAAGGAACCGACGGAGTCAGCTTGTAGAGGGGGCCCCCGCGGGTCAGTCGGTGCTGCCGCGGCAGCAGAGGGGGCCCCGCGGCGGCAGCCAGCAGGTTTTTTTTTTAAATTTTATTTGAAAAAAAATTAACTTTTTCTTTTTTTGTGGGCCCCTGCCAGCTGTGGGCCCTACGCCATGGCGTACATGGCGTATAGGTAAATCCGGCCCTGGCCTCCACACAGATTCTGTACAGTCACAAACATAGCAGAGACACATATTGCAGTTTCATAGCATGAGTCACAGAGGATAGTAAGCACATTTGTACACATATGCATTTCATGATATACACTGAACTTACATGAGAAGAGTCTCTCGATCAGACATTGCCTGATTACCGTGCCCACATGTGTGTTTCCACGGTCATATACAGGATGGCACACCGGATCTTCCTCAAGATCTGGGATTAATGTTGACTTGGATATTATGCCTGACAGCGGTGCTGTGCAGGATGCAGCAGGCCAAAATTATCTGGGTTGGTATTGAAAGGCCCCATCGGTTTCATCTAGACACTTGAAGCGACTCTTCAACATGCCAAAGGTGCGCTCAATGACAGAGCGTGTGGAGGCATAGGCCTCATTGTACCGTACCTCTGCAGGTGACCGAGGCCCGACACCCATATCCTGCATCACCTGCCAAAAGAAAATATGACACTTCAACAAGTCACATATGTGTACACACAATGTCAGGATATACAGGCTTGTCACTATATTTGCCCTCTGCCCATTTGTCATCTGCATGATGATGATGATCCATGTCCCATCTCATTCCAGCCCTCCCTGAATATTGCCACACCTCAGGTTTCAGCCCCACCCAGTATCTGCCACTGTAGGGATGAATTGGTTGTAAGGCTATCTGATATCACCTCCTAAATCAGTCGTGTGTCCTGTACTATCATAGAGACGGAAGGCAGAAGTCTTAGAAGAGCCAAAGTACTTGTGGCCACTGTTTGATGCATCACAGATTCCAGAAAGCTCAGACTTGCTTCATTACCACGAGGTAGCATCAGTACCATGCCGTACATTCCTCACGGTAGTACCACAGTGAGCCCTACATTTTCTGTAATATATAATCCTGAACACAAATACTGTCCACATTTACTCAGCAGCACATATGCAATACTCTTTCCTTGGTAACACCAGTCATGAAGGACATCACCTACAGAGGAAAAATCACGTGTGAAGGGAAAAGAATGTTCACAACCCTTGAAGAATTAGAGCCCAGGTAGCTGACATGCCTGCTTGTGCAAATGACTAGTAGTGAAATGCAATGTCAAGATCAGCAGTGTCATGAAACACATCAGTCTACCAATTGTCACATAACACACAGATCACACCCAGATTAAACAGCCAGTATTACCTTGGAAGGTCCGTGTCTGACAAACTGCATTGATTCAGGACTCAACACACCCAGACCCACTAAACAATGTCTTTGGGTCTGTCCCAGTGAATAGACACACAGGCATCCTTACAACATCTAAGCATAAAGTGCTGTAAAACCCACCAATCCTGGACTTCAAACCATCTCCATAGCGACTGGTGGCATAGAACAAACCAACAGCTATATACACAATGCTGCCTAACTCAGTCGTGCACATGGTATTGGACCAGGTGGTAGATGACATCCATGTAGAGACTGAAGAGTATTGATGAGACCGATGATCCCTAACAGATGACCAGTGTATGAGTGAGGGGTCTTCATTTAGCTGTGCTACATATAATTGTATTTTCTGTATGTTGCCAAACGAGGTCTAGAATCATATCTGTGTTAGACCATGTAGTCCAAGTTTCCTCAGAAGTCTCCATAACAAGATGTGGGCCATGTGCTTGTCATTGGACATCCACAAGATGGCATTGTACCTGCTTCCTAATCTCTAAATGAGACACAGATAAAAGAAAATTGCTATCCTCATAGGAGACTTGAACCAGTGACCCCAGATTCATATACAGACAGACTATGTGCAAGGAGACATATGGATAACACATCAGTACACCCCTCCCTTGGGATGTGATGAGCCACCTAAGGTCAATCTTGTCATATTTTATAATGTACCTTCATACAGGCCTCAGGCATAGCCCCAGTTTGGGGAAGGAGCATTCTCCTGTTGCTGTAGATCATGCTTGCAAAAGCAATCCAACACTACGGAAGCAACAAATCACGCAAAGCAGAGAAAAACCAGTCCAAGGCATGATAAATGGAAAGACTGAGTCTGCTCTCTCTCTTTTTTCCACCTTTTTGATCGTTTTATTTATTAATTCATATGTATAATTATGCCATGTTATTCTGATATGCTTTTAATCAGATTATTCATGTTTTTTAGTACGAATGCTTACCTAGACATTCTTATAACAGCATGAAGTAAGACTTTTTAACTGCCTTCAACAGAGGTTGGTATTTATATGTATTTATTTATAAGTATTTATACATTCACACGTTTTTATATTTGTTCTTGGTCCTGAGCATACCAGTTTTATTTGGTTTTATATTATATTACTATTTGTTCATTGTTTTATGATACCCTTTAGCTGTATTTATTGTATTCATTTAATGGTTTGTTTGTCTGTTCTTTTATAATTTTGATTATTTGTATATTTATGTTTTTAGTGTTTGCCTGGCTAGCCCCTGACGAAGGGTGACGAAACACGGCCTGTGTTGGGCGGTCAAAGGCTCAATAAAGGACTCTGTCTTTCCATTTATCACGCCTTGGACTGGGTTTTCTCTGCAAAAGCAATCCATTCACCCAGAGTACAAACAACATTGTATGGCCATAACTGTAATATATCTCAAAAGAAGTGCATGCACATGTATGTAGACTGTAACCAAGCAGCCCATGGTACCTGCCATGGCAAATGCACCTCACTGAGACACATGTTGTCAGCATGGGAAGGAGGAAAGTCTGTGCTAGGCATCCGTGCTCAGCAAGGGTAATAAATCATCACCACCATAAGATGTGACACAATAGATGTAGAGGACCGCAGCCTACTACATGTATGCCAAATCAATGCAACAGTCCCCAGTGGTGCAATGTGTCTGTACCTTTCACTCCCGATCCCCCTGTGTAATATGATACCCAGACACACATTTGCACACAACAACATATCATATAAAACATATCACCTATGACCAATCACACTTACTCTTGCCAACATTCCGCACCTCCCTTATCCCCTTCAGCTGTTACACCATGATGACATGTGTCTGGGATTGAGATACACGGGAGGGAATTGCCAACAGTGGACCTGTTGTGACCTGTGGCTGTGCTCCTGTAGGTATGAGGCAGATTGTTGCTGGCCTTGTCATCACATTGGGATCCAAACCTCCTTCCCGACACGCACACATTCCCCTCCCTTTGTTGTTGGAGCTGTGCAAATATTTGATGTACAGTACAATACAGCACACACACAGCTATACAACATATGTGTCATATCCATACATTTGTCCCACATGCTACATCAGAGTTGTATACCTCTACACCATTTTACACATTGGGGATAGTGATGTGTAGGTGTGCATGTATGTACATGGCAGGTGCCTGGATGTGCCCTCAACATATTTACCCATAGACATGTTCCTTGTTCTCTCCCTTGCTGCAGATGTGTGGCTATCACCATGAAAGGGACCTAGATGTAAGTGGCATAATAGATATGGAATGTGTAGGTCAACCTCTGGGCCACTAGACACATGTATGTGACAGTCTGACCAATAAAGGCGTGCTAGGTCATAACCTAAGCAAAGTGCCCATTCTACCATATACATCTGCAGTCCTTTGCTCAACATCACCTATCATTGTTGTACATCAGTGGCCATGAAACATGCTGGCCAAATATGCATGCTCAAAATGTTGCTGCTGCACAGACTCCCAGATACATGGTGCATGATGTGTACATGGTCATGGGTGCTGCATGAACATATACCACACCCTCACATGATTACAGGGTCTATGGGAATTGCATGCTCCATCAGACTGGAACAGCACAACATATCCAAGCATGTACTAGCTCTTTGATATGGGTATATACATGCTTCCCCATTTCATGGCAGACAGACACTGTCAGCAGTTATCACATCACTGAAAACCATGACTTTGTCCTCATATTGATACATGACATAGCAGTCACCCACAACATGACCCACTATGTGTTCATGCACCAAGCACCATGATGTAGCACATACGATATTGCGCTGTAACCTTGTACCAGATGGCCAACATCAAAACATACATGATGTGGATACTGTGCCAAATCACCCACAATTGTAACCAACTGCCAAACATACATTCTCCACAGCCATTATGATCACATGGGTTCAAAGCTGGCCACCAGACCTTTTCACACCAACTGTACCACATATGTGCATGTTTGCAGCAGGGCCTTCTCCCACAGCAGACCTGTCCTACTCCAATTACAAAGTCAGCAAAGAATTGCAGTTGACTAGCTCATCTATCATCCAAATGATAATATAGAGATGAACATGTGTTGTGACCAGCATGTGCAATGCTGATTGTATCCATCAGAACTATCTACTCACTTGGTGCCCATCCAGGGTGTTGAGGCAAGGGTCTGACAAAAGAGTCATATAGCAGTCCCTGATGGAATGCTGTTGAATAACAGGCCAAAAGGAGAAGTATGACAACAGCAGTATGCAACTCCCTGTGTGGGAGGTGCCTACAGTGCTGCACATATGCTCTTTTCACCATTGGGCAGTAGCACATGAGGGACAACTGTGTGGGTCAGACTCAGGGTCACCATCCCAAACCAATGGTGCCCACAAAGAAAACAAGCATTTCAATGTGTGAACCCAGGCATCTGAATACATGTTTGTCAGCCTGAAGATGAATGCCATAAGAACATAAGATATGCCATACTGGGTCAGACCAAAATCCATCAAACCCAGTATCCTGTTTCCAACAGTGGCCAATCTAGCAGTTTCCCCAAAAGACACAGGCTCCACAATGCTTGTATTGGGTCAAGCATTGATATCTTGGGTCCCTTTTTAATAATGGTTTATGGAACTTTCCTCCAGGAACTTGTCCAAACCTTTTTTAAACCCAGCTACACTAACAGCCTTTACTACATCCTCCGGTAACAAATTCCAGAGTTTGATTACACATTGAGTGAAAAAATATTTTCTATTATTTGTCTTAAATAGTTTACCCTGTAGCATCATTGCAGGTCCCCTAGTCTTTCTATATTCTGATAACGTAAACAATTGATCTACGTTTACCAGTTCCACTCCGTTCATTAATTTATAGACTTCTATCATATCTCCCCTCAGCCGTCTCTTTTCCAGGTTAAAGAGCACTAACCTTTTTAGCCTTTCTTCAAAGGGGTATCCTTCCATCCCCTTTACCATTTTATTGGCTCTTCTCTGAACCTTTTCTAATAACGCTGTATCCTTTTTAAGATATGGCGACCAGACTTGCGCACAGTATTCAAGGTGCGGTCGCACCATGGAACGATATAGAGGCATTATAATATCATTTGTTTTATTTTACATTCCTTTCCTTATGATACCTAGCATTCTATTTGCTCTCTTTGCTGCCGCTGCACACTGGGCAGAGGGTTTTAACATGTTATCCACAATGACGCCTAGATCGTTTTCCTGGGTGGTGGTTCCTAATGTGGAACCTTGCATCATGTAACCATAGTTTGGGTTGTTCTTCCTGAGGTGCATAACTTTGCACTTGTCAACATTAAATTTCATCTGCCATTTTGATGCCCAGTCTTCCAATTTATCAAGATCCTCTTGCAATTTTCCACAATCCTCATGGGTTTTAACAACTTTAAAAAATGTTGTGTCATCTGCAAATTTGATAACCTCACTCGCTGTTCCCTTTTCCAGGTCATTTATGAATATGTCAAAAAAGCAGCGGACCCAGCACAGATCTCTGGGGTACACCACTATTCACCTTTCTCAATTGGGAAAATTGGCAATTTAGCCCTACCCTCTGCTTTCTATTTTTAACCAGTTCCTGATCCATAGTATTACACTGCTTCCTATCCCATGACTCTTTAATTTTGCCAAAAGTCTGTTATGAGGGACCTTGTCAAAGGCTTTCTGAAAGTCCAAATACACTATATCAACCGACTCACCTTTGTCTACCTGTTTATTCACACCTTCAAAAAAACATAACAGATTAGTAAGACAAGATCTTCCTTGTCTAAAGCCATGTGTGGCTGTCTCCCATTAAGCCATGACTATCTAAATGTTCAGCAAATTTGTTCTTTATGATGGTTTCTACCATTTTCCCGGTGCTGACGTCAGGCTCACTGGTCTGTAGTTTCCCGGATCACCCCTGGAACCCTTTTTAAAAATTGGCGTTACGTTGGCTACCCTCCAGGTATTAGAGATGATTTTAATGATAGTTCACAGATTACTAATAGCAGGTCTGCAATCTCATATTTCAGTTCTTTCAATACCCTTGGATGTATATCATCCAGTCCAGGTGATTTGCCACTCTTCAGTTGTAATTTTCTACTCTTCAAATAGTTGTAATACGTCTTCCCAATGTATCGATATTTCCTTCAATTGTTCCACACCTTTAAATACCACTTCAGTCATGGGTAACATCCCTACATCTTCCTCAGTAAAGACTGAAGCAAAGAGTTCATTCAATCTCTCTGCTATCACCTTGTCACCTCTTAGTGCCCCTTTAACCCCTCTATCATCTAATAGACCAACAGACTCTATCACAGGTTTTTTGCTACGAATGTACTTGAAAAAGTCTTTATTACGCGTTTTTGCTTCCGCAGCAAGCTTCTTCTCAAATTCTCCCTTTGCCTGCCTTATCAATGCCTTCCATTTAACTTGCCAGTGCTTGTGCTGTTTCTAGTTTTCATCATTTGGCTCTTTTTTCCATTTCCTGAAATATGTTTTTTTTTGGCAACAACAGCCTCTCTGACCTAACCTTTAAACCATGCTGGGAGTTTTATGGACTTCCTTCCACTTTTCTTAAAGCGTGGAATACAGCTGGTCTGGGCTTCCAAGACAGTATTTTTTAGCAACACGCAAGCTTGATGTAAGTCTTTAACCTTTGCAACTGCTCCTTTTAGTTTTTTCTTAACTATTTTGTTCATTTTATCATAGTCTCCCTTTCAAAAGTTAAAAGGTAGTACTGTGGATTTCCTTACCATCCCTCCTCCACTAATTAAATCAAATGCCAAGTGGCCCCAACACTCTTATCTCTTGCACCAGATCTGGTGTTTCACTAAGGACTAGTTCCAATATGGCTTCCCCTCTGGTTGGTTCATGAACCAGCTGCTCCAAGAAGCAGTTATTTTTTTCATCTAGGAACTTCATCTCCCTAGCATGTCCTGCCGTGACACTGACCCAGTCGATACCGGGGTAATTGAAATCACCCATTATTATTTCTCTTCTGTAACTTTTATTGGTGTTGGTGAGGCGAGGAGAGGGACAGTGTCAGTTTAGGCGAGGAGAGTGGCTGGGCTGGTGAGTGGTGGTGCAGGTGGGTGCTGGTATTGGTGAGTAGTGTTGAAGGTGAGCGGCTGGGTTTGTGGGTGGTGTGGGAGGTAGGTGGCAGGGTTGGTGAGTGGTGGGGGAGGTGAGTGATTGGATTGGTGTCTGGTCGGGGGAGTGGCATGGTTGGTGAGTGGTGGGGGAGGTGAGTTGCTGGGTTATTGTGAGGTAGAGGTGGTGAAGGGGGTTGAGTTTATAGTGTCCATTATGGCGGGCTTTGTGGTTGCTGCTTGTGCACTGGGGGATGTGCAGGGGCTGCGGTTGCCTAATGAGGGAGATGGTGTTCATGGGGCTGATGCACAGGGCATGGGTGCAGTCCCGCTGCAACACAGACCTGCAGCTGTGGGGGAAGGCCAGGCAAGGGCTGTGCCGGCACAGCGCAGGAGGCATGCCGAGTTGAAGGCTCGCCAGCTTCGCCTCTACAGGCCCAGGGCCCAGCTCCAGGCATGCATGAGGACCAGGTCTACCGCCTGAGCACAGGGGCTATTAGGGAGCTCTATGAGGATCTAAGATCTGACCTTGAGCCCTTACTGGTCGGTCACATGCCATACCGGGTTTGGTCATGCTCCTTGGTGCCCTATATTTCTTTGCCTCTGGCTGTTTCCAGTCATTTGTGGCCTCAGTGGGTGGTATGAGCCACCACACCTTCTCACGCTGTCTCCACCATGTACTGCGTGCCATGATCAACTGGGTGGGGAATTACATTGTGTTTCCCAACACTAGGCAACAGTGGGGGGCCCTGAACCTGGCGTTTGAGGCATTTGCCAGGATACCACACGTGATGGGAGCTATTGATTGCACACATGTTGCCCTGGTCCACCCAGAGACAGGGAGGCAGTGTTCCGCAACCGCAAACACTACCAGTCCCTGAATGTTCAGGCTGCATGTGATACAAATATGCGCATTCTGAATGTGGCCCGAGGTTTGCAGGGTCCACCCATGACTCCTATATCCTGCGTCACTCTGCAATATATGGACAATTTGAGGCTGGCCAATAAGAGGACTGTATACTGCTGGGTGGGTATTTGTCATCTCTGACATGCACATCATGTACCCCTGATCTACCGTATGCACACATGTTTGTTTTTTAGATGTGTCCCCAGTTGTGTGTCTGTGGCATGTGTGTGTGTGTGTGGGCTAATGCTGGGGGGGGGGGGAGGGTGTCACTCAAGGTTTTCTGTGCTGCGGTGCTGTGTTTTGCCGGCACAATGACCTCTGAGGTTTCTGGCCATTTGAAATTGTGTGTTTGTGTTGACACAGTACAACACACATGTATGCTTCATGTTTCTCAACAGTGTAGTGTTGTCTCTGCCATCCTGTCTGGCAAGGTAAGGTTCCTGTTCCTGTCCCACCACCTGTCTGTGGACAGTATCATGACCTTCACATGCCTGCACAGGTGAGCAGCTCTTCCCTTGTCCAGGGTGCATTGCATGTGTGTCTCCGATGGGTTCTGGACTGGCGCTAATACCTTTCTGCCTCTGGTGTCTGGTGTGATGGGGCCCGTGTGATAGAGCCCCGGTGAACCCTATTTAGGCGGCTGCCTAGGGTTTTGAGTTTCAATCTGCTTTGCTATTAAAACAGAGTCTTTCAGTCGAGTGGTAAAGTAAATAAATTAGGGCTTTATTCCCTTTCCCGAAGCAGATATTCTTGGGAATGCAAACACAACAAACAGCATCAAACAAAAGACGGCTACAGAGCAAAATATCTTCTTTTTCCTTTGTTAATGTCACAAGGTTATTCTCTTCAAGGTTAACACAAAGAAATGATGTCATCTGAAAAACATATCGTACAGTCCATGGAAATTGGGTCTGAAGAATAACTGTTATTTTCCCATTGCATTACTTCAGGTTCATTCCCGATACTACCAGAGTCACACTCATTACATGTGCTGGCTTCTGAGAAACTTTCCTGTGGCACACGAATACCTTTTCCTACAAAGTGTTCTTTAAGCCCAGGGCTATAACTGCCTGGTATTCGAATGGTTTCTTGCTGGGTTTTCTGTCCCTTCCCACCTAGTGAGAACACTGGATATCTTTCAGCTTTATAGTTAGTTCCAGGGCCACGCCCTTTAAAGCATACAGAGCTTTTAGCTCCTTCTTTATAAAAACAAGGTTCCCACCTTTCTACCTTGTTCCTGGCTTTTGCTTCTGGGTTGTTGAGGACTTTCTCCCGGGCTCTCCAGCCTCCCTCCGAGCTAGCAAGTTCCTGGTTACCTCTCCAGCTGTTCCTTGCTCTGAAGTCATGCTTAGAATTTCCTTCTACCGGCAAACCTCCTTCAGCATGACCTGTGCTCATTGGCTGTTTGCTCAGTCCTCCTGAGCTGCTGCCCCTCCTCCTGCTCCTGCTGGGACTCTCTCTAGGACTGCTTCCAGGTCTGCCCTCTCCAGGACTCTCCTCTCCAGGACTGCCCCTTTCAGAACTTCCTCTTCCCAGACTGCCTCTTTCAGAACTACCTCTCCCAGAACTGCCCTTTCCTGGTTCTAACCTGGAACTTATATGCTTCCTTTCCCTGCACGTTACGTAAGACTTTGGGCACAGGTGCTCCTGATGAGCCTTTCTGTTTCTCCATGCATCACAACTATTACAGGGCAAATTCCTTCTAATGTCTTTTGGCTTTTCTTGTGCTGGAGGCATTTGTTGCTCAGCTGTTTCTCCGTGTACTGAGCTTTCCTGTTCAGCCAAATCTGAGGTAAGTTTCTCATTTTCACTAACCTCCATGGGCTCTGTATTATCCACTGTATCACATAGGACATGTGTCTGCAGTGGTGGGGGCTTATGTTGATTGCACTCTTCCTACCTCCCCGCTGCTCAGTCGCTCACACCTCCAAACACGGGGTCCTAGTTGTTATGTCTCATCATGTGTTGTCCTATGTTTCAGTATGACCTGTCTGTGGTGTTGGTTTGCATGTACAGTCTTGTATGCATGTGTGTGGACATCAGCTCATGGTTTAACGTTAAATATTTCTTTCTGCAGGTGATGCAGGATATGGGTGTCGTCCCTGGTTGCTGACCCCTGTGCGTCTACCACGGACACATGCAGAGATGTGGTACAATGAGGCCCATGCCTACAGTCTCTCTGTCATTGAGTGCACCTTTGGCATTTTGAAGAGTCACTTCAGGTGTCTGGATCATACCGGCGGGGCCTTACAATACAAACCCGTGACTGTGGCAGAGATCATTATGGCCTGTAGCATCCTGCACAATATTGCTCTCAGCCACGATATCCATGTCCAAATTAATGAGGATCTGGAAGAGGATCCAACATGCCCTCCTGTACGTGTCCGTGGTGACACACGTGAGGGCACAGCAATCAGGCGGCAGCTGATTGAGGAGCTTTTCTCATGTAAGTACTGCATATGTTGGACATAACCTTTTGTTAGATATATATGTACTACTACTACTACTGAGCATTAGTATCGCACTAACAGTCATACGCAGCACTGCCCTGACATAGCTGAGACAATGCCTGGCCATCACAGCTTACAATGTAGTCAAACCTTTAACACAGAAGGTGTGGCCAGAGGAAACCGGTGGGTGGAGGGGATCAGTGTAGGCATGATTATTAGGCGTGGGCAATGTGCTGAGCTGTCACACATGAGTTTGACCTTGTTGGTGGGGGTGGCTGCCCTGCAGCGACAGGTGGTTAGATGCAGGCATTGGGTGCTGCAAGGTGAGAGGTGTGTGGTCAGTCATCAAGAGTAGGGGAGCAGGCCATGGATGGGAGCAGTAGCCTTGACGTGTGGGGATCACATTTGGGGGTTATGAGGGGATAAATTGGATTGTATGCTCAGATGAGCAGGGACTGTGTGTTAGATGTGTTGGTATAAAGATACATACATGTGTTAGCACTATTTACATGCTCAGTTGTAGTGGTATTTGTACTACCAGAGTTATACGATTAAAAGGTACAGGGCAGCCACAGTGTGACTGCATTATAGATCAGCAGGTGTGGCTTGACCTGTATGCATAGACAGATGGGGAGCCTGTTAGGTGTCATGACATGTGTTGTATTATTGCCATGATGGGGCTACCGGTAAATTAGCCATGCAGCGCTGTGTTGCATACATTGCAGTGGACAGAGAGGATTCAAAGGCAGACGTATGTTACATCAGACAGTATGGAAGATGATGAAGGGGGGCATTTGCGTTTGATTTCTGTGTTCAGGGGTGAGAGCAGGAATCTTGATGATGTTTTCTGGACCTACACGGCAGGCACTAGCTACGCGATGGATATGTGTGGAGAGGGGGAGAGACGAGTCATTGACAAACAATACCTTGCAGACAAAGTAGGACAGTGTACGAACCTAGACACAGACACTCTGAAGGTTGGGAAGGGTTTGGGGGTGATGATCAGATGTCCGGTCTTGGCCATGCTCATTTTCAAGCAGCGGGGGAACATGCAGCCAGCAATGTCAGCAGGGAAGCTGGAATCACGATGTGGATTGTGAAACATAGTTCAGGCGTGAGGAAATATGTTTGGGACTCATCACCACACAGCTGCTCCTGAACGCCAGTGGGTGAGCTTGCTACACCAGGGAACTGGGTATGGTGCCAGGGGAACGTAGCAGCTCCTGCATATATCCCTTTGGTAGAGCAACTGTGAGCGGGTTACCAGGGGAGGTGGAGCCAAAGGAACATACACTGAGGGTGCACTGGGAGAGATATGGGTTGGCAGGATTGTACGAAGGCCTTTGGGCAGGGTAGGGACAGAGTAGTGAGGAGACGGTTGTGGTCAATGGTAACAAGGGCATCAGAGAGGGCACAAAAAGGCCTGACTAGCTACAGGCCCTTGTATTTGGCCAGGGACACGTCAGTGGGGTGTTTGGGAGGAGGCAATTTGGTACAGTGTCATGACGAACTGCCAGACTGTGACGGATCGGGGGGGGGGGGGTATGAGAGGTGGGTACGTGAGGGTGCTGTGTTTGGTGCACAGCTCCGACATAACATATGTATGTTTCTCTTGTATTTCTCATACCACAGGACATGCTTGGTGACGTTCCTGGTGCTGTGGTGCAGTGGCAGCTGTGTGTATGTCATTCAACGTGAAGGACACTGTGGTAGGTGGACATACAGGTAATTTGTCTGTGTGGGGAGTCATGAGCAGCACATGTCTGGGGTTATCTGTCTAATTCACATATGTTGTGGTGGACCTATCTTGCTTCATCCCCCATGCACCATATTTTGATGTTGGCACACATAGCCACATGTGCTCGTGCACAGTTTGTCTTATCCAGCACTGTCTCTGGGACACATCCAACAGAGCTGCATGTTATTACAGGTCCTAGGTGTTCTGGTGGTGGCCCATACTTACACTCTTCCCTGACATTGTAGCATCAGATGACAGCAGTGTATCATTGGATATCAAAGACCTTAATCTCCACTAATCTCCAATTGTGCAGATACAGGCCATATGTTACTGTTGGCATGCTCACTTTATCATGTGTGTGTGTGTGTTTGGGGTTCCTCTGTTATGATACCGTGGGCATGCAGTTTGCATTATCATATGGTGGGAGGTGTCTGTACACCTGTGGAGCGGTGGTGACTGTGCTATCTCTACCTTACTGGTGTTGACCTTGTGAACATTGTGCGCATGTGTTGAGGGTTGTGGGTTTACCTATCTCTTGTGTGTTGACAGACCACTGCGCAACAGCATTTATGTATCACACATTTCACCATTACTTGGACATGAGTCAATGGTGACTGGACATGGCGACATGGCAATTCCACACATTTTGTTGACATCTTCTGCCTTCACTGTGACATGTTGTAGCCTTCGCCTGCCTCGTAGACTCCCAACTATACACTTGGTGCTGACACACGGTAGGTTGCACCTTGGTTCATTTGTGTGTGGCATCAGACTTTATATGTTCGTGTTTTGCTGTTTGTTTCATGGACCTTTCCTTTTAGGGGTCTGTGCACCAATGCTGATGGACATGGGGTGGGGCTGTTAGACGCCTGTGTGACATGGGCATGGGCATGGACATGAATATATCCATAGGACACGCTCGCCTGCGGTTCCATTGCAAAATGTCCAGAACATCAACAGTGTTCTGTGCTGTGATCATGTAATGTTTGCCTGTGTGACATTGCATTACGTAGATATTGATGTTTGACTCCCAGCAATGTGCCCTGATGTTGCATACAGCATACCATGACACTGTTTCTCCTTATTCTGACACAGGGCCGAGGACAAACACAGAACATCTACTACAGTGCATCTGCAGCCCACATCAACCACCTGTTGGAGGACAAAATAACACCATGCAACTATCCCTGGGAGATGGTTCCATAGGATGTTTTACCTCTGCGAGTGGGACACATGCCTATGATGAACATTACTGTTCGACTGCTACTTTGAATTCACCAGGCCTGTCCAACACATCATTGCTGCCGTGCTCTTGCTGGGTGTCGTGTTGATTGTGCGAGACACACATGACCTTTCGAGCACTGTAGCACATTGAGATGTCGCACTTGAATTTGCATGCCCATGGATTCACAGACAGTCTTAGCAGGACATGTTGTGTTGCAAACGCCCTTTGCAGTATGGACACTGTGTACTGGTCCCTATGTGTGCAGCACGGACTGACATAGTCACTGTATGTTCTACATCCATCTGGCATTTTGTTAGTGTGTGTTGCCCATGTATGTAACATGCACCGCAGGATATCTTCATCTGTTGCGTTCACCCGGAGCATACATCCATGCGTGTGGCAGAGGGGCAACATTGTATAGGTACTCTTGTATATGTCGGCCTACCCTGCACTTGGACATGGCACAGTTGTTACCAGCATACCACTTTAATGGCCACCAACATTTTGGATTGATGTTTGCCCTCACCAAGGGGGTTACAGTGCATCTGGGGCATCACTGTGTCATAGTTCAACGTATACGGTGCATGTGCATGTGACTGAATATGTTGCTACACCAGTGCATGTGGCAGTGTGGCTTCTTTGTGGGGTACTGGCGCATCTTTGACCTTTTTTTCAGACTCCATATACAGGTCATTGTGTTTGGTTACTGTACATGCCGCTGTACATTGATTTACAAACATAGCATTGCATGTCTGCACAGTCGTCCTTATCCCCTGACATTCCGCCACTCACATTGGCCGATTACATTTGCATTGTGGCTGTGTGATTGTCCATTTTTCTTCCTTCATTTGTGCATCCCAGGAACCGTGATCTCTGTCTATGGTTCATGTATCCACGCCACCCATTGCAGAGGAACCTCTGCATGGTGCTATCCCTGCATGTTTGTGAGGTTCCTTTTTTGGTGTTCTCTGGGATAATGTGTCTCTTGTATCTGTTCCTATATCCTCATTTTGCAATTCACCTTTGTTTTGGGTTACATTGGTGATGCTTTGATTGCTATATCAGGCATTTTGGCCCAGCTGTAACATATCTATCTCTATCTGTGTGTACACTTGCTTATATCTTGCTAGGTATGATTTTTAAGGTGTTTGCCTCCTGTATTGGCAGGCACATATGTTTTGTGGGACAATTCATGATTGATGTGTGTTGGGCCCTCATCATGCACCTCCTAGTGTCTACATGTACACATATGTGACTAGGCTATTTGGGCCCTGCAGCAGCATGTGGGAGGGTGGGGGCTACTGCATAGTGGACACCATGTAGCTGCAGCACATTATCTCTCCTGCCCATCATCTTTAGACGGCACAGTGACTTTTGTGTGACATGTGGATGGCTGCCATGCTAAATGTGGTTTCTGTTTGCTCACTGTAAACCAACTACCTTGATGACAGACGCTATGTACGATATGTCTCATGATTACCCACAATAAAAATGAGTGTTTTATGCACATTTGTCTCTGCTGCTGCTTTACCACACTGACACATGTATTTAGTGACATCCGGGTGATGTACGTGGCCCACCTGTCCTCACATCCTTGTACAATGGCAGCTGTCTATATGGCAGCTGTCTGCCACATCACAGGGTGCTAAGGGTTTACATTCTGACATTCCCATTGAGGGACATATTTGCTTTGCACTCGCTGTGGTTGTTTGGGATAGTGGTTGTGTATATGTGTTGGAACACCATAGGTTGCATGTTCAACTCTCACATGTTCCATTTTTTTTCCTGGTTTTGTGCTAACCTGACCATGAACTCTGTTAAGATTGGTCACCTCTCCACACACCCTTCCATTTCTTTCCTGTACACCACTGTGTGCCCTTGATGCAGCCTATCCATCGCATATTAGCTATTACATATGGCTCTTTCTTTGTACTGTCAGTGTCAGCTTGGGGGATTGGCATTGCTGTTGTTGATCTGATCTGGGCCATGTCTGTTTGTAGGTTCAGCTCTCACATGCTCCTTTTCCGTTGTGTTCCCCATTTTGCCCTGCTCCACAGAGCATCCCCTGCCGCCATTTGGGTTTGGGTTCTTTGCTCTTTTACATGCTGTATCCACTGCAGAACATTTCATTGTGTATGTGCATGTGTTTATATGTGCCTGTCGTCCCAATTAATGACTGTGATATTAGCTGTACACACCTGTTCTGCATTTGCGGTGCATCTTCATTACTGTTGGGGTTGCCCTATCGTGGAAGACAGCTGGCTTTTGGTGTGGCACACTGCAGTGTTCTTGTATGCAGCCTTTGCTGTGGTACTCACATTGGTGTTGTGGCCTACCGGTTTGTGCATTGACATTTGTGCCAGTGGTCATGGGTTCGATTTCTCTCCATTCTAGTCATATTTATGCCTCTCTTACACAACTACTTTGCATTCCTGTAACAGTCCTATCTGTGAGGATCTGTGCTGCTGGCACATACCTTCATCACAGTTGCTGACCATCCTTATGTCCATCTATCTGTGTCTGCCAGCTGTGTGCTGCCCTGCCCTAATGTGCAGGCTGCTACCCCATGTCCTGCACTGGCACCCTTTTCTGAATTTCAGCTCTTCATGTTTGCCTCTCCTGTGTCTGCTCTGCATGGCACTGCTGGTCCTCTGTCCTCCTGTCATTGCACTTATCCTGCCACCTCTGGCTCCTCTTCTAGACAGGTATTCCCATCCTCTGCCACACACTGTGATTGTTGCACTTTACAGTACCATCATCCTGTTCATCGGTACAGCTGCCCCCGATATATTTGTCAACTTTACCAGCTGCCACATGGGCTGCACTCAGATTTGGCAACTCCATCACCTTAGACATCTACTTCCTTATATCATTTCTTCATTGCCTTGCATTGCTGCTCTATGCTGTGTTAGGGTTACATCTGTGTTTGACCCATACATTTCATGCTTGTGAGGTTGGTGAACCTTACTGTCCCTGGTCAACATTTCTTTAGTCACTTTTACATTCTTGGGGCATCTTTAGCGCCACCTTAGGTACTTCCAGCTTATGTGGCACCTTCTATGATGCCTTGGGGGGTACCACCCATTTGTGGTGCCCTCTGGGGCAAATTCTTATCCACCTTGGTTGACATAGCACTTTATGATGTGCCTTATGCTGCACCCTAAAAGGTGCTTTGGGTTACGGCACTGGGATGTGGCTTTTTTTGGATGACAGTACAGATTGTTGGGATATGTCTGACTGTTACAGGCAGGAAAAGGAATTGCCTTGGACATCCTCATTACACATACCCACTGAGGGATCAGCTCATGACCACTGTATCAGCAGTCATTGTATTGACCAGTGTGCTACACCTCTAGTTCTTTGGTCACAGCTCAGCGCGCGAACCTAAGGTTACCGTGAGCTGACGTCCCACGAGCACGTCTATCGCGTGATGATGGCCAGGGTGCCCTCTGTCACGTGGTAACCTGCCGTTGCTACCTTAAGGCCAGAATGCCCACTACCTTATCTGGCATTCATCACAGTAACACTGCAACTAGCGCCGGTAACATTAGGACCGTTTAGTAAACATACCCCTTAGACTTTAGAAAAACTAAATTTACCAAGATGGAACAATACCTCAAGGAGTCATTAGTGGGATGGTAACAGCTGGGGGATGTAGAAAAGCAGTGGGCAAAACTGAAAGGGGATATTTTAAGGGCAACAAACCTTTTTCCTAGAAAGGTAAATAAATGTAAAAGAAAAAGGAAGCCTCTATGTTTCTCAAAAGAAATAGTTGAAAAGGTTAAGAAAAAGAAAGTGGCCTTCATAAAATACAAGACATCATAGAGAGAGAAAGGCAAGCATCAACATTTGGAAAAACTTAGAGAAGCTAGGAAAGTAGTCAGGAAAGAAAAGATACAAAAAGAAGAAATAACAAATTCAATAAAATGGGGGGATTAGACATTTTTCAGATATGTTAGTGAGAGGAGGAAGGGCAAAAGTGATATTGTCAGACTCAAAGGTGAAGGGGAGGAATATGTCAAAGCTGATGAGAATAAAGCGGAATTGCTTGATCAATATTTTTGTTCTGTGTTCACAGATGAAGAGCCAGGGGCAGGTCCTCAGAAAACACCCACAAAAAGGGACAGAAGTGATGGAGATCTTGAACGATTTTCAGAAGATTGTGTTTGTGAGGAACTAGCTAAACTAAAAGTAGACACAGAGGCCTTCTACCTAGGGGGCAAGAGACCTGTGAAACCTTTTCAATAGGTGTTAACACCAGGTGGCAGATCAAAAAGCCATTCTGAAAGACTCCTCCTATCCAAGCAAGGACTGTTAATTACCCAGGAAGTTGGTCACAGCTTACCTCAGCAGCACAGGAATAAATAGATCAACCAGAGCTCTGTGATCCTCTGTCTTGAAGGACTAGAAAAAGGGACTGTTACTTCTGGAGAGAGATCTGCAACTGTGAGTATATACTTCTGGTAATTTTCTAAAAGGAATTCTTTGTATTAAAGCTAATTAATCTGTGAACCCACTATTTTTTGTTAAATCAGTCAGGCCTAGTAGTAGCAGTTTAAGTTTAAATTTAAAACACAGAGGAGAACTTTCTGGTTACATTTCATACCCAGCAGAGAGCTTGTAGTTTAAATTTAATAGTCATTCAGGGCCTAGCATCAGCAAAGTACTTTTAGCTTAAATTTAAAACACAGAAGAGAGCTTTCTGGTTAAATTTAGAACACAGCAGAGAGCTTGTAGTTTAAATTTCATAATATGTTAGAGTCTAGCAGCAGCTAAGAGCTATAATTTAAATCAAATCAGAATATAGCTTACCTCAGCAGCATAAGACAGGGTACTGTGTAGCAGCCCTCTTTTAATAAGTGTTATTTCCCTCCCTCCCCACACCCACCCACCCCTGGGATAATCGTAGCTTTATAGGTACTTACACATCTTAAAAGACAGGAGGTGCTCTCAGGTGAAGCTCATTACCCAAATCAGTCATACACTAAGGACCTGAGATTAGTTAAGCTTCAGGTGAACAAGGTATATTACACATATTAGGTACAGTTTTATTAGTATAAATATCCATAGCAACCCTTAGTAAGTAAAGAACTTAGATCTAAACACAAACTTAAAACTAAGATGCAGACAGCAGTCCAGCAGCGGGATGGGGGCTTTCCAGTCTTTTGCATTGAGTGTCACATGTATGATTTTCTCCCAGTTGGTGAGAGGTCTTACGTGTGCACTAGGTGCAAGGAACTCTTTGCTCTCAGGGAATGAGTCCGTTCTCTAGAGGCTAAAGTAGCAGACTTGGAAAGCATAAGAGAGACAGAGAGGTACATAGACGAGACCTACAGGGTTATAGTCCTGAAGTCCCACCTCCAGTCTGGCAGCATCCCTGTTGCCATGGAGGAGAGAGGTCACGTGACAGGAGAGCATCACCCTGGTGTGGCAAGAAGTGATCCTGTAACTAGGACCTGTCCTCGCACCGAGGAAGTTTCTCCAGGGCCATGTGCCCATGAGGGAAGGGTTAGGACAGCCGTTATAGTTGGTGATTCGATCATTAGGCATGTAGATAGCTGGGTGGCTGGTGGACATGAGGATCGTCTGGTAACATGCCTGCCTGGTGCGAAGGTAGCGGACCTCACGCGCCACCTAGATAAGGTCTTAGATAGTGCTGGGGAGGAGTCTGCTGTCTTGGTACATGTCGGTACCAATGACATAGGAAAATGTGGTAGGGAGGTTCTGGAGGCTAAATTTAGGCTTTTAGGTAGGAAGTTGAAATCCAGAACTTCCAGGGTAGCATTCTCCAAAATGCTTCCTGTTCCACGCGCAGGACCCAAAAGGCAGGCAGAGCTCCGGAGTCTCAATGCGTGGATGAAACAATGGTGCAGAGATGAGGGTTTTGGATTTGTTAGGAACTCGGGAACATTCTGGGGAAAGGAGGGGCTCTTCCGAAGGGATGGGCTTCACCTTAACCGGGATGGAACCAGGCTGCTGGCATTAACTTTTAAAAAGGAGATAGAGCAGCTTTTAAACTAGATATTAGGGGAAAGCTGACAGTCACCCAAGAGCGGATGGTTCGGAAGAATGTATCTTTGAAGGATACTACCAAAAGCAGAGAAGTAACACAAAAGAGTAAAGTAGCCCAAATACCCTCAATTATGGAGCAGACAGAGCTTAAAGATCCCAAATTACCCATGTCTAACAATAGCCAAATTAATATGAATAAAATACGTTCTCTAAAATGCTTGTATGCAAATGCTAGAAGTCTAAAAAATAAGATGGGAGAGTTAGAATATATAGCACTAAATGAAAGGTTAGATATGATTGGAATATCAGAGACATGATGGAAGGAGGACAACCAGTGGGACACTGTGATACCTGGGTACAAACTATATCGTAATGATAGAGCTGATCAAATTGGTGGAGGGGTTGCTCTCTATGTTAGAGAGGGCATTGAGTCAGAAAGGATTAAAGTTTTGCAGGAAACAAAATCTGCTGTAGAATCTATATGGATTGAAATTCCATGTAAAAGGGGGAAGGCAATGGCAGTGGGGGTGTACTATCGAGCGCCTTGTCAGAATGACCAAAAGGATGATGAAATGCTCAAAGAAATCAAGGAAGCTAACAAACGTTACAGTGCAGTAATAATAATGGGTGATTTCAACTACCCCGGTATCGACTGGGTCAGTGTCATGTCAGGACATACTAGGGAGATAAAGTTCCTAGATGAAATAAATGACTGCTTCTTGGAGCAGCTGGTTCATGACCCAACCAGAGGGGAAGCCATATTAGACCTAGTCCTTAGTGGAACACCAGATCTAGTGCAAGAGATAAGGTTGTTGGGGCCAATTGGCAATAGTGATCATAGCATGATCGCCTTTGATTTAATTAGTGGAGGAGGGATAGTAAGGAAATCCACAGTACTACCTTTTAACTTTCGAAAGGGAGACTATGATAAAATGAGGAAAACAGTTAAGAAAAAACTAAAAGGAGCAGTTGCAAAGGTTAAAGACGTACATCAGGCTTGGCTGTTGTTGAAAAATACTATCTTGGAAGCCCAGACCAGCTGTATTCCATGCTTTAAGAAAAGTGGAAGGAAGTCCAAAAAACTGCCAGCATGGTTTAAAGGTGAGGTCAGAGAGGCTGTTGTTGCCAAAAAAGCATCTTTCAGGAAATGGAAAAAATAGCCAAACGACGAAACCAGGAAACAGCACAAGCACTGGCAAGTCAAATGCAAGGCATTGATAAGGCAGGCAAAGGGAGAATTTGAGAAGAAGCTTGCTGCGGAAGCAAAAACGCGAAGTAAAGACCTTTTCAAGTACATTCGTAGCAAAAAACCTGTGAGAGAGTCAGAAGGTCCATTAGATTATAAAGGGGTTAAAGGGGCACTAAGAGGCGACAAGGCGATAGCGGAGAGATTGAATGAATTCTTTGCTTCAGTCTTTACTGAGGAAGATGTAGGGATGTTACCCATGACTGAAGTGGTATATAAAGGTGCGGAAGAATTGAAGGAAATATCGATACATCGGGAAGATGTATTACAACTATTAGATAAACTGAAGAGTAGCAAATCACCTGGGCCGGATGGTATACATCCAAGGTTGTTGAAAGAACTGAAATATGAGATTGCAGACCTGCTATTAGCAATCTGTGAACTATCATTAAAATCATCTCTAATACCTGAAGATTGGAGGATCGCCAATGTAACACCAATTTTTAAAAAGGGTTCCAGGGGTGATCCGGGAAACTACAGACTGGTGAGCCTGACATCAGTACCGGGAAAACTGGTAGAAAACATCATAAAGAATACAATTACTCAGCATGTAGATAGTCATGACCTAATGGGAGACAGCCAACATGGCTTTAGACAAGGACGATCTTGTCTTACTAATCTGTTATGTTTTTTTGAAGGAGTGAATAATCAGGTGGACAAAGGTGAGTCGGCTGATATTGTGTATCTGGACTTTCAGAAAGCCTTTGACAAAGTCCCTCATCAGAGACTTTTGGCAAAACTAAAGAGTCATGGGATAGGAGGCAGTGTACTATTGTGGATCAGGAACTGGTTAAAAATAGAAAGCAGAGGGTAGGGCTAAATGGCCAATTTTCCCAATGGAGAAAGGTGAATAGTGGTGTACCCCAGGGATCTGTGCTGGGTCCGCTGCTTTTTGACATATTCATAAATGACCTTGAAAGTGGAATGAGTGAGGTTATCAAATTTGCAGATGACACAAAACTATTTAAAGTTGTTAAAACCCAAGAGAATTGTGTAAAATTGCAAGAGGATCTTGACAAATTGGAAGACTGGGCATCAAAATGGCAGATGAAATTTAATGTGGACAAGTGCAAGGTTATGAACCTAGGGAACAGCAACCCAAACTATGGTTACATGATGCAAGGTTCCACATTAGGAACCACCTCCCAGGAAAAAGATGTAGGCGTCATTGTGGATACCATGTTAAAACCCTTGGCCCAGTGTGCAGCAGCGGCCAAGAGAGCAAATAGAATGCTAGGTATGATAAGAAAAGGAATGGAAAATAAAATGAAAGATATTATAATGCCTCTATATCGTTCCATGGTGAGACCGCACCATGAATATTGTGTGCAATTCTGGTCACCGTATCTTAAAAAGGATATAGCGATTTTAGAAAAGGTTCAGAGAAGAGCCACCAAAATGGTAAAGGGGATGGAAGGATACTCCTATGAAGAAAGGCTAAAAAGGTTAGGGCTCTTTAACCTGGAAAAGAGACGGCTGAGGGGAGATATGATAGAAGTCTATAAATTAATGAACGGAGTGGAACGGGTAAACGTAGATCGATTGTTTACCTTATCAGAATATAGAAAGACTAGGGGACATGCAATGAAGCTACAGGGTAAACTATTTAAGACTAATAAAAGTAATATTTTTTCACTCAATGTGTAATCAAATTCTGGAATTTGTTACCGGAGGATGTAGTAAAGGCTGTTAGTGTAGCTGGGTTTAAAAAGGTTTTGGACAAGTTCCTGGAGGAAAGGTCTATAAACCATTATTAAGAAGGGACCCAGGATATCAATGCTTGAACCAATACAAGCATTGTGGAACTTGTGTCTCTTGGGGAAACTGCTAGGTACGTATGACCTAGATTGGCCACTGTTGGAAACAGAATACTGGGCTTGATGAACCTTGGTCTGACCCAGTATGGCATATCTTATGTTCTTATGTAATAGGGCCTGATGGAATACTTTTGAGAATATTGAATGAACATGGAGATGTTCTAGTGGCTCCACTGACTGAACTTTTCAATACTTCTTTAGAGTCAGGAGTGGTCCCAGAGGACTGGAGAAAGGCTCATGTGGTCCCTTTTCTCAAAAGCGGAAGTGAGGAGGAGGTTGAAAGCTACAGACCGGTTAGTCTAATCTCTGTGGTGAGTAAACTATTGGAAATACTGATAAAACCGAGAATAGTGAGATTTATGGAGCCAATGGATTGCAACAATCAAGACAGCATGGGTTTACCAGCGAGAGGTCTTGTCAAACAAATCTGATTGATTTCTTTCACTGAGTGACTAAGGAGTTGGACCGAGAGAGAGCACTAGATGTGATGTACTTGGATTTCAGAAAAGCCTTTGTCACCATTCCACACAGGCAACTAATAAACAAACTGGGCATTCTAGGTATGGACTCTAAAGCAACTGACTGGGTTAGAAACTGGTTGTGTGGGAGACAACAAAGGGTACAGGTAAATGGAGCTCACTCTGAGGAGAAGGATATTATCAGTTCTATGCCACAGGGATCTGTCCTTGGTCCAATTCTTTTTAACATCTTTGTTCATGACATTGTGGAAGGGCTGTCAGTTAAGGTTTGTCTCTTTGCAGATAATACCAAAATCTGCAATAAATTAGACACCCAGGAAAGAGTAAATCTAGCAAAGCTTGAAGAATGATCAAGAATTTGGCAGCTGAAATTTAATGCAAAAAAAATGCAGGGTCATGCAGGGTTTGCAAAAATCCAAGGAAGTGGTACAGTGTAGGGAGCGAAATACTTCTGTCCACGAAAGAAGAACGGGACTTGGGTGTGATTGTTTCTGATGATCTTAAAGTGGCTAAACAGGTAGAAAAGGTGATGGCAAAAGCCAAAAGAATGCTTGAGTGCATAGGGAGAGGAATGGCCAGCAGAAAAAAGGAGGTGATAGTGCCTTTGTATAAGTCTCTCATGCAACCTCATTTGGAGTATTGTGTGCAATTCTGGAGATTGCATCTTCAATAGGATATAAACAGAATAGACTCGGTGCAGAGGGTGGCTACTAAAATGGTTAGTGGTCTTCATTATAAAGCATATGGGGACTTAAAGAGCTTAATATGTATATGTTAGAGGAAAGGCGGGATAGAGGAGATATTATAGAGATATTTATAGAGATATTATAGAGATATCTGCACCAAGAAGAGAGCCTTTTTCTATTGAAAGCAAGCTCTGCTATGAGGGAAAATAGGATGAGCATGAAAGGGGATAGACTCAGGAGTAATATGCAGAAATATTTCTTTATGGAAAGAGTGGTAGATGCATGGAATAGTCTCCCAGTAGAGGTAGAAGAAATGAGGACAGTATCTTAATTCAAGAAAGCATGGGACAAATATAAAGGATCTTTAAATGAAAAAAGGGGACTATTATTTATTTATTTATTTTATTTAACAGTTTCTTATATACCGCCCCTTCCAGAGATCAGGGGCGGTTCACATCGAACAAAAATCAATATACTTCTGTATATTTTACATGGAACTTGTGTTAACTATATACACGTTTAGTTACATTGAACATGTTTTGAACATTAACTAGAATAACACTTTTCAAACTATGTACAGACTATTGTAATTGATATGGAAGGGTAGACTAGATCGTTCATGTGGTCTTTTTCTGCTGTCATGTTTCTATCTTTCTATTCAAGTCCAGGCTAAAACCCCACTTCTTTGAGGCTGCTTTTGGATCTTGATGCTCCTCATTCTTTTGTCCACCACATATGTGTTATCTTACCATACTCTAGTCCCCACAGTTCTGCAATGGGTTTTTTTTTATCTTGATTAGATTTTAAGCTCTGAAGAGCAGGAACTGTGTCTTACATTTATATGTAGGGTGCTTTGTTTGCCTTGTAGTGCTATACAAATGATTAGTAGTAGTAGTAGTAGTAGTATCTTCCCCTCCATCCTCTTACTCCGCTCATACTGCCTCCCAACTCCGTCCCCTTTCCAGACTTTCTCTTTCTCATTCCCTCTTTGTACTCTGGAAGTTGCGGGTTATAAATATATGTTAAATAAATAAATAAATTGTACCCCATCTTCCTTAAACAACCACTGCCCATTCAAATATCCCAACTTCTCTGCGCCCCCCCCCTCCCCTGTACCTCTGAACTCCTACCTCTCAGCAAGGTGGCTATTAGCTGCTCTACCCACAGGATTTGCTGCTTCCGCATACAGAATCTTTCACTTTGGGACAGGATCGCAGCCTTGCACAGCTCTGCTTCCCATGGAACTTGTTGTTCCCTCGAGCAGGATTTCCATTCTGGTCCATGATTGTGGCCTTCCAGAGCTCTGCTGCCTATGGGCAGAATTTCTGACTGGGCTGTCATCTTCTGCTTCTCAGGAACTTTCTGCTCCTGTTACGCCAGCCCTGCTTGGAAGACTGGTCTAGTCCCACCTCCTCTGATGTGAGCATACGTCAGAGTAGGGAGGGACCGGCCTTGCAAATGCAGAGTCATGAAGACCCATGTGGTTTTTTTATTTAATTGGAAGACTTTCACTGCTAGAACAGGAAAAGCACCCACAGTAGCAATGGCAGAGGCAGGCAGCATGGGGGAGGGGAGAAGACGAGGCCAGTGATCAGAAGAAAACTGGCCCTTCATTGGCTGGTTTTACCATCTTGCTGGCCGCTGGCCTGCAGCATCTAAAACCGGCTGAACTGGCCTAAAACCAGTCAGTTGGCAACTCTAGCTAACAGTAAAGTAACTAGTTCAGTATGAAGTATTGATGATGGCTTTCAAGGTTCAGAGTAAGCATGTCTCCCCCCCCCCCCCCCGACACCTATATTTACAACAGAAGACTTGTGACTATTTCTCATTGCATTAATGGGGTTCCTAGATAGATGATATGTTAGGTGTTCCAGGAGTAAAAGACGTGGGACTAGTTTGCTACTGAGAAAGATTTTTCTCTGCTAGGATCCTGCATGCTCCAACATTCTCAAAATATTTTGGTTGGGGGAAAGATTATGTAAAATTTAAGAAAAAGCTTAAAACCTGTCTACTTACTCATGCATTTGGTTAAGTGTGGTTAGAATGTATGCTGTTTTATATTTTGAATGATTGCATTTTTTTTAGAGTGTAGAAATAGCCTAGTACTCAAGACATTGGGATTTGATTTCTATTGGCACCCATCGGGCAAGTCACTTTACCCTCCATTTCCTCAAAAGAAAAGGACTGGCAGTCTACTTCTGGTCACACCTTTTCATGAGAACCCGGGGGCTGCTGGGTCACCACAAGTCAGTATTGACTTGACCGCACTTTAAAAAAATGATTATGTTTTCAGGTATGTGGACATAGATAAATAACACAGTGTTACACAAGGGCAAAAAGAAGAACACACTATTATGAGCAAATTCCACAGTTTTATTTTGCCTTTACCAGAGAGTCATACCATTCTTCTAATGTTGCTTGTGTTCAGGAGTTTCCTGGATCTATGAATGGAAAACACCAACATCTTTTGCCAATACAAACTGTATTTCAGTGAGCTTTTATAAAAGAATCCATCACACTATCTAGCCTTTGTAACAAGAGTTGACAACATCTGATATACTGAAGTAAAAAATAGGCTCAGGATGGAATATAAGAACCTTCCAAACACTATGACATGAGTTAGAGTCAAGATGGACCTTAAATATGCTCCATCTCTACCATTATTTTGAGGAATGATATGAAGTAAGAGTCAGCCTCAAGGTGAACCATAGGTATGCTTCATCATCTCTCTATTATTTTGAAGAATGAATCAGGCAGAATGAAAATTAAATGTTTATTTTATATTTTGCTTTTTGCCATCCCTTCCTTGGTCAGTGTTTATGCCCTGGAAGAAGATACTTTTCTTTGTAAGATTCTCCTCAGTGCCATCTTTACATCCCTGTTCCGCAGGCTGTAGATGAATGGATTGAGCATGGGAGAAACAACATTGTACACAACGCTGGCCATCCTGTCTTTTTCCAAGGAATAGCTTGAAGAAGGTCTGAAGTACATGAACAAAAGTGTTGAATAGAAGAGTATTACCACAGTGAGGTGGGAGGAGCAGGTGGAGAAAGCCTTGAGTTTTCCACCAGTTGATTGAATTTTCAAGATACTAAAGATAATACGGACATAGGAGACCAGGGTGATCAAGAAAGGTCCCATTACTTGCAGTGAGCCCTCTGTAAATATCACCAGCTCATTGACTGAGGTTTCTGTGCAAGAAATCTTCATCAGTGGGGTGAGATCACAGAAGTAGTGTTGGATCTTGTTGGAGTTGCAGAAGGAAAGCCGAGATATCAACAGTGTGTGCAACAAGGCACACAGACAACTGATGATGTATGAAGCAGCTGCCAGACTTAAACATACCTTCTTGTTCATTATTGTGATATAATGAAATGGATTACAGATGGCAACATACCGGTCATATGCCATTATGGACAGGATCATACATTCTGAAGTAATAAAAACAACAAAGAAATAGAGCTGGGTGATGCACTCAGAGTAAGAGATGGTGTTCTTGTCAGATAGGAGGTGGCTTAACATTTTGGGAATAGTAACTGATGTAAAACACATGTCCACAAAGGACAAATTAGAGAGGAAGTAATACATGGGGGTATGTAGCTTGGAGTTTACACCAATCACTAAGATCATGGTCCCATTTGCCAGAAGATTCATCAGGTACATCACCAGAAACACCCCAAAGAGAGGACCTCTTAATGCCACACGATCCGTGAGACCCAGAAGTAGAAATTCTGTCACCTCTGTCTGATTTCCCTGCTCCATTTTTATCTTCTTTTTGCATAAATCAAAGAAAACATTAAACCAAGGAAAATGTATTAGAGATACAGTTGCATAAATGTTCTCCTCTATATCACAAGTTCAACAGTTCTACTTTTAACACTTTATCTCTGGTCCAACATTTGAGCCTTGATTCAGTGAGGACTCTTTGCTACTGCCGTTTGTGACATAAATATTATGAGCTTTGTGAAGTAGGACATTTCATCAGGGCTAGTGCTACCTTTCTTGCTGCCAAGTGCGAGTGATTGCGTTGCTGCTCCACGTCCCCACCCTGTGGATTCCAGTAGAGCCCTTCACAAACCTCTTTATCCCAACACGATGAAAGGTTTCTGAGGCATAGCTGTGTTAGTCTAGAGTAGCAAAAATGACAGAGGCAAATGGCATCTTATAGACAAAGGTTTCTCATCCCAGTCTTCATGTCTCAATAAATTGGTCAGTCTATAAGGTATCACATGCCTCTGATTTTTGTCTCAACAATAGCATAATAAGTGTATGAGTGACTGAGCATCATTTACATGTGAGGTGGGGTTAGAGAAAAGCTACCAGAATTCTTCTTGAGTTTCCTCCAGCACCAACTACCACATACAGTACATAAGGAAGTACTATGAAACCTGCAAAAAGACCAGTAAGAGTCCATAGCAAACCTGCCGTAACTTAGTACTGGGACTCAAATAACACCAGTCCTTACCTTTGAAAAGGCAGTACTGCAAATATTAAACTGATGCATCTTGTTTTATACTGGGAAAATAGAACAAGTGGTACTGCTAATGACTCTATTTAGAGACTACATGCTAACAGAATACCACACTTCAGTCACACATAGAAAACACAGACAGACCCTCACTAAATACAAAACAAAGGACCACAGATTAGAAATAGAAAGACAATAATTGAACTGGAAACCCCAAGAAGTGAAACTCCGCTTTATGGCAGCACTGGAGAAATGAAAAGAGAAATGCATCTCCTCTTGTATTGAACAAAACACAGACATAAGCAATGCGTGTTTCCCAAAGCTAACATATTACAGTTAATAAATTCAAAATAAAATATTTTTTTCTACCCTTTTCTACCCCTTTTTCAGTCATAATGGCTCCAGTCTCTTTTTGCTACTCTTTGTCTTCTCTTATCCTCCTTTCCAGTGTCTGCTATCCATTTGCCATTTTTTCTTGATCCTCTTGTCTTCTTCCATTCCTTTTCTATATCTGTCTCTGACATATTGATCTTTCCTTTTTAGCTCCTTCCTTCATGTCTTTCTTTATTCCCTCTCTATCCACTGAAATTTCACTATCTGTCCACCCTCAAACCCAGCATCTCTCTCTGACCTTACCCCCTGTTTACCGCTGATCCAGCATCATCTTCTACAGTCCACCTCTCAGAATTCAGCATCTTCCTCCACATTCACCACCATCTGTCATCCCCTCATAGCTCAACATCTCTTTTTCTGTTCATCCTTTACAGTCCAGTATCTCCCCATCCCCAATGCTAGAAAATTTCCGATGAGTGTACTTGAGAAACGTTTCCAACGATCACTTTTCAGAGCTAATCTACTACTCAGTAACTAGAAAATCATTAGCTCTACTCTTCAACCTAGAGACTGTAACTCTCTGCTATTCCCAATAAATTATGCAACTTATATCACAATAACCATTAAGGCTGAATAATTGTCCATAGCTACAAGGTCTCAGACTTAGGTGGAGCTATCATCCAAATTCAAACAATGGACTATGTGCATCATTTTGCATCAATGACCCTATAATGTCGCTTAAAATTATGTTGTTTTTTTAAAGAAATTTGTTTTTTCAAAAAATTATTAATTCAGTTGTGCTTCAAAGAGATCAAAACATGGTGCTTATCTTAGTCCTTCCTGGAATCGGTGTTTAGCTTAATTCTTCCTGATGCCAGATTTCAGCGCTGTTGCGTTTCACTATCAAAGCGTTTCATCAGGGGTTCTATATATGCACCTTCTGGCAAACATTTAGAAACTGAAGACTTGAAACCAATTCAACTGAGCAGTCTTCATTCTCTTCATTTACGGCGTTTGAAGAGAATGAAGACTGCTCAGTTGAATTGGTTTTAAGTCTTCAGTTTCTAAATGTTTGCCAGAAGGTACATATATAGAACCCCTGATGAAACGCTTTGATAGGGAAACGCAACAGTGCTGAAATCTGGCGTCGGGAAGAATTAAGCTAAGCATCGATTCCAGGAAGGACTAAGATAAGCACCATGTTTTGATCTCTTTGAAGCACAATTGAATTAATAATTTTTTGAAAAAACAAATTTCTTAAAAAAAACACATAATTTTAAGTGACATTATAAGGTCAATGATGCAAAAGGATGCACATAGTCCATTGTTTGAATTTGGACGATAGCTTCACCTAAGTCTGAGACCTTGTCGCTATGGACAATTATTCAGCCTTAATGGTTATTGTGATATAAGTTGCATAATTTATTGGGAATAGCAGAAAGTTACAGTCTCTAGGTTGAAGAGTAGAGCTAACAATTTTCTAGTTACAGAAAGGTTCCGATGACAAATGTAGATTTCTGAAGCTTTTCCTTTAATTGCTGATACTGCACTTATGTGCTGCATGAACAGATTCACAAAATGATATAGGGGCATGTTTACTAAACATTCCTAACGTGCGGGGCCGCGCTAGTGAGCGTGTGCCATATAAGGAGTGGGCGGTTCAGGCAGAAAATAGAAAAAAAACGGTAGTAAGCAACCGGATGTGTGTGCGTCGCGCTAATGTGCGGGGGTCGACATTACCGCGTGGAAAGGCAAAGTGGCGCGCTGCTGAGTATACAAAACAACTAAGCCGTGGTACAACGGTGAAGACACTGACCAATGGTGCAGGGGCCATGGGTTCAATCCCCCAGTGTGCGCAACGACAAAGGTCAGTTGAGGCAGTAACTGTAATGATTAACATTGTTTTAGGAGGCAAATTAATTTGGAACGGCATAAGGCGGCGCACAGTTATTTTTGGGCGGCAGAAGGCGGCGCACAGTGCTTTTTGGGCGGCATAAGGCGGCGCACAGTTATTTCTGGGCAGCAGAAGGCGGCGCACTGGTCCCCTTGGGCGGCAGAAGGCGGCGCGCTGATAGGCACAAGGCGGCGCGCTGATGCATAAGCACAGGAACAGAGCCACAGCACAATGGTTAAAACACTGACCAATGGTGCAGGGATCAGGGGTTCAACTCCTCACAATGCCCAGTGAAAAATGCCTGCTGAGGCAGTATGTATTATGTTGAGGAGTGCTGTAGGAGGCTGTATAATTATATTTTGTTATCACTACTAGCAAACGCACTCTCCCAGCATGTTACCATACGGCGGCCCATAAGGCACATGTTACAGTGCACTGTTCGCCAAGGCACCCTTGAATGACCCCTATAGGGCAGCATGTATGTTGCGACACAGGATAATGTATAGTGCACCCTATAGGGATGGCAACCATAAGGTGGCCTACAGGGCGCCCTATGAAGCACCCTCAGAGGCACCTAATGGGTATAGTAAGCTGAGGGTGGTCTTGCCGGCATAGACATATGTACAGTAAATAAAAATAAAGCTGTGGACAGCCCTACCAAAGGGCACCACTGTGGGTTTGAACCCATGACCTCTGGCTGCACAGGCAGTGATGTAACCATTGCGCTACAGCTCCATAGCTGTAAGCAAGCTCCTGGCTGGCTGCAGATAGCCTACACGTCACCGCACAGACAGTCTGCTGGTGTCAACAGAATAGGGTTAGGCCACCCGTACCCATGATGCACTGCACATGCAAATTAGCTGTCCGCAGATGGACACAAGATGGGGAATGCACCCCCACAGCACCTCGGCCCTGTTGGGGGAAGTGACCGGGTGCACCCACACAGCACCTTGGCCTAGTAGGGGGCACTGACCTGGTGATTTACTGGCACAGAGTAGCCACACACCGTTACATCGATCGTGCGGGTACTGTGCTCACCCTGAGTGTGCAATGAGGTGGCCAGGACCAGGTCAACAACACCTGCCATGGATGATGGAGGCCAAGCGGGCGTTCCAAAGCAGTGTTAATGTGTAAGATAGCTAGTTTCTGCACAAACATCCATGGATATCCCTGCGCCATCAGGCACCACCCCCCCCCCCCCCCAGTGGCAAACATGATCTCCATCAAGGGATCCACACTCTACCTCCCTGCAAAGGTGGCAGTAGAGGGCAACATCAACCCCAGTCCTGCTGAGGAACACCCCCACCACCCCCACCACCCCCCCCCCAAGGCAGGCAGCTCCATACACAGCCATAACACAATAGCAGACAGACATAAGCCCAGGGTATGGTAAGCTGCACTCCACCACCAGATATTCCCCTGCAGCAAACCAACAGCCACTGCACCATGCAAGCCATTATAGCAAGACATTTATCAGCTACAAACAGTCTGCTGGTTAGTCCATAGTGCATGTTCCCAATGGAGATGCATGCACCCAGAACTGGGCTGTCTGCATACACAGCAAGCAGATAGATCAGTGACTGGGCCCCATAGAGAAACCCATATCTATCACATGAGAGAACTACTATACAGCACTATGGGGGGGGATTGGGGGGGGGGGGGCCTAGCCATGCTGTGGTCACTGCACAGTCAGGGTGAGCGTGATCCCCCAGTAGGACATGCTTTGGCCACCCTGTCTGTGTAGGTGGTGGCCGGACACTACAATATCCCAGCCAATGTCCCTGCCAGGGCCCTATGCCCAGTGCAGATGCATCCTGGCCACGTCACCCTGCCCTGGCTATACCCATGGTACCTTGCACCTCATTATGCACATTGACTGGCCAATACTGGCAACAGTGCTGGCAGTGCGGGCTGTTGAAGGGGCTTGCAGCCAACACCCACTGTATAGACAGACACACACTTCCACACCTCTGCCATCATGGTGCTACGATTGAGGGGGTAAGTAGCCTTGCCCACCAAACCGGTCCTGAGCACGGCATGGCATGGATATGGTACGCATTACAGCTGGTGGTCACTCCCCAGGGTGGTAAGCACCATCAGAGGCCAGGGTTGGAGCATGCCCCGCAAACACCTAACAGATTGTTTGGATGGGGTCAACTAGCAGTATGTACGTAAAGTATGGATAACTGCCTGCCTGTGCTCCTAGCAAACGTCTCCGAGCTGTGTACCGTATACCTCAGGTGTAGGGTGACATTGGTAAGTTATGCAAGTGCTCGTTGTGGGTGCTGCATGCACGGTCCAATGTTCTGCCTTTCCAGGAGACATTGGCCAATGGGGCCTGTGGGTGTGGGTGTGTCTGCCCTTGATGGCTGCTGCTTTACGGCACAGATTCCCAACTCCAGTCCATGTTTGCATCACACTGTTCGGGTTTTCCTGCTATCCCTCATGAATATGCATGGGCTACATCTACATGCCATGGGGGTGGTGCATAGATATACAGCACAGGCATTTGTATGAGTGTCAGCATGGAACCTGACTGGTGTGTGGCCCACCAGGACTGCATTTGGGTGATTCTGCTCTAGGTACTGCCCCTGTTCATGGTGTCTGTGCTCAGTGGGGTAAAAGATAGATGTCTTACCATTGCATATGTCCCTGCCATGAAAGGTGTGTCCTTACTATCACTGTTTAGTTGTGGGAAAAATATGTGGGCAGGATTGGCAGTAGCCCCAGCTGGGCTTTGAACCTGTGACCTTCTGTTCTTGTATGCACTGTCTGTGTGCACTGCACCACTGTGTAGCCACAGATTGGTTGGATTCCCTGGACTGTCCATGACTGTGGATCCGGCAGGACCTGTCTGTTGCAGTGGACTGTGCCAGCCTGCACATGGCTAGGCCTCTGTCTTCTGTGGTTAGCAGCCACTGCCCCCTGCACCACATGTACTTGTCCGCCAACATGCTGGCATGAACTTCTCTCAGAAAAAGCAGTTGACCTGATTGCAATGTGGCAGTATGGGACTGCATTTGGGGGACTTGGCTGTAGGTAATGCCCATTGTTGTGGGGTGTGTGCGGTGTTGGGTAAAATATGGGTGTTTTCCCCATGCATACAGGGGTGTCTGCGCTATCTTTATTTAGTGGTGGGTAAAATATAGGGACTGGGCTGGCAGGTGCCCCAGCTGGGTTTTAAACCTCTGCCCTCTGGTCCTAGAGGTAATAACTCTGTCCGCTGTACCACACTTTGGCCACAGAGACAGTGCAGCCCCTGGAGGCAGTAAGCCTGGCAGGATGGAGTCACAAACCCTGCTCTACGCAATTCTACTGTGGGCATATGCACCCTGTCTGGTGACAAACGTGCACATAAACCCCGGAAATGACCACGGGAAATGTGGGACAAAATATCACCACGCTGGGCAACAGTGATATTAATGGGCAACCATAGCAAACACTCCCAGGAAAGCTCCATAACGTGGAAATGGTTTTTGGAAGAGTCTCCTCTCAGTAGACCCTTCCAAACTTCATTTCTTTTTTCTGGAGCTTTGCTGGGTGTGATTTCTGTATTTGCCCATCACTATAACTGTTCCCCAGCTGAATTACTATTTGTAATAGTTCTGTTGTGGTCATTTTCTATTTTTATTTTCACTTTTGTGCTGTGCACATGTATCACACTGCTCACGTTTTGCTGGTTTCCCCGGTTTTCCTGTACATTGCTGACGGAAATGGTTTCTCTTCCCTTTAAATGCTTTCTACCGCGAGTGTTTCACTCGCGGTAGTTTTTACATGCAAATTCGGGCCCGCTACTGTGCGGGGAGCCTCTCCCCTCCCACTCTCCACCCATTGACCCCGTCCCTCCGCCCCTCCGGAGCCTTCCTCCGCCCTCCTTTCGCCGTTCCACGCCTCTATCGGACATTTGCGGGCCCGCACTTGTACGGGGCCCGTTAGTGAGCCGCGTACCTGTGCGGGGGTGACACGCACGTGTGCGGGGCGTTTAAACGCGTTTATTCGCGTTTCAGTGCCGCATTTCCGTGCGCTATTTTGCGGCGCGCACATTTGCGGCTTTTAGTAAACATCCCCCATAGTCTCTCATCATCAACAAGTACAGAGGTTATATCCAAAATAATTCCACTGATTCAACGTGTTTTGCATTTCTCGGTGCTTTTCTCCAGTAAACAGAAATAGCTAATGCTTACAATATTAAGATTTCACTTCTTGGTAGACAGGCCAAATAAATAAATGGGCTACAATTGATTCATCTTCATCCAGAGATGAGTCCTTATGAGATCGACAGTCTCTCACACAGTGCATCCAAAGCTTGGATGCTGTCAGTGGTGATTCTGAACCCGATAACGTGGGTTCCCCTAATGACTCCTCTATAGGATCCATTAAGTGAACCTGACCAAGTGGAGCGCACCTGAGGGGAATCCTTCACTCGTTGGCTGCCGGGGTCATACTGAACATGCCCCCGACAGCTAACCTGCAGCTTTTGCCATTACTGTGCCTGAGATCAGTGCATTAATGCAAATCCATAGCTGGTTTTAGTAAAAGGGGCCCTTCATTTCATTTCTATCCACCTATCAATAAAGTTCTAAATGGCAAAAGAGAATCACACCATACTAAAAAATGCATAAAAGAAACAATAAGATTACAAAGATTAACAGTTTCACTGTGCAAAAGCAATTTGGAAAAAGATATTTCAAAGCAGATTTGCCATGTCAACTATACCCTGTCAAATCAGTAGTCAACAGCGTGGCCATTTTTTAATCATCCAATTCAAACATTTAAAATTATATCCATTTGCAGTATCACTATCTGTATGAGTTTCAGCTTTAAAACTGAATGTATAAATTTAAACATTTAGGATAGTCTTCTAAAAAGTTAGACCTGTTATTTACCGGCACCCACTTGGACATGTATTTTATCCATTCAGCGACTGACTATTGCTGCTGAACATACAGGGCCCGATATTTGAAGGGATTAACACGGTGAGCAGATCTGTTAATCGTGTTGTTCCCCTTGTCCAGGATATTCAGCGGGTGCCACTGAATATCGCCGGGTGCCACCACTGTACAACCCGATGCTATGCGTTTACCACTGAGATGTTCCAGGGGCATTCTGGTGGTGACATCCAGCAAAGTCAGGTGCCAGGTACAGCAAAGGCTTTAACTTTCACTGCTGAAGCTGAATGTCGCTGCTGCCCAGTTAGCTTCCTGTCTATCTGGCGACCTGGATAACACAGGTACACTAAAAAAAATTTTTTTTAAACTGCCTCTAATGTTTCGATTGATTTTTACGTTTTTTGGTGCGCTGAATCCAAATCTGGTAACCAATTTGCTCCATCACGTACAGATTTTTTGCTACATTGGGTTAGCAGTTTGAGGTGAACGTTTCAGATTGAGTGCGATCGAGATAAAAGTTTCTTGGATGAATTCTTTATACTAATTGTTTAGTAGTTATTCAAATAAGAATAAAGAAAATTGTAACAAGGCAGCACATAAGAATAGAGTAATGTCAACAAAACACACTGTGATGGTAGCAAAATTGTCTGCACTTAAAACAGCCACATAAATGTGCACAAACATTGAGCATATAAGAGCGAGGTTAGACACAAAGCAAAGCAAAAAATGTTGTACAGGTATGTATGTAAGAATAGAAAACGCAAACCGCACCATTGCAATACATGAAGACAAACACCCGATGGTGTGAAAATAAAATTCTAATAAATGAGATCCGACACTGTGGTAATAACTAGCAAATTTTTATTTCAAAGTTTAGTAAAAACACGATATTTGTCAACACAGTTTAGATTTTAAAGTCATTCTTGGGTCAATCAATCTCCTGGTGGGCCCGTTTCTTCTTCCCCCGAATGCTTCTCTTGGTGCGCTGCTTGGCGTATTTTTCATCTGGGGTTTCCCGCAGCAGCAACCAGCAGAAATCAGCCATCATAGTGGTGTTCCATCTTCCTTGGTACCTTCTCTCTGCATCCTTGATGTCCTGGTGAAACCTTTCACCTTGCTGTTCACTGTACGCCCCCAAGTTTTCGGGAAAGTAGTTCACATGGGAGTGCAAGAAATGGACTTTCAGGCTCATGTTACAGCCTTGTTCTTTGAAGGCATTGAGCATCCTGGCAACAATATCCTTATAGTTCTCATCCCGCCTGTTCCCCAAGAATTTGAGAACAACATCCTTGAAGGAATCCCAGGCTTCTTTTTCCTTCTCAGACATCGTTTCAGCGAATGCTCCATCTGAAATGAGTTTCCTTATATCAGGGCCAACAAACACTCCTTCCTTTAGCTTTGCTTCAGAAAGTCAGGGGAACTTTGAGCAAAGGTACCGAAAGCACTCACCATCTTTTGGAAGGGACTTGATGAATTGCTTAATGAGACCCAACTTAATGTGGAGAGGTGGTAATAGAATTTTATCACGAGGTACCAAGCTCTCATGAAGAACATTTTTCTCACCGGGTCTCAAATATTCCCGAATTGGCCAGTCTTTTTTCCCCCAGTGTAGGTCGCGGGCCCGGCTATCCCACAAGCAAAGGAAGCAGGGATATTTGGTGAAACCGGATTGCTGCCCTAATAGTATGGATAGAATTTTAAAGTCTCCACAAATCATCCACTTATGCTCATCATAACGAATCTTCTGAAGAATCAGGGCCAAATTCTCATATTTTTCTTGGAGAATAACAGAGTGAGCAATAGGAACTGAAGCGAATGTGTTGCCATTATGAAGAAGAACACCTTTTATGCTGTCTTTTGACGAATCAATGAACAGCCGCCATTCAGCAGGATCATACTTGAGTTTAAACTTTTCCATCACTCCGTATATATCGTTGCAAAATACCAAATCTTCCTCTTTGCTGAAATACTTCAAAAATTGTGTCTCGCGGTTGCGGTACCAATAAAAAGTTGTTCCTGGTGACAATAGATTTTTCTGTTTAAGCCAAGAACCTAGCAGTTGGGCAGCATCTTTTGGGAGTCCTAAATCCTGGACTAAATCATTCAATTCAGCTTGAGAGAAAAGTTCAGGTTTCGGATCTGGTTCAGTTTCAAACTCGAAAGTACTGGACTCATCGGGAAAAGCCATTTGATGAGTCTCATCATGATCAGAACCGTCCACACAAATATGATCCAAAGATTTTGGTGGTTCAGGCACAGGTACTTCGTTGCTATGAGGCATAGGCCTAATTGCTGAGGGAAGGTTGGGGTAACTTATTACGTTCTTATTTTTTAAGTTGTATCCCTTCACAATGCAAGAGCAAAAATAGCAGTCACTGCTGTGGTCTCTTTGTTCACGCCACATCATAGGTATTCCGAAACGAAATGCTTGTTTTTTACCTTTCATCCATAAGCGTAGATCTTCCTCACATGTCTTGCACACTTTGTGAGGAGCCCACGGTTTGTCTTGATCGCCTAACTTCAAACCGAAATAGGCGAAATATACTTTTTTAATAAATGCAGAAATGTTCCTCTGCCGCTTTTTCACGGTATATTCCCCACAAATAAAACAAAAACTGTCCGGAGAGTTGACGCAACCTCTGGCTCTGTGAGCCATCACAACTACACAGCACTGCAAACTACAACTGTAGTGAACCACTTCGGAATAAAGCTGGATTACGACTGAGCAAACAAAAGGTAATAATGAACTTGCAAGAAACTGAAATTTGACAGGAACGTTCATGTCGCAACCACCATGTTTGAGCGAGCGAACGAGGCGAGGCGAACAGGAAAGAACATGTGCCAGCGCGAGTACTGGATTTAGCCCCCCGCCTCCCAATTGTCCTGTTAATGTATAAAATGAATACAAAACACTCTAAAATATCATGAGGGAGTGTTTCTAGTTAGTTAACCATTACAACCTCTATTTTGGGTCAAGAAAATAAACTGCAGTCGGCTAAAAAGAAATTATGTGAACATTCCTTATATGGGTAAGAAATCTAATTTTGCAAGAAAACGTGACGTGATGGAACATTTTGGCTATTTTTCCTGGATTCAGCACCCAAAAATCTATAGGAATCAGTTGCAAAACTGGAGGCAGTTTTTTGGTAGTGTACCTGTGTAATCAATGCCGGTGACCTGATATGGCCCCAATATTGAATAGCTGTGTCTAGGGTTTAGTGGTGATGGCTCGCCCCTGTAATTGCACTAGATACTGCCGCTGAATATTGGGCCCCAGTTCTTTTTGCCTGTCTTCATTCCCACTACTCAACCAGTCTCTTTACTGAATCTATGACTTTGGCATTTTGCAAGTAAAATAGTCAGTTATCTGTAGATTTATAGTGAACTTATTTAACAAAACTCTTATTGGGCTGGCTGCAATGCTGACTGTGTAAGTGCCTTTGAATGAATGTCAACTGCCCTGTGTTCTGCTAATCTGTTCAGTGAAGTTTGGCCAGATATTTGTTTCAGTTTATAATTTACCTTGCTTTCCCTTGTTAAACCAAGCTCCCTCTAGGATCCTGTAATCCACTGGATTGAAGGCACTGTACTGTTTTGTCCTTCCATAGCATTTTTGTTGGCTTGTCAATTACAGATGTTAAGATAAGAGATCTGTACTTTCGTCTTCCTCTTCATCCCCACCCTTGTGAAAAGGTGCTATACTTATCCTTCTCACCTCTTAGAACTTCTTGTGCTTCCCATGATAAATTGTGCCAGCACTTAGAACACTTCCTCCTCAATAAAGGTTATACAATATATTCATCCCACAGTCTCTTATGGCCTTTGTTCTATCATTTGATTTATGCATTTATCTTCCACTTAAACAATCACTATTGATCAAAGTGGGTTACAGATAAACATATAATAAAACCACACAAAACAAATCTAAACATAAATATAACCTCAACCAAACAATAGAGCCTGAATAACAGCGGAGAATGCTTAATACAAATTTTAATCTAGTCACGTCTTTCGTAAGAAAACAAGCTTTCTCCTCTAAAGGTGAATACCTAATTTCCACATGATTCTCGTTTACTAAACCCATCCTTTCCCTTATTCCGTACTAGTCCCCTTTTAGTCTTCCTCTTTCACACTTATATATCTTTTGTCTAAAGATCTTCTTATCCACAACTTTTACTGGTTGAACAGTATACTCCACCATTTCAACCTTTGCCTATCTAGCTGACCTTCCTACCTCCCTTTGTTTCATCTGTGAATTTTGTTTTTTGTGTGTTTGTATGTCCTGATTGCTATTCTTTTTGCTTTTACCTTTCCTCTAGTTGTTTTTTAGAACCTTAATTTTATCTTAATTGTATTGCCTTCACTAACACTCTGTCACCTTTTTATTGTTCTCACTATTCTTCAGTAATCCTTAGATCCTCTGCTTCTGACAATATTTTCTTGACATTATCATTCATTTTTTTAAAATCAAACCTTCTGAAGCATACGACCCTTGTATGAGTATTTTAAATTGTAACACTAAGGGGCATGTCTACAAAAGGGTGATCCCTGCTACCAGGGGGTTAATGCACAATTAACGTCAGCAGCAGCTAACCATGAAAAAATCAGATATTGCGGGCAATGTTCTGTGATATCTGATTTTCATGTGGTGCATGGTTCTAGGGGTGGGATCATGACAGATTGGGGCAGAGAGTGTGGGTGGCAATGGTTGGCAGTCACTGCGCGGATTAAGGAGAATTATGCCCGTAGCCCCTTATGTAAAGCTTGGACAAAATGAGCACTTTTTAAAAATCTACGCATACCTCAGAGCAGGTATAAAACCCGACATGGATATTTTTGGTCGTATATGTGAATACCCCTTTTGATCATCCCAGGCCATGCCTCCACCATGCCCCTTTGCAATTTCTTCATGGTATAGATTGTCATTCACATGTTTATGCAATCTTTACGTATAAATGTTGGTATTTCCACATGGAAAATCTGCATAAGTCTTCTTAATTAATACTGTGCACATACAATCCATGAAATTCAGAGTCAGGGATATTGATAGGAAATGATTATGTTTTCTTTCTTTGGATGTCCTGACTTTGTCACCACAACCACTTCTTTTATCCACTTAGGGTCCAGGACATTTTGAAGGGGATTTTCTGCAGAACGACATTTATTTCATCTCAGAAATTCTGTTGAAAATTGCCCCTTTCAATCATATTCTTTTCTAAATGATCATCATACATGGTAAAAGCATATATTATTATCCATTGGCTATTCTGTCTCACTCATATAATCACCGTGCCCTGTATTATGAAAACACATTTCTTTTAAGATGAAACAGTTGTTAAAGTGAAATTTCAAACTGATTAAAATCTGTCAGCTCAATTTTCAAAGGGATTTATGGGCCAGATATTCAAAGCATTTACAAGGTTTACAGACATGTAAACCATATAAATGCCCCTAAGCTATACACCTTGATGCTAACTGCTTAGCATCGGGGCGTGTCGGGGGGGGGGCGTTCTGGGACACAGCGGAGGCAGAGCCAATTGCAAACCGGTCAGCAGCAATATTGAGCCGGTGCCTGGTTAGCAATATGTGGTGAAAGCCAGGTGCAGGAAACCCTGGTCTATCTTCCACTGAATATCACTAACCGGGCAGTGGCTCGATATTGCCTCTGTCCGGTAACCTTCCTACCTCAGAGGTTAATCTGTATATTCAGTGCCAGTGGCTGGATATGATCCCAGAAGGAATATCCAGGTTTAGTGTTCAGTGGCGACAGTTTCCGCTGTGATGGCACTAGCCACCGCCACTGAATATCAGGTCCTGTTTAATGACAGACTCGAGGAGGGTAATTTTATAACGCACTGCGTGGCTGCTGTGTGTCCCCATGTGCTCGCAAGTGTCCTATTTTATAACATGAGACATATGAGTGCCTCTGTTTATAAATACCCAGATACTGACCTGCTCTATGCTAGGTATGTCAGTTACTTCTGCCCTAGAGAAGTCGTAGCTTGAGGCACTTAGATCGCTGTATGCGTACACTTATGTAATAGTATTCTATAATATAGTGTTCTATAATTCTAGCCTAATTCTTAGAGCACTGACTTGGGTTCATTTCCCACTAGCACTTCTTTTGGTCTTGGGCAAATCACTTAACCCTCCATTGCCTCAGAAAATTCCAAGTTATCAATGTCCCTATTTAATGTATATTACCAAGTTTAAGTTACAATTGAAACCGCTTTGACTAAAATGATAACGCAGAATAAAGAAAACAGTTAAATAAATAAATAAATGTTTGTACATCCCTTGAAGCAGGTCCTATGCTTTGCCCACACCACGCCCTATGCACATTCTAACGCTAGATTGGCGTGTACGGCACTTCTGCATTTGGTGCCTGACCAAAGTGTGTGAGGAAATGACCATGCACGCATAGAGGTCCTGGGAAATTCAGACTTGTATACATAAAAATCAGCCCCTAAGCTTATAAATCCCCTATCTGTAAAATTTCAGAGGCACTATAAGGATAGACAGGTTGCATGGTCTAGACATGGGCAATCTTCCTAACTCTGTTGATAAGTGGCAATATTCAGCCTCTATCCCTATAGCTATACAGTTAAATTTAGCCAGCAGAAATACATATGTATATTATAATGCTTATGTATATGGATAGTGGCCAAATACTACTAATTATCCATAGAGCTATGAGGTTAGGGGTCTCTGCATATATTTAATATTGCTGACTGACTTTACTTATACCAGTGCTGTATATATGATTTTTTTTCAAACTTCCATGGCCTGCATTTCAAAAAAATGAATTTAAACTCTGTCTTTCTCAAAAAACAATGATAGACATGTATCCCATCCCTTATTCAGTTCTATTTATTCAAGAGACTGAACGATACACTCCTCGGAAGGACAGCTATGAAAGGAATGTGTCTGGGCACCTAAGCAGTTATCTAAGTAGATTTCCTGGTTAGTGAATTGCTTTCCCCTCAGTGACCAAAAATATATGCATCATAAAACAGAGTGTGGCGTGAATATACCACCATGACAAAGAGGTGGGGTTCGGGGCAATGGGAGGGCAGGCAGGTAAATACACCCTGGAAATTCAACCTGAGATTTGCTCCCATTGCACCTGTTCAAAAGGAAGCATATTCTCTTTAAGCCCCCAATTTCCAAGTGAAACTCTGTGGTGCATTTCCTTTTGAAAAATGGTTTTGTAAGTCCCTGCAAGCTATCTGCTGAGTTTGCAAATTATCCTTCTCCTTTGCTATTGGTTCTTGCATGTAACCTCTGGTCTTCTTCGTTTTCCTTGTTCTCATTTTCTAGTTTGCATCCTCGGTTTAGGCAGCAGTCTATTTCCTTTCATAACCTTAGTGGCACTGCCTCCATTTGTCAGTAGAAGATCATCCAGGGACACTTTGGACGAGTGCACCTCTCAGTTAGTTGCTTGACAGAGGAGTTCAGGGTCAATTTTGTTAGTCTTTGTTTTAAATGCAATGCTGTGTGTTCTACCCAGTCTGCCCTTCCATACTAACTAGAAATAGTCACTTTATAGAAACATAGAAGTTTCCACACCTAAACCAGCCCTGAAGCCTGTGAATATTTGTCTTAATTGTGTGTTCAGAGCTGTTTGTTTTCTTTTCTATTGTTAAAATGGAAATTTATTATAAAAAAGGTGTGCTTTTTCTGCACTCTACAGCTTTTCTGTACATGAATTGATTGCATGTGCATTTGTTTGTATGTATATGCTGTACGATTTCTGCAAACTTTTAATTTTTCTCTATCTAATCCTGCAGTCTGCAGCCTACATCTTATACTTGCACTATATGATGCAAAAATATTTATGAACATTCTTAATCACTCTTTAAAAAGCTCTTTGTACCAAACGTCTGCTAGTTGCATTGTGATTGTATTGTGGGATTTCCTCATTTTTCAGCTTTTATGACTGAAGAATTTCCAAAGCACAATTGCATTGCATCAGTGACAGGATTGCTTTCATAGAAGTGATAGAAGTTATTTTCTAAGACATCGTTCTGCCACTGCACCTCAGTCCTGCCCTGCAGCATCTCTTCATATTCCAGCACTGAGAACCAACACGGACCCGCTAGTGTAACTCAGTTTGGCCCCAAAACAGTATCTGCTATTCCAGTCCACCATCCCCACTTTGCCTCCCACATCACTCCTGTCTTGCATCACTCCTGATACCATTACTGAGACCTACACACACAGTTCTACCAATGCATTGCTTCCATACATTTTAGATGTAGGACAGGTGTCAGAATATATACGTAACTTCATTCTATGTTTACCTTTCCATTCAGCTGCAAAAGCACCAGAAAGAATTTGTGTCCAGAATTTTTCTTCATAAATCTGGAGTGATTCAAGCTTTCTCCTCTCTGAAATTCCAAGAAATGTTTCTTTAATTGCACCTGATAATTGTCATGTTCTCCAAAATGTTTTACTGCTGCACATTTTAGAGAATGCTGTTCCTTTCCCAGACCCTGAGTGCTTAGTGTGCTGCTATTCCACTTGCTGTGCTTATTTAATAACCCATGAACAATGAACTTTATTCCCAGGAGTTTCTGAAGTTTTGACACAGAAAAATAAGTGAATCCCTACAGCTTCCTGCAACATCACTGCTGCCTTCCACACAGGATTTTAATTTTCTGCAGGAAACATGCATGTATATATATATATATATATATATATATATATATATATATATATATATATATATACACAGTACCAAAGGACAATATTTTATTAATTATACAATAAGGGGGTCATTCCGAAATGCAAATAGGCCACCTGAACATGCGGGATAGACATTTTCCTTGTGAAAACATCTAGACCTGTATTCCTAAACCACGTGAGCCTGCACGTAAACAGCGCAAAACCAGGGATCTTAGAATGGGGTGGAAGGGGGCATGGCAAGCCGTGGAGACATGAAAAGCATATTCAGGAAAGGCCCTTGTATGTCCTGAGTGTTTCACACAAATGCCTATGTTATACCAGTGGCAATGTGGAATAAGACCAGGACTTAGAAAAATATCTGCTCTGATCTTCAACGGGTCCCATAGAGATGAATGCTGTGACACGTCTGTATTGAACTGATCTGTCTGATGTCTGGGATGGCACAAGATGCAGTTGTAAAGAATAGCATGCACAGGTGAGGGACATTTGTAAGGTTAAGGAACAATAAAAAACACCCCTACAGAAATATAAAGCACTGCAATAGTCTTTATTCTGGCTACGCTGACATTTGCTGTTTGTGCTAAAGGGGCTATTCTAGGCTTCCCAAATAATTCCAGTGTTTGAAAAGATGAGAATGTAGCTATAGGGATGATATGTGAGGTAGTACGGAACAGATTTGTGTTTGGCTGAGAAATACAGAACAGATGTGCTGTCCCGCAATGCCATTATGTCTTACCAGCAGTTTTTTATAGGTGCAGGGCATGGCTTGTGCAGATGTATGCTATTTGTGACTGCAAGCAAGTGTGTGTGTGTGTGTGTGGTATGGGGGTGCAGGCGAGACCCTGGTGTGTTGACCTGCCAACCTCGGGGGACATGTATGCCTGGCCAGTACCTGGACCGTGGGGCTGACTGCAGCATCACCAGGAGCCAGTGTGAATATAGCAGGGCATGTCCCTGTTGATGATGGTGAACCCTCGGAGTGGGAACATGCTGCAGTGCAAACAGCACTAATACATATCTGACTGCACCATGATATTTGTGACTGCAATTACTAAGCAGTTCTTCACATGCCATGTTTGTTTTGCTGCGGGGTCTATCTGGACAAACATCTAATATTCCACTTGTTTATACAATAGCTTTGGTGCACATACATAACCTTGTAGTATTATGGGCATGCAACAGACTAGGATATATAGTCTGGCTTGTATAACCATATCTGTTTCATCTGTATTAATGTGTTGTGTGCATGAGCACACCACTGTCAGTGTGAGCATCAGCTTAGGAGATGTACATTTTTCCAGCAAGGGTGTGGCCGCACGGAGATCAGAAGCATTTAAGATGTCTATTTGTCAGAATATGATGGGCATGGGGACATAGGTCACGCCAGGGACCTATGTCTCCCTGATTCCGGAACCGTGGGTGCATCTTTACCTGCAGTTTCGGAATCAGGTTTATTACATCCTCTTTTTCAAGTTAGATGTTTCTGCTGGCCAGATGTGGCTGTTATAGAATCGTGCTCTCAGTGTATTGCCCTTTGTAATAAGATCATAGGCCTGATTTTTCAGTGAGTTATGCATTTGCCTATGTGGATATTTTCAACCCTTGTTTAGATAAAACAAGGCTGTTTAACTTGCTAAATGCTCAGATTTCACCCAGATTATAAGAAGCTAGTTTGGGGGAGAAACAGAGTTGGCAACTATTAATTTAGCAACAATGTTCAACCTTAAAGGAGGTTTTTTATTATAAAGTAATTCCCACACATATGTGGCCACATATGCGCATAATTGACTTCTTATAAAATACCAACTGGCATAACAGTAGGCGCTTTGGCATGAATGTGTGAGCAGTGCACTGGATGGACTCCATTTAAAACAACCTTTTGGCGCCAAACAAACCCATTTAAGGTGGCACCTTAACAATAAAAGCAGAGGACTAAAAAGAATACATGAATGAACGAATAAAAATAAATATGAACAAACCTAATTTGAAAAAAGGAATCGGTAAAATCAGCAATCGCTAAGAAATGAAAGTAAAACACTATTACGATAAATTAGGATTAATATAAAAATGTTTAAAGGATCAATTACCTTTTTAAAAAGTTAAAACTAAAGGTTAAAAAACTATGCATAAGATATGCAAACAATGTTGTTCATGGTACAAAAAGGGTATTTAATTCACCAATAATGGAAGGATGACAAGATTAGGGAACCCTCGGAACGTGAGATTGTAGTTGTAAGCAGGGATATACCAATCCATAATTGCACCCTGTGCTATTTGCACATCTGGCATGCCCCCCACCTTCCGCCGGTTGCCTACCCGCCTGCCACCAGTTGCCTACTCTTGCCCCCCCACCGCATTGCACAGGGAGAGTGGCAGCACTGAAAAGAGGCACATATAACTGCCTTCTGAACTCACAATGAGGCCAATTCTGTTATGCACATCCTGCCCCTGTACGGCCGTCAGAATTGGGAAATGCAGCGGTTGCACCCGATTCTGATCCCATGGGCACTAGAATCGGGTCTAACGACCTGGACGTGAAGGCCGGGCCCCAATTTTGTTTAGTCTCATGCCCAGCCACATATCTGGCTAACACAGCCAGGCTCCTAAATGGAGCCGCAGTGCCATGGCATCCTGTTGCCATGGCACCACAGCTTCATTCAGGGGCCATGATCCCTGGCTGCAGAAAATAAACTTCTTTCCCCACAGCTATACCCCCAATATGGCATTCCATGGCTAGAGCCAGGTTGCAGGGAACCCCCTGCATCCCCTCACCTCTTTGATTTTGCCTGGCACCGCAGTTCCCCAACATCCAGAGGGACGTATTCACCTCCAAGGTGTAATAGGTCCCCCGTCTAATGGCCAATCCTGGTCATACAGGGCCAACCTCAGAATCAGTCCTGAACATCTGGGGTCGCATTCCCACCCACTGTCCACCCTCACTCATCCCCCAGCCCATCTCCTCCCGTCCACAAACAGAGATCCCCACACAAGTTCAGCTATATTTATTTATTTATTTTTATTTATTTATTTAACTATTTCTTTTATACCGCCCCTTCCAGAGATCAAGGGCGGTTTACATATAACAGGTTAACAGTCTTGTACACAGTTTGTATACATTTTACATAGAACAATAGAATTCAACTATTTACATTGAACAGTAATATAAACTTTGTAGGTATTAAAACAAACACATCTAACTTTTACAAATGTATATTTACAGTGTGTGGTGTGTGTGTTGTGTGGGTCAGATATTGGTGTAGGTGTTGGAATTTAGTTCCTTTTTATGTCGTCTTGGGGCGTGTGTGTGGAGGGGGGGCAGGCTTGTGTTTACATTGTTTGGATTAAGGGAGTTTGTGCATGTGTGACCACGTTTGTTGTGGAGCTAGCTTTGGGGTAGTAGGGGACTTCGAAGTGTGGTGAGCTCTGTGACTGCCAGTGTGTTCCAGACATTTAGCAGGTCTGGACATCTGAATCGGATGTCCAAACTCTCTATTCACAGTTAAGAATGAGCCCCTGTGTCTCCACACTGAAAATAAATGTCCCTGTAACCAGTTATGGAGGCAGACCCTATGCAGGTTGCAAGTCTGGATATGTGCACAAGTCTCAACCATTTCATAAATATGGATGTCCTTACAACCAGGTACATGGATGTGTCAGCAGAGGTATCCCAGAAGTAGGGCATTCATGGTAGGAAACTTGCACGTTCTGGCCTGCCTTTTTAGATACTCAGATGTGCAGCTGCAGTTCAGTAAAATGTTTGGAATATGCATTTACACTCAAATTTCCACAGATAGGAAATAATAATTGTGGCAATGTAAGCACATTATGCGCTTCCCACTGGAAGCGTTACATCCATGGAGCAAATATTTTTTCACCTTATTTGTGGTCAGGAGCAAGTATAGGCATGGACATCTCACCAACCATGGCCAGATATGTTTCTACTGTTCTGAAATCGTATTGCAACTTTCAACCCCCTTGTTCCACTGTGCCATGCCTCCATCACTCTCTTTGCTCCATGGAAGTTCTTGTGCTGGGGACTTCTATATGTCTGGCTTCTAAAATGGCTCTGGGGATGTCTGTATTCTTTGCACATCTAAGTGCCCATTTTCAGACATCCAGCTCATGAGCAGATCTTATAAAATACTCCCAGTAGTGTATTTGGATTTTCAGAAAGCCTTTGACAAGATCCTTCATGAGAGACTTTTGAGCAAATTAACATATTGAAAAGTATACACTTGCAATATGACACAATGGTGTGTTTCCCCCATTTGCAGAATCAAGCATGTGAAGGGTTGATATGTGTGTCTCATAGAAGTGCCTCAAATACCCTCATTCTCCCTAAGGCAAGCACTAAGTGCTCCCAAGTTACCAGTTCTAGAGCCTTTGCCTTCTTTGCACCATCCTGTTGGAACGCTCTACCCGCAACTATCAGAACTATCAGTGATCTCTGTCAATTCAAGAAGGCACTGAAACATCACCTTTTTCTCCTTCACTATGATGCCTCAGTCTCCACCTCACATCCACCCACTTCCACACCTCAACGCAGCTCCCCAAGCACATGCATCTCACACTCTTGCCTGAATACTCGCAATCACACATTTAACCTTCCCCCACTATGAGATGCTTGTACAGTTCATGTAACCCTTTATATAGCTACATAAAGTGGTTTTTATATATTTATCATGTTTTTCCCTGTTAAAAATTGTTTTAATGTATACCCAAGTTATGATACCTGTTTATTGTAAACACAAATCAGCAAGCTGAGATGTGTAGTTTAATGTTCACTGTAAACCGCGCTGATGTCAATAGCGCGGTATAAAAGAGACTTTAAATAAATAAATAAATAAATAAGTGTTGGTGTGTGTGTGTGCACATGTGTGTGTGTCAGAGGATGCATGCATGTCAAGTACTGCTTGTGTGTGTGTGTATGTATGTATGTTGGGGGAACATATGTGTCACAGGGTATGTGAATGTGTGTGTGTACAGTATGTGTGTGTGTGCTGGAGAGGTGTGTGTGTGTATCTGCCATGGCAGTGTTGGGGGCTGCATCATACACATGTGTGTCATGGGCAGTGTCAGAGACTGTGTGTGTGTATGTATATTTGTGCCATAGGGAATGTCAGGAGATTAATGTGTGTCAAGGGGTGTTTGTGTCTGTGTGTATCTCATGGGTAATGTCAGGGGCTGCATGCATGTGTATGTGGATATGTGTCATGAGGAGTGTCAGGGACTCAGTGTATGCATGTTTGTGTCATGTCATGTCATGTCATTACTGCCCCCAAGCCTGTCTCTGAAGCGTCTGTTTGTACTACGAAGGGCAAGCTAAAATCTATCCCTCGCAGTACTGGGTCATTACAGAGTTTCTCCTTAAGGGAGGTGAACGCTTTCTCGGCGTCAGGTGTCCATCTCACATTGTTTGGTGCGTTTTTTTTCAGCATCTCAGTGAATAAGTCACTCTCTTCCGCAAATCGGGGTATAAACCTCCGATAATATCCTATTAGCCCCAGGAAGCTACGTATCTGTTTTTTGGTCAGTGGTCGGGGGAAATCCCTCACGCTCTCGACCTTGATCGCTAGGGGCTTGACCAGTCCCCTACCGACCATGTGACCCAAATACTTGGCTTCTTCACTGGCGAATAAGCATTTTGCTGGGTTAAGCGTCAAACCTGCCCAGAGCATCGCTCTCAGCACTGCCTCTACCCTAGAGAGGTGCTGAGTCCAGGTGGTACTATGAATGATAACATCATCCATGTAGGCCAGCGCATACTCATGATGGGGCCTCAATACTTGGTCCACTAAGCGCTGGCATGTGGCTGCCGCCCCGTGCAGCCCAAACGGCATTCTCCGAAATTGAAACAATCCTATCGGAGTGCTAAATGCCGTTTTTGGTTTTGAATCTCTCATTAAAGGTATCTGCCAATACCCTTTAGTGAGGTCTAAGGTAGTTAAATACCTTGCTTGTCCTAGGCGATCTAGTAGGTCATCGATGCGTGGCATCGGGTAGGCATCAAACTGGGAGATCCCATTCACCTGACGGAAATCTATACAAAACCTGAGAGTCCCATCCGGTTTTGGAACCAGGACTATCGGACTCGAGCAGGGGCTCTGGGACTCCTCTACCATGCCCATAGCCACCATTTCCTTTACCTGTTCGATCACCTCCTTCTTTTTTGCTTCGGGCATTCTGTATGGGCGCTGTCTGATTACACAGGTACACTAAAAATTTTTTTTTTTAAACTGCCTCTAATGTTTCGATTGATTTTTACGTTTTTTGGTGCGCTGAATCCAAATCTGGTAACCAATTTGCTCCATCACGTACAGATTTTTTGCTACATTGGGTTAGCAGTTTGAGGTGAACGTTTCAGATTGAGTGCGATCGAGATAAAAGTTTCTTGGATGAATTCTTTATACTAATTTTTTAATAGTTATTCAAATAAGAATAAAGAAAATTGTAACAAGGCAGCACATAAGAATAGAGTAATGTCAACAAAACACACTGTGATGGTAGCAAAATTGTCTGCACTTAAAACAGCCACATACATGTGCACAAACATTAAGCATATAAGAGCGAGGTTAGACACAAAGCAAAGCAAAGAAATGTGCAAAAAATGTTGTACAGGTATGTATGTAAGAATAGAAAACGCAAACCGCACCATTGCAATACATGAAGACAAACACCCGATGGTGTGAAAATAAAATTCTAATAAATGAGATCCGACACTGTGGTAATAACTAGCAAATTTTTATTTCAAAGTTTAGTAAAAACACGATATTTGTCAACACAGTTTAGATTTTAAAGTCATTCTTGGGTCAATCAATCTCCTGGTGGGCCCGTTTCTTCTTCCCCCGAATGCTTCTCTTGGTGCGCTGCTTGGCGTATTTTTCATCTGTGGTTTCCCGCAGCAGCAAACAGCAGAAATCAGCCATCATAGTGGTGTTCCATCTTCCTTGGTACCTTCTCTCTGCGTCCTTGATGTCCTGGTGAAACCTTTCACCTTGTTCTTCACTGTACGCCCCCATGTTTTCGGGAAAGTAGTTCACATGGGAGTGCAAGAAATGGACTTTCAGGCTCATGTTACAGCCTTGTTCTTTGAAGGCATTGAGCATCCTGGCAACAATATCCTTATAGTTCTCATCCCGCCTGTTCCCCAAGAATTTGAGAACAACATCCTTGAAGGAATCCCAGGCTTCTTTTTCCTTCTCAGACATCATTTCAGCGAATGCTCCATCTGAAATGAGTTTCCTTATATCAGGGCCAACAAACACTCCTTCCTTTAGCTTTGCTTCAGAAAGTCGGGGGAACTTTGAGCAAAGGTACCGAAAGCACTCACCATCTTTTGGAAGGGACTTGATGAATTGCTTAATGAGACCCAACTTAATGTGGAGAGGTGGTAATAGAATTTTATCACGAGGTACCAAGCTCTCATGAAGAACATTTTTCTCACCGGGTCTCAAATACTCCCGAATTGGCCAGTCTTTTTTCCCCCAGTGTAGGTCGCGGGCCCGGCTATCCCACAAGCAAAGGAAGCAGGGATATTTGGTGAAACTGGATTGCTGCCCTAATAGCATGGATAGAATTTTAAAGTCTCCACAAATCATCCACTTATGCTCATCATAACGAATCTTCTGAAGAATCAGGGCCAAATTCTCGTATTTTTCTTGGAGAATAACAGAGTGAGCAATAGGAACTGAAGTGAATGTGTTGCCATTATGAAGAAGAACACCTTTTATGCTGTCTTTTGACGAATCAATGAACAGCCGCCATTCAGCAGGATCATACTTGAGTTTAAACTTTTCCATTACTCCGTATATATCGTTGCAAAATACCAAATCTTCCTCTTTGCTGAAATACTTCAAAAATTGTGTCTCGCGGTTTGCGGTACCAATAAAAAGTTGTTCCTGGTGACAATAGATTTTTCTGTTTAAGCCGAGAACCTAGCAGTTGGGCAGCATCTTTTGGGAGTCCTAAATCCCGGACTAAATCATTCAATTCAGCTTGAGAGAAAAGTTCAGGTTTCGGATCTGGTTCAGTTTCAAACTCGGAAGTACTGGACTCATCGGGAAAAGCCATCTGATGAGTCTCATCATGATCAGAACCGTCCACACAAATATGATCCAAAGATTTTGGTGGTTCAGGCACAGGTACTTCGTTGCTATGAGGCATAGGCCTAATTGCTGAGGGAAGGTTGGGGTAACTTATTACGTTCTTATTTTTTAAGTTGTATCCCTTCACAATGCAAGAGCAAAAATAGCAGTCACTGCTGTGGTCTCTTTGTTCACGCCACATCATAGGTATTCCGAAACGAAATGCTTGTTTTTTACCTTTCATCCATAAGCGTAGATCTTCCACACATGTCTTACACACTTTGTGAGGAGCCCATGGTTTGTCTTGATCGCCTAACTTCAAACCGAAATAGGCAAAATATACTTTTTTAATAAATGCAGAAATGTTCCTCTGCCGCGTTTTCACGGTATATTCCCCACAAATAAAACAAAAACTGTCCGGAGAGTTGACGCAACCTCTGGCTCTGTGAGCCATCACAAATACACAGCACTGCAAACTACAACTGTAGTGAACCACTTCGGAATAAAGCTGGATTACGACTGAGCAAACAAAAGGTAATAATGAACTTGCAAGAAACTGAAATTTGACAGGAACGTTCATGTCGCAACCACCGTGTTTGAGCGAGCGAACGAGGCGAGGCGAACAGGAAAGAACATGCGCCAGCGCGAGTACTGGATTTAGCCCCCGCCTCCCAATTGTCCTGTTAATGTATAAAAGGAATACAAAACGCTCTAAAATATCATGAGGGAGTGTTTCTAGTTAGTTAACCATTACAACCTCTATTTTGGGCCAAGAAAATAAACTGCAGTCGGCTAAAAAGAAATTATGTGAACATTCCTTATATGGGTAAGAAATCTAATTTTGCAAGAAAACGTGACGTGATGGAACATTTTGGCTATTTTTCCTGGATTCAGCACCCCAAAATCTATAGGAATCAGTTGCAAAACTGGAGGCAGTTTTTTGGTAGTGTACCTGTGTTATCTGCCCGGGTATAATAATTATCTTATGAGCGACCATATGGGTTTCGCCGGGTTTTGTGGTTAAGACATCAGAAAACCATTCTAACACCTGGGTCAACTCCTTTTGCTGTTGTAGGGAGAGCCCTGTTCCTATCCTGGGTTTTGTTTTTTCTTTCCAGTCGGCTGTCTGAGGACCGAGGTCTTCCTCCTTCCTCTCCTCAGCAAGGGCCATCATATTCTTAACCTCCCTCTGCCCAGTAGACCCGAACCCACTTGTCCCTCTGGTGGTGGGTGATAATGAAGGAACTTCCTCAACTGTGGGGAATCCTACGCGCTCGCAGATTAATTGAGCAATGTGATCGCCTACATGCACCTTAAAATCCTTCTCCCCGAAATTAAAAAGCAGGACTTTCACCACGCCCCTATAATCAGGGTCTATAACCCCTGCCCCAACGTCTAAAAAGTATTTGACCGCTAGGCCCGACCTGGGTGCTATGCGGCCATAGCATCCCTCCGGTATTTTAACCATTATGCCCGTGTCGACTAGCGTTTTTCCCCCCTTTAAAACTATTGCCTCCTCGGCACTAAAAAGATCATACCCTGCTGCAGCTATGGAAGCACTTTGAGGCAGGGGCGGCCCAAGGGGGGTGCGGGGCCATGTGCGGAGACTCGGTGCGGGGCCTCATTTGCATAAGGGGCCTCATTTGCATAAATATTTGCATAATGTTACCATACACGAACTTTTAGTAAACATGCCTCTTAATGAGTGTATGAATAAAGAAAGACTAAAAGACTTCTACATTACTATAATCCAATACCAACCGCCAGGCACATTAGGAACTACTACAAACACTGCCCATTTAGAACCCATAGCAAACCCGCCGTATCCTAACAGCACTACCAGGACTCATAAAGCACCATACCCTAACTATCAAAAGGAAACGCTGCAAATATTAAACCAATACATTTCAGAGAACAACAATACATGACCTACTGGGGAAAGAGAACAAGTGGCAATGTCAAATAGGAATTACATAAACAGAATACCTCAGCTCAGTTACACATGCAGAACATAGACCATCACCAAACAAGGAATCACAATTTAGAAACAGGAAGACAATAATTAAACTGGGAATCCCAAAAGCCAAACTTGGAATGTACAACACTGTAGAAATAAAACTATACATTAATTTGCTCTTGTACTAAACAAAGCGCAGACGTTAATGATGCACATTTCCCAGAGCTGACATATTCCAATTAATAAATTCAAAATAAAGAGATATTTTTCTACCTTTTGTGCATTTTTTTTCAGCTGCAATTGCTCCAGCCACTTTCTTCTGGTTTCTTCGTGTCTTCCGCTAATTCTTCATCGTCTGCTGTCCATTTGTCTTTTCTTCTCTCTTCTAGTTTTTTTCCATTCTCTCTCTACATCTGCTTTAACATACTAATCTTTCTCCTTTTTGCTCTTTCCTCATTCCTATTTCATCCACTCAAATTTTACCCCTCCATCCTCAATCCCCACCTACTCTCCCAATATCCGGACAATTGTAGATTTGTCTTCCCTCCCACACAAAATATTTTTTCCCTCTCCATTTCACTCTCCCAGCTCCATCCCATTCTAATCCTCCCCCAACATCAGCTCCATTCTAGTTCCAGTCCCACCCAGCATCCGCTCCCTTCTAGTCCCCGCATCAGCCCATTTCCAGTCCTAGCCCCCCATAAGCCCATTTCCAGTCCTAGCTCCCCCATCTATTTGCAGTCCCATCCAAGTCCCTCCATCAGCTCATTTCCAATCCCAGCCCCCCATGAGCCCATTTCTAGTCCTTTCCTAGCCCCACCATCAGCCCATGTCAAATCCTAGCTCCCCTCCACTCAGCCCATTTCCAATCCAAGCCCCCCATGAGCCTACTTCCAGTTCTAGCCCCTTCATGAGTCCATTTCAATCCAAACCCCCACCACAGCCCATTTCCAATCTTAGCACCCCCCAACAGCCAATTTCCAGTCCTATTCTAGCCCATCAGCCCATTTCCTGTCCTAGCCCCCCCCCTCACCCATTTCCAGTCCTAGCTCCCTCCCCCTCACAACCCATTTCCATTCCAAGCCCCCGTCCCCATCAGCTATTTGCAGTTCAAGCCCTCCTTCCACTCAGCCCATTTCCAGTCCTAGCCTCCTCATAGCCCATAACTAGTCCTAACCACCCCTCAGCCCATTACGTCCTAACCCCCCATCAGCCCATTTCCTGTCCTAGCCCCCCATCAGCCTATTTCCAGTCTTAGCCCCCCGCCCATAGCCAATTACCAGTCCTACCCCCCCCCTCAGCCCATTTCCAGTCTTAGCCCCCCATAGCCCATTACCACTCCTAACCCCCCCATCACCCTATTTCCAGTCCTAGCCCCCCCATCAGCCCATTTCCAGTCTTAGCCCCCCATAGCCCATTACCAGTCCTAACCCCCCCATCACCCTATTTCCAGTCCTAGCCCCCCCATCAGCCTATTTCCAGTCTTAGCCCCCCCCATAGCCAATTACCAGTCCTACCCCCCCCATCAGCCCACTTCCAGTATTTTCCTTCCCCCCCCCTGGCCCATTAAAAGGCCTTACCCCCCCCCCCCCCATCAGCCCATTACCAGTCCTAGCCTCCCCCCCCATGGCCCATTACCAGTCCTAACACCCCCCCCCATGGCCCATTACCAGTCCTAACCCCCCCCGGCCCATTACCAGTCCTAACCCCCCCCCCCATCAGCCCACTTCCAGTCTTAGCCCCCCCATAGCCCATTTCCAGTCCTACCCCCCACTTCCAGCCTTAGCCCCCTCCCCATAGCCCATTACCAGTCCAAACCCCCCCATCAGCCCACTTAGCCCCCCCATAGCCCATTACCAGTCCTAACCCCCCCATCAGCCCACTTAGCCCCCCCCCATAGCCCATTACCAGTCCTAACCCCCCCCATCAGCCCACTTAGCCCCCCCCATAGCCCATTACCAGTCCTAACCCCCCCATCAGCCCACTTAGCCCCCCCATCAGCCCACTTAGCCCCCCCATAGCCCATTACCAGTCCTAACCCCCCCCCCCATCCGCCCACTTCGCCCCCCCCATAGCCCATTACCAGTCTTAGCCTCCCCCCCCATGGCCCATTACCAGTCCTAACCACCCCCCCCCCGGCCCATTACCAGTCCTAACCACCCCACCCCCTGGCCCATTACCAGTCCTCACCACCCCCCCCCCCATCAGCCCACTTCCAGTTTAGCCTCCCCCTCCCATCAGCCTACTTCCAGTTTAGCCTCCCCCCCTCCCATAGCCCATTACCAGTCCTAACCACCCCCCCCCCCCTATCATTCCAAATTAAAATTAAAAAAAAACCCAAACCGGCTGCTTCTGCCGCGGCAGCTTCAAGAGCTCTGCCGCGGCAGCTTCAAGAGCTCTGCCGCGGCAGCTTCAAGAGCTCTGCCGCGGGGCCCCCCCCTGCCCGGCAGAGCCTCCGTGCATCTTCAGCTCTTCACGTCCACACCGCGGGCTTTTTTCAGAGCCGCGAGAGTTTCTTTTCTCGCGGCTCTGTTAATCCCGCCGAGGGTGATGGGAAATCCCATCAGCCCCGCGGGATTAAGAGAGCCGCGAGAAAAGAAACTCTCGCGGGGCTGAAAAAAGCCCACGTTGTGGACGGGAAGAGCTGAAGATGCACGGAGGCTCTGCCGGGCAGGGGGGGGCCCCGGCAGAGCTCTTGAAGCTGCCGCGGCAGAAGCAGCCGGTTTTTTTTTTTTTTTTTTTTTAACTTGGGATGCTTAAGAATGTTTTTTGCGCGGGGCCCCCTGAAACGCGGGGCCCTGTGCAAAAAACATTATTGCTCAATGGACGGGCCGGCCCTGCTTTGAGGGCTTTTAGCCTGATCATTGGCCTTACAAAACTGGAGTGCAAATTTTTGCTTTGTTTGGGGTACTTCGCTTACTCGTGACTGGGGTCGGTTGCTAGTCTTTCGTGTTTTCTCAAACAGAGGACTAGGAAGTCTGGCAGCTAGGGCCTCTGACCCTGTTCCTTTTTTCCCTGCCGGGAGCGGGGTGGACTTCTGGCCTTGCTTATTAAGACCTTTTTCCATTTCCAGAAAAAATGGAGGCCAGTCTCGTCCTAAGAAGACCTCATGGGGTAGCTTCGGGATGATAGCTACCAGTATCTGCTTCTTAGTTCCCAACCCCTTAACAGACAGCTTGTGTAAAGGATAGTGGGAAGATGCGCCGTGCACGCACCTTATCCGCACCTGGCCTTCTGCTTGACTCGGGGCTGACTGACGGCGCCCCTCAATGGCTTCCCAGAGCTTGCGAGAAACCATGCTCTGGTCAGCCCCCGAGTCAAGTAGTGCCAGTGCTTCCACGCCCTCTACCTGCACTCTGAGGAGGAAGCCTTCCTGGACCGGCTTGTCGGTTCCGGCCACGAGGACTGTTCTGTCACGGCAGTTCCTCTGGAAATGTCCTGTTTTTCCACAGTTTAAACACTTGCCCTTATACATAGATAAAACATTGGCAACATCATCAACATTCTTATCATAGACATCAGGCATTTTACATTTTTCATACTTTCCTCTCTTGCTAAAATTTTCCATACCCGATGCCCTTAAGAAAGCTACCCCTGAGGGGCCAGCCTTCTCAGCCTCAAAATATCTTTCGGCTAGGTTGGCTGCCTCCTCTGTGGTCTGGCAGTCTTGCAATGTAAGAAAGGTTTTTACCTCGGCTGGCACAGCGTGCATAAATTGCTCTAAAATCACAGTGTCAATTATTGACTCTATGGTTCTGCGTTCGGGAGTTAGCCACTTCCATGCGATGCTCTTAAGCCTTTGATACAAGGCTTTTGGCATCTCCCTAGGTCTAATCTTAGCCTCACGAAACATCCTTTTGTAATGCAGAGGGGTTAAGCCCAATCTGTCTTTCACCGCCTTTCTAACCTTCCTATAGTCTGAGGCGAGAATTGCAGGCATTGCCTTGTATGCAGATAGTGCCTCACCCGTTAGCGACATAGCAAATCGGGTGGCCCACTGCTCCATTGGCCACTTTAATGCCTCGGCAATTCTCTCGAAAGCATCTATAAAATCATCTAAATTGTCAGATGGGTTTAACTGTCCCAAACTGAAAGCATTACAGGTACCAAGTCCTACCCCCTGTAGCATAGAGGGCATGGCGACTCCTGCTTCTTGTGGCTTCTTGAGTAGTGCCTCTATAGTTTCGATGAGGGGTCTCTGCTGCTCCCTTATTGCGATGGCGTTTTGCTCTTGGATGTGGCGTGTTATCTCCATCTGTTTGTCCCACTGGGCTTGCATCCAATGCATAACGTCTTGGGGATCCATCTTCTTCTGTGTCTGCTTCCCTGGGGAGAAAAGAAAAGAGAAGGCCCACCAAGTGCGGCTCTTATGCTCCTTTTTAACCCATCTATCTTGTGCACAGTAGCACCCCCTTTCTCACCCTTTGTCCTGCTACACTAATGCCCCAGGTAACTTTACCTTAGCCTTCGCGTAGCTTCAGGCTTTGTGAGAAGGGTTGCTGTTGTCCACTCCACCTGGCCGAATCTGCCAGCGAACTCTTTGACGGTTCTCCTGGATGCAGCAATTCTTCTCCAGTCGTGAATAGTGTTCCCTTTAATATTGTCCTTTGTTGCCCAGGCCAAAAAAAAATCCGCAACAACTACGCCATATGTCACCCGGTGAGGGTCCCCAGGGGCTGGAGCCTGGGTAATTCACCGGGGCTACTTCAGTACTAGCAAAAGTGGATGATTACAATGCCCTCTGGGAGTTGTAGTCCCAATTGCTGAATAAAGAAGGTGAGTCGTGGATGAATAGTAAGGCCTTCAAACAGGACTTTTAATTCCCCTTCCGGGTGGATTTTTAAAGCAATGGGAACAAAAGGCAAAACACCATGCTTCTGGTACAAAATTAAAAGGAACAAACTGGAACCAAAATATGCTTATCTTCAGCTGAACTCAAAAGTAACACAAACAGTCCGTTCAAAACAGGTAAGTTTTCCTCACTGCAGTTTGCTTATACCTTAACAGCTTCTTCAACAGAAAGAAGTAATGTCATCTGACATAATTAAAGTACAGTCCATGCATGTATCTGATATTGCTTCTTCATAATCATTACATTGCATTTCCTCTGGTTCCTCCTCTGAATAACATTCTTCAGGGTTATAGAAAACGTTATCTTTAGGCAAACTCTGTTCTCAGTAATTACACTTCCCTTCTTCCTGGTTAAGAGAGTGCAGTGAATAATTACCACCCTCTCTTGAGAGCTCCCTTTGTGAGTCACACAACTCCTTATACGTACAGGGCAAATCACTATATTCAAAGGCTCTTCTATTAGAAGGAATTGGCCTACCTCCCAACTGCCTTTTCTCTGAGCTCCTGCGTGTGAGTGAGTTATCAGAGCACTGCTGAGACGGAGACGTTTCTCTGCCTTTCTGTCTTGGCTTTTCCTTCAGCATAAAACTTTCCCTAGGACAGACTTTCCCTCTTGTGCTGTACCTGGCTTTAGGAAGATAAAACTCCTCAGCTTTCCTGAGCCTGGCTTCTGTACCGTAGCTTCTCCTAGCTTTCTGGCATGTCCTTAGCTGGGCACTGCTCTCTGCAACAGGCTGCTGTGTTTCTTCCCATACACCTTTCAGTTCTGCTGGCTTCTGAACTCTCTCTCACTCCTGTGTCTCTGCTTCTAGAACTGGAACTTGTTCTGCTCCTCGCCCTGCCTCTTCTCCTCTCCTCACTAACCTCAGGTGAGCATGTTTTAACTACGCATGTCCCTGTGCTTGGTTGGGCTCCACCCCTTCTCAGCTGCCCTTCATTTCCTAATGAATCAGGAACCTGCTTGCTGCTCGGGCGTGTTCTCCCACCATGTGATAGTGTTTGTTTTGGTTGCCTATAGCAACTCTGCTCCATGTGCTGATCTGAGCTGTCATTTTCAGATCTGTTTTCATCTGTTCTACCTATTTCCATAGGCTCTGATGACTCTACCTCATGACAATACTCAATGACTTTGTTGTAGCTTTTTTTATTAATTCACAATATGCCTGGTACTGGAGAATGTTTGTTGTTGTTATTTGTGAGATAATCAAAATCAGATTTTTTTAAAGATATTGAGTGGGTGAATTTCCTGGTTCTGCTCTTCACCCACTGTTGAAGGGGGTTCTGTGGATGCAAAATATATGTTGAAAAAGAAAAAGCAAGAACCATAGCATAGTTTATAACAACCAAATAAAAATGAGTTATAATTTAGTTTTATAAACTGTGCTGTGGTTTTTGCTCTCTTTTAATTCATCGGTGTACAAACATCTTGCATTTCCTCCATATAATTGACTTTTTGGTTTGGTTCAGTCCCTGATTGGAGTTTTGAGAAAGCTCCGCTCCCATATATGGGGGGGGGGGGCACCATCTCATCCTTCACCTCTGGCAGCAGATTGCCTTGAGCAGCCCCTGCTTATAGAGAAAGAAATGGCAGGTTTTAGCAATCAGTTGGCTATGTGTGGAGAAGGAGAGGGAGCAGTCAGAGATGACCCCAAGGTTGCAGGCAGAGGATATAGAAAATAAAGAGTGGTATCTACAGAGATAGAGAAAGGAGGAAGGGGGGAGTAGGGTTTAGGAGGAAACGTAAGAAGTTTGGTTTGGGCCATGTTCAATTTCAAATGGCAGTGAGACATCCAGGCAGAAATGTCAGATAGACAGGCAGGGATACGTGCCTGAAGTGTCAGAAAATTAATCAGTGTAGATAGATAGATAGATCTGAGAGTCATCAACATAAAAATGATACTGAAAGCCATGGGAGGAGATGAGAGCACCAAGGACTGGGTATAGAGAGAGAGAAATAGAGAGTCCAGAACAGACTCTTGGGGTACACCAACTGAGAGTGGACTAGCAGTAGAGGAGCAACCAACAGAAGAATCACTGAAAGAGTGATGGGAAAGATAAGAAGAGAACCAGAGCATCACAGAGCCCCTAAAACCAAGTGAGGACAGTGTGTTGAGGAGAACATGGTGGTCAACAGTGTCAAAAGCAGCAGAAAGGTCAAGAAGAATGAGGACTGAGTAAAGGTCCTTGGATTTAGCCAGGAAAAAGTCATTAGAGACTTTGGCAAGAACCGTCTCAGTAGAATCTAAGGGATGCAAGCCAGATTGAAGTGGATCTAGCAGGGCTTGAGAGGAGATAAATTCAAGGCTACAGCAGAGAACTGCACATTCAAGAAGTTTGGAAATGAAGGTAAGAAGGGAGATGGGTCAATAATTAGAAGAACAAGTAGGGTCAAGTGATGGTTTCTTGAGGAGAGGTGTGACCACAGCATGAGTGAAAGCTGCAGGGACAGTTGCAGTGGAGAGTAATAGGTTTAGAATATGAAAGAGATGACAGAGGAGGAGATGGAGTTAAGGCGAAGGATTGGGGATAGGATCAGAGGAACAGGTAGTAAATTTAGAGAAGGAAAGAAGATGAAAGATTTCTTCTTCATAGATCTTAGAAAAGGATGAAAGAGTAACAGAGATTGAGAGGACAGATTGGTATTGAAGAGGGGGAAGAGGGGACAAAGCTGATCTTGGGGTGAAAAATCCCTCTCAATACCAAACATATTGGGAGTTATTATGTGCCACGAATGTCCATCCCCGCTATTCGTGCCTTCCCCCGCCAGCCTCTAAGTTCCCCGCTGATTGTGCGGGGAAATTAGACAGGGAAGAGGAATGGGGTGTGGAAGGGCCAGAGTCAGGGCGGGTGGTTGCCGGACCTGGACATAAAGGGCCGATTCTAATGTCATCCCTGTATGTTCAGGACCAGCGACATGTGCGGGGAAGTTATTCCACCTTGGAGGTGGAATAACTTCCCTGGACATGTTTTTTTTTTTTTAAATGCAGGACGCAGATGGGGTAGGGGGGCTGGAGGACATTCCCTGCAGCCTTAACCCTGGCCTTAGGAGGCCAGATCGGGAGTTGGGCTGCGGGGAATAACCCTATTTTTCCAGCTGCCGGCATCGCAGCTATTAAATGGAGTCGCGGTGCCATGGCAACTGGATGAAATTATTTGTGGCCCGGAAAAGGCATGAATAGCAGCATACCTACTATTTTTGGCTCAGAATAACCCTGTATGTGAATTCAAGAGAGCATGGGACAAACACAGAAGATTTTTAAAGGAAAAAAAATGGACTATAGCAGTTGGTATGTAAGGGCAGACTGAATAGGCCATATGGTCTTTTTCTGATGTCATGTTTCTGTTTCTATGTCCATCATCTGCCCTCCATTCCTCCAGCCAATTTCCACTATCTGCTCTCCATCACCTTATTCCCCTCACACCGTGTGTAGCCTATGTTCCCCACCTATATCCATCATTTAACCCTCACTCCAATCCATAATCTACTACTACTACATTTGTGCACTGCCCTCTACCCCCTTATGTTTCCACGAGTTTCTGCTCTGTATCCCACCATCCCTTCCTGTGTCCAGCATCTGTCCTCTGCTATCCCCTCTTCCTATCCAACATTTGCCTCTGCCCCCACTACTGTGCCCAGCATCACCACTCCATCACAAAAATGTCCTCACTTTGCTTTTACCTATGCTGATTCCCCCATGCCCCCTTCCTATATTCAGTATCTACCCTTCATCTCTCTAGTCTTCCTTGTCTAGCATGTCCCCTCTGCCTCCCTATTACCTCCTGCATCTAGAATCTCCCCTCTTTCTCCCTGTGCCCCTCCATATTCAGCATATCCTCTCCACTTCCCAATGCCCCCATGTCTAACATCTTCCCTAGTTTTTTGTGACCTCATGTGTCTAGCATCTGCCCTGTTTCCTATGATACCCCCTTTGTTCAATATCTTCTCTACATTTCCATTTCCTTATGCCCCCTCTTTGTCCAGTATCTCCCTCTGTCTTCTTAGCTCTCCATCCCCATGTCCAGTATCCATGCGTAAGGCTCCTTTTCTAAGCAGAGAAAGCATAGTTACTCACCTGTAACAGGTGATCTCCGGGAACAGCAGGAATGTAGCCTTCACATATGGGTATCATCGGTACCGACGGAGCCTGCGCGGGAATGCTCCCCAGCATCCAATAGGAACACTTTTGGGAGCATCCCTCAGCACATGCGTGCTGCCTTCCCACCTTTCCAACTGTCCCTCTTCAGTTAGGTTTGTAGCTGAGTGAAAGGATAGAGGGAGAGAGGAAAGAGACAGAGAGATAGAGAGACAACTCCTAGGGGAGATGGGTGGGTTGTGAAGACTAAATTCCTGCTGTTCCCGGAGATCACCTGTTACAGGTGAATAACTACGCTATCTCCAGGAACAAGCAAGAATGTAGTCTTCACATATGGGGACTCCCTAGCTGAAGATGCCAGGGAGATGGCCCCAGGAAGCTGCCACCTATAGTGAGGTGGGCCATGCTTCCTCCCATGGATCTCTGGAATCCTACGGGGTTGATGGGTAGGAGTTGAATTAAGTCTGAAAGAGATGTTGAAGAACAGCCTGGCCAAAGAAGGCATCCCGATGGGAGGCTTTATCTAGGCAGTAGTGGGCTTTGAAGATGTACACCGAAGTCAAGGTGGCTGCTCGACAGATGTCATCGATAGACACAGAGTGTAGGTTAGCCATAGAGGCTTCCATGGCTCTCACATTATGTGCTGTGACATGGCCTTGAAGAGGAAGACCCTTACTCTCATAAGTAAAGGATATGCATTGTGCAATACATTTAGATAGAGTTCTTTTGGAGACTGGAAGTCCCAAATGACTAGGATCAAAAGCAACAAAAAGTTGAGAAGACTTTCTATGTTGTTGTGTTCGTTGTAGGTAAAAGGCCAAGGCTCTTTTACAGTCCAAAGTATGAAGGTTCCTTTCTGCATTAGAGACATGAGGCCTCGGAAAGAATACAGGAAGGCAAATCAATTGATTTAGATGAAAAGGTGAAACCACCTTTGGCATAAAATGTGGATGAGTTCTGAGAACAACCTTATCATGGTGAAACCTTGTATAAGGGGGATCAGCCACTAAAGCTTGCAATTCACTAATGCGACATGCGGAGACAATTGCAATTAGGAAGATGACCTTCCAGGATAAAAACTTTAGGGTTGTTATGGCTAAAGGTTCAAAGAGCAGTTTCATGAGCTGTCCAAGAACTAGATTTAAATCCCATGCCACCGGTTGTGGCCTAATGGGAGGTTTTGTTATGAGAAGACCTCTTATAAATCTTGCTATGAATGGATGAGAGGAAATTGGCTGTCCATTTAGAGGCTTATAGGAAGCTGCAATTGCACTAAGATGGACTCTTACTGAATTGGTCTTTAAACCAGAATTTGACAAATGAAGTAGGTACTCTAGTACCGATTCCAAAGATATCACAAGGGGATTTAAGCCCTTTTGAGAACACCATATAGTAAAATGTTTCCACTTAAAGGCATAAGAACGTCTTGTGGAAGGTTTTCTCGAAGCCTGAAGGATATCCTTTACCTGTTGGGAAAGGTTAAGATCCTGCAGGTCTAGGCTTTCATCAACCAGGCCCTGAGATGTAGGGATTGGGAATTCGGGTGCCATTGCATCCCGTTCTCTTGGGAGAGAAGGTCTGGAGCTCACCCTAACTCTAGAGGTGCAGCTTGAGAGAAATGTAGAAGTAGGGGATACCACGTTTGTTGTGGCCACCGTGGCGCTATGAGGATCATACAACCTCTGTCTCTCTGAAGCTTGAAGAGTGTTTTGGGAATGAGGGGAATGGGTGGGAAGGCATAGAAGAAGTCCTGACCCTAGTGAAGTAGTAAGGCGTCCCTTGCCTTGCAATTGGGAGCTGGAATTCTGGAACAGAACCGGGGAAGTTTGGCATTCAGTGGACTTGCAAAAAGGTCTATGTCTGGGGTTCCCCAGATCTGAAATATCCTTGTCACTTGGTCTAGGTGTAGAGACCATTTGTGAGGCAGCAGTACTCGGCTGAGTTTGTTTGCCCAAAGGTTTTGAATGCCTGGAAGATATACCATGAGAAGGTGAATTTGATGATCTCTGGCGAGGGCCCATAGTCGTAAAGCTTCGTTGCATAATGACAGAGAGCCAGTTCCCCCCTGCTTGTTCACGTAGAACATGGCTACTTGATTGTCCGTCTGGACTAGGACTGTCTTGTAGCTGAGCTGGGCATGGAATACTTGAAGAGCTAGATAGATTGCTCTGAGTTCTAGGAGGTTTATATGAAGACAAGCTTCCTGTGGAGTCCAGGTACCCTGGGTAGAGAGATGGTGCAGGTGTGCTCCCCATCCTACCTGTGATGCATCTGTTGTTAGGGTGGCCTGGAATAGGGGTTGTTGGAAAGGAGACCCCACTAAAAGATTCTCCAGTGATTGCCACCATTGTAGGGACAAGATTAGTCATTGTGAGTTTAATATCTTGTCTGACAGATGTCCTGTGGCTCGCATGTGGAGGTGAGCATAGGGAACTACATGAACTGTGGATGGCATATGTCCCAGTAACAGCAGCAGCTCTCGAGCAGTTAGGGAGGACTTTCCCACTGCTTGAGAAGCTAGTTGCACTATTGAACGACAGCGGGGCTGTGGGAGGAAAGTCCTTGACTGTCTGGTATCTAAACAAGCTCCTATGAACTCTAGGGTCTGAGAAGGAACAAGTTGGGATTTTGGGAAGTTTATGACCAATCCCAAGTATTGGAGGATTCGCATTGTGCGAGACAGTGCAGAGCTGGCTTCTGGAACCGTGGAGGCTCGAATGAGCCAGTCGTCCAAGTAAAGGAAGACGAATATCCCTAGGGTTTGCAGGAATGTGGCTACTACTGCCATGCATTTCATGAATACTCTTGGTGCCGAAGACAGACCAAAATGAAGAACCCTGTATTGGAAGTGCTTTCCCTTGAAAAGGAATCATAAGAATTTCCTGTGATCTGGATGGATCAGAATATGAGTATATGCATCCTTTAGATCTAGAGAGCAAAGCCAATCCTGACTTTGAAGGTATGGCAGAAGAGTTCCCAGAGAAATAATTTTGAACTTTTTTCGGAACAGATATTTGTTCAATTCTCTGAGGTCTAGAATGGGTCTGTGTCCTCCTGTTTTCTTTGGAATAAGAAAATAGGGGGAGTAGAACCCTGTACCCTGTTGGGGAATGGGTGCTTCCTCTATTGCTTCCTGAGCAAGGAGTGTTGAGACCTCTTGATCCAGTATATTGTCTGGAGAAGTTTGGGAATTGAACTGTCTTACGTTTGTATGAGGGGGCATGCTGTGAAAATGAAACTTGTACCCCTCCCCCTACAATGGACAGAGTCCAATTTTCTGCTGTTATTTGGTGCCATCAGTTGACAAAATGACACAACCTGCCTGGAATGGTTAGGGGTTCTGGACCCTTCAGAGGCAGGAAAGCTAAGCTCTCTAGGAAGGAGTCAAAGCCCTTGAGGGGGCTGAGCCTGTGGAGCTGGTTGAGCTCTCGGGCCTTTTGGCTTCTTTTGTTGTCTGGATTGTTGATGTTGTCCCTTTTGGGCAACTTGACCCTAAGCTTGCCCTTGCTGAGTATAGGACGGATAAAACATCCTCTTTTTGCTAAAAAAGGTTTTTTTATAGGGTTTCTTTTTGGCTGGAGTGGCTGTAGATTTTGACAATCTATCTAAAGTGATATTGTCAGCATCTATCTCATTAGCCTTTTCCTGCCTATTCTTGCCAAAGAGGTTTTCTCCTGTGCAAAGGATGTTTCCTAATTTGTCCTGTACCCAAATCTCCAAGTCTGATGCCTGAAGCCAGGCAATCCGACGTGGACCAATGGCAAAAGCAGAAGTTCTGCTGATGCATTCAAAGCAGTCAAAGGCTGCACGATTTACAAACTTGGAAATGTCTTGAGCATGCTTGACAAGAGTAAGGAAGTCTTGTCGTTTGTCATCAGGGAGAAGGGGACTCATAAGCTCCAAGTCTCCTGTGACTTCTTTGAGGAACATTCCCATATATAAAATATATGAGCTGATCCTAGCTGAAAGCATGGAAGCCTGAAATGTTCAACGCCCAAAGGCGTCAAGAGTCCTGCATTCACGACCTGGAGGATTGGATGCATGTATTTTTGCACTTTTCATCCTACGCTTGGCTGATTCCACTACCATTGAATGGTGTGGCAGCTGAGTCTTTTGAAAACCAGGACATGGTGGAACTCGATACATGGTATCGAGTCTCCTAGAATGAGGAGATGTGGTCAAAGGTGTTTCCCACATTCTGAGCATCAAATCATGAAGAATTTCATGAATGGGCAGAGTAGCTGCCTCTTTGGGAGCTTTAGGGTATTGGAGTATTTCCAATTCTTTTGCTCTAGGTTCTTTTCCAGGAGCTACTGTGATTGATAGGCCTCGGGCCACATCACGAATAAAATCCTGAAACGACATGTACTCTGGAGGAGACATTCTGCGTTGAGGAGAAGAGGAGTCTTCCGGAAGAAGTACTCTGGTATCGGCAGAGTTATCCGAGTCATCGGAATCAGAAGAGTCGAAGTATCTCTGATCCCGATGTTCATGCAAAGCATGGTATCGGTATCGATCGAAGTCGGCACCGAGTTGGTCCGGTACTGATCTGTCGATGCCCGAAAAAGTCGGCATGATCAGAACTCCCACCGGGGCTGGTACCATCAGTGCTGGTACCGGTATCGGTATCGGTGTCGGTACCGGTGCCTGTTGAAACGTCGGTAGCAGTGTCAACAGTACCGCAGCTGTAAGGAGAGCTGCAAGACTGCGTTCGACAGCAAGGAATCTTTGGTCTATCAACGCTGCCGATGCCTGGGTGTCGGTACCGGTAGAAGCGGCCGGGACCCCTGAGCATGGCACCAGTAGTTCTGTCGAGGTCGAGGCCTCGAGAACATCCTGGAGCCCCTTTAGTGCTTTGGAGGCTGAAGCCTCCCGCCGGGGCTGTTTTGCCAGTGTAGTTTCCTCAAGGGCAGTGCCAATGGCTTCTCGATGCTTAGAAGGAGATCTACCCTTTAAGTACCGGCTCTTATGTTTAGTTACCTGAGATCCATGGGAGGAAGACGAGGCTATGGAAGATGTTGATTGAATGGACATCGCATCTGAAGAAAAGAGGGTACCGAGCTTTGAAACCCGGTTCTGTCTTTCTCTTTTAGTCATCCCCATACAAGAGGAACACTCCGATGGAGAATGATCAGGGCCTAAACATTTGAGACACCAGTCATGGGTGTCGGTGACGGAAATCTTACCGCCACACTTAAAACCACTAGCTGGTGTTTCCATTTTTCTGGAAAATGGGGTCTAATGCCCAAAATGGCGCCTAGCACCAAAAAGAAAAAGTTTCTGAAGAGAAACACTTCATAAGTATATATATATATATATATATATTTTTTTTTTTATTTTTTTATTTTTTTTTTTTAAAGAAGAAAAGAGAACCGGCGGTACCGGTAGGCGTCGAGCGGAGGCAGGCGCGACCACAAGAAAAACAGTTTAAAGAAGAAATTTTCTGCGGTGACAGGGTATGTGACCTGTCGGCTCCGCGGAAAACAAAGACCTGAAGAGGGACAGTTGGAAAGGCGGGAAGGCAGCGTGCATGTGCTGAGGAATGCTCCCAAAAGTGTTCCTATTGGATGCTGGGGAACGTTCCTGCACAGGCTCTGTCGGTACCAACGATACCCATATGTGAAGACTACATTCCTGCTTGTTCCTGGAGATGCTCGCATCCTGGAGATGAATGCATGGCTGCGTGGATGGTGTCATCGAGAGTGTTTTGTTTTCCTGGATCAGGGGATGATTTTCCAAGGGCTGCAGAGCAGAGATGGCATCTATCTGTTTAAGAAGAGTCACAGTGTCTCCCACAGCAGACTGGCTAACCTACTGAAGAGGGCTTTAGACTAGAGTCTTTGATTTGCACATCTGTACTGCAGTGTCATCTAAAAATAAGGAGATCCTAGATTCTCTATAGGGAAAACTATTCTGGCAACTGGTAAGAGAACTCACACATGAAGGGGCCAAACTGGACTTGGTGCTTACCAATGGGGAAAGTGTTTCTGATGTCATAGTGGGAGATCATCTTGAATCCAGTGATCATCAGATGGTAAGGTTCAGTAATTGGACTAGGGCTAATAAAATCCATTCTAGAGCAAGGGTCTTAAATTTTAGAAAAAATAACTTTGCCAAGATGGGACAATACTTTAAGGAGTCATTAGTGGGATAGGAACAACTGGGGAATGTATAAAAGCAGTGGCAAAACTGAAAGGGGATATTTTAAGGGCAATAAGCCTTTTTGTTAGAAAGGTAAATAAATTCAAAAGAAGAAGGAGGCCTCTATTGTTCTCAAAAGAAGTAGCTGAAAAGGTGAAGAAAAAGAGGGAGGCCTTCATAAAATACATGAGATCACAGAGAGAGGAAAACCTGCATCTATATTAGTGAGAGGAGGAAGGGCAAAAGTGATATTATCACACTCAAAGGTGAAGGAGAGGAATATGTCAAACTGATGAGAATAATGCAGAATTGCTTGACAAATATTTTTGTTCTGTGTTCACAAATGAAGGGCCAGGAACAGGACCTCAGAAAACACCCACAAATTTCCAGAAGACTGTGTTCATGAGGAACCAGCTAAACTAAAAGTAGACAAAGGGATGGGGCCGGATGGGATACAGTCAAGAATATTGAAGGGGACATTCCAGTGGTTCCACTGACTGACCTTTTCAATGCTTCTTTAGAGTCAGGAGTGGTCCCAGAGGACTGGAGAAAGACACATGTGGCCCCTTTACACAAAAGTGGCAGTAAGGATGAAGTTGAAAACTATAAGCCGGTTAGCCTAAACTCTATGGTGAATACATTATTGGAAACTCTGCTAAAACAGAGAACAATGAGGTTTCTGGAGTCCAGTGGATTGCAGGATCTGAGGCAGCATGGTTTACCTAGAGGCAGGCCTTGTCGGACAAATCTGATTGATTTCTTTGATTGAATGACCAGGGAGCTGGACTGAGAGCGAGCCCTAGATGTGGTTACTTAGATTTCAGTAAAGCCTTTGACACCGTTCCACACAGGCGACTTATAAACAAATTGAGCACCCTAAGAACCCTAAAGTGACTGACTGGGTTACAAATTGGTTGAGTGGGAGACAACAAAGGGTACAGGAAAATGGAGCTCACTCTGAGGAAAAGGATGTTACCAGTAGTGTGCCACAGGGAACTGTCCTTGGTCCGTTTCTTTTTAACGTCTTTGTTAGTGATATTGCCAAAGGGCTGTCAGGTAAAGTTTGCCTCTTTGCGGATAATACCAAAATCTGCAATAACGTAGACACTCAGGAAGAAGTAGATGAGATGAGGAGGGATCTAGCTAAGCTTGAAGAATGGTTGAGAATTTGGCAGCAGATATTTAATGCTAAAAATGCAGGATCATGCATTTGTGCTGAAAAAAATCCAATAGTACAGTGTAAGGGGTGAAGTACTTCTGTCCACTAAAGAATAGCGGGATATGGGTGTGATTGTTTCTGATGATCTTAAAGTGGCTAAACATGTAGAAAAGGCAACAGTGAAAGGCAGAAGGATGTTTGGGTGCACAGGGAGAGGAATGGCCAGCAGAAAAATGGAGGTGATAGTCTGTATAATTCTTTGGTGCAACCTCATTTGGAGTATTGTGTGCAATTCTGGAGACTGCACCTTCAAAAGGATATAAACAGGATGGAATCATTGTAAAGGGTGGCTACTAAAATGGTTAGTGGACTTCATTATAAAGCATATGAGGACAGACTTAAAGATCTTAATATGTATACGTTAGAGGAAAGGCTGGATAGAGGAGATATGATAGAGACATTTAAATATATTTGTGGCATAAATGCACAAGCAGAGAGCCCCTTTCGATTGAAAGCAAGCTCTGCTATGAAGAGATATAGGATGAGGGTGAAAGGGGATAGACTCAGGAATAATCGTTGAAAATATTTCTTTACAGAAAGAGTGGTATATGCTGAATTACTTGTAGTCTCCCAGTGGAAGTAGTAGAGATGAGGACAGTATCTGAATTCAAGAAAGCATGGGACAAATATAGAGGATCTCTAAAGGAAAAAAGGTGACTATTGTAGTAGATATGGAAGGGCAGACTAGATAGGCCATGAATTTTTTTTCTGCTGTCATGTTTCTATGTTTCTATTCAAATCCAGGCTAAAAACCCCACCTCTTTGAGGCTTCTTTTGTATCCTGATGTTCCTCTTTCTCTTGTCCACTACTTATATGTTACACTGGTCAACACTGAATCATTACTGACTTTAAAAGGCCCTAATCTGTACTATCTTGGTGAGCTGAACACGAATATAACATTAAAAAAAATTTATTGGCTCTCGTTTTAAAGATATTGCATGTAGTTCATTTTTGACGTTTCACCGTGTAAATTTATCCAGTAGGACATCAACAACATCCCAAATAAGCCTTGAATGATGTAATATTGCATCACATTGCATAATACCAGCATGCACACATCATCCAGAGTTGATTGCATCATTTTCTGATGCAATGCAATACTACTGCCAGACGGCTGCTGAAGCCATCTGACGTCAGCAGTGTACTATATGCAGTCGGAAAGGTTGAGTATTTAAAATATTTCAGACTGTGTGCGAGACAGTTTAAGCTACTGTTACATGTAACTTTCATCAATCATATAATTTTAGCCATTTAGGTACAATACAGAACAGTAATGCCGCAAAAGTGCGTTAATACCATTGACAATTTCTGCTACATTTGTGGGGAAGTGACATTTGCCAACCAGAAGAAAAGTATCACTTCTCAACTGAAGAAGGCATATCATCTTTACTTCGGATGCAAGATTGGTGACCAAGACAAGCCTTGGGCTCCACATATATGCTGCGCTACATGTACAACACAGCTTTCACAGTGGTTGAATTGCAAAAGACCATCAATGCCATTTGCAGTCCCCATGGTGTGGAGAGAGCCAAGCAACCACATAAATGACTGTTACTTCTGCTTGGTTCCTCCTCTTTCCAGGGGAATAACGAAGCAAAAGCAGTCGAGCATAGTCTACCAAAACATTCCGTCTGCATTGAGACCAGTTCCACATGGTGAGGGACTTCCTATTCCAGAACCTACATCAGAATATTCTCTTGATTCATCTGATGAGGACAAAGGTGAGCCGACCTGTTCTTCACCTGGTCCGTCAGCATGCAGTGACCCATATTTTCACTGGGATGCATATCAACTCCACACAGAATAACACAGAAAGAACTAAATGACCTGGTTCTTGATTTGGACTTATCCAAGAACAAGGCAGAATTGCTAGGATCAAGACTCCAAAAATGGAATCTTCTAGAAGAAGATGTCAACATTACTTCATATCGAAAGCACCACCAGCAGTTGGAGCCTTTCTTCAGAAAGGAAAGTAATCTGGTATTCTGTTCCGATATTGAAAGCCTCATGAATGCCTTAAAAATCACTCATGACCCACAAGACTGGAGACTATTTATAGACTCTTCGAAACTGAGTCTGAAGGCCAGGGGCAGCCCAAGGGGGATGCGGGGCCATGTGCGGAGACTCGGTGCGGGGCCTCATTTGCATAAGGGGCCTCATTTGCATAAATATTTGCATAATGTTACCATATACTCACTTTTAGTAAACATGCCTCTTAATGAGTGTATGAATAAAGAAAGACTAAAAGATTTCTACATTACTATAATCCAGTGCCAACCGCCACACACATTAGGAACTACTACAAACACTGCCCATTTAGAACCCATAGCAAACCCGCCGTATCCTAACAGCACTACCAGGACTCACAAAGCACCATACCCTACCTATCAAAAGGAAACATGCAAATATTAAACCAATACATTTCAGAGAATACCAATACATGACCTACTGGGGAAAGAGAACAAGTAGCAATGTCAAATAGGAATTATATAAACAGAATACCTCAGCTCAGTTACACATGAACAGAACATAAACCATCACCAAACAAGGAATCACAATTTAGAAACAGGATGACAATAATTAAACTGGGAATCCCAAAAGCCAAACTTGGAATGTACAACACTGTAGAAATAAAACTATACATTAATTTGCTCTTGTACTAAACAAAGCGCAGACGTTAATGATGCACATTTACCAGAGCTGACATATTCCAATTAATAAATTCAAAATAAAGAGATATTTTTCTACCTTTTGTGCATTTTTTTTCAGCTGCAATTGCTCCAGCCATTTTCTTCTGGTTTCTTCGTGTCTTCTGCTAATTCTCCATCGTCTGCGGTCCATTTGTCCTTTCTTCTCTCCTAGTTTTTTTTCCATTCTCTCTCTACATCTGCTTTAACATACTAATCTTTCTCCTTTTGCTCTTTCCTCATTCCTATTTAATGCACTCAAATTTTACCCCTCCATCCTCAATCCCCACTTACTCTCCCAATACCCGGCCAATTGTAGATTTTTCATCCCTCCCACACAAAATATTTTTCCCCTCTCCATTTTACTCTCCCAGCCCCATCCCATTCTAATCCTCCCCCAACATCAGCTCCCTTCTAGTTCCAGCCTCACCCAGCATCCATTCCCTTCTAGTCCCTGCATCAGCCCATTTCCAGTCCTAGCCCCCCATCAGCCCATTTCCAGTCCTAGCAACCCCCCAACACAATACCAGTCCAAGCCCCCCATCAACCCACTTCAAGTCCTAACCCCCCATCACCCCATTTTCAGTTTAAGCCCCCCCTATAACCCATTACCAGTCCTAACCCCCCATCAGCCCATTTCCAGTCAGCCCCCCATAGCCCATTGCCAGTCCTAACCCCCCCAATCAGCCCACAGCCCATTACCAGTCCTAACCCCATCAGCCCACCTCAAGTCCTAACACCTCCCCATCAGCCCATTTCCTGTCCTAGCCCCCCCATAGCCCATTATCAGTCCTAACCCCCCCATAGCCCATTACCAGACAGCCCCCATCAGCCCAAAGCCCATTACCAGTCTTAACCCCCCCCCCATAGCCCATTACCAGTTCTAACCCCATCAGCCCACCTCAAGTCCTAACCCCTCCCCATCAGCCCATTTCCTGTCCTAACCCCCCCCATAGCCCATTACCAGCCCATCAGCCCACAGCCCATTACCAGTCCTAACCCCTCCCCATCAGCCCATTTCCTGTCCTAGCCCCCCATAGCCCATTATCAGTCCTAACCCCCCCATAGCCCATTACCAGATAGCCCCCATCAGCCCACAGCCCATTACCAGTCCTAACACCCCCAACAGCCCACAGCCCATTACCAGTCCTAACCCCATCAGCCCATCTCCTTTCTTAACCCCCCCACCCCATTTCCAGTCCTAGCCCCCCCATAGCCCATTACCAGTCCTAATCCCCCCATCAACCCACGGCCCACCTCAAGTCAAGTCCTAACCCCCTCCATAGCCCATTACCAGTTCTACCCCCCCCCCGCCCCCATCGGTTCAAGGAACATTTAAAAAAAAAAAGCTGGCTGCTACCGCTACTGCTGCCGCTGCCGTTGCTGCTGCAGCAGCAGCAGAATGGAGTGTCCCGCGGGGCCCCCTCTGCCCGACTGAGTCCCTCCCTCCCTCCCTCTGCGACGGCTGAGCCCCTCTGTGCCGGCTTTCAGATACGCGAAGGGAGAGTGTCTCCCTCGCGTCTCTGTTAAGCCCACAGGGGCTGATGGGAAATTTCCCATCTGCCCCTGCAGGCTTAACAGAGACGCGAGGGAGACACTCTCCCTTCGCGTATCTGAAAGCCGGCACAGAGGGGCTCAGCCATCGCAGAGGGAGAGCTCAGCCGGGCAGAGGGGGCCCCGCGGGACACTCCATTCTGCCGCTGCTGCGGTGGCAGCAGCAGCGGCAGCAGCCAGCTTTTTTTTTTTTAACTTCATTTTGAAAAAAAGCAGAATGTTCTTTGCGCGGGGCCCCCTGAAACGCGGGGCCCTGTGCAAAAAACATTCTTGCTCAATGGACGGGCCGGCCCTGCTGAAGGCTGTGCTTTTGAACAATGGAAACCGTCTTCCAGCTATTCCAGTAGCGCATGCCGTCCACATGAAAGAGGCATATGATAACTAAAAGCATCTACTGACTTCCATTAACTATAACAAGTACAGCTGGCACCTCTGTGGTGACTTGAAGGTAGTTGCCCTTTTAATGGGACTGCAGCAAGGATATATAAAATACATGTGTTTCTTATGTGAGTGGGAGAGCCAAGCAAGGGATTGGAGCTACTTGTGGAAGGAATGGAATCGCAGACAAAATGAATCCCCTCCATCCCGCACACTACACCTCCATAACAATCCTCCTTAACCACAGATCAAAAAGCCTCAAACCTCAATACACTTAAGAAAAAAAGCAACTCTTACAAACTACGATTAATAATGAATGATTAATGTAAATAGTTACAGCATTACTAGCCAATGTTAATTGTATATAGTTATGAAAAAACACTGTTCCATGTTATTGTTCATGAAAAGTTAATTGTACATAGTTATGAAAAACGCTGTTCCATGTAAAACCATGTTCATTATATGTTAAGTATAAACCGGGTTGAAGCTCAAAAAATACTGCTTCCACCCCTTCACATCAAACTAGGTTTGATGAAAAACTTTGTAAAAGCCATGGACCGCACTTCGCCAGCTTTCCGATACCTGCATGAAAAATTCCCTCGACTCAGCGAAGCAAAGATTAAAGAGGGCGTTTTTGTGGGTCCTCAGATTCGAGAGCTCTTCATAGATGACCGGTTCAACAATTTGCTGCAGGGTGATGCGAAACAAGCATGGAATGCTTTTCGCCTAGTGTCAACAAACTTTCTCGGGAATGTTAGGGCAGAAAACTACACAGAACTAGTAGAAGACATGCTGATGGAGTATCAGAAACTTGGCTGCAATATGTCTCTAAAGATCCATTTCCTTGATTCCCATCTCATAGAAACATAGAAATATGATGACAGAAAAAGACCACATGGCCTATCTAGTCTGTCCTTCCATATCAACAACTACAACAGTCCACTTTTCTCCTTTAGAGATCCTCTGTGTTTGTCCCATGCTTGTTTGAATTCAGTTACTGTCCTCATCTCTACCACCTCCACTGGGAGACTATTCCACTGATCCACCACTCTTTCCATAAAGAAATATTTCCGAATATCACTCCTGAATCTATCCCCCATCACCCTCATCCCATATCCCCTCGTAGCAGAACTTGCTTACAATTGAAAGAGGCTCTCTCCCTGAACATTTATGCCACGGATTTAAACATCTCAATCATATCACCTCTATCCCGCCTTTCCTCTAAGGTGTACATATTAAGATCCTTCAGTCTGTCCTCATATGCTTTATAATGAAGACCACTAATCATTTTAGTAGCCACCCTCTGCACCGACTCCATTCGGTTCACATCCTTTTGAAGGTGCGGTCTCCAGAATTGCACATTATACTTCAAATGAGGTTGCACCAAAGACTTATACAGAGGCACTATCACCTCCTTTTTTCTGCTAGCCATTCCTCTCCATATGCACCCAGGCATCCTTCTAGCTTTTGCCGTCGCCTTTTCTACCTGTTCAGCTACTTTAAGATCATCAGACACAACCACGCCTAGGTCCCGCTCTTCTTTAGTGAACAAAAGTACTTCACCCCCTATACTATATTGCTCCCTTGGATTGCCGCAGCCCAAATGCATGACCTTACATTTTTTAACATTAAATCCCAGTTGCAAAATTCTAGACCATTCTTCAAGCTTAGCTAGATCCTTCCTCATGTTATCTACACCTTTCTGGGTGTCTACTCTATTGCAGATTTTGGTATCATCCACAAAGAGGCAAACCTTACCCGATAACCCTTCCGCTATATCACTAACAAAGATGTTGAAAAGAATCAGACCAAAGACCGATCCCTGGGGCACACCACTGGTAACATCTTCTCCTCAGAGTAAGCTCCATTTACCTGTACTCTTTGCAGGGGCGGCCCAAGGGGGGTGCGGGGCCATGTGCAGAGACTCGGTGCGGGGCCTCATTTGCATAAGTGGCCTTATTTGCATAAATATTTGCGTAATGTTACCATACACTAACTTTTAGTAAACATGTCTCTTAATGAGTGTATGGATAAAGAAAGACTAAAAGATTTCTACATTACTATAATCCAGTGCCAACCGCCAGGCACATTAGGAACTACTACAAATGCTGCCCATTTAGAACCCATCTAAACAAACAATACACCCAATGGAATCAACCCAACTAGATCCCGTTTAAGCTACTTGATAACCAAAACCCACCGGATAGTGCTGTGTAAGCCTACCTGAAAATCAACTATTTTTGTCGGATTGCTCACCGATGAGTAGAAATTTCACTACTCTCGAAGTGAGCTCCCCATTTTATTCAAGAATTATTTAAAATGGCCCATCACAGGTCATTAAATCAGGTGCACAGCACAACCAGCCGTAGCTCCTGCACTGAGAGAACCAAAGTATGCTGTAAGGACGTTTCCAAAATGCTCTGATATAATTATTTCATGGTCTTGAACAAGAATAATAAAGAAGTACTCATCTCAAATCCTTCAAGACGATAACGCCTCTGTAACAGTGGCAAAGGTCCAAGACAAAAACCAGAGCATAACCCAAAACTGTCTCAATCTTCTGTATCAGATCTTCAAAACCAGTGAAGGAGTTGTATGATTCAAGGCGCAACATCAATCAGTGTTTCAAGCCGCTCAGCTTTGCAGCTCTTCTTCAGGCGAATGAATCATACCGTCCAGCGATCCCATTTATAGGTCGCTCTTAGTGACGCAAAAATGATGTAAAGAGACCTTACTACAACTAACTAAAGCAGATGATCATAGGTGGAGACTCCACCAATCTATTTCCATATTCATGCCTGCCGGAATGACAGAGCCCAGACGAAAAATCCACTGTTGTTCCTTAAAGTGAAGCTTACTTCGGCGATCTCCTCCCATCAATAAGGGAGGGATCACATCCAAAACACGCCAGCGAAGATCCTCAAACTGATGTCCGTATTCTTGGCAATGTGAAACCATTGGAGCTGATGGTTGACGGGCATTAATACGAGAGCGATGTTCAAGCAAACGCTTTCTAACTGGCCGTGTCGTTTTACCTACATACTTCAAATTACATGGGCAAATTAACACGTATATTACAAAGGCTGTGTAGCAATCTGAAAAACCCCATGAACGATAATGCTTGGTGGTGGTTGGATCTATCCAAACATCTCCTTGCAAAGTGGTAATACAAAAATCGCAACGCCCACAGGGAAAATGGCCTTTACGAGGTACTGGAGTGGTTCCTGCCCCCCGGGGTCGAACTACAAATTCCCCTATAGTCCTAGATCGCTTATAAGCCACCATTAAGGGCTTCTGAAAGCACTGGTGGAGAGTCAGTACTGGCCAATGGCATCTAAGAAGGGAAGCTATTCGAGTCGATGAGGGTAAGAATGGTAACACCCCTATAATCTTATCAAGACTATCCTGCCCCACCCTACCGTAGAACACAAACGGCGAATGCGAAGGAATTGGCCAAAGGGTAAACCTCGTCGAAGGTCCGGCGGGTGAAAGCTAGTATATTTTAATAAAACATTCCGTTGCACCGGTTTCCTATATAGCGTACTCTGGATGGACGACCCCTGAATGGAAATTAAAAGATCCAAAAACTCAATCTCATACTGATGGTACTTTGGAGTGAATTGTAAATTTCCATTCAAAGAATTTAACCATTCTAAGAATGTTTGCAATTCACATTCAGATCCCCCCCAAACGAAAAAAATGTCGTCCAAAAATCTCTTCCATGTAATCTCTTCCATGTAATTTGAAGTATGTAGGTAAAACGACACGGCCAGTTAGAAAGCGTTTGCTTGAACATCGCTCTCGTATTAATGCCCGTCAACCATCAGCTCCAATGGTTTCACATTGCCAAGAATACGGACATCAGTTTGAGGATCTTCGCTGGCGTGTTTTGGATGTGATCCCTCCCTTATTGATGGGAGGAGATCGCCGAAGTAAGCTTCACTTTAAGGAACAACAGTGGATTTTTCGTCTGGGCTCTGTCATTCCGGCAGGCATGAATATGGAAATAGATTGGTGGAGTCTCCACCTATGATCATCTGCTTTAGTTAGTTGTAGTAAGGTCTCTTTACGTCATTTTTGCGTCACTAAGAGCGACCTATAAATGGGATCGCTGGACGGTATGATTCATTCGCCTGAAGAAGAGCTGCAAAGCTGAGCGGCTTGAAAAACTGATTGGTGTTGCGCCTTGAATCATACAACTCCTTCACTGGTTTTGAAGATCTGATACAGAAGATTGAGACAGTTTTGGGTTATGCTCTGGTTTTTGTCTTGGACCTTTGCCACTGTTACAGAGGCGTTATCGTCTTGAAGGATTTGAGATGAGTACTTCTTTATTATTCTTGTTCAAGACCATGAAATAATTATATCAGAGCATTTTGGAAACGTCCTTACAGCATACTTTGGTTCTCGCAGTGCAGGAGCTATGGCTGGTTGTGCTGTGCACCTGATTTAATGACCTGTGATGGGCCATTTTAAATAATTCCTGAATAAAATGGGGAGCTCACTTCGAGAGTAGTGAAATTTCTACTCATCGGTGAGCAATCCGACAAAAATAGTTGATTTTCAGGTAGGCTTACACAGCACTATCCGGTGGGTTTTGGTTATCAAGTAGTTTAAACGGCATTTAGAACCCATAGCAAACCCGCCGTATCCTAACAGCATTACCAGGATTCACAAAGCACCATACCCTACCTATCAAAAGGCAACACTGCAAATATTAAACCAATACATTTCAGAGAATACTGGGGAAAGAGAACAAGTGGCAATGTCAAATAGGAATTACATAAACAGAATACCTCAGCTCAGTTACACATGCAGAACATAGAGCATCACCAAACAAGGAATCACAATTTAGAAACAGGAAGGCAATAATTAAACTGGGAACCCCAAAAGCCAAACTTGGAACGTACAACAACACTGTAGAAATAAAACTATAAATTAATTTCCTCTTGTACCAAACAAAGCGCAGACGTTAATGATGCACATTTCCCAGAGCTTTCATATTCCAGTTAATAAATTCAAAATAGAGATATCTTTCTACCTTTTGTGCATTTTTTTTCAGTTGCAATTGCTCCAGCCACTTTCTTCTGGTTTCTTCATTTTTTCTGCTAACTCTCCATCGTCTGCTGTCCATTTGTCCTTTCTTCTCTCTTCTAGTTTTTTTTCCATTCTCTCTCTCTACATCTACTTTAACATACTAATCTTTCTCCTTTTGCTTTTTCCTCATTCCTATTTCATCCACTCAAATATTACCCCTCCATCCTCAATCCCCTCTTACTCTCCCAATACCAGGCCAATTGTAGATTTTTCATCCCTTCCACACAAAATATTTTTCCTCTCTCTATTTTACTCTCCCAGCCCCATCCCATTCTAATCCTTCCCCAGCATCAGCTCCCTTCTAGTTCCAGCCTCACCCAGCATCCATTCCCTTCTAGTCCCTGCATCAGCCCATTTCCTAGTCCTAGCCCCCCATCAGCCCATTTCCAGTCCTAGCTCCCCATCCATTTCCATTCCGAGTCCCTTCATCAGCTCATTTCCAATCCTAGCCCCCCATCAGCCCATTTCTAGTAATTTCCTAGCCCCATCATCAGCCCATGTCAAATCCTAGCTCCCCTCCACTCAGCCCAATTCCAGTCCAAGCCCCCCCATGAGCCTACTTCCAGTTCTAGCCCCTCCATGAGTCCATTTCAATCCAAGCCCCCACCACAGCCCATTTCCAATCTTAGCTCCCCCCAACAGCCCATTTCCAGTCCTATCCTAGCTGCTCCATCAGCCCATTTCCAGTCCTAGCTCCCTTCCCTCACAGCCCATTTCCATTCCAAGCCCCCTCCCCATCAGCTATTTGCCGTTCAAGCCTCCCCTTCCACTCAGCCCATTTCCAGTCCTAGCAACCTTCCAGCCCATTACCAGTCCTAGCCCCCCATCAACCCACTTCCAGTCCTAACCCCCCATCACCCCATTTTCAGTTTATGCCCCCTCTATAACCCATTACCAGTCCTAACCCCCCATCAGCCCACTTCCAGTCCTAACCCCATCAGCCCATTTCTAGTCAGCCCCCCCATAGCCCATTGCCAGTCCTAACCCCCCCATCAGCCCACATCCCATTACCAGTCCTAACCCCATCAGCCCACCTCATGTCCTAACCCCTCCCCATCAGCCCATTTCCTGTCCTAGCCCCGACCCCATAGCCCATTATTAGCCCTAACCCCCCATAGCCCATTACCAATCCTAACCCCCCCACAGCCCATTATGTCATAACCCCCCATCACCCCATTTCCAGACAGCCCCCATCAGCCCACAGCCCATTACCAGTCTTAACCCCCCCATAGCCCATTACCAGTCCTAACCCCCCCAACAGCCCACAGCTAATTACCAGTCCTAACCCCATCAGCCCACCTCAAGTCCTAACCCCTCCCCATCAGCCCATTTCCTGTCCTAGCCCCCCATAGCCCAATATCAGTCCTAACCCCCATCAGCCCACAGCCCATTACCAGTCTTAACCCCCATAGCCCATTAACAGTCCTGACCCCCCAACAGCCCACCTCAAGTCCTAACCCCTTCCCATCAGCCCATTTCCTGTCCTAGCCCCCCCCCCCATAGCCCATTTCCTGTCCTAGCCCCCCATCACCCCATTTCCAGACAGGCCCCATCAGCCCACAGCCCATTACCAGTCTTAACCCCCCATAGCCCATTACCAGTCCTGACCCCCCCACCCACCAACAGCCCACCTCAAGTCCTAACCCCTCCCCATCAGCCCATTTCCTGTCCTAGCTCACCATAGCCCATTACCTGTCCTTACCCCCCCCATAGCCCATTACCAGTCCTAACCCCCCATCACCCCATTTCCAGACAGGCCCCATCAGCCCACAGCCCATTACCAGTCTTAACCCCCTATAGCCCATCACCAGTCCTAACCCCCCCAACAGCCCACCTCAAGTCCTAACCCCTCCCCATCAGCCCATTTCCTGTCCTAAGCCCCCCCCCTCAACCCACAGCCCACCTCAAGTCACGTCCTAACCCCCTCCATAGCCCATTACCAGTCCTAACCTTCCACATCGGCTCAGGGAAAATTTAAAAAAAAAAAAAGCTGGCTGCTGCCGCTGCCACCGCAGCAGCGGCAGAATGGAGTGTCCCGCGGGGCCCCCTCTGCCTGCTGAGCCCCTCTGCAAGGGCTTTCAGATTCGTGAAGGGAGAGTGTCTCCCTTGCGTCTCTGTTAATCCCGCAGGGGCTAATGGGAAATTTCCCATCAGCCCCTCGCATTCTGTTGCTGCCGCGGCGGCAGCGGCAGCAGCCAGCTTTTTTTTTTTAATTGAATTTTTTAAAAAGCAGAATGTTCTTTGCGCGGGGCCCTGTGCAAAAAACATTCTTGCTCAATGGACGGGCCGGCCCTGCCCTGACTCTTTTTCGTCTCCCACCCAACCAATTTCTAACCCAAGCAGTAACTTTATGGTGCATCCCTAGGGTGCTCAGTTTGTTTATAAGTCGCCTGTGAGGAACAATGTCAAAGGCTTTACTGAAATCTAATTACATCACATCTAGGGCTCTCCCTCGGACCAACTCCCTGGTCACCCAGTCAAAGAAATCAATCAGATTTGTCTGACAAGACCTGCCTCTGGTGAATCCATGCTGTCTCGGATCCTGTAATCTGCTGAACTCCAGAAACCTCACTATTTTCTCTTTCAGAAGCGTTTCCAATAATTTACTCACCACTAACCTGATAACTGTGGTATGGTTAGTGATGAACACGGTTAACGTTTTCACCAGGATATTGCAACGTTGGAGAAAAGATACCAGGGAATATGGTCCACTACAATGCTGGCTCACTATTGCAGGACACTCCCCAGAGAAGCTCCCGAACAGCTGTACAAGAGACAGGTGAAAAAATCTAAGAAGTAGTCTATGACTTGTTTTTTTTACAGGTATTAACCGAAGGCCTATTATATTTACTATTGATATGCATTTCGTGATATAAACATTAATTCTTTTAGATTACAAAAAACCTAGAGCCAACTTTACAATTTCACTGTCATATTCATGTTCAGCATATACAAATTGATAAGAAATGACTATTTTTATTTCAGTAACATGACTTTTGTAAAAATTTGTTGACCAGTGTTATCTTACCATACTCTAGTCTTCATTTCTGCAATGTTTTTTTCATCTTGATTAGATTGTGAGCTCTGATGAGCAGGGACTGTGTCTTACATCTATATGTACAGTGATGCAAATGCCTTGAAGCGCTAAACAAATGATTAGTAGTATTAGTATTAGTAGTATCTTCCTCCCCCCTCTCCTGCTGCCTCCCAGCTCTGTCCCATTCTCAGACTCTCCGTTTCTCATTCTCCCTTTGCACCGCCCCCCTATCTAGCTTAAATGACCACTGCCTATTTAAATATCACAACTTTTCTGCCCCCTCCCACCTCTGAACGCCTATCTCTCAGCAGGGCAATTTGACTGGTAGCTGTCCTTCCCTTGGGACTTGCTGCTCCAGCATACAGGAACTTTCACTATGGGCATTGATTGTGGTCTTCCAGAGCTCTGCTGCCGTGGGACTGTCTGCTCCTGTTAAGCCAGCCCTGCTTTGAAGACTGGTCTTGTCACGCCACCTCTGATGTGAGCATGCAACAGAGAAGGGAGGGACGATGCCTGACTTGAAAGCGGTGGAACATACAATAATCAATTACAAGAGTTTGGGGCCGTCACCAGGTGGCCAACAGTAATGATTTTTGAAAGTTAATTGGGACATAGACATAGACATTGTATTATGGTTACATAGGACATATGTTCAGGGGATGAGATATGGTGGAATGGGAAGGAGTCAGTGGTGGGTGCTTGCTTCTGGTCCGAGGAATTCTTGGAATAGTGCAGTTTTGTTTCCTGAAAGATGATGGGTCTGTGTTGCTTCTGATGTGATTCGGTAGAGAGTTCCAGAGGGATGTTGCATATAGTTCGAAGGCTCTGTTGCAGGTCCGTTGATTGTATTTTGTTCTTTTGTGAGGGATGGTGAGGGAGTTGTTGGTGGTTTGTCTGGTTGTTCTGTTGTGGGCTGGTTGAGGCAGTAGAGTGCGGAGTTGGGAAGTTTGAGTTTGTTAGAGAGCTTTGTGGGTGAGTAGGGCGGATTTGTACTTGATTCTTGCTTCTAGAGGGAGTATGTATAGCTCCCTCAGGACTGGGGTGATGTGGTCCTGTTTTTTTGAATTCTTGATAATTCTTACTGTGGTGTTTAAGGCAGTTCGAAGTGGGTTGGTATGAGTGGCTGGAAGTCCATGGTATATTATATTGCAGTAGTCCAGGTGGAGGAGTGTCAAGGCTTGCATTACTGTTCTGAAGTCCTGTGGTTCAAGGAGAGGTCTGAGGCGTTGTACTGTTTCAGCCTTGTGGTAGATTGTTGCAGCGTTTTTTTTTATCTGTTGATTAAGTGTGAGTGCTTGGTCTATGATGATTCCTAGGTATCTTATTTGTGGTTGTATTTGTATTTTTGTGGTGCCAATGTCGAGGTGCGTAGGTGGTGTGAAGTCTGTTTCCTTTGTTACTATGAAGGCTTCAGTTTTCTTTATGTTGATGGATAGGTTGTTCTTTTGTAGCCAGCTGGATACTTCGGTGAAGCATTCTGATAAGAGTTTATTGGTTGGGTTGGATGTTGTGATTGGAACATAGAGCATTATGTCGTCCGCATAGATATGGTAGTTAATGTTGTATGTGCGTATGACTGAGCAGAGTGGTTGCAGGTAGATGTTGAAGAGCATGGCAGATAATGTGGATCCTTGGGGTACTCCTTGGTGTTGCTGGAAAGGGGGGGAGGTTGAAGTCTGTCGCTGCTGCCACCATCAGAACAGGAAAGGCAGCAGCAGTGGTAATGGCAGGGACGGGCAGCATGGGGGGGGGGGAAGCCAATGCCAGCGGTCAGCAGGACACTGGCCCTTTATTGGCTGGTTTTAACATCCTGCTGGCCACTGACCTGCAGCTTCTAAAATCAGCCTGACTGTCCTAAAACAAGTCAGTTGGCAACTCTAGCTACCAGTAAAGTAACAAATTTAGCATGCAATATTGATGATGACTTTCAAGGTTCAGAGTAAGCATGACCCCCCCCCCCCCCACCCCAACACCTATATTTACAACAGAAGACTTGGGACTATTTCTCATAGCATTACTGGGGTTCCTAAGGAGATGGCATGTTAGGGGTTCCAAAATTAAAAGACATGGGACTAGTTTGTTACTGAGAAAGACTTTTCTCTTCTAGGATCCCTGCATTCTGGAACATTCTTAAAAGATTTTGGTTGGGAGAAAAATAATGCAAATTTTAAGAAAAAACCTTAAAACTTGTCTACTTATTGATGCATTTGGTTAAGTGTGATTAGAATGCATGCTGTTTTATATTTTGAATGATTGCATTTTTTTAGAATGGAGGAAGAGCCTAGTACTCAATACATCTGGGTTTGATTCCTACTGGCAGCCACTGGGCAAGTTGCTTTACCTTCCAATTCCTCATAAGAAAAGGTCTGGCAGTCTATTTCTGGTCAGTTCATGGAAACCTAGGGGCCGCTGGGTCACCACAAGTCAGTATTGACTTGACAGCACTTAAAAAAATGATTATGTTTTCAGGTATGTGGACATAGATAAATAACATGATGTTACACAAGGGCAAAAGAAGAACACACTATTATAGGCAAATTCAACAAATTTATTTTGCCTTTACCAGAGAGTCATAACATTCCTCTAATGTTGCTTTTGTTCAGGAGTTCCCTGGATCTATTAATGGATAACACCAACATATTTTGCCAATACAAACAATATTTCAATGAGCTTTAATGAACGAAGCCATAGCACTATTTAGCCTTTGTAACAAGAGTTGATGACATCTGATACACCGAAGTAAAAAACAGGCTCAGGATGGAATTTAAGAACCTTCCAACACTCTGCCAGTATGAAGTGAGGGTTAGATTCAAGATGGATCTTAAATATACTCCATCTCTTCCATTATTTTGAGGAATGATATGAAGTAAGTATCTCCCTCAAGTTGAACCATAAGTATGCTTCATTATCTCTCTATTATTTTGAAGAATGAATCAGGCAGAATGAAAATTAAATGTTTATTTTATGTTTCTCTTTTTGCCACCCCTTCCTTGGTCAGTGTTTATGCCCTGGAAGAAGATACATTTCTTTGTAAGATTCTCCTCAGTGCCATTTTCACATCCCTGTTCCGCAGGCTGTAGATGAATGGATTGAACATGGGAGACAGCACATTGTACACAATGCTGGCCATCCTGTCTTTTTCCAAGGAATAGCTTGAAGATGGTCTGAAGTACATGAACAATAGTGTCGAATAGAAGAGTATTACCACAGTGAGGTGGGAGGAGCAGGTGGAGAAAGCCTTGAGCTTTCCACCAGTTGATTGGATTTTCAAGATAGTAGTGATAATATGGACATAGGAGACCAGGGTGATCAAGAAAGGTACTATTACTTGCAGTGAGCCCTCTGTAAATATCACCAACTCATTGACAGAAGTGTCTGTACAAGAAATCTTCATCAGTGGGGTGAGGTCACAGAAGTAGTGTTGGATCTTGTTGGAGTTGCAGAAAGAGAGCCGAGATATCAACAGTGTGTGCAACAGGGCATCCAGAAAACTGATGATCCAAGAAGCAACTGCCAGACTTAAACATACCTTCTTGTTCATTATTACAATATAATGCAGTGGATTACAGATGGCAACATATCGATCATATGCCATTATGGACAGGATCACACATTCTGAACCAGCAAAGGTAACAAAGAAATAGAGTTGGGTGATGCACTCAGAATAAGAGATGGTGTTCTTGTCAGATAGGAGGTGGCTTAACATTTTGGGAATGGTAACTGATGTAAAACACATGTCCACAAAGGACAAATTAGAGAGGAAGAAATACATGGGGGTATGTAGCTTGGAGTTTACACCAATCACTAAGATCATGGTCCCATTTGCCAGAAGATTCATCAGGTACATCACCAGAAATACCCCAAAGAGAGGACCTCTTAATGCCACACGATCCGTGAGACCCAAAAGTAGAAATTCTGTCACCACTGTCTGATTTCCCTGCTCCATTTCTATCTTCTTTTTGCATTAATCAAAGAAAACATTAAACCAAAGAAAATGTATTAGTTGCATAACACTTCTCCTTTATATCATAAGTTCAACAGTTCTACAATTAACACTTCATGTCTGGACCAACACTTGAGCCCTGATTCTGTGAGGGCTTTTTTCTACTGCTGTTTATGATATACATATCATGAGCTTTGTGAAGTAGTACATTTTATCAGGGCTAGTGCTACCTTTCTTGCTGCCAAATGTGAGTGATTGCTGTGCTGACCAATGCCCCCACCCTGTGGATTCCAGTAGAGCCCTTCACAAACCTCTCTTTATCTCAACACGATGAAAGGTTTCGGAGGCACAGAAGTGTTAATCTAGAGTAGCAAAAATGACCGAGGCAAATGGCATCTTATAGACCAGGTGTTCTCAACCCAATCTTCATGCCTCAATAAATTGGTAAGTTTATAAGGTATCACATGCCCTTGATTTTTGTCTCAACAATAGCTTAATAAAAGTATGAGTGACTGAACATCATTCACATGTGCAGTGGAGTTAGAGAAAGGCTACCAGATTTTTACTTGAGTTTTCTCCAGCACCAACTACCATATACGGGAGGAAAAAACTCTTCAAAGAATTAGATCAGCAGGCGAGGAAAAACAAGTGGCAAATGCCATACACGGCCAATAGCTCCCTTTACGCCAGACCGTCCCCTCCCACCCATAGCCTTATATAGTTTCAAGAACCTTAGCACTGCCCATACCAGAGCTGAATTTACCGCAGTTTAGTAAACATATCCCAAAGAGTAGTTAATCCAGGCATACAGGGGAGAGGGGGAGGGGAGGGGGATGACCTCATGGAGGGGGTGAAGGCAGTGTTGAGGCACAAATTGAATAATTAGAGAAGAAAGGTACTGTGGTGCATTGTTATGTAGGACCTTGTGAATGAGGGTAAGGATCTTGAAGTGAATTCTCTGAGGGAAAGGGAGCCAGTGGTGTTGAATGAAGAGGGGCATGATGAAATTGAATTTTCTGGCATGAGTAAGGTGCATATTGCAGTATTTTGGGTGACCTGAAGGCATTTAAGTTGATGTTGAGGAAGACTGGTGAAAATGATATTACAGTAGTCGAGACGTGTGATGACAGTGCTGAGGATAAGAGTGGTCAGGGCTGTTTGGTCAAAAAAAGGGCGAAGAACATGAAATTTGTGAAGAGATGAGAAGGCAGTGCCAGTGAGGTGAGATATGTGTTTGGAGAAAGGCAGTTACGAATCTGTGGATACCAAGGCATTTGAAAGAAGGAAGTAAAGCAATGGAAGTGGAGCCAGGGAAGGGGCTAGTGCTGAAGAGAATGTGGACCATGATGCAGGTGTCAGTGGTCTTGGCAGAGTGGAGTTTTAGGGAGTTCTTTTATAACCAGGTTGAGATAGAATTGAGGGTGGAATTAATACTGGAGAGGTCAGGGGAAATGCTATCTAGCCATGTCAAAGGTAGAATGCCAACCACATACATGTAAAAGGTGACACCTAGTGATTGAATGAGGGTGACTAGGGAACTGAGAAAAATGTTGAACAAGAGGGGGAACAAGGCTGAACCTAGAGGGACCCTACAGGGAAGGGAGTAAGGGACAGAAGAGGAATAGTGACAGTGGACTTGATAGGTATGATCGTGGAAGAAAGAAGAGAATCAAGAAAAAATGTTGCCCCAAAGACCCATCTTGTAAAGGCATGTGAGGAGAAGGTTATAGTCAATGAATTCAAATGCAGCAGAGAGATCAAGGGAGATAGCAAGTGCAAAGGAACCTTGCTCAAGGATGCTGTAAATATCATTGAGGACAGAGGTGAGAATTGTTTCGGTGATTGAGAAGTGCGGAATCCCGATTGTCGAGTGTGCAAGGCCAGGGTATGCTCCAGATGGTTGGCTAACTGAGAGGGAATGAGGCGTTCAGCAAGCTTAGCAAGAAAGGGGAGGTTAGCGATCGGGCGATAGTGGGAGGGATCACCAGGGTCAAGCTTAGGGCCTTTGAGGAGGTGGGGAATGAGATCTTACTTCCAAGGGTGATGGTACCAATAGAGGCTTGAGTTAAACATGGTACAGATGTAGAGGCTAAAGTCTAAGGAGGGTGCATTGAGCCAGTCAGAGGGAATGATATCCAGGGGACTGAATGAAGTTTTGGTGGAGGATAGAAGCTTTGACAGAGACAGGGAGTCAACAGGGGAGAAGCTACACCAAGTGTGAGTAGCAGTGGAATCTGGTGAAAAGGGGGAGGTAAGAGGGAAAAGGATTGGAGAATGATGTGCAGAGGAAATGCAGATGTGCAGAGGAAATTTTGGCAATGGAAGCATTGGGAAGAGTGTATGGGGAAGGGCTGCTGAGAGGAGAGGGAGAGGAGGAGGAGCTTCGTAGGGAGGAAAGGCAAGAAGCGATAGAGAAAAGTGTTTTAGGATCATGTGAGGAGGCAGTGGCTAAGGAAGAATAAAAATTCCTTTTTGTGGATAAGGACCTAGGAGCTGTAGTTGTGGTGATGTTCTTTGAAAGTGAGGAGAAGGGCAGGGTCCTTTCATTTCTGCCATGATCTCTCTGCTGTCCAAAGGTGCAGATTTGCTTCCTTAGCTATATGCTATCAAGTCAATAGTGAGCAACATGGCCATTTTTTAAACTTCTAACTCAAACATTTAAAATTATATCCATTTTCAGCATCATTATCCATATAAGTTATGATTTCAAAAATCAGTGCATAATTTTAAACATTTAAGGGGATATTCAAAGGCATGTACACGGTTTGCAGACTTGCAAACTGTAAATGCCGCTCAGAGGGATATACAGCGACACTAACACAGTTAGTGCTGCTGAATATTCGTGGGTGCTGCCACTACATGCTCTGATGATATCCAGCTAGCTGGGGGCATTCTGAGGGTGGCACCAATCAATAACTGGGCAGCAGCAATATTGAACCCTTGCCTGTTACCGACACACAATGAAAGTAAAGGCTAAGTAAAGGCTGGCATAACTTTCACTGCAGAAGCTATCCAGGCTGCAGCTCAGTATCTATCTAACTTCCAGTCAATCCACAGATTCAATAACAGGGCTCAGTGTTCAGATTTATAGTTCAGCAGTGGCTGCTAGCCGCACTAAATCGGCTAGCGGCTACCGCTGAATATCGGGCCCTTAGGGTAGTCTTCTAAAAAGTTAGCAGACCTTTTAATCGTGTTAATCTCCTTGTCTTGGATATCCCCGGGTGCCACCACGGCAAGCCCTAATGCTATCCAGTTAGCACTGAGGAGTTCCAGGTGCATTCTGGGGGCGGCATCCAGGGATAACCAGGCAGCAGTGATATTCAGCCGCTGCCTGGTTATCCCTCAGCGTCAAAGGTCAGGTTCTGCAAAGGCTGTCTTAACTTTCACTACAGAAGCTGAATATCACTGCTGCCCGGTTAGCTTCCTGTCTATCTGGTGACCCGAATATTCAATGCCGGTGACCGCATATGGCCCCAGTATTGAATATCTTGCTCTAGGATTCAGTGGTAATGGCTAGCCCCTGTAATTGCACCAGCCACTGTCGCTGAATATCAGGCCCCTGTTTTTTTGCCTGCCTTCATTCCCACTAGTCAACCAGCCTCTTTACTGGATCTATGCCTTTGGCATTTTGCAGATAAAATGGTCAAAGTTATCTGTTGATCCATCGTGGTCAGGCCTCCCACCCTCCACAATATTGTTAGTGCCATGGTACTGCATTTAGCGGCACCAACAATATTAATTTAAAATGTACTGACAACCCTGCACAGCTTCCAGTCCTCATCGGGAGGATTTCTGCACCCCCAAAGGTTCACCACTGTCATGCATCTGCAAAATTAATCCATTTGGAGAAAATGCATTGAGTAAACCTCATCCTGGCTAGCCAATCAGATAAAGCCTTCCTCCCTCTCCCCTGATCTACTACTCAAAAGTGGGGATCACACAGCTCCCCTGCACACTCCATAGGCCTACCCTAGTGAATCCTGGTTGTCTAGTGGGTCCATAGCGCAGGATTGGCCCTCTGCTGCTGCCCCATCATCCAGCCAATCAAAAATGCTGCATCACAAGTACTGTCTAATAGCCTCATCCTAGAGGGCTGCACTGTGAGACTGCATGCCGGCCAATTCTTCCCTCCCTCCCTGCCATCGTGGTACAGCCGCCACTTCAGTGCTTCAGCCAGCCTCTTGCCATAGCACATCTGCAGCTTGGCACACATTGCTGCCCCTGCCCCCCCCCCTCCACCGGGGGATGTTGGCATGCATGCTGCTGCATTCAGACTGGGTAGGGAGGGGTGCCCTGTGCTCTGCTATATCTGCTGCTGACATGCTGGTCATTCCACCAACAGTGGCAACTGCAGCATTGCACTGGGAACACAGGGATGGGTCAATGTTTTCTTCGGCATCAGGCCAGATCCACGGCTGCACCACCATGGCATGATGCCAGTGGGGGAGGTGGGGCTCCCTTTTGACTGTAGCCGCATGTATGTGAGCTGCCACTATCACAGTGGAGTCATACCAGGCATCTCGAATGTATGCCCCAGGCAGCAGTCTTGTCAGCCAGGAAGTACTCCCAGCCCCACCACAGCACCCATGTGACACCCCCTTTGCTATTGTGGCAGCATCAACATAGTGCCCTTTCTTCATAGGGCACCATGCTGTGGCTGACAATGGAGCCCTACTATCGTATTATTGGGATCTCAGGTGGGTGCAGCACATTGCTTACATTTATATAGGCTCTCTCCCCTCAGAAATACCCCTTTCTGCAAACTTTCTGCTGGCATTAGGGTTCTCAGCGCTTGAAGCTCTAATGCACTGTTGTGTAACCCAGTGGTATGGGAGCGCATGCTATCCCTGTCCACTCTCCGTCCCATTAATGCCCACCCTCCACCTACTTTCCCCTTACCATTGAGGGCCTCTCTTCCGATCATTAAAACAGCATTATTGGCTCTTCTCGCATTATTAACTGCACACGGATGCTGATAACGTATGCTAACGGGTCACTGGATCCCTTACTGACCTTTAGTAAACATATCCCATAGTTGGAGAGCAGAGGATTACGTGGATCAGGATCCAAAAGAAGCCTCAAAGAATGCTAACGTGGTTTAGAAGACATGTCTCAAAAAGGTAAATTTTAGATAGGTTAAGGAGATGAGAAATGAGACCTCCAGGTCTGGACATGAACAGTTCCATCAATATTTAACAAAGGCTCTGCAAAATGTGGAGCCTTTTAAAATACATGTAAGGACGAGCAGGAGGATAGGTGGATCTGCAGCAACGCACAGAGAGAGAGCAGTCATCTGGACAATATACACGTGAGAAAACAAAGTTCCCGCGACTCTGCAGCTTCCACATAGAAGTGGCAATGCCATAACTTCCACATTTATTTTATTTATAGACTCTTAGAAGCGACGGCATTTCCAGGTGTAGCTGGGCCATTTTGCAAATCTATACATTGAAGTGCTGCCAGTTAAGTACTATGGGTACAAGCTTTTTTGTTTTTCCATTTGGAGGGGCAAATAAACATAGATGGATTTAAGGAGAATTATGCTCTTAGTCCCTTGTGTAAAACTTGGCCAAAATGAGCACTTTTTAAAAATCTGTGCATACCTCAGAGCAGGGATAAAACCCGACATAAACATTTTTGGTCATATATGTGAATACTCCTTTTGATCATCCCGGGCTATGCCTCCACCATGCCCCTTTGCAATTTCTTCATGGTATGGGTTGTCATTCACATATGTATGCAATCTTTACATATAAATGCTGGTATATCCATGTCAAAAAGGTGTGTAAAGCTTCTAAAATAACCCCCTAAATCTCTTGGTTAAACTGAGTACAGCAACTAAAAATCTGCAGTGCCCTGAACTAACAGAAAGGCTTTAACCCACATACTGTGCACATAAAATCCATGAAAATCAGAGCCAGGGATATTGATATGAAATGAATATGTTTGCTTTCTTGGGATGTCCTGGCCATGCCGCCAGAGCCGCTTCTTTTACCCATGGAGGGTCCAGGACATTTGGAAGGGGATTTTCTGCAGAATCACAGAAATTCCATTAAAAATTGTCCCTTTCAATCATATTCTTTTCTAAATGATCGTCCTACCTGGTAAAGGCATATATTATTATCCACTGGCTATTCTGTCTCACTCACATAATCACCGTGCCCTGCAATATGAAAATACAGTTCTTTTAAGATGAAACAGTTGTTAAAGTGAAATTTCAAATTTATTTAAAAATTATCAGCTCAATTTTCAAAGGAATTTATGGACCCAATGCTCAAAGGCATTTACACAGTTTATAGTTGTGTAAACTGTGTAAATGTCCCGAAGTGGATATTCAGCAGCACTAATATGGTTAGTGCCACTAAATATCCACAGATACTACCACCACATGCCCCATTGGTAACCGCTTTGCATCGGGGCATGTCGGGGGCGTTCTGGGGCAGAACAGAGGCAGAGCCAATCGCAAACTGGTCAGTGACAATAGTGAGAGACTGCCTGGTTAGCGATTTGCGGTGAAAGCCAAGTGCAAGAAACCCTGCCCTATCTTCCACTGCATATCACTAACCAGGCAGTGGCTCGATATTGCCACTATGCAGCTACCTTCCTACCTCAGAGGTTAATCCAGATATTCAGTGCCGGTGGCTGGATATGATCCCGGCATGGAATATCCGGGTTTAGTGTTCAGCGGCGATGGCTTCCACTGGGATGGCACTAGCCACCGCCACTGAATATCGGGTCCTACTGTATGTGTTTAATGACAGACTCGAGGAGGGTAATTTTATAACGCACTGCGTGGCTGCTGCGTGTCCCCATGTGCTCGCAAGTGTCCTATTTTATAACATGAGACATATGAGTGCCTCTGTTTATAAATACCCACATACTGACCTGCTCTATGCTAGGTATGTCAGTTACTTCTGCCCTAGAGTAGTCGTAGCTTGAGGCGCTTAGATTGCTGTAGTAGAGACACACATATGTAATAGTATTCTATAATGTTTGTACATCCCTCGAGGCAGGTCCTATGCTTTGCCCACACCACGCCCTATGCACACTCCCTTGCTAGACTGGTGTGAATGGCACTTCCTCATGTGCTCCCAGAAGGGAGCCTGATCAAAGCGTGTGAGGAAATGGCCATGCATGCACACAAGCCCAGGGAAATGCAGACTAGCACGTGTAAAAATCAGCCCCTAAACATATAAATCCCCATCTGTAAAATTTCAGATACACAAGTTGCAGGGGCTAGACATGTGCGATCTTCCTAACTCTCTAGATAAGTGGCAATATTCACCCTCTATCCCTATAGCTATACAGTTAAATTTACCCAGCAGAAATACTTATGTACATTATACTGCTTATGTATATGGATAGTGGTCGAATACTACTGATTATCCATAGAGTTATGCGGTCAGGGGTCTCTGCATATTTTTAATGTTTCTGACTGACTGTACTTGTACTAGTGCTGTATATATGATTTTTTTTTTAGTTCCATGGCCTGCATTTCAAAAAAAATGAAATTTAACTCTGTCTTTCTCAAAAGCCATGATAGACATGTTTCCCATCCCTTATTCAGTACTATTTATTCAGGAGACTAAACAATAGACTCCTCAGAAGGACAGTTTTGAAAGGAATGTGTTTAGGTAACTAAGCAGTTATCTAAGTAGATTTCCTGGTTAGTCTATTGCTTTCCCTTCAATGACCAAAAAATATATGCATCATAAAACAGAGCGTGAACTTACCGCCATGACACAGACGTGGGGTCCAGGGCAAAGGGAAGGCAGGAGAGGTAAATACACCCTGGAATTTCATTCTGAGATTTGCTCCCTGTTGCAAAGTATGTACAAATCTAGTGAGTTCAAAGGTAAGCAGATTTTCTATAAGGCCCCAATTTCTAAGTGAAACTCTGTGGTGCATTTCCCTTTGAAAAATGGCTTTGTAAGTCCCTGCAAGCTATTTTCTGAGTTTGCAAATCATCCTACTCCTTTGCTGTTGGTTCTTGCATGTAGCCTCTGATCTTTTTCATTGTTCTTGTTCCCATTTTCTAGTTTGCATCCTCGGTTTAGGCAGCAGTCTATTTCCTTTCATAACCTTAGTGGCACTGCCTTCATTTGTCAGTAGAACGTCATCCAGGGACACTTTGAGACGAGTGCACCTCTCAGCTAGTTGCTTGACAGGGACGTGCAGGACCAATTTTGTTAGTCTTTGTTTTAAATGACGTTTTAGCGATGTGTTTTATTTTTTTTGTGTGATCTTTCCGGTCTGACTTCCATATCAGCTACTTTAGTTGCTTTATAGAAACAATATAAAAGTTTCCACACCCAAACCAGCCCCGCACCATACCTCAAACCCTGTGCATATTTGTCTTGTGTGCTTTTGATGCACACTACAGCTTTTTGTGCACGCCTATTATATGCACATTTGTTTGTATGTATATGCTGTACAAGCGATTTGTGCACTTTTAATTTTTCTCTATCTAATCCTGCAGACTGTACCCTGCACCCTGTAGTCATCCTTGCACTATATGATGCAAAAATATTTATGAACATCCTTAATCACTCTTTAAAAAACCTCTTTGTACCAAACATCTGACAGTCGCATTGTGATTGTATTGTGGGATTTCCTCATTTTTCAGCTTTTATGACTGAAGAATTTCCAAAGCACAATTGCATGGCATCAGTGACAGGATTGCTTTCATAGAAGTGATAGAAGTTATTTTCTAAGACATCGTTCTGCTACTGCACCTCAGTCCTGCCCTGCAGCATCTCTTCATATTCCAGCACTGAGAACCAACACGGACCCGCTAGTCTACCTCAGTTTGGCCCCAAAACAAACTCTGCTATTCCAGTCCACCAACCCTCCCTTTGCCCCCTCCCAGTACACACACACACACACAGTTTTATCAATCCTCCATATCACTCCTGTCCTGCAGCGCCCCGAATATCCCATTACTGAGACCTATACACATAGTTCTAACAGAGATGCAAAAGGACAGGCATCAGAATATATACTCAACTTCTTCTCCGTGTTTACCTTTCCCTTCAGCTGCAAAAGCACCAGAAATAATGTGTGTCCAGAATTTTACTTTGTAAATCCTGAGTGCTCCAAGCTTCCTTATTTCTGAAATTCCTAGTAATGTTTCCAGAATTGTGCCTGATAATTTTCATGTTCTCCCAAAAGCTTTACTGCAGCATATTTTAGAGAATGATGTTCCTTTACGAGACTTTGAGTGCTTAGTGTGTTGCTAATCTACTTACCGTGCTTATTTAATAACCGTGAACAATGAAGTTTATTCCCAGAAGTCTCTGAAGTTTGGCATGAATGTGTATACTTTGCTGGTAGCATGCACTTGGGTGGAGTTTGATTGGAATAAGGATGGACCATGCAAGTACATGCATCATTTATAAAACTTTATAATTTAAGTACCTGCTTGAAAAACATAGGCACTGGCATTTACACCAGCTGTAGGTCATGCATCTGGCTATTTATACTAGTATTTTATAAAGACATGCAGATGCCAACTTTTCTTTCTAAAGCAAGCTTATTATAGCCCCCTTAAAACATAGGCATCTGCTCAGGAAATTATCTTCTGACTGGTGCTTTTTAAACAAACAGTGCCAGTGGTTAAACATATAAAGTTAAGCACAAGGGAATGCTTAACTTTAAACCATGTTTGCTCCTGTTAAAAATGAAACCCCTTATTGTCAGAACCCCCCCCCCCCCCCCAGTCTCCCACAGTGTTGCTAGAAGGGCCATACAACAATTCCCTCTTGCAGAATTGTCTGGGGGAGTTCAGGAGCAACGTTCAAGTGGAGGCAAAAAGTAGCAGTGGTTAAGAACATAAGAACATAAGATATGCCATACTGGGTCAGACCAAAGTCCATCAAGCCCAGTATCCTGTTTCCAACAGTGGCCAATCTAGGTCATATGTACCTAGCAGTTTCCCCAAAAGACACAGGTTCCGCAATGCTTGTACTGGGTCAAGCATTGATATCCTGGGTCCACTGTTCCCTCTAAGCTGTGCGCGTGTGCGCTTGCACACACCTCGCCGAGCGAGCACACATACTTTACAACAGAGCACACAAAAATTACGGCTCTTATTCTGATAGAAAACATCACAGACGGGGGGGGCGGAGCCTGATGTCCAGCGGGTTAGACGCTTTGCGCTGAAGCTCCCGAGGGGCCTACTTAGAATCCTGACTTAACATCTGCATAAACTTAATATTTTATACCGAACTTACCGGGGTGCCTTGGGGGGAATGGCGACCCACAAACCAGTGCGCTTGGACTTCGGGTCTCCCTCTTCTTCACATGGAAAACGCTCCAAAACAGAGTTGTCTTCCCCACTTAAGATGGTTCCACCTCGGGTAAGCCCTGAACTGCAACAGGAGATCTTGGAGGAAATACGTGGTGTGAAGGAACTGGTACAGTCCAACGGAGAGGCGCTCCGAGCCATGCGAGAAGATTTCGGTATGCTTCAGGACCGGCTTGAAGGTCTTTCACTACGGCTGGACAACATGGCGGGGGTCCTCGATTCGCACGCGGTGCGTTTGGTGAACCTGGACAAGGCTGAGCGTCACATACAGAATCTTCAAAAAGAGTTAGAGGATTGCAATAATCGTGCTCGTCGCAACAATGTCAGGCTCATAGGAGTTCCAGAAGGGGCGGAAGCAGGAGATATCAGAGAATTTCTGGTCAAAACTCTCCCTTCCTTGCTGAAGATTACCTTTTGCAGAGATCTGGAAATTGACCGAGCATATCGTGCTCCTACCAACATCGCATTCAATCGGACGACCCCCCGGCCTATTATATTCCGTTTACTGAGGTATCAGCAAGTTGAGCAAATTCTCAAAGCCGCCCGGGTGATGCCACATCTGCAGTTTGACGATCATAAAGTCTCCTTCTTCCCCGACTTGGCAAAGCCCACAGCTGACCGGCGGAAGGGACTCCTTGCTTTTCGTCCTAGACTTCAACAGCTACAGGCTCGCTTTGGCCTCTTATATCCAGCGAAGCTCAGAGTGACTCTTCATAACCAAACTAGAACCTTCGAAGATCCTGCTCTGCTAGCAACATTTTTAGATTCCAAAGAGGCAGACCAGATGCGCTAAGTCAACAATTCGGATGGACTCCGCTGGAACTGCCCGCCATTTTGAATGGCCCGGCGCGGTGATTATTGCCTGGAATAGAGGCTGCCTGGACCTTCCTTTCTTTTATATCTACCTTTCTTGGTCTCCTTTTCCTCCATGATGTGCACCTCGGTTGGATTCGGTGCACGCACAGCTATACCGGTTATATGTTTCAATTTAGGCCTTCTCTGGGGTTTCACCCCGCAGACATCAGGTCGCCTGTAATTTCTGGGGTTTTGCTTCTTCTCTAAGGCACTTCGGTGCTTCTACTGTTATATAGGGTGCTTCATGATTTTCATTGGTTTATTTTCTATCATATCGTGTGTACAGTCAATTATAGTTGATATGAGGGACATTGCGCAACTCGGTGCGCCATCATGTTTCCTTTCTCAGAATGTTTGACTTTGTTGTATGGCCTTATGTATGCTCTTAGTATTGAACGTAAGAGGCATCAATAGTCCAATCAATAGAATGACCATCCTTAGTTATTTTAATCATGATCATACTGATTTAGTGTTTCTTCAGGAAATCCATTTCACTTCTGTCAAACCACTGAAACTTGCTGCCAAACCTTATATGGTGGCTGCCTATTCTCCCGCCGTTTCTGAGCGTGGTGAGGTAGCCATCTTAGTTGAGAAATTTTGCCAATCACTGTAATGGATACTAGCTCTGATGGGGAGGGTAGCTGGGCCTGTGTATATTTTAAGGTTGGAGATTGTGCATTAGCGTGTATTGGTATTTATGCTCTGAATGTGGATGACCCTGTTATTGTTATTCGGCGGTGACTCCTACCAAGTATTTGTTCCTTTGATAGATAGCCTGCCGCCTAGAACGAGTGGTCCGCCCAAGAGTCTCCACACCCTGCCAGCCCTGATGAAAGATTTTGCGTGAATTGATATTTGGAAGTTGCTTCACCCCTCAGACTTAGAGCTCACCTTTTCTCAGCCCCCCCCATCACTCACATTCTAGATCAGATTTTTCCTATCTCCTCAGTACTGCTATCTCATGTAGACAAATACTCCTGATAGGTTCGCCAATTGGAATGCCATCCAGTGCGCTTGATGCGGGACATGCTATATGGCCTTTGGTCTACTACACTCCTGTTATGTATGATTGTCCCGCATTACAGTATTACTGGAGTCAGGTCTGAGGTCGTTTTCATTCTATTTTATATATTTCGGATTCCCTCTTTAGGAAGTCTGTGGGGCTCCGCTTAGCCGCGGGGATCCCCTCTCTTCCTACATTGGCTTACTTCTTTTAGTCTTTATGCTGGGTATTGCTGTCTCCTATTTCCTCAATCACGAAATATTGGGAAACATATCTGTCTTTATTGTAAATGTGCGCAAATACCTAGTATGTCTGCCTCTTCCGGTCAAACTATTCACTATTGGTCTAGCTAGAAGACGCTCAACGATTATGTTCAAAATTTCGATGCTCTCAGTTGACTGTTTGATTCTGTATTAATCTTTGTCACATGCTCATCCGGTATCATAGATTCTCCTTCTGTTTGTTTGATGTACAATAATTGTTGTATGTAAGCGCTCATATGATGATTCTAATCAGCTTAGAGAAGAAGCATTGGGGTGGGGGGTAATTGGGGTTGCTTTCTTTATTGTATGTGTGTATTTGTTTCTTTTGATGTGTTGTTACTTTGTTTGTTGTAAAATGAAAATAAACGTTTAAAAAAAAAAAGAAAACAACACAGACGTCTTAAAATTTAAAAATTATGATTGTAATTACTAGAAATTTCCCGCTTCATTTAGTAATTGTCTATTTTCATTTAATTTGATTAAAATCAATGTGGTGTACATAATGTATTCTGACGTATAGTCAAATTTTAAAGTATATAACACCGAGTGTCGTTATGTGGCACACAAAAATTTAACCTTCCTTCAAAAGCTGCACACAGCTGATATTTTATGCGCACACAGCCTACAGAAAATTAGAGGGAACATTGCCTGGGTCCCTTCTTAATAATGGTTTATGCACCTTTCCTCCAGGAACTTGTCCAAACCTTTTTTAAACCCAGCTACACTAACAACAGCCTTTACTACATCCTCCGGTAACAAATTCCAGAGTTTGATTACACATTGAGTGAAAAAATATTTTCTTTTATTAGACTTAAATAGTTTACCCTGTAGCTTCATTGCATGTCCCCTAGTCTTTCTATATTCTGATAACGTAAACAATCGATCTACGTTTACCCGTTCCACTCCGTTCATTAATTTATAGACTTCTATCATATCTCACCTCAGCCGTCTCTTTTCCAGGTTAAAGAGCCCTAACCTTTTTAGCCTTTCTTCATAGGAGTATCCTTCCATCCTCTTTACCATTTTGGTGGCTCTTCTCTGAACCTTTTCTAATAACTCTATATCCTTTTTAAGATACGGCGACCAGAATTGCACACAATATTCAAGGTGCGGTCTCACCATGGAACGATATAGAGGCATTATAATATCTTTTGTTTTATTTTCCATTCCTTTCCTTATGATAACTAGCATTCTATTTGCTCTCTTGGCTGCCGCTGCACACTGGGCCGAGGGTTTTAACATGTTATCCACAATGACGCCTAAATCTTTTTCCTGGGTGGTGGTTCCTAATGTGGAACCTTGCATCGTGTAACCATAGTTTGGGTTGTTCTTCCCTAGGTGCATAACTTTGTACTTGTCCACATTAAATTTCATCTGCTATTTTGCAGTGGCATTGCACCTCCACCTTCCTCAACTACCTAGCTTGAGGCTGGGATGAGGACAAGGACGACATAGCATCTTGGGCTGCTTGGGACTGGAATGTCACAACTTCAACCACAGAAGACATCATAACCCTGCACATTTCAAAGGCAAAGAAGACGCGGCTAAGGTGCCATGCAATTGCCATCCTTTTCCTATTTGCAAACTAGGGAAAAGAGGATGAGTGAGGGGATGAGAGAGAGTGTAAGCAAGCGGGGCTGGGGAGGGGTGGTGATGCAGAGAGAAAGTGAGTAAGGAAACTGAGGGGAGTGGAGAGAGTGGAAGAAGTGTGGGGGATGAGGAGGGGATTGGAGCTTCGTTGGTTCTTATTTCCCATGTTGTTTCAAACAAATGCATGTCCTTATAAAATGGATGTGTTAGCGGTTGGATACATGCGGTAGATCTAGGTGTGAGTACGTACAGTTATCCTACGGTTACTGTAAATACCTGTGTATCAGTTTCTCAAGAATGTCCGTAAATTATAGTATTTTATAATTTATATGCATACATTTCTGCTCTGCCCATATCCATGCCACAGTGAAAGTGAGTGCCAGCGGTCTTATACATCTACTTATAGAATAGCGATCAGCAGAATACAGAATTGACATCAAAGCCATTGGTGCATATAAATCACTAAAAATACATGATTTGTGAATTTTCCTGTGGTTCCTGTGGTAGCCCCTTTGGATCTCTTTAAAAAATATCTACAAGAGACACTACTGGTACCGTTGGATTTCCTTCCTCCGGTATTGCAGGCTCATTATCTGCCAGTGGGTAAAAAAGAAGGGAAGATGACTGTTGGGACGTTAGATGTGGATCTTCTAAATGTCTCTGCTTTACTGCAGTCCCCTAAGGAAGATGAGCTGTCTGTTTCCGCTCTCTTAGTAACCTTTGCTCTTCCATCGGATAGAGAGTGGGTCCTCAAGTTATGCTATAAAAAGCGTGCCAACATGTTTATGGGCAAGAAAATATCGATCTTCCCTGATGTTTCCAGAGAAACTCAGAAAAGGCGTAAATCTGTTTTGTTGTTATGTCCTGGGAAGACTCAGATGGGAGCCTCTTTTGTTCTTAGATTTCCTTCTAAATGTATCATAGTATTTCAATCACAAAAATATGTTTTCTTTCAGCCTGAAGATTTGTCTTCCTTCATCAGCACTCATATTGTTACATCTTCTCCTTCTTGAGCGGTTCCCCATTTATTTATATGATGTTCTCGGTCCTCTGCTCTCTCTTGTGTAGTGGTTTAATATTTTCCTAAATAGTACTGGGGAAACTCCTGCCCTCAGCATTTTTATTATACACTGCTTCCCCCTTCATTGAGGACTGTCAATACTCTTGCAAACTTTGCCTTTATTAATGTTTCTTGTATTTTTTTCTCTGCAAGTTGTATCTTTTCTGTACAAGCTGTGTTGCTTGATATAATGTTAAAATGCATAAATATAAAATAAAAAAATACATGATTTGCACACATTGGTGCTGCAGAATTGTATGCAGTTCCTCATTATGTATATAAGGATGTCAATTTTGCATAAGGTAAAACCAAGATTTGCAAGTAGAAAGCCTTTCTAAAATGATACTCTACATGCAGGACTGCATTTGTTTGTTAAGCTTTAGGTTTATTATAAGCTGTACTGAGGAGAGACCATCTCTTAGATGTACTGTATTAGTATAGCACTCTGCAATCTAATATCCTTACAAAAATAAGTAGTAACAACATAACATACAATAAGCTATGTCATACTGAGTCAGATCAAAGGTCCATCAAGACTAGTATCCTGTTTCCAACAGTGACCAATCGAGGTCACAAGTACCTGAAAGATTCCCAAAAAGTAGACATATTCCATGATGATTATCCTGGTATAATTAGTGGATTTTCCCAATTCTGTTTAATATGGTTTATGGACTTTTCCTCCAGAAATTTGCCCAAACCTTTTTTAAAGCAAGCTATACTTACAGCTTTTACTACATCCTCTGGCAATGAGTTCCAGAGTTTGATTACACATTGAATGAAAAAATATTTTCTACTTTTACTCTTAAATGTGCTTCATTGTAGTTGCATTGTGTGTCCCCCTAGTCTCTCTACATTTTGAAGGAGTAAACAACCAATCTATGTTTACCTTTTCCACTCCACTCATTATTGTATAGACCTCTATCATACCTCCCCTCAGCCATCTCCTTTTGAAGCTGAAGACTCTAACCTTTCAAGCCTTTCCTTATAGGGGTACCCTTCCATCTCCTTTATCATTTTGGTGGCTCTTCTCTATACCTTTTCTAATTCTGCTATATCCTTTTTAAGATATGGTGACCAGACCTATATACAATATTTAAGGTGCACTTGTGTCACAGGGGCTATGGATCATGTACAAGAAATAGGAGGCCCATGCACATGTCATCTATGCCTCAGATACTGTGTTATTTAGCTGGCACATTTACATTTTAGCAAGGAATGTCTGAGTGAACCACAAGCCAGACATCAGTGTTTAAGGTTCTGTTGGTGTATGATGTATGCAGATATATGAGCCTCATAGCTACCTCTGAGAAATGACCAGGTGAAAGAAATGGTGTACCTCCCCAATGGCTGTGACACTGTGAAGAAACATATTGCTCACATGTCTAAACAACAGTGGTGTGTACCTTTATATACATGTGCTGTCTCACAGAGGTCTGAATCATGCATACCATATTTGGCAACCTTGCTGCTCACAGATATCTCTGTTATATATATCTCCACACTGGTCATTGATGACATCAGTGATCGTGTGATGTCAGTGCAGCGAGTGAGTTGGAGGGCATGCAATGATGTGTCCTGCATCATCCCTGGAATTTCCATATCACATATGGGACATGGCTGATGTTCCAACATAGTTCTAATGAATGTGTGCACATGTATGGATGCTATGGCTGAAATATTTGGTTCCCGTATTTTCATCTAGATGGTGCAAAGTGATGTGTCGGTGCATTGCATGACTGCCAACTGTCCAACCTTGATGTGAATGCAGTGGTCATATGTGGCTCTCCCCATGAAAATCAGGGTCTAAACACACAATCGAGAGGGAGCAGGAGCTAGCCAGGTAGGGCAAGATTAACTGGCTAACCACTCAGGAAAATCAGTGCCAAGCTGTCATGCACAGATGGCTATGTGTGTTGTATAGAAAAATGTAGCCACCTGCCAACCATATTTATCTGCTCATGTCCTACCACAAAACACCTGTAACACACCCTGATGGCAATCACATATCATATGGGTGTGTTAGGGAGGTGCATAGAATTGTTGAGGCCAGCACATGAGTAGGTGCCGTGCCAAAATCACCAAGAAGCCATTTACACATGTAACTAGGGCAGTTACCTGGATAAATGCCTTCTGAAATCCGGGCCACGATGTGCAATGTTGAGATAGAGGTAGTTATGAGAACCACATGTGTTGGCACAGTAAAAAACATGCCTCTCACAAGTGCAGACTCAGCTAAATACAACAGCTTTGAGGTGTCACAGTAGGCCGTACATCCATGAGGTGTACAGGTACGAGAATGTACATGCAATACACAATCCAAGCTATGTGTGAAAATACAGATAGACACATTAGAAATGTGACTGTGTAAGCTGTAAGCAGATCAACAATTACAAATTTTTATTAGGAAACAACAGGTCAACATGGTCTGTGAAGTGGCAAAACATGAAAACTATGGTACAGTAAACTTCTCAAATTGCACATCATCTGATGTCACTGTGTCACACCGTATTCATGCACTCGCATATGCACACTGTAAATCACCAAATAACACAATGACACCCTGTATGCAGAGTATCACTCCTGGATATGGCCAAACAGAGATGACACATGTTGTTGTGGTGCACCTTGTGAGGATGTGCAACAGCTTGTCATGGCCAAATTGGTCAGTGCAAGAGTGACAAGGAAATAATACACCCCATTTACAATGTTCCTCTGCTGCTACACAACCATTTTGATCCTCTTTCCTGCCTAAACATTTGTTGTCACTCATAGAGCCATAGCAGTGACATGGTAAAACAAGCAAAATGTAAATGACAGCCAGGAGTGGCAGATCACAGTTGTCAGTGCTAGTTTTGCTGCTGCCATTAGTCCATCTTCCTGGCTGTAATGGTGTGTGGAGCATCACAGCTCTCTCCAAGTCATCTTCTGCAGTCATGGGTGTCTGCATTGAGGTGTGAGGTTTGCCGATGATGATGGGAGAATCCATAGTAAGGGACTGTGACAACTAGAGTGTGCCAAGGAGCCGCTCCACCCAAGCAGTGGACTGTATCACCAGGCCAGTGTGCACCCTCTGGCTGCACCGATCCACCATTTGTATTGACATGCGCTCCTAACATAAGCTCCATGACTGTCTGCCATCCCTTCTCAGGCATTATCTCCTGTTGTTGCTGTCTCATCCAACCTGTGGGTGGTGGTGACCGCAGATACACTGTTAGCCCATTCCACTGTGTGTGGCCCATGCTCTGTGAAAAAGATAATAGAATGGTAGGTATGCCTGTCATCACACATCATGAGGTACCATCTTAGTGCCTGCAAGTTAAACATGTCAAGTACGAAACATTTAACATTAAACATCACATTGCCATAACACAGCTACCATTGAAGGTGCAGGACATTCAAACTGATCAGTATAGATTATGTTCACATCTGCACAGGCACATAGACATGTCCATTGCCACATGTTACAGGTGTTTCATAGGTCCCCATCATGTGTATCAATGCTGCAGGACAATGACTTCTCAATGAACTTTGAGTACCAAACAAGCTAATTGCATACAAGATGTTTAATGATGTTAGGCAAACATTATCCAGTGTGGAGAACATCTGGTGTGTGGTGCATGTGGTGGATAGGGGCTTCCTGGAGATGTCATTGTTTGCAATCTGTCATCCCTGACCCAGAGGTAGTGGTTGGAAAGTGTGAGATTACTCTATGCACATGTTAAAACATCATCACCTGTTGTCTAAACTATTCTGCCATGTGGCAAATGTGAATGATGAAGCATTCAGATTTGCCATCAGACTAAAACATAGAACATTTTTCACAAGGAACACTATGCATGACACAATCACATCAGTCATAGGGAGACATCTGAAATTTAGCGTTATTACTCACACATATGTAAAGAGCCAATCACATCTCACACCAGGAACAAATAGTAAACATATGCCTTCACAGTGTATTGGAACGATGAGACTCACACTGCACACACACTGCAATATACAACATATGTGCACCTGGTACCATGTCCCCTGTCTGGTTCAAAGATGAGGTTACTAGAAGCGTATCCAAGGCCACATTCATGTTGGCTGTTTGCCTCGGAAAAATTATTGCTCTGGATGACCAGCTCCTGCAGATAGTTAAGAAAGAGGGGTTTCAGAGGCTGCTAAATCTCTTAGCTCTCATTTACCAAGTACCTTGCAAGACTACTTTTAGTAAGCAGGTGATCCTCAGTCTGTAGTGTGTGCCCAACAGACAGAGCTGGCAAAGGCAGAGGTTAGAAGTGTGCATTTCACCAGTGACATCTGGACTTGTCAGAATTCCACAAATATCTACATCGCCCTGACTACACACTAGTGGAGTTGTCCAAGGTTGAAAAAGCCTTCCAGCTTTATACCACACTACACCAAGGAAAGTCTTGTCTTGCTAATCTGTTAAATTTCTTGTCTTACTAAGCTGTTAAATATTTTCTAAAGGCATGAATAATCAGGTAGATAAAGGTGACCCAGTTGATATAGTGTATCTCAATTTTCAGAAAGTTTTTTACAAGGTCACTCATGAGAGACTCTTGGTGAAATTAAAAAGGCATGGGATAGGAGTACAGGGGATGCACGGCCTGAATGGAATAGGACTCTTAGGGAAGAACAAACAAAACTACAGTTACATAATGCAAGGTTCTACATTAGGAGCCACCACCTAGGAAAAGGATTTAGGTGTCATCATGGATAATACGTTGAAACCCCCTGTTCAGTGTGCAGCAGCGGCCAAGAAAGCAGAAAGAATGCTGGTAATTATAAGGAAAGGAATGACGAATACAACAAAGGATATTATAATGCCTCTGTACTGTTTCATGGTGCGAGTGCACCTTGAAAATTGTGTGCAGTTCTGGTTGCCATATCTTAAGAAATATATAGCAGAATTAGAAAAGATACAGAGAAGAGCCACCAAACTAGTAGAGGGGATGGAAGGATACTCCTATGAGGAAAAGCTTAAATGGTTAGGGCTCTTCAACTCAGAAAAAAGATTGCTGAGGGGAGATATGATAGAGTTCTATAAAATAATGAATTTAGTGGAACGGGTAAACGTAGATCAGTTGTTATTCCTTCAAAAAGTAGACGGACTAGGGGAATGTAGTACAAGCTATTAGTGTAGCTGGGTTTAAAACAGATTTGGACAAGTTCCTGGAGGAAAGATCCATAAAATCCAATGCTTACCTCAGGATAAGCAATGCAGAATATATGTACCTTTTTGGGAACCTGACAGGTACTTGTGATCTGTGCTGTGTTTCATGGCACCGTGCTCAGAAAATAAAGGAAGTTGCATAGACACAGCATACAGGTCCACTTTTATAGCTGCACCTCATGGAACCTAGCAAAGGCAGCAAATCTTAGGGACAGCATCATCGCATATATGCATTGGATTGCCAGCTTTTTGAAAGAGAAAAACCTGCCACTTGTTGCTGCCCCTGTTCTTCCCTGCCCCCTACTTAGAGTTACCAACTTTTTGAAAGAGAAAAACCTGTCACCTGTGGCTAGCCATGCTCCTCCCATGCCCAACCTTGCCTACCCTTGCCTCGCCCCTAGTACCACCACACCTCACACTTGCGTCAACTCTTGTCCTGCCCCCTGCGCCCAAACAATAATTGCAGAGAGGGCAGTGTGCAAACTGAACAAGCAAGATTGTTACACATTCTTAAACGCAAATTCCATACTAACAAAATACCCAGCATTGGCTGTAAACACACACACACAAACAATACAGACAGGCCTTCATCAATAAATTAGAACAAAATTAAAAGAGAAATATATAGACAAAAATTAAACTAAAACCTTAGAAAGCCAAACGCTGAATGTTTTGCAACACAAGAAAAATTAAAATTAATTTTTCCCATACTGTACAAAACAAAAGACAGCTGATGTCAGGATTGGCATTAGGAAGGATGCAACCTGGCAATTGCCCTGGACTGACAAGCCAAAGAGGGCCTCAGATCTGTCTGAGACAGGAACAGCTTGCTAGTGGGCTTTAGGCAATGCAATGTGTACCTTAGAGTCAATGTCCCTCTTGGAGACCCATCAGCTCCTGGCTTGTCTTGGCAGTGTGACAGGAAGTAGATTGCCAGGCTTTTCTTCTGACAACTACTGGTCAATTAATCGAGCAATCACTACTGAAATATTATAAATTATTTGCTCAAATATTCACCACGTGAAACTAGTATTTTATTTTCAATTGTGTACAAAGGTCTCAGTTCAAACATTCGCAGCTATTTGTAAAAGGGTTTTTGTTGAAAACACCACCCTTACTGGTGCTGCTGTTCACATCAATGACCTTTGACTTGTGTACACCTCGACTATTTTACACATTTTTTATCATTTTTCTTATTTAACCTTTTTTTATGTGGTAGTCCATTTTATAAAAAATTCAAAACATTCCTCAAGTTTTCAAAAATTCAAAACATTCCTCAGGTTTTCAAAACCCCGGAGGGGCCTGTAAATTTTTATAGATTTTTGGCACAGTGTAAAAACGTGCTAATGTGAGGGAATCGCTGTTAAGGTATCGGTATTCTTTTCTTTCCAATATATGAAGATGTAAAGTTTCTAAAGTTATTTTCTTGATCTCCGATCGCAATGCCTGAGCTCTCTGAGAAAGAACAGGGCATTGACCCGGGACACAAAAGATGTGGTTCCTGTAGCATTTGTGCCCAAACATTGGAGATTACATGTTTTGAGCATTGAAATGTTCTTTATAAATTACGCAAAGCTACTACATGTCTATCCACTTTTGTAGTGTATGCGGTCCGGTGCCCTTGCTCAATGCTATATATTGGCAAGACTATCAGATCTTTAAAATCCCGGATGATGGAACATCGTAGTCGGGTCAATAATAAAGTATTAGAGGCACCAATGGTACAGCATTGTCTTATAGCACAGCATAGTTTTGATCAATTACAGTGTTTTGCTATTGATCGGGTGGATTTTCCCCGTGGTGGAAGGACTAGAGAAAAAACTTTGCTTTATGAAGAGCAACGATGGATTTTCACTTTAGACACAGTCTGACCACACGGTTTAAACGCAACAGTTGATTGGTCAGTGTGTGCGTGAAGAGCTGCAATGGATGACGTCTCTCTAGTGGGTGGAGCCTTATTTGCAACATGCTTATAATAGCCTTGAGAAGCCCTGCAGAGCATGCGCAGCGTTTTTTCGCTCCACTTTTGAGTTTGCAGACACAGTTTTCTATGCTCGGAGAGACACTATGGCGAGTATTTACAAGGTTTGTTTCAGCATTTATTTTTGAGCGACGATTTTAAATTTTGATATGAAACTAAGTAAATGATTTTTAGGATTGGATACACTTTGGCTGTAATTTGTTTTGATCCAGTTAGTTACATCGATCTGTGATCCCCTGAGGAAACGCATAGAGTGAAACGCTTGGGCGCCTTAGACATACGGCGTTGGGATTTGAACAGCAGCCGCCAAGCATCAATCCAATATTGCCACTCAACACAACGGATGATACTTCGAACGATATTGAAGCTAAGTACTAGCTGTATACTCTTTTTACAAGCCGCATGGTAAGAATTTTGAATGTTATGAAGGACATCACGGCTGTTTTGGAATTGAGTATCAGCAGAATTGTCATTGATCCGTTAAATAACAAAACCTCTATATGTTGTAGCTGAGTGAGCCACTTTTCGAAAACCTGAGGAATGTTTTGAATTTTTGAAAACTTGAGGAATGTTTTGAATTTTTTATAAAATGGACTACCACATAAACAAAAAGGATAAATAAGAAAAATGATAAAAAAAATGTGTAAAATAGTCGAGGTGTACACAAGTCAAAGGTCATTGATGTGAACAGCAGCACCAGTAAGGGTGGTGTTTTCAACAAAAACTCTTTTACAAATAGCTGCAAATGTTTGAACTGAGACCTTTGTACACAATTGAAAATAAAATACTAGTTTCACGTGGTGAATATTTGAGCAAATAATTTATAATATTTCAGGCTTTTCTTCTGAGGCAATGGAGAATTAAGCAACTTGCCCAAGGCTACAAGGAGTACTAGCAGGAATTGAATGCTGGTTTCTTGGTTACCAAGCCAGTGCTCTAATCATGAGGCTACTCCTCCAGTTCCAGCTCTGCTGAGCATCAGTTCCCTTCCAGTCCCAGCACAAACCAGCATGAGCTCCCTTCTAGTCCCATTCCTCCCAGCAGCAGCAGCAGCTCCCTTCCAGTGACCCCCCCCCCCCTTCAGCATCAGTCCTCCTCCGGTATCATCTCTCTTCCAGTCCCCTTATCCTCCAACATTAACCCATTTCCAGTCCTATTCCACTGCTAATGTAACCCAAGGTGTAAAAAAAAAAAATTAAACAAGTATTTACCAGGGTTCTGTGGCATCAGCAGAAGAGGAAGAACAGGCAGCATCTGGAACATATTGGAGAACTGCAGCAGAGAAGTTGTTGTTGTTTTTTAAAGAAAATACAGCTGTGTTTTTTTGCGGATGCTGAGGCAGGGCAACAGGCATGCTTGCATTGAGGAGAGCAGTGATCACTGTGGCTTCTCGCGTTTAAGGCTTCCGGAGCTTGTGGCTACTCTGGAGTGCTGGACTGCTGTGATGATTGCAGCATCAGGGCCGTTGAGCAGCCACAAGCACCGCAGGCCTTAAATGTGAGAAGCCATGGTGATCACGGTTCTCCTCAATGTCTGAATGACCCCATATGGTGCCTGAGACCAGCCCTGCGGCTTCACTTTTCTTTTTAAAATTTTCTGCCGCTGCCCAAGGCTGACTCAGGCCCACCATGGCCACTGACAGCCCCGATCATAGCCCAAAGCTGTCCTACTTCATGTGTAGGGCTGTGTTAGGGGTTCTGGTGCTCCCCTACAACCTATAAATTGGCAGGAACTGGTTTGGATCAATCCTGCCACTAACAGGACCAAGCGGGAAGCAGCACTGCACACATTTGTGATGCCAGCGTCACATATTCAGGCCGCTGGCAATTACCATAGAGCAACGGCTCTCTGGTGGCCCAGCAGCCTGATCCCCCTGCCCACAAGTGGTTTAATGACATCAGGATGCCATTTTCAGCCCGGTATGCCGAACGCGGCCCGTAGCAGGAACTGGTTTGCGTGAACCGGGCTGAACTGGCAGGATCCCACCACTGCTTCCAGCCCCCTCCCCACCATTACCCAGCCACCTACTTGTGTCAGCTCCCTCCAGTCCCCCTCCAGATGTCAGCTTCCTTCCAGTCTCCTTCCAGTACCATCCCCAGATGTCAGCTCCCTTCCACCCCCCTCCTCCGTTCCCTAGTGTTGTTACCCTTCTAGTCCCCCCTTCAGTACCATGCACAGGTATCAGCTTCCTTCCAGTCTCCTCCTTCCCCCTTTGTCAGCACCCTTCCAGCTATCTCCTTCCCCCCTCTATCAGCTCCCATCCAGCCCCCATCTTCCCCATGTCAGATCCCTTCCTGCCACCTGCTCCACCCACATCAGCCCCCTTCCTGTCACTTCCTTACCCCCCTGGGCAGCATCCTTCCAGCCCCACCTTCCCCCCGTGTCAGCTCCCTTTTAACCATCCCCCCCCCCCTCTGTGTAAGCTCCTTTTCAGCCCCTATCTTCCCCTCATGTTAGCTCCCTTCCAGCCATCTCCTTCCCCCATGTCATCTCCTTTCCAGCCATCTCCTTTCCCCCATGTCAGTTTCCTTCCAGGCATCTCCTTCCCCCCTTGTCAGCTCTCTTCCAGTCCCCTCCTTTCCCCCCTCTATCAGCTCCCTTTCAGCCCCCTCCTTCCCTCCTCTGTTTCAGCTCCCTTCCAGCCCCCATCTCCCCACATCAACTCCCTTCCAGGCCCCTCCTTCCCTCATGTCAGCTCCCTTCCAGGCATCTCCTTCCCCCCTTATCAGCTCTCTTCCATCCCCCTCCTTTCCCCCCTCTGTCACCTCCCTTCCAGCCATCTCCTTCCCCTGTGTCAGCTCCCTTCCAGCTCCCTCCTTCCCTCCTATGTTTTAGCTCCCTTCCAGCCCCCATCTCCCCCCTGTCAACTCCTTTCCAGGCCCCTTCTCCCCCCCCCCATGTCAGCTTCCTTCCAGGAATCTCCTTCCCCCCTTGTCAGCTCCCTTTCTGCTACCTTCTTCCCCTGGCAGCCGCAGATCCTGCGTCTTACAGAGACGCGGCTATGCTAGTGATAATAATTTAAAAGAAAAACAAAACCAGCGTGGAGCCTTTTAGCATCTGTTATGGAACCCCTGCTACTGTTTTCCAATCCCTCTAGTGTAACTTCATTTTGGGGGTGGGGCGCAGCAGCAGGGGTTCCATAATAGAGGCCGGAAGGCTCTGCACCAGTTTTGTTTTTATTTTAAATTATTAGTGTTATCACAGCGTGGCTCTGTAAGATGCAGGAGTTGTGGCTAGATCAGGGGGCAGGAGAGAAATGAAAAGCTGGTTTTCTGCTCTGACTGCTCCTGGTTCCATGGCCAGAGCAAAACACTGGCTTTTCAACTGCTGGTTTTAGCTCTCTGCTGACAGTCAGTCTAGCCATATAAAAACTGGCCAGGCTGGCTGAATACCGGCCAGTTGGCATCCCTACCTCTACTCCACCCCTGTTCCACACCCTCCCTTGCTCCATCCCCAACAATAATTGCTATGATGGCAGCTATAGAGGGTTTGGTTCCTGCAGGACACATATGGTAGAGTGGGGTACAAGAGTTTGCAGTCTTCAACTCTCATTGATTTATAGTCCATTGCTTAGTCCTCTAACACACATATGCTCCCCCAAGTAGTGTTAAATCCAAACATATATTCTGCATTCACAGAACTCCCTCCCCCTCCCCCAGCAGTGGGTGCAGAGCAGAGCCAGGACATTTCCCCATAGAACTTACCATACAATAAATGTCCTGATTCTTTTGTCATCTCACTAACAGCAATATGGCTTAGTTACTCATCTGTAACAGATGATCTTGGGGAACAGCAGGAATCAGTCTTCACATATGGGTAAATGTCACTGATGGAGCTTGTGCAGGAATGCTCCCTAACATCCAATAGGAAAGCCTTTGGGAGCACTCTACTGTGCCTGTGTACTTGCCTTTCTGCCTTTCCAACTCCTCTCCTCAGTTGAGTTTGTAGCTGCAAGGAAGACTAAATAAAAGAACCATACAACTCCAAGGGGAGAAGGGCGGGTTGTGAATTTATTTATTTATTTAACTGTATTTATATCCCGCTTTTCACCGGGTCAAAGCAGTGTAACATAAAGGGGGGGGGGGGGGATAGTCGATTATAGGGGGAGGGCCGTCACCAGGGGGCAACATTGATGATTGAAGACTGATTCCTTCTGTTCCCAGAGATCACCTGTTACAGGTAAGTAACTTCACTATCTCCAGGAACAAGCAGGAATGCAGTCTTCACATATGGGACTCCCAGGCTGGTATAGGAGAGGACAGCAGTGCAGTCTCTGAAGTAAAAAATTGATCGCCGAAGAGTCTGGATGAGTTGTGTGACATTGGACTCGATTCCAGGAGGTGATACTCCCCAAATGATAGTCTGGTAAGTCCGGGACGGAGGGTAGGAGTTCAGTTTAAGTCCCAAAGAGGTCCTGGAGTACAGCTTGGCCTAAGATAGCGTCCCAAAAGGAGTCTCTGTCTAGACAGTAGTGTGCAGCAAAAGTATGAATGGAGTACCAGGTAGTTGCCTGACAGATCTCCTCAATGGATACTGAACAGAGATTGACTACAAAGGTTGCCTTAGCCTGCACATTAAGAGCAGTAACATGACCCTCCAAGGAGAGTCCTGCTTATGCATAAACAAAAGAAATGCAATCTGCTATCCATCTGGATAGAATACGTTTTGTCACCGGTAGACATAGGTTACTAGGATCAAAGGAGACAAATAATTGAGAGGATCTTCTGTGATCTTTAGTTCTATCCAAATAGCAAGCCAGCACTCGCTTGGAGTCTAAGGTGTGTAGCACTGCTTCAACCCAAGACTCATGTGGTCTAGGGAAGAAAATTGGCAGGGTTACTGACTGGTTTAAATGGAAAGAGGAAACCACCTTTGAGAGGAAGTGTATATGGGTATGGAGAACCATCTTGTCATGATGGAACTGAGTATAGGGGGAATCCTCTACTAGAGCTTGCAGCTCACTGATGTGGTGAGCTGAAATGAGGGCAATAAGGAAGATGACCTTCCAAGAAACCAGTGAAGTAGTGGCTAAAGATTTGAAAGGTGGCTTTGGAAGCTGCCAAAACCATATTCAGATTCCAGGCCATCAGAGGTGGCTTAATAGTGGCTTGGGCACCAGGAGACCCCACATAAAGCATGCTTCTAAGGGGTGTGAGGAGGTAGACTGTCCATCCACTGGTCTTTGAAAGGCTGCAATGCCACTAAGGTGAACTCTCACTGAGTTAGTTTTAAGACTTGTCAAGGATAAGCAGAGGAGATATTGTAGAAGTGACTCCACCTGGCAAGAAAAGGGGTTAGTATCTTTTAGAGAGCACCAGAGGGCAATCCAATGCCATTTGAAGGCATAAGATCGCTTGGTGGAATCATTACAAGATGCACACACACCTCGCCGAGCGAGCACACATTCTTTACAACAGAGCGCACAAAAATTATGGCTCAGATTCTGATAGAAAACAACACAGATGTCTTAAAATTTAAAAGTTATGATTGTAATTACTAGAAATTTCCCGCTTCATTTAGTAATCGTCTATTTTCATTTAATTTGATTAAAATCAATGTGGTGTACATACTGTATTCTGACGTGTAGTCAAATTTTAAAGCCTATAACTCTGAGTGTCGTTATGTGGCGCACAAAAATTTAACCTTCCTTCAAAAGCTGCACACAGCTGATATTTTATGCACACACAGCCTACAGAAAATTAGAGGGAACATTGCCTGTGGTAGGTTGAAGTCAGTGAGCACTAGCCTTTCAGCAGCCTGAACCAACACTTTTCTGCTGTTCAAGCTTCAAACCTGCAGATCAAGCAATTCTGTCAAGTTATGAGCCGTACAGCAGAGCCATTGTTTTCAAGCCATGGCTATGTGCAAGAGAACTCACTGCTGAGGCAGTTTCTATTGTACTGGTCCTAACATTTGTAACAATGTATGAACCTGCATACTAGCATCTTTCTCTCACCATGGACCTTTGTTTGGAGAAGGACCACCTGACAACGGTTACCTGATTCGCTGAAGATGTCACAAAGTACTGAGACCAGCCAGTCCTCGTGCTGTGACAAGAAATTCAGGACAAGGAATTATACGCTGGATACGGAGGGATTTAGGCATTTTTAGAGGCTTTCACACTACTTTTGGTCTCTCTTCTGTCTGCTACATTCTGACATTCTGCAGTCTTCAGTACTACTGCTTGCCTGTCTCTGGCTGGAAAGTCAGATGATGTTCAAGGACAAGGACTAACCTCAAGAAGGAGCAAATTTCTCACACAGACCTGAAGCTCTATGTTATCATGCTGCTCGACCAGACGCCTGCAGCCTGCATTGGACCACTGCCATCCTTTGGACTTTGTGCCATTCTAGAAATGATTTCTTGGATCCAGCCACAATTGTCCTTCTGGCAAAGCTAAGGTACTGGTTTTAATCCTCCTGGGGGTGGGCCTAGCTAGACAGACAGCTAATTTTCTGTATGTCTGAGGGCAGAGCAAATCAGTGACTTTGGTTGCTAAAACAGTGATTTATGATCTTGCTGTAATTGCAATCATAGGGCTATATTACTTGTTACCTCATAAATCTAATTTAGTCTATATCTACATTATTTTACTATCAGCAATAAATATAATTTATATATAAACACAGTGTTAGTTCCCTTTATCTCATCTGGTTCATTTATCAGCAGTCTCATAGAATCTTGGGAATAGAGAGAAGTAGGAATACCCTAGAACTGTTAAGTAATAAAGATTTATTATCGGATCCATTCTGTCCCATGAATAGCGGGAATGGATGTTCTGTGTGGATGTCCATCCCCACTATTTACTCCCCTGCCGGCCTCGGCAAAAGCCTCCCCATACGAACAGCGCTTTTGTATGGGGAGGTCTAGACGAGGGTGGGAGGGGGCATTATGGAGGGAAAACGAGGGTGGGGCATGGGCAGGCTGCAACGCCGGATGTACAGATCTGATTCAGAGATCGGCCCTGTATGTCTGGGGCTGTGAACTTAGATGAGTGACTTATTCCACCACAGAGGTGGAATAAGTCCCCCTGGATGCCGGGGGATGATGCTGCCAGGCCTGAAAAAACAGGTAGGAGTGCAGTAAGTTCCCCAAAGCTGGACCCTGGCCATGAGAGACTGGATCAAAGATCCAGCTGTAGGGAAAGGAGGATTTCAGCGGCAGTAGGCATTCACAAATCCTGAATAGAGCCGCGGTGCCATAGCACCACAGTTCTATTCAGGAGCCTGGCTGAGGTAGCCGAGTATGTGGCTGGGTGTGCAGGCTGATCAGAATTGGGGCCCAGCCTGAAATCCAGGCCATATATCTGATTCTGATCCCATGGGCATATCTAGACCCTGCCAGATCAGAATCGGTTCTACCATTTGGCATCCCACTTCTGATTGGCCACACAAGGGGCTGGACAACCTGATTGGAATGTGTGTCCACATACTTGCTAATGACAATAATCCCCACAGTACACCACTCTGAGGTGAAAACAGTGTGAGATGGAAAAAGACCATAGGTGAATTGCTTCCTCACAGAGGGGAAGGGACTCCATTCCCTACTGTTTGTTCATGTAGAACAAGGTAGCATGGTTGTCCATCCTGACTAGAACAGGTTGCTCCAAAAGATGGGGTTGAAAAACCCAAAGTGCATTTGTCAGTGCTCATAGTTCTAGCAGCTTGATCTGCAGGACAGATTCCTGTGGTGTCCACAGCCCCTATGTAGTCAGGTTGTTCAGATGTGCCTCCCAACCCAGCTTGGAAGCATGCATTGTCAGGTTGCATTGAGGTGGAGGCATCTGAAAAAGTGACTCAACAAGTAGATTTTGTGGGGAACATCACCACTGAAGGGATTTGATCAGTTGAGGGGTGATGTGGATCTTGTTTCTGAGACACCCCTTTGCTTGCATCCATTGAGAAGACACCATGTGTCCTAATAGTTGTAGCATCTCTTAAGCTGTTGCTCAGCTATGCTTTTTATCCCTTTTTCCAGGTCGATGAGGTGGGCACCGCGATTCTCTGGGAGGAAAGCTTGGGCTTGTTGAGTGTCTAAGAGCACTCCAATAAACTTCAGTTGTTGGGTTGGGATGAGGTGAGACTTTGGGAAATTTATGACAAATCCCAGGTGTTGGAGCACCGTGATGGTGTGATGAAGGAAGAGTCTTACCTCTTGAGAGGAGTCTCCCCTGATCAGACAATCATCTAAGTAAGGGAAGATGACTACTCCCAAGATATATAGGTAGGTAACGACCACTGCCATGCATTTTTTGAAGACTCTTGGTTCAGAGGCTAGACCGAAGGGGAGAACCTGGTATTGATAATGGTTTCCTTGAAACATGAAGCACAGATACTGTCTGTGCAAGGGATGGATCAGTAAGTGCCAATCGAGTCTCTGGAGATATGAAAGAAGAGTTCCTAGAGAAATCATTTTGAATTTTTCTCAGACCATGAACTTGTTTAGGTCTCTGAGATCCAAGATGGGTCTGAAACTTCCTGTTTTCTTTGGAATGAGAAAATATAGAGAGTAGAAGCCCATACTTTCTTAAGGGGGAGGAACTCTTTCTATGTCACCCTGGGACAACAGGGTGGTCACCTCTTCTTTTAAGAGAGTGCTTTGAAGGTGTTGCATGGGATAATCCTCTGTGAAGCTAGTGGGAGATAAGGTTTCAAAGTAAAGCAAATAACTCCTTTCGACATTCTGGAGTATCTAGTACTCTGATGTTATGAGGTGCCACCTATGGGCATAGTGACAAAGTCTGTCTGCTATGTGGAGGGGCAGGGAACCCTCCCAGGGCAGACTGACAATGGTCTCTAGGAAGGAGTTAAAAACCAGATGCAGGATGTGCCTGTGCAACTGATTGAGGCTTAGGAGCCTTGGGCTTCTTGGGTTGGTGAGTGCCCTGCTGTCTCTGCTGAGGATGCTGAGGCTGATAGGCAGCAGAAGGTGGGATAAAAGGATAGTATCTCTTCTTTTTTAGAATAGAAAGATTTCTTGGGAAGAGCCTTCCTCTTGGATGCGACAGCTGTTTTCCTGGAAAGGCGTTTTAGGGTGAGATCATCTCTCTCAATCTCTCCTGCTTTCTCCCTCCAATCTTTGCCAAAAAGGTTTTCTCCAGTACATGGGATGTTGGCCAGTTTATCCTAGACCCATTGTTTGAGATCTGATGCCTGTAACCAGGTCATTCTGTGAGCCCCAATGCAGATTTCTGAAGCTCTGCTTGTTGATTTGAAGGTATCAAAACAGGCCCTGGTAAGAAACTTAGAAGTATTTTGGCCTTGCTTGATGAGTATCTGGAATTCACTCTGCTTATCCTCAGGAAGCAGAGGGGTGTCAGCCTCAGAAATATACCCATGTACAACATGTAAGAGTTTATTCTGGAGGCCAACATGCATGCTTGGAAGCATCAATGCCCAAAGGCATCGAGTGACCTTGAGTCTCTGCCAGGTGGCATGGATAAATGGTTCTTAGATCTCTTTATTCAGTGTATCACTAATTCCACCATTATTGAGTGGTGGGGGAGCTGAGGTTTTTGAAAGCCTTGGCATTCTGGTACATGGTACATGGTATCGAGCCTCTTACTGACAGGCGGAACTGTGAGTGGGACCTCCTACATGTGGAGCATAAGATCCTGCAGGATCCAAAGCATCGGTAATGTAGCTGCCTCCTTGGGTGTAGGAGGGCATTGGAGTATCTCCAATTCCTCTGCCCTCGATTCCTTTTCTGATGCAACCGTAATGGCAAGCCCTGCTGCCATGTCACGTATGAAGTCCAGAAAGGACTTATCTTCTAGTGGGGACTGACACTGTTCCTGAGGTGGCGAAGGGTCCGAAAAGATATCTGGAAGTTCTTGGGAATTGAGTGATCCCTCATCAAATTCTGAAAAACTGGAATCAGAGTCTGGTTAGAAGTCAAAGTATCGGCAGTCTTGGGTTCAACCTCGATGATTCATGGACTTCGAGGGCTCGATGCCGATACCGATACTTAAGAACATAAGAATATAAGATATGCCATACTGGGTCAAACCAAGGTCCATCAAGCCCAGGATCCTGTTTCCAACAGTGGCCAATCTAGGTCATAAGTACTGTGGTGATGAAGGGGCATCAGAGCCCATGGAAATAGCTGGAAAGCGAACTTTTACCTGCAAGCAGAGGCATAGTTCAGAGAGCAGGGGGTTTGAAACTGCAGCCAAAGAAAAAAAACCACACACACAGAGCTGCTGAGTCCAGGCCATGCCCAAGCTCCATGGCAACCCAAGAAGGTAATAGGAAGCACCTGTGGGAGGAGTTGGGATGGGGAGAACAGCTACACACATTTAAGCTCCAGGGAACAGAAAGAAGGGAGCCTACCAAGAGAAAGGAGGGAGAAGAACCCCTGAGGCAAACTGAAGGGAAAGGATCCTTCAGAGGAAAGGAAAGAGAGAGGTTTTCCAGAGACCGCCACAGAAGGGAGTCCCAAGGCAGCCAGCACACTGGAGACTACAGTCCAGGGAGAAGCCCATGCTGTAAAGGCATTGCAGCACAGTCTGGAGACCGGAGAGTCTATCCTGAGAGAGTTGCTGACTATAGTCCAGGTACGGGAGCTGCCCTGAGTGAGTCTGTGAGAGAGGTTTTACCTCTGGAAAGGTCTGTGAAGAGAAGGGTCACGAAAGACAAGGTGAGCCAGTTAGAAGCCTTGTCCAGCTTGTTGAGAGATACGGGTTTCTACAGCCATTCTAAAAACCCTGAGCACAGAGAGAGATCCCGATGGGAAAAGGTCTTAAAACTCTTAGAGGAGATTAAGCCTACGTTCCCTCAGCCCGAGTTAAGCCAGGAGACAGTAGAGTCTGACTATGAAGACATGCAGACAGAGCCTTGTGTTATGGAACAAGACTCTTTAGACTCCTTGATGGATTGTTCTTTTTGTATGAAGACAGAATGAAGAGGCTGTAGGTTTCTTTGAGCTGAGAAAAAAAAAGCCAGAAGCCATTTTACCTGAATGTCTTATGTCTTGAATGCTGGAAATGTTTAAAAGGAGAATTGCTGGTGTTTAGAGCTGAGAGGAAATGATTCAAGATTGATTTGAATGATTAAGAAACAGCTAGAAGCAAAAGAAGCTTTGTTTAAAGTTTTATTCAGTTTGGAAAGGCTGATACCTTTGCTGGAAGCTAGCTGCAACCAGCTAAGCTGTTTTTCTAACTGTTGGACTTTGAGAAGAAACACTTTTGGTGTAGCAAACAGCATGAAGCAATTGTAACATTTATCACTGCCAGAATCCTGTTTGACTGGAACTTTTTTTGTTGGAGAGTACATCCTATTTTTGTTAACATGTGTTGAGCTTCAAAGAAAGTTCTTTGCAAAGGAAAAGACGCAATAAATTTCCTGTGTTTGCCTTCAACCCTCGGATTCTTTGTTATTCCACACAACTACAATACCCAGAAGCACTAGCTCTGGAACCCATATTAAAAAGGGACATTATATGGCACACCCCTGCCTATAGGCAACCGCCTAGACGGTAGGGAGCGCCACAGGTGGCATAGTTTTTAGGATCGTCTACCTTTGCACACGCATGTGCAAGATCTCTTCAACCTGGAAGAAGGAGGAATGTCTGCAGGAAGCCAGAGATAATACAGAGGCCTGGTGAGCACTGAAAGACCGGAGTGGCAGTGGAGGTCGGAAGGGGAGTTGATTACCCAGCGGTGACCTGCTAGCTGACAAACGCAAAGCTCCACCTGCATCAGGTAACCCGTGCATAGGAGGGGTTATAAGCGGATACTGGTGCAGGGAGGGGTACGGCAGTGCTCAGTGGGAGTCCGAGTGAAGCATTGTGGTGCCGCACTTGGTGGTCTTTTTTCTCTTTTCTTGTTGTTACAGCATAGACCGGAGATGGAGCATGTCGAGCTTCTGGGCTGGATGGCTGAACAGTTCCAGAAACAACAGGAGATGTCGACGAGAACTTTGGAACATACAGCAGCCATGATACAAGCGCAGCAGAAGCCGCTCCTGGAGATGCTGGGGAGATGGCTGGGAGCACAAGAAAAGGCAACGGAATCCACACGGACAGTATCAGGTTCCCCAGGAGCTTTCCAACGGCTGGAATTACCTTATACTGGGACATTGTCTTTTGGACAGTTAACTAAGGACAATGATATAGACGACGTCATAGAAGCTATCGAGAGGGTAGCTCTCTTAACTGGATGGCTTAAGGACCAGTGGGCAGTCCGTCTTGCCACTTCTCTTATGGGGGAAGCGCTGGCAGCTTATAGGGCCATGCCCGCTGTCACCAGTAACCTCCCCAGAGCCAGGAGCATGGAGCGTAGGTCAGTCTGGGCTATCCAAATTTAGGAAGCAGGGTAGTGTAGTTGGCCCTGCACTGCCTTCTGGGAGTTGTAGTCCCTCTTACTCTCTAAGCCAGGAATAATTGTAGTCGAGTGGGTTAGGCAAAAATGACAAGGTTTTATTTCCCCTTCCGGGTGGATTAATTGCACATGAAACAGGACAAAAATGACCATACTTCTGGCATAAAGAAAAACAATTCAGGAACATAAACAGCTTCTTTGACTTTCAGCTTTCAACATACAGTGTTCAGAACAAACTTAAAATGCAACAGTCCCTTTTCCAAACAAAGGCAATACTTTTGCTTTTTCCACTACTGTTCCAACAGCCTTGTTAACAGCTAGTTCAGCAAAGTGATATGACGTGATCAGCCAGGAAAAGCGTGCAATCCATCTGCTCATCTGATATCTGTTCGGTAACAAACTCTGTCTGCATTTCCTCACAGTCACTTTCAGATAGGTAAGTTTGTGGATAGTTATACGGTGTTTCAAAATGCAGTCCCTCTCTATTTCCCTGAGACCTCTCTTCACCGGGTTCTAAAGAGCAAGGTGGAGCATTACCGAATATATGGGATTTAGCGTAGGGAGAGTCCAGCAAATCTTGGCAATCACAAGGAAAACTTTCAAACCTAGTTTCCTTTCTATACGGTTTATACAGCCTACCTTTTGGCTTCTTCAAGGAAGGATTTCTTAGCACAGCTGGGTCAGCAAGGATTTCACACACTGGCTGTGTTTTAATGCCTTTTAGCCTTTCCTTTTTCTCAGTCATACAAATGTCCTCTGGCCAGCATGTCTCTCTCTCAGGAGATTCTTTGTGCAGCCCAACCAGCCTTTCAGGTAGTCTTTCCCACTGGCTGCCTTCACAATAAGACCTCAGTCTAGGATTGCTCCCACCTGGCTTTTGGGCACGGGCTCTATGAGACTTTGTTACTCTGTCTTCCTGTGCTGAGTCTCTCATCCTCGTCTCTCCCTCTCTGGACCTGAAGCTCTCTGTTCTGAAGCTCTCTTCTGGTCTCCTTCTCCAGCTGGTTCTCCTGCTCACGCTCAAACACTCTTCTGGTGAGTACTTTTTATATCCTTGTGTCTTATGGCCTAACTGCGCCCCTCCCCCAACCAGGTGCTTCTCCTTAATCCCTGAGCTCGGGGCTACGTTGCAGTTTGGGCGTGTTTTCTCCCCTCGTGACTCACTCTGTTTATGTTGTCCCTGGCAACCCTGGGCCATGTGCTCTGCCTGGCTGTCAGTTTCTGAATTTCTAAATAATCTTGAGTCTTTACCCAGTTCCATAGCCTCGGAAGGATCCTCTACATGACAGATCCCCCCCCCCCCCCCTTAAAATATTATGGGCTGCTGACCTTTTCAGACGGCATGTAATCTTTGACTGGGTGCTCATGCGTTTCTCCACCCTGACTAGTCTGGCTGTCGCTGACCTCTCCTGCCATGGTTTCAGGACATTTAGGTGGTATACCTGGCAGCGTCCCCTATCATTTTCCACTGCATATGAGACGGGCCCTACCCTCTCTACCACGGTACATGGTCCTTTCCACCGGGATTCAAATTCGGGTCCCGGGTCGGCTACTAGGACTATTACCCTATCCCCTATAGCCAATTGTCGAGGTTTTGTTCCTCGGTCATAATAGCGTTTTTGACGCTGCTGACTGGCCTGCAAATTCTCTACAGACGCTTGTGACGTCCATTTTAGGCAACTCCTCAGGTCCCTAAGAAACTTAGGTACCCCAACCTCCTCTATTTCTGGCTCTACCCATTGCTCGCGCAATATATCTAAAATCCCTCTCGGGGCTCGGCCAAATAATAGTTCATAGGGTGATGCCCCCAAGGACACTTGTATGTGCTCCCGGCACGCATATAACACAAATGGGAGTAGAGTGTCCCACTCAGACATCTCCCCATTTAGGCCATGTCTTAACATCTGCTTTATGGACTGGTTCATCCTCTCTACCAGTCCGTTGGACTGAGGTTGATAAGCAGCCGTCCTAATGTGACGTATGCCAAAAGCATCCCAAACCATAGCTAGGTGCTTTGACATAAAATTACTCGCCTGATCTGTGAGTACTTCCTGGGGAAATCCAATCTCACAGAACAATTTTATTAATTCAAGGGCTATCGCTCTAGCTGAGGTACTTCTTAATGGTATTGCCCAGGGGAAACGTGTAGCCTGGTCTACTACCACTAAAATATATTGAAAGCCCCTCGATGTCCTAACCAGGGGTCCCACAATGTCCATCGCTATTCGGCGAATCGGCATCGATATGGTGGGTGTGGGTATCATGGGCACAGCCTTGGGCTTTGTGGCGGTAACCCGCTGACAAGTGGGACAGGACTCGCAGTATCGCGTCATCTCTTTAAAGACCCCTGGCCAGTAGAAACGGGCCAGTATTTGGTCTAATATCCCTTGAATCCCTTTATGGCTGCCCACTGGGTGATCGTATGCCAACCGCAGAACTACTGCTTTAAACGTTGTTGGCACCACCAATTGTTTTCTCACTGCCCCTGTACGTGGGTCATTGCTTTCTCTATACAGCACCTCCTTCTCTAAGAAGAATCTGAGAAGGGTATTTCTATCCTCTTGGGCATATTAGAATGCTCGCTTTAAAGCGGGGTCGGCCTGTTGTTCCTTCGGAAAAGAAGGAAATTTTTGGACAAGCTCTGCGGGAACCCAGGGTAACCCTTTTCCGGCTTCTAACTCATCCCTCCCTTGGGTCCTATGACGCTTCTCCTGACGCCTCTCGGCCTTTTCTTTCCTAATCTTTTTGGACGGAGCGTTGATTAGATCTTCATGTATGGGAAGCGTATCTGACACCTCCTCTTCTAATCTATCCTCACGCTCCGGGGACTCTTCTCTATCCTTGGGCAGTTCCTCTGTCCCTTCTGGTAACACCTCCCTTACCCCTGAGGTTCCGACCTGGGACCGGGTGGATACTAGGCCTGTTTTCTCATTCAGGCCCTTCAAAATCCCTTTACAGAATGGAGGCCAATCTCTCCCTAGGATGATATCATGCGGGAGTCGTGGGACTATGGCCACCCGCACCTCCTTTTCGGTTCGTAGCCCTTTCACAGACAACCTATATAGGGGGTAATACGAAGATGCCCCATGCACACATTGTATTTTTACTTGCCCTTCTGCTTGACTCGGTGCTGATTGCAGGCGAGCTTCAATGGCCTGCCAGAGCTTGCGCGAGACCATGCTCTGGTCAGCACCCGAGTCAAGCAGTGCCAGAGCTTCAATGCCCTCTACTTGAACTCTCAATAGGAATCCTTCTTGTATACGTTTTTCTCTCCCAGATACAAGGACTGTTCGCTCCATACAATCTCTACGAAAATGTCCTACCTTGCCACAGCTATAACATTTTCGTTTACATAAGGGTACAACAACATTTTCATTGGGTATTTTAACCTTTAGGTTCCTTTCTGCTTTCTCAAAGTTAGCAGCACCAGCCACCTTTAGAACGCCCGCTCTTGAGGTGCCAGCCATCTCAGCCTCAAAGTAACATTCAGTGAGGTTGGCTGCTTCCTCAGTGGTCTGGCAACCTTGGAGCATTAGAAAAGCCTTAACTTCTGGAGGTACGGCTTGCATGAATTGCTCCAGGACGATGGTATCAACCACCGACTCGAGAGTCCTCCTCTCTGGAGCAAGCCATTTCCAGGCCAATCCCTTCAGCCTTTGGAATAAAGCTTTCGGAGTTTCCCTAGGCTTCAGCCTAGCCTTCCTAAACATACGTTTGTAATACAATGGTGTTAACCCCAGCCTGTCTTTCACAGCTTTCTTTACTTCAGTATAATCTGCAGGCATAGTCTTATAAGCTACCAGTGCCTCTCCTGTGAGTGACATGGCAAATCTCACAGCCCACTGTTCTACAGGCCATTTAACTGCCTCTGCAATTCGCTCAAGGCCTCTATAAAATCATCAATAACATAAGAACATAAGATAAGAACATAAGATATGCCATACTGGGTCAGACCAAGGTCCATCAAGCCCAGTATTCTGTTTCCAACAGTGGCCAATCTAGGTCATATGTACCTAGCAGTTTCCCCAAGAGACACAAGTACCACAATGCTTGTACTGGGTCAAGCATTGATATCTTCGGTCACTTCTTAATAATGGTTTATGGACCTTTCCTCCAGGAACTTGTCCAAACCTTTTTTAAACCCAGCTACACTAACAGCCTTTACTACATCCTCCGGTAAGAAATTCCAGAGTTTGATTACACGTTGAGTGAAAAAATATTTTCTTTTATTAGTCTTAAATAGTTTACCCTGTAGCTTCATTGCATGTCCCCTAGTCTTTCTATATTCTGATAAGGTAAACAATCGATCTACGTTTACCCGTTCCACTCCGTTCATTAATTTATAGACTTCTATCATATCTCCCCTCAGCCGTCTCTTTTCCAGGTTAAAGAGCCCTAACCTTTTTAGCCTTTCTTCATAGGAGTATCCTTCCATCCCCTTTACCATTTTGGTGGCTCTTCTCTGTACCTTTTCTAAAATCGCTATATCCTTTTTAAGATACGGCGACCAGAATTGCACACAATATTCAAGGTGCGGTCTCACCATGGAACGATATAGAGGCATTATAATATCTTTTGTTTTATTTTCCATTCCTTTCCTTATCATACCTAGCATTCTATTTGCTCTCTTGGCCGCCGCTGCACACTGGGCCGAGGGTTTTAACATGGTATCCACAATGACGCCTAAATATTTTTCCTGGGTGATGGTTCCTAATGTGGAACCTTGCATCGTGTAACCATAGTTTGGGTTGTTCTTCCCTAGGTGCATAACCTTGCACTTGTCCACATTAAATTTCATCTGCCATTTTGATGCCCAGTCTTCCAATTTATCAAGATCCTCTTGCAATTTTTCACAATCCTCTTGGGTTTTAACAACTTTAAATAGTTTTGTGTCATCTGCAAATTTGATAACCTCACTCGTTATTCCATTTTCCAGGTCATTTATGAATATGTCAAAAAGCAGCGGACCCAGCACAGATCCCTGGGGTACACCACTATTCACCTTTCTCCATTGGGAAAATTGGCCATTTAGCCCTATCCTCTGCTTTCTATCTTTTAACCAGTTCCTGATCCACAATAGTACACTGCCTCCTATCCCTCTATCCCTCCTATCCCTCCTGTCCCTCCTATGACTCTTTAGTTTTGCCAAAAGTCTCTGATGAGGGACCTTGTCAAAGGCTTTCTGAAAGTCCAGATACACAGTATCAACCGACTCACCTTTGTCCACCTGTTTATTCACTCCTTCAAAAAAACATAACAGATTAGTAAGACAAGATCTTCCTTGTCTAAAGCCATGTTGGCTGTCTCCCATTAGGTTGTGACTATCTACATGCTGAGTAATTTTATTCTTTATGATGGTTTCTACCATTTTTCCCGGTACTGACGTCAGGCTCACCGGTCTGTAGTTTCCCGGATCACCCCTGGAACCATTTTTATCATGAGCGGTTAACTGTCCAAATGCAAGTGCACTACAATCCTGTAGTCCTACCCCCTTGACCAACGAGGGAATAGCTCCTTCAGCGTCCTGTGGCTTCTTTAGCAAAGCCTCCAGCAGCTCAATAAGTGGCTTCTGCTGCGCCTTCATTGCTGCAGCACTCTGCTCCTGCGTATGACGCGCCAGCTCCATCTGCTTCTCCCATTGGACCGACATCCACTGCATCACGTCCTGTGGATCCATCCTGGTGGCTAATGTTCCTGCAAAGACAGAAAAAAGAAAAACGCTCACCAAGTGCGGCACACTATGTTTTTTTCTTTTTTTTAAACCCCGTCTATTTAGCTGCAGGACTGTAGTTCTCCTTTCTCACTCTCTGCATCCGCCTACACCCATGCCCAGCTACCTTTACCTTGGCACTGTATAGACTCAGGCATTGAGAAAGGTGTCTTGGTCCTCCTGGCCGGTCTGCCAGCGAAACTCTGACCGTCCTTCCGCACACAGGATAGCAATTTCTTCTCCGCTTATGAACTGGTGTTTCCTTTAATTATAATGTCCTTATTTTTTTCAGGCAAAAAAAAATCCGAAAATCTACGCCAACTTGTCACCAGTAACCTCCCCAGAGCCAGGAGCATGTAGGGTAGGTCAGCCTGGGCTATCCAAACTTAGGAAGCAGGGTAGTGCAGTTGGCCCTGCACTGCCTTCTGGGAGTTGTAGTCCCTCTTACACTCTAAGCCAGGAATAATTGTAGTCGAGTGGGTTAGGCAAAAATGACAAGGTTTTATTTCCCCTTCTGGGTGGATTAATTGCACATAAAACTTAGGACAAAAATGACCATACTTCTGGCATAAAGAAAAACAATTCAGGAACATAAACAGCTTCTTTGGCTTTCAGCTTTCAACATACAGTGTTCAGAACAAACTTAAAATGCAGCAGTCCCTTTTCCAAACAAAGGCAACACTTTTGCTTTTTCCACTACTGTTCCAACAGCCTTGTTAACAGCTAGTTCAGCAAAGTGATATGATGTGATCAGCCAGAGAAAGCGTGCTCATCTGATATCTGTTCGGTAACAAACTCTGTCTGCATTTCCTCACAGTCACTTTCAGATAGGTAAGTTTGTGGATAGTTATATGGTGTTTCAAAATGCAGTCCCTCTCTATTTCCCCGAGACCTCTCTTCACCGGGTTCTAAAGAGCAAGGTGGAGCATTACCGTATATATGGGATTTAGCGTAGGGAGAGTCCAGCAAATTTTGGCAATCACAAGGAAAACTTTCAAACCTAGTTTCCTTTCTATACGGTTTATACAGCCTACCTTTTGGCTTCTTCAAGGAAGGATTTCTTAGCACAGCAGGGTCAGCAAGGATTTCACACACTAGCTGTGTTTTCCTGCCTTTTAGCCTTTCCTTTTTCTCAGTCATACAAATGTCCTCTAGCCAGCATGTCTCTCTCTCAGGAGATTCTGTGTGCAGCCCAACCAGCCTTTCAGGTAGTTTTTCCCACAATAAGACCTCAGTCTAGGATTACTCCCACCTGGCTTTTGGGCACGGGCTCTTTGAGACTTTGTTACTCTGGCTTCCTGTGCTGAGTCTCTCATCCTCGTCTCTCCCTCTCTGGACCTGAAGCTCTCCGTTCTGAAACTCTCTTCTGGTCTCCTTATCCAGCTGGTTCTCCCGCTCACGCTCAAACACTCTTCTGGTGAGTACTTTTTATATCCTTGTGTCTTATGGCCTAACTGCGCCCCTCCCCCAACCAGGTGCTTCTCCTTAATCCCTGAGCTTGGGGCTACGTTGCAGTTTGGACATGTTTTCTCCCCTCGTGACTCACTCTGTTTATGTTGTCCCTGGCAACCCTGGGCCATGTGCTCTGCCTGGCTGTCAGTTTCTGAATTTCTAAATAATCTTGAGTCTTTACCCAGTTCCATAGCCTCGGAAGGATCCTCTACATGACACCGCGGCCTTAGCCTCCAATTACGAGGCGCTTAAGTGAGCCATAAGAGACCGCTTGGGTCTATCCCCTATGCTTTACCGCCGTCTCTTGAGGAGTTGTAAGTTAAAGCCAGGTGAAACACCACAAGCTTTGTGCCAGTGTATTAAAGATTTGGCATGGAAGTGGCGAACACCTGAAGCTAGAACCCTAGATTCTGTATTGGATTGTGTGGTGTTGGAACAATTCATGGAGGCAGTTCCCAAAGACCTGCAAACCTTTCTGGTCCTACAAAATTGCCAAAACACCAATGAGGCTACCTCACTGGCAGAGCACCTTTTAGAAGCGGAGTTGGTAAGCCAAGTGAAGGATGGTATTTTGAAACGGGCAGGTGTAGTAGCATCAGAAAGGAAGGTGAGGTCAGGGATGGGGGAAAAATCAAAGGATATGCCCATGGATAGAACCTATTATGCCCAGAGAAAATGTTTTTCCTGTGGGGAGGAAGGACACCTAAAAAGGGATTGCAAAGCCAGGACAGCCCTAGTAACCACCCATTCCAAGGAGGGTGGGGAGGGATTTCTATTCACTGTAGAGGTAGAGGGCATCCCTACAGAAGCATTGCTGGATTCCGGAGCGGATCAGTCCATGATCTCGCAGAAGCTTTGGAAAAGGATTGAATCTCAGGATAGTCAGGTCCTAGAGCCATCTGAAGGCAGCATAAAGATAAGGTGTATCCATGGGGCAGCTTCATCCTATCCCATATGCAAGGTGAGGGTAAAGGGTCTAGGTTTAAAAAGAAAAATATCTGTAGCTGTTGTGCCTAGGCTCCCACACGCCCTAGTCCTGGGGAGGGATTGGCCCCAGTTTAGGTGAGGGTTAGCCAAGGAGCTACAACACAAGACAGGCATGACCTCCACCCTAGCACACCTGGAAAGCTTAGAGATAGGGAACGAATCTCTAGCCAGGCTAGCAAGGGATTCATCCCTTCCGAGGGATGGGTCAGTCTATCGTCGGAAGAGGGATAAGGAGAGGGCAGGCATGATCTCTACCCGGGCACACTCCAAGGCCTTGGGGGAGGGACACGACCCACAGGAAGACCCACTACAGGGGTTGCCCTCTCACGACGACTTGATAACTCCCTCTAGGGGTAACCGTAGGAAGGGAAAAGCTGAAAAACGCCGGGAAAGGCAGACTAGATCCCAGAATAGGGCTGAATTAATCACCGGACAGGAGTGGCCCTGGGTCCCCGCGGAACTAGTCGAGAAATTTCCCTCATTTCCTAACTTAACAGCCAGCCAGACCTGCCAGAAGACCTATTACGATCGACGCACAAAACCTTGTCAGCTAAAGAAAGGGGAAAAGGTGATTGTAATGGTCACGGGAGCCAGTCCCAAATTTGAGAGTATTTGGAAGGGGCCCTATAGAGTAAGGAAGCAGCTGGGTCCAGTATCTTATTCTGTGGAGAATGGAAGAGGGAAACAGCAAGTATATCATATTAATGTATTACGACCTTGGCATGAAAGAACAGGGTGGGCTCGTTTGGCCGCGGGAGAACATAAACCAGATAAAGAACAGCTAGACCCAAAAAACCTGTCAAGAATTATGGGCTGTGCAGGGATTGGTACGCCAGCCCATAATGTCTTAAGGGGGGGGGGGATATGTGGTGATGAAGGGGCATCAGAGCCCATGGAAATAGCTGGAAAATGAACTTTTACCTGCAAGCAGAGGCATAGTTCAGAGAGCAGGGGGTTTGAAACTGCAGCCAAAGAAAAAAAAAACACACACAGAGAGCTGCTGAGTCCAGACCACGCCCAAGCTCCATGGCAACCCAGGAAGGTAATAGGAAGCACCTGTGGGAGGAGTTGGGATGGGGAGAGCAGCTACACACATTTAAGCTCCAGGGAACAGAAAGAAGGGAGCCTACCAAGAGAAAGGAGGGAGAAGAACTCCTGAGGCAAACTGAAGTGAAAGGATCCTTCAGGGGAAAGGAAAGAGAGAGGTTTTCCAGAGACCGCCACAGAAGGGAGTCCCAAGGCAGCCAGCACACTGGAGACTACAGTCCAGGGAGAAGCCCATGCTGTAAAGGCATTGCAGCATGGTCTGGAGACCGGAGAGTCTATCCTGAGAGAGTTGCTGACTATAGTCCTGATACGGGAGCCACCCTGCATGAGTCTGTGAGAGAGGTTTTACCTCTGGAAAGGTCTGTGAAGAGAAGGGTCACGAAAGACAAGGTGAGCCAGTTAGAAGCCTTGTCCAGCTTGTTGAGAGATAAGGGTCTCTACAGCCATGCTAAAAACCCTGAGCACAGAGAGAAGTCCCGATGGGAAAAGGTCTTAAAACTCTTAGAGGAGATTAAGCCTATGTTCCCTCAGCCCGAGTTAAGCCAGGAGACAGTAGAGTCTGACTATGAAGACATGCAGACAGAGCCTTGTGTTATGGAACAAGACTCTTTAGACTCCTTGATGGATTGTTCTTTTTGTATGAAGACAGAATGAAGAGGCTGTAGGTTTCTTTGAGCTGAGAAAAAAAAAAAGCCAGAAGCCATTTTACCTGAATGTCTTATGTCTTGAATGCTGGAAATGTTTAAAAGGAGAATTGCTGGTGTTTAGGGCTGAGAGGAAATGATTCAAGATTGATTTGAATGAGTAAGAAACAGCTAGCAGCAAAAGAAGCTTTGTTTAAAGTTTTATTCAGTTTGGAAAGGCTGATACCTTTGCTGGAAGCTAGCTGCAACCAGCTAAGCTGTTTTTCTAACTGTTGGACTTTGAGAAGAAACACTTTTGGTGTAGCAAACGGCATGAAGCAATTGTAACATTTATCACTGCCAGAATCCTGTTTGACTGGAACTTCTTTTGTTGGAGAGTACATCCTATTTTTGTTAACATGTGTTGAGCTTCAAAGAAAGTTCTTTGCAAAGGAAAAGACACAATAAATTTCCTGTGTTTGCCTTCAACCCTCGGATTCTTTGTTATTCCACACAACTACAATACCCAGACGCACTAGCTCTGGAACCCATATTAAAAAGGAACTTTAGATGGCACGCCCCTGCCTATAGGCAACCACCTAGATGGTAGGGAGCGCCACAGTACCTAGCAGTCTCCCCAAAAGACAAAGGTTCCTCAATGCTTGTTTTGGGTCAAACAGTGATATCCTGGTTCCCTTTTAATAATGGTTTATGAACCTTTCCTTTAGGAACTTGTCCAAACCTTTTTTAAACCCAGCTACACTAGCAGCTTTTACTACATCCTCCGGTAACAAATTCCAGAGTTTGATTACACGTTGAGTGAAAAAATATTTTTTCCTATTAGCCTTAAATAGGTAGCTTCATTGCATGTCCCCTAGTCTTTTTATATTCTGATAACGTAAACAATTGATCTATGTTAACCCGTTCCAGTGCATTCATTAATTTATAGACCTCTATCATATCTCCCCTCAGCCGTCTTTTTTCCAGGTTGAAGAGCCCTAACCTTTTTAGCCTCTCTTCCCCTTTACCATTTTGGTAGCTCTTTTCTGTACCTTTTCTATTAACACTATATCCTTTTTAAGATACGGCAACCAGAATTGCACACAATATTCAAGGTATTGGAACTGATTGCCATGACAATCTGAGTCTGTTGGATACCAGGGGTATCGGTCAGTTCCAATGATGGTATCGTCCTGGGGGGGGGGGGGGTTCTGACAATATTGTTTTGAGGGCCAGCATCGGGGCCAATGTATTTGGCTGCAACTTGGTGCCAAAGCCTGCACACCTGGAGCTCTTGATGTTATTGATACTGAGGCTGCCAGGAATGCAGTCAAACTCCTTTTGAGAGCCAACATGCGCTAGACTACGGAGATGGCCAATGTTTGGGTGGAATCACCCACGGGGGCTCTGATCCACCGTCCCAGAACATGGAACTGTTAGCTCTCTGGAGGTTGATTTCTCGGGAGCATCCCAAAGCCCCTCTTGTGCTTTGGAGGACAGATCATCCCACTGGGGATGATTGAAGATAAGGCCATGGAGGTCTAGAGGCCTAGTTTAGCAGTGAAAACCACATTGAAAATGAAGAGAAAAGAAATAGAAAATTCATAAAATAAAAAAGAAAGAATTATTGAGGTCAGTATCAGATTTGACGAAACCGGTGTCGACGGGAAGGCAGAAGCATGATGTTCCAGCAGTCCAGCAAAATCCCTCCCTCACAAAATCCACCATTCCCCGGTCTATTTCCCTATTCTCCTTCCCACAGTCCCTGAGCCCCATCATATAGCAAACCAGTACACCCCCTCCATCTCCCCTTTCCTTCACCAGTTCCAACATTTCCCTCATCTGTGCCCTTATTTCCTTTTCCCACAGTCCCACTGAGTCCAGCACATCACTCCCCCCTGCTTACCAAATTTGCATCTTATTTTCTCAGTCCAACCCGCTGCCACAGAGTTCAACAAATGCATGCCAAAGAGTGAAGTAAGTCCCACCCCCTCAAATGCAGGAGGCAGTGCCTGTGTTCCTTTAACTCCGCCATGGCACTGGCTGAAGCCGGATTGGCAGAGCCAGTGCTACCTTTTTGGCTTACCTATGCAAGTGATTACTGCACTGGCTCCCCACCCCTCTTCCCAAGTATTATTTATTTATTTATTATTTTATTTACAGTCTCTTTTATACCATGCTATTCAACATCAGTGCGGTTTACATGGAACATAGAAACTTACACATTTCATTGGCTGATCTGTGTTTACAAGTAACAGGTACTAAAACTTGGATAACCAGGGGTAACTATTTACATCTAGGCAACATGACAAGTCGTACCTCGCCAGTCGTAGATTGTAGATTGTAATGGAGCCCCTCACAAAACTCACTTTTTTCCAACATGATAAAAAATTTCCGATGGATAGCTGTGCTAGTCTGGAGTAGCAAAAATGACAGCAGCAAATGGCACCTTATAAATGACACCTTATTGACTAATCAATTTATTGAGGTCCATGCCTCAAAGAATTGGTCAGTCTATAAGGTGCCACATGCCTCTGCTATTTTCGTCTGAACATCATTTACATGTGCAGTGGGTTTTGAGAGAGGCTCCCAGATTTCTACATGATCCCCCGTCCAGCACCAACAACTATATACTTGAGGAAGTACTATAAAAACCTACAAAAAGACCAGAATCCACAGCAAACCTGCCATTACATAATAGCAGGACTCAGACAGCACCATTCCTTCCTAATAAAAGGCAGTACTACAAATATTAACCAATACCCTTCCTACTGCTACAGAGATCTACACAGAAACTACATGCTAACAGAATACTGTGCCTCAGTCATACTTACAACACAGAGACAGGCCCTCACCAAATACAAAACAAAGGACCACAAATTAGAAATAGACAATAATTGAACAGGGAATCCCATGAAGTCAAACTCCGCAACCCTGGAAAAATAAAACTAGAAATGCAGAGACATCAGCAATGCACATTTAACATGTCAGTTAATAAATTCAAAATAAAATACTTTTTTATACCTTTCTTGTCTGGGTATTTTATTTTTCAGTCACAACGGCCCCAGTCTCTCTTCTATTTTCTTTTAACCCTCTTGCCAGAGTCTGCCACCAATCTGCCATTTATCCTTGCGCTTTCTGTATTCTTCCATTCTCTCCTTCTGCAGTATCTGTCTCTGACTTATTGATCTTTCCCTTTTAGTTCCTTCCTCTATGTCTCTTTACTCCATCTTTATCCACTCAAATTTCACCCTCTTTCCACCCCTCAGAGTCCAGCATTCCTCTGCCCTTCCCTTACCCTCTATTCATCGCTCAGAGTCCAGCAACACTTTCTTCATCCACCATTTAGAATCAAGCATTTCCCTCTCTGTCTACTCCTCAGAGTCCACCATCTCTCTGGCATTCCCTGATAGCTCAATATCTCCTCTCTGATCCCCTGTACCCCCCCCCCCCCCCGCTGTCCAGTATCTCCCCATCCCGTATGATAGAAGTAATTTCCTATGACAGTAGATTTCTGAAGCTTGTCCTCTCTGTGTGGCTTGTTTTTAAAAGCTGATATTGCACTTATGCGCTTCATGTACAGATTCTCAGATGATACAGTCTCCCATCATCAACCAGTACAGAAGTTATACAGAACACAAAAGGACTCGGCAGATTCAAAATTGGTTGCATTTCTCAGAGCTTTTCCCCAGTAAACAGAACTAGCTGGTGCTTACAGTGTTAAGACTTCACTTCTTGGTAGATAGGTCAAGCAAATAAAAGTGGCTACATCTGATTCATTGTCGTCCCTGAGATGAGTCCTCGTGAGATTTGCTACGGTCCCTTACACAGTGCATCCAAAGCTTGGATACTGTCAGTGGTGACTTTCCACTAGATTAGCACCCCCAGAATCTTTTTGAACTTGCTTCCCCTCAACATTGCACCTTCTTTTCCCCCTTCCCCTGTTCCATTCCCCCTTACTTTACCATTTGCCATCACCAATTTGAAAAGTAACAAGTTGAAAAGTATACACTAGCAGTGTAACACAATAGCATGTTTTGTCAACATCATGGTGTCGGGACTTTGCTCACCTCCTTGATTGATAACCTGATCATAGGCATGAATAATCCGAAACAGGCAGGGCCGGATTTGCCTATACGCCATGTACGCCATGGCGTAGGGCCCACAGCCGTCAGGGGCCCACAAAAAAAGAACAAGTTTTGATTTTTTTTTAATACAATTTAAAAAAAAACCTGCTGGCTGCCGCCGCGGGGCCCCCTCTGCTGCCGAGGCAGCACCGACTGACCCGCGGGGGCCCCCTCTACAAGTTGAAGCCGTCGGTTCGTTCCTCCCTCCGTGCAGGCTGCAGGCTGTGAGAGACGCGAAAGGAGAGTGTCTCCTCGCGTCTCTGTTAAGCCCGCAGGGGCTGATGGGAAATTTCCCATCAGCCCCTGCGGGCTTAACAGAGACGCGAGGAGACACTCTGCCTTCGCGCCTCTCACAGCGTGCACGGAGGGAGGGAGGGACCGACGGAGTCAGCTTGCAGAGGGGGCCCCCGCGGGTCAGTTGGTGCTGCCGCGGCAGCAGAGGGGGCCCTGCGGCGGCAGCCAGCAGGTTTTTTTTTTAAATTAAAATTTGCTTTAGGCCGACGGGGGGGGGGGGTTAGGACTGGTAATGGGCTATGGGGGGGGGGTAGGACTGGTAATGGGGGGGCTGGGGCTGGAAATGGGCTGGGGGGGTTAAGGCTAGAGGTGGGCTGATGGGGTTAGGACTGGTAATGGACTGTGGGCTGTTGGGGGGGCTTAGAACTGGCAATGGGCTTTGGGGGGGTTAAGACTGGTAATGGGCTGTAGGCTGATGGGGGATGTCTGGTAATGGGCTATGGGGGGCATAGAACGGGAAATGGCATGGGGGGTTAAGACTGGAGGTGGGCTGTTGGGGTTAGGACTGGTAATGGGCTGTTGGGGGGGTTTAGAACTGGTAATGGGCTTTGGGGGGGTTAAGACTGGTAATGGGCTGTGGGCTGATGGGGTTGTCTGGTAATGGGCTATGGGGGGGCTAGGACTGGAAATGGGCTGGGGGGTTAAAATTGGAGGTGGGCTGATGGGGTTAGGACTGGTAATGGGCTGTGGGCTGATGGGGGGGTAGGACTGGCAATGGGCTATGGGGGGCTGACTGGAAATGGGTTGATGGGGTTAGGACTGGAAGTGGGCTGATGGGGGGTTAGGACTGGTAATGGGTTATAGGGGGGGGGCTTAAACTGAAAATGGGGTGATTGGGAGTTAGGACTGTAAGTGGGTTGATGGGGGGCTAGGACTGGTATTGGGTTGGGGGGTTGCTAGGACTGGAAATGGGCTGATGGGTGGCTAGGACTGGAAATGGGCTGATGCAGGGACTAGAAGGGAATGGATGCTGGGTGAGGCTGGAACTAGAAGGGAGCTGATGTTGGGGGAGGATTAGAATGGGATGGGGCTGGAAGAGTAAAATGGAGAAGGGAAAATATTTTGTGTGGGAGGGATACAAAATCTACAATTGGCCGGGTATTGGGAGAGTAAGTGGGGATTGAGGATGGAGGGGTAAAATTTGAGTGGATGAAATAGGAATGAGGAAAGAGCAAAAGGAGAAAGATTAGTATGTTAAAGCAGATGTAGAGAGAGAATGGAAAAAAATCTAGAAGAGAGAAGAAAGGACAAATGGACAGCAGACGATGGAGAGTTAGCAGAAGACACGAAGAAACCAGAAGAAAGTGTCTGGAGCAATTGCAGCTGAAAAAAATGCACAAAAGGTAGAAAAATATCTCTTTATTTTGAATTTATTAATTGGAATATGTCAGCTCTGGTAAATGTGCATCATTAACGTCTGCGCTTTGTTTTGTACAAGAGCAAATTAATGTATAGTTTTATTTCTACAGTGTTGTACATTCCAAGTTTGGCTTTTGGGATTCCCAGTTTAATTATTGTCTTCCTGTTTCTAAATTGTGATTACTTGTTTGGTGATGGTCTATGTTCTGCATGTGTAACTGAGCTGAGGTGTTCTGTTTATATAATTCCTATTTGACATTGCCACTTGTTCTCTTTCCCCAGTAGGTCATGCATTGTTGTTCTCTGAAATGTATTGGTTTAATATTTGCAGTGTTGCCTTTTGATTGGTAGAGTATGGTGCTTTGTGAGTCCTGGTAGTGCTGTTAGGATACGGCGGGTTTACTATGGGTTCTAAATGGGCAGTGTTTGTAGTAGTTCCTAATGTGTCTGGCAGTTGGCACTGGATTATAGTAATGTAGAAATCTTTTAGTCTTTCTTTATCCATACACTCATTAAGTGGCACGTTTACTAAAAGTTAGTATATGGTAACATTATGCAAATATTTATGCAAATGAGGCCCCTTATGCAAATGAGGCCCCGCATCCCCCTTGGGCCGCCCCTGCTGGGGGCCCACAATTTTTGTTGGCGTAGGGCCTCACTCAAGGTAAATCCGGCCCTGGAAACAGGGCTTCATTTTGATCTGCATGGATATTGCTTCAGCCTTTGATACAGTCTGTCACAGCTATTTGATTAATCAGCTTAAGCTTAAGGGCATTCAGAACGTAACACTAGATTGGTGTCACTCATATCTAACAGACTGCCAACAACAAGTTTGCATAGGTACTCAAACATCAGCTATGTATCAATAAACCCAGGGCTTTTCTACCTTGCTATTTAATATATATGTACAACCAATATGCACGATCAACCCTTCGGCATTCTTTACCATTTCTATGCATATGATGTGCTGCTGTACTCTACTTTCTCAATGGACAATCCTAACTTCACTGGAATCACGGACTGCTTCAGTGCACTCTCTAACTGGCTAGATGCTCACAACCTGAAAGTGAACTTTAAAAAGACAGAAGTTCTTTCATCACAAAGGTCCCAACATTCATACCTACAGCCACCCTACAGGTTAAGGATGCTGATCTGAAGACTAATCATGAGGTTAGATATGTGGGTGTCACCTTGGACCACTGCCTAAACATGGAATCCTACATAAACAATATCATGAAGGCTGTCTATCTCAAAATACGTCACCTCTGTCAGCTACAACCCATAGTAGAGCCTACTGACTTCCGCACTGTCTTCCAAGCTCTGGTCACTCCGCTCTTCAATTATGCTAATATCATCTTACATGGTCTATCTGGCTGTGCTCTCCATCCTCTACAATTGACTTTGAATACTGCTGCATGAACCATTTACTGAGCTTCTAGATACAAACATGTAACATCTCTCCTAATTCATCTACATTGGCTCCCAATAAGCAATCGGCTTAAGTTCAAAGCTCCCCTGATGACATTTAAAATTCTTCATCACCTCTCTGCATCCTCACTGGAAGATCTCTTACACTGGACACCTGACAACAGAGTTAGAAGAACAAATATGGCAAACACTCTTGCCATCCCTGCCCTAGTTGGTAAAAGCAACCAATTTTCCAGGAACAGAGCCTTCTTCTTCTTTGCCCCTCTGCTATGGAACTCCCTACCTGCTCCTATCCATCTCATTTCTGACTTGCCCACCTTTCATAAGGCAATCAAAACATATCTATTCAATCTCACATTCAACCATGTAACTTAACTCTTTTTCTGTCCATTGTATACTCAAGCTCCCTTCAGCTTGTAACTAGCTCACCGTTCTTAAATGCTACTGATGTATGACTTGCTATGTCAAGCTTTGTTCACATTTTTAATGTAACCTGTTATTTGCATTAAATTATGTTCACATGTTCAATGTAAACTGTTCTATATAACAAGTTGTTCTCTTGTAAACCACGCTGATTATGAAAAGTGCGGTATATAAAATTAAATAAATAAATAAATAATTGTTTCCCCCATTTCCCGAGTCAAGCATGTGGGGTATACATATCTGTGTCTTACTGGATATGTCAGGAGGTATGAAGGTCTAGGTGGGTGTAGGCTATGTGCATGTGTGTGTGTATGTGTGTGTGAAGGGGACTGTCAGGGCTACATGTATATGTGTATGTGTGTCTGTATGTCAGTCTGCTATGGGAAGTGTTGGGGTCTGCATTTGTGTGTTATGGGGAGTGCAGGTGCATGTGGGTCTGTCATGGAGAGTATTGGGGTGCGTATATGTGTGTGCGTGTGTGCGTGTGAGTGCGCATGTGTGTGTGTGTGTGTGTGTTTGTGTGTGGGGAGTGCCACAGTCTGTGTGCATCTCTCTCTCTCTCTCTCTCTCATGACCTCCCCCCATCCATTATTCAGTCTCTCTCTCTCACAGCTCTCCCCAGCCATTCCCCAGTCTCTCTTTCTCTCTCTCTCATAGCCTCCCCCAGCCATCCCCCAGTGTCTCTTTATTTCTCTCTCTCTCTCGTAGCTTCCCCCAGCCATAATCCAGTGTCTCTCTCTCTCTCGTAGCCTCCCCCAGTGTCTTTCTCTCTCTCTCTCTTGTAGCTTCCCCCAGCCATTATCCAGTGTCTCTCTCTCATAATCCCTCTCACTTAGTCTCTCTCATTGCCTCCATTCCATCAAACAGTTTCTCTCTCATTGTCTCCATCCATCAACTAGCTTCTCTCTCTCATTGCCCCCTACCATCAGTTTCTCTCTCTCTCCACAGCTATCACTTGATCTCTCTCTCCTTGCCCCCTACAAAATCAGCTGATGTTTCTCTTTCTCTCTCTCTCTCTCCTTGCCCACCTAGTCATCACCCCATGTGTCTCTCTCCCTCTCTCTCTCCTTGCCCCCCCCCAACCATCACCTGATGTATCTCTCTCTCTTTCTCCTTGCTCCTCCACAGCCATCACCCAATGTCTCTCTCTCTCTCTCTCTCTCCTTGTCCCCCGCAGCCATCACCCAATTTATCTCTTTTGCCCCCAGCGCCACCGCCACTTCTGCTGCTGCCATCACACAGATGTTTTTCTCACTGTCTCACATTCACTCCCTTCGCAGTCAGCCCTTGACATCTTAATAGGTCACTTTCCCGGGCGGACAGGTAGCTACACAAAGTGCGGGGGTATGAAGCCCATGCACGTGCTATATATCAGAAGTATAGTACACACATGGAGTTCAAGGTCCCATGCTGTGTTTAGCTTTCTGTCTGCCACAAAAGTAACCTAATAAGACGTCAAGTGCTGGCTGCGGGGGGCACGAATAAGAGACAGCATGAAAAACATCTGGGTGATGGCTGTGGAGGAGAGGGAAAGGAGAGAGAGAAATATTAGGTTAATTGCTGCAGAAAAACTGGCTTTTCCATGGCCAGTTTTAAAGGTCTACTGGCAACTGGCCTGGCCAAATAATAACTGTCCAGGCCAGCTAAAACCAGCTAGTTGGCAACCCTATACGGACATCAGGAGGGCTAAATATCAGACCCACTGCCACACCAGATCTGAATTCTTAAATGAATTTTGGGAGGAACTTCAGGCAATGCAAGGTGAAGGTCAATATGTTAATGTGACATAGAGAGTTTGTAAATGAGAATCTCTGTTCTCTAGGGGATTATTTCCAGGAGACTTTTGGGGACTGCTCAGCCTAGAATGGGAATCATTTTTTATTGCTTACCATTTGCTGTTCTGTTCTTTCTCTTTCCTATTTTAATTGGCATTCCTTTCTATGATGATTTATTTTAGCAATTGTACACAACTTAGATGCTACCCGGACTAGAGCGGTATGGAAAGTTTTATTAATAATAATAATAATAATGCATTTGTCTACTAATACTGTTAGGCCAGATATGTGCAATTTTGAAAATATGTGCCATTGGCCCTTCAGGATGTTGTGCCTTCTAAAAATGGATGCTACATTTTTGCACACACAAGAGAGAACTGAAATCTTCCTGGCTGAGAAGGCACTCCTCTCCATGGGCCAGGAAGAAAGCAAGTGGAAAGACCTGCTATCAGGGATGGGCCAACATCTGCAGATCCTTACAGGAGTAAGCATTCTTTCATTGTGGGGAAGTACTCATTCTGAGGGGATGTTGGGTGATGAGAGTTCACAGAGTTTGTAAGTGCCCGATTGGGTTTAAAAGTTGGTCATATGTTTGAGGTTGCACCATTACCTCCAATGCACTATTCATCTGGTGAGGTACTGTGTACTTACAGCCCTCAAGCTGCCTTTGCCCTTACATTACTGTTTAAGGACATAAGAAATGACATTATGGGTCAAACCAAAGGTCCATCAAGCCCAGTATCCCGTTTCCAACTGTGACCAATAGAGGTTGTAAGTACCTAGCAGGTTCCCAAAAGGTAGATGGATTCTATGCTGTTCATCCTAGGGGTAAGCAATGGATTTCTCCTGTCCACTTTCATAATGATTTATGGTCATTTCCTCCAGGAACTCATCCAAACCTCTTTTAAACACTGCTGAACAAACAGCTTTTGCTACATCCTCCGGTAACAAATTCCAGAGTATGATTACGCGTTGAGTGGAAAAAATATTTTCTCCAGTTAATCTTACATGTGATACATTGTAGATTAATTTTGTGTCCGCTAGTCTTTCTACTTTTTAAAGGGGTAAACAACCGAGCTCCGTTTACCCATTTCACTCCACTCATTATTTTATAGACCTCTATCATATCTCCCCTCAGCCATCTCTTTCCCAAGCTGAAGACACTAACCTTTTAAGCCTTTCCTCTTAGGGGTATCCTTCCATTCGATTTATCATTTTGATCACTCTTCTCTGTACCTTTTCTCTATTCTTTTTAAGATACAGTGACCAGAATTACACACAATATTCAAGGTGCGGTCGCACCATGGAGTGATACAGAGGCATTATATTATCCTTGGTTTTATTCTCCATTCCGTTTTTTATGATTACTAGCATTCTATTTGCTTAATTGACAATGGCCACACTCTGGGCAGAGGGTTAGATACCGAGAAGGATGACCAAAATGATCAAGGGTATGATGGAAGGATACCCCTATGAGGAAAGGCTCAAAGGTTTAGGGCTATTCAATTTGGACAAAAGAAGGCTGAGGGGAGATATGAAAGAGATCTATTTAAATAATGAGTGGAGTGGAATGAGTAAATGTGAATTGGTTTTTATTCCTTTAAAAATTGCACAAACTAGGGGACATACAGTGAAGCTACAAGGTAGTACATTTAAAAATAACTGAAGGGAATGTTTTTTTTTTTCACTGAACACACAATTAAGCTCTAGAATTAATTGCCAGATGTATCAAATGCTGTTAATGTAGCTATTAACAGCTATCACAAAAATGGACGATTTCTTGGGGAGGAAAAGTCCATAAACCATTGTAGATTGGGGAAAATCCACCGCTTATCCCCAGGAAAAGCAGCATGGAATCTGTGTGACCATGATTAGCTACTGTTGGAAACAGGATACTGGGCTTCATGGACCTTTGTTTTGACCCAGTATGGCAAATTGTATGTTCTTACTGGCTACCAGTAAATTAACAAATTCAGCATGAAGTATTGATGATGGCTTTCAAGGTTCAGAATAAGCATTCTCCCCCCCCCCCCCCTATAGTTACAAGAAAAGATTTGTGACTGTGTCGAGAACATTACTTGGGCTCTCAATGAGATGATTTGTTCAAAGTTCCAGGAGGAAAAGAAGTGGGACTAGTTTCTAACTGAGACTGAGTTTTCTCTGTTAGGATCCCTGCATGCTGGAACACTCTCAAAAGATTTCATATAGATGGCAAATTTAAAATGTAAGTAAGAACTAAAAACCTGTCTATCTACACATGCATATGGTTAAGTGTAGTGAGAAGCTATTCTGTTTTATATTCTGCAATTATTGTATTTTCTGTTTTCTAGTATGCTGCATAGAGTGGATTTTCAGATACGTGGAAATTAAGAAATAAGTAACGCGATGTTACATAGGGCAATAGAAGGACATACTATTATGAACAAATTCCACAGCTTTTTTTGCCTTTACAAGAGACTCAAAAATTTATTCTAATATTGCTTTTGTTCAGGAGCTTCCTGTATTTACGAACAGAAATCAATAACTTTTGCCAATATAAATTGTATTTCAGTGAGTTTTAAGAAAAGAACCATCAAACTATGTAGCCGCTGTAACAAGAGTTGAAGACATCTTAACATAAGAATTTTCCAAAATTCTGCCAGTATGAAGTGGAAGTAAGATTCAAGATGGACCTTGTGCATTAAGGTGTACCATAGGTATGCTTCATCATCTGTCTATTATTTTGAAGCGTGAATCGGCAGAATGACAATTAAATGTTTATTTTATATTGTGCATTTCACCATCCCTTCCATCATCAGAGTTTATGCCCTGGAAGAAGAAACTTTTCTTTGGAAGATTCTCCTCAGTGTCATCTTCACATCCCTGTTCCGCAGGCTGTAGATGAATGGATTGAGCATGGGAGAAACAACATTGTACACAACGCTGGCCATCCTATCTTTTTCCAAGGAATAGCTTGAAGATGGTCTGAAGTACATGAACAGTAGTGTCCCATAGAAGAGCATTACCACAGTGAAGTGGGAAGAGCAGGTGGAGAAAGCCTTGAGTCTTCCGCCAGTTGATTGGATTTTCAAGATAGTAATGATGATGTAGATGTAGGAGACCAGGATGATCAAGAAAGGCACTATTGCTTGCATTGAACCTTCTGTAAATATCACCAGCTCATTGATGGAGGTGTCTGTACAAGAAAGCTTCATCAGTGGGGTGAGGTCACAGAAGTAGTGTTGGATCTTGTTGGAGTTGCAGAAGGAGAGCCGATATATCAACAGTGTGTGCAACAAGGCATCCAGAAAATTGATGATCCATGAAGCAGCTGCCAGACTTAAACATACCTTCTTGTTCATTATTACGATATAATGCAATGGATTACAGATGGCAACATATCGGTCATATGCCATAATGGACAACATCACACATTCTGAACCAATAAAAACAACAAAGAAATAGAGCTGGGTTATGCATTCAGAGTAAGAGATGGTCTTCTTGTTAGATAGGAGATGGCTTAACATTTTGGGAACGGTAACTGTTGTAAAGCACATGTCTACAAAGGACAAATTACAGAGGAAGAAATACATGGGAGTATGTAGCTTGGAGTTCACACTAATCACTGAGATCATGGTCCCATTTGCCAGAAGATTCATCAGGTACATCACCAGAAACACCACAAAGAGAGGACCTCTTAATGCCACACGATCCGTGAGACCCAGAAGTAGAAATTCTGTCACCTCTGTCTGATTTCCCTGCTCCATTTCTATATTCTTGCATAAATCAAAGAAATCATTAAACCAAAGAAAATGTATTAGAGATACAGTTGCATAATTCTTCTCTATCACAAGTGCAACAGTTCTACAATTAATACCTTAGCGCTGGACGCTAATAAACACTAATTAATACCTTAGCGCTGGACACTAATAAACACTTGAGCCCTGATTCAGTGAGGGTTTTTTTTCTACTGCTGTTTATGATGTAAGTATTATAAGCTTTGTAAAGTAGGACATTTCATATATATATAGCAGTGGTATAAGTTTCAATGAGGTCCCCAAGCAAAAATTTGCTGAGTGTCCCCCATTATCATGGTGGTGACGTGCTCCCCCATCCAGGCCCCCTCTTTGTGTGGTAGACCCCTCCATGTGGTGGCAGCAGCGTGGCAAACTTACTTTATCATTTTTGCTGTGCTGCTTCGTCATATAAGTTCACCGCAGAAAACATGGGCCTGGCGGTTGTTTCCTGACTGGTGGGGAGCAGTCGCCAGGCCCGCATTATCCATGGCAAACATACTAGAGCAAATCAGTGCGGCAAACATTAAAGTACGTTTCCTGCACTGCTGCTGCCACCACTGTGTGGGCTCCCTTTTTGCTCGGACCCCCCTCTCCCCACATTCTGGGGGCTGCTTGGGTGGAATTTACACCAGTAGTGTACATACATGCAGCCAAATATCTGAAAAAGTGAAAAATGAAAACTGACATTGGTACATTTTCTCACTTGCTAATAAAGGAGTTTGTTTACTAAAGATTTCAGAGGGATGTTTTTAGCTTTGGCGTCATCTGATACTATATAGGGGGTAATTATATAAAGCATAAACTACATGTAAGACATGCTTTTGTTGTGGAAAAGGGTCCTTATAAAATTGCTTGTGGATATGAAAGCATAAAAATAGACACACAGAAAGAGTGTGCCTACTTCTGAACAATCTTCATGTAGCTGGGGCAGAGTTTTGATGTACATATATGTTTTATAAAAATGCACACATAACACACATACATGGACAATTGACATCTTCACCACAGCAGGTGTAGATTTGTGCCAGTGTATTTATGTGCTACTTGTACTAGTTCTGGGCTCTTAGTTTATAAATGCACATAGGCACTTCTGGGATCTTTTCTAAAAAAGACTTATCATAGGTTCCTTCTCCAAAACATTGACATAGACACCAGAGTGGTAAGTAGGATTCTGAATGGAACACTTTCTGCGCTAGGGAGAGAATATTTCTCTGCTGATGGGGAAGAGGTGATGCTGCTTTAGGGAGGCTTCTGCCCCTGTAGGGGAGGAAGTTACTTATATTTGGGAGGGAGGTAGGGACTAACACATTTGTAGGTGTATTTCAAAAATGGAGCAAAATAAATTATTAGAAAAGAGGAAAAACAGGTCAAAGATCAACAAGGGACATACGGACAACCCTGAGAACAACTCTCTGGATGGCTGTCCCAACACATCAATGACCCATATGTTTTCCTCTCTCTAAATTAAACAATCCAATTTTAACCAAATTCAAACAACAATAATGAACAAGCTGGAGCACTTTTCTTCTATACTCCAAATGATTGGAAAAACACACACATCTTCATACAATGCACCACTGACTCATTTGAAGGGAATCTTAACATGTGCTACAGTCCATGATACCCCGACACCTCATTTCGGCACCCAGTAGGCATTTTGCTGGATATCTTCATCTGGGGATAGATGATTATAAGTATCAAAAATGCTAAGAACAAAAAAAAATACAAAGAAATAAAACCCCAATAATCTAAAGTAATTAAAAATAAACCCTATAACTACAAACCCATTTATTCACCAACAGCTTAAATCATACACCACCTACCAGTCCAGCCATTCTTCAACATAGGCAACCCAAAACACCATACATGCGATCTAATATATACTCTAATCAGCAACCTTTTAAAGGGAACCTCACCGACCAATGCCTATTCCATCTAAAAAAGAAGAAGAAAAAAAGGGGGAAAAAGGAGGGAAAGAGAAAACCTTCCAGCTATATCCACCAACCCTATCACAAACATGCACCCCAGTCGATTTGTAAATTTAAACCGCCTGGGATCACCGTTCGTAACTGGAAAACCTATTGTTGTTCAAGTACAATCAGTATCTGTTCCCTCCCAGTCTTTACAACAACAATACAGAAACACCGCAAATAATCAAACAGATGCCCCTTCTCCAAACAATGCTGTACAATAGGAGCCTCCCGCTTCTTAAAATAAAGCTGGCTCCTATATTCACTCATACACGTCCTAAACGATCGTATCATCTTTCCAACATACATAAGCCCACAGGGACAGCGGATCCCATACACAACATACATAGAGGCACAGGAAGTTGCTTCCTTCAAAATGTACTCTCTCCCATTATATAAAAAAGTCTGAATTTTACAGGATACTGGACACATGGAGCAGTTACCACATCACCTATGGCCTCTTCACTCCTCATCTTTTGAAACTAATGGGCGCAGACTCATGGGACTCCTTAAGATTCTCATCATGCAACCAAATACACCAAGTTCATCTACCAGCTAGACCAGGAACTACCCCAAAAATATTAGCATGTTTCAACAAAATCCGCTGGATTTGATAACTAAAGGCAGAATATTTAGAAATAAAATTCACACACTCATCCTAGTCTACCTCAGTTACCTTCCTCCTAGTGGGTTGCACCAATAAATCTCTATTATTAAACAAAGCTCGATGGTATGCAAGATCTATCATAGGGGCTGGATAGCCCCTATCTCTAAAAGTGGTCATTAAACTCTTAGACTTAATTTTGAAATCACTCACATCTGAGCAGCTCCTATGAAACCTAATAAATTGTGAAAATGGTAACCCATCTCTTAAACACCCAGGATGTGCACTTGAATAGAGCAAAAACGTGTTTTGATCAGTCAATTTTTTATATACAGAGGTTTCCCAACCTATCTGACCTCTTTTGACTCAAATATCTAAAAATGCTATACTGTAGTATCTTTATGATACATTTGAGTAAATTGAATACCTTGATCTATTCCATTGAGCCAACTATGAAACTGAAACAAGGAATCCACAGATGCCTTCCAAATTAAAAAAAACATCATCTATATACAGAGTATCTCCACCAAAGTCATTGGCGGATTTGTCATTGGTGGCGAACATTTCAAGGATTCCGTTGTCTGAATGTCAGCTTGAGGTTTTGAACAAATGTTTATCCTTTGTCCCGAAAATAGCTTTTGCTTCTTTTCAATTTCGGTTGGACTTGGAACAGTTTATTAGGAAATTGAATTTGAAGGTATTTTTTGCCATGGGTGAAGATATTTCAAAGAAAAATGAACTTGATATGATTGACTTTGCAGGTCCTGAAGATCAAGGGCCAAGGCAAGTCCAACTGCCGATGAAATCTACATGGAATCCGCTGGGTCAGTTGCATCCGGCTTTGTTGATTTATAAAGAACTAGTTCTCCAAGAGATGGAATGGCTGTAGAAATCATCAAGATGGATATTTTGTGCATTAACACCCAGTAGAAAGGGGAGCATTAAAGGATTTGCTCTGTGTTGGAGCTGGTAATAAAACGAGCCGACAAAGAGGGCACCATTGTGGTGTTGAATCGGGATGATTATATGAGGGACTGTCTCTTACATGTCTATACAGCACTGCATATGATTAGTAGTGCTTTATAAATGCTCAGTAGTAGTAGTAGTAGGAAACTGCTCATTAATTGTCTGATTCATCAATCTATGAAAAATTGAATGTTGATCTGACTGGTTCTTTACAGATAAACAGATTAAAGAGATCACGCATCTGGGATTTCAGGACAAATTGATATCTAAAAAGGAATTGTCCTTTTTGAATGTCATGTCTCCTGACATGGCTATATTTTATCTTCTGCCTAAAATTCATAAGAACTAGTTGCATCCCCCAGGGAGACCGATAGTTTCTACTAAGGGAACTGTTTTGGAACCCCTTTCAATGTTTGTGGACTCCTTTTTAAGGCCTTTATTGGTTAATATTCCTTCTTATATAAAGGACATTGCTCACTTTTACAGATTTTGGAGGACGCCTCTATATGGGCTTTGGAACCTGATACACTATTGGTTAATTTAGACGTGGTAGATTTGTATACCAGTAGTCCCCAAACAATAGCATCAGTTGTCGTTAGAGCAACTTTATATAAATGGGGGGGATTTGTCCGACCATATGGTACAATTTGTGATGGAATTGGCTGAATTAGCTTTATATCAAAAATATTTCATTTTTGACAGGGAAGATTTATCATCAGATGTCTGGGGTGGCTATGGGGGCAACATTTGTTCCATCAGTTGCCAATTTGTTTATGGAGGATTTTGAATGGAAGTGACTTTTGGGGGTATGTTTACTAAGCCAGGTTAACAGTTAACCCGGGCTATCTGCAACTAGGTCCCATTGAATAACATGGGACCTAGTTGCAGATAGCCCGGGTTAATCGTTAGCCCAGCTTAGTAAACATACCCCTTGGAGTCACTTTTTGTGCCCCAGATTAAACTTTGGTGGAGATATATAGACAATGTTTTTTTTAATTTGGAAGGGATCTGTGGATTCCTTGTTTTAGTTTCATAGTTGGCTCAATGGGATATATCAAAGCATTCAGTTTACTTAAAAGTATCATAAAGATACCATAGCATTTGGTATCTTTATGTATGCATTTGGTATCTTAACATTTGGGTTAAGAGGAGTCAGATAGGTTGGGAAACTTCTGTATGTAAAAAACTGACTGATCGAAACACATTTTTGCACTATTCAAGTGCACATCCTGGGCGTTTGAGAGATGGGTTACCATTTTTGCAATTTATTAGGTTTCATAGCTGCTGCTCAGATGTGAGTGATTTCAAAATTAAGTCTAAGGGGTATGTTTACTAAACTGGGCTAATGGTTAACCCGGGCTATCTGCCACTTGGTCCCATATTATTCAATGGGACCTATTTGCAGATAACGCAGTTTAACTGTTAGCCCGGTTTAGTAAACATACCCCTAAGAGTTTAATGACCACTTTTAGAGATAGGGGCTATCCAGCCCCTATGATAGACCCTGCATATCATCGAGTTTTGTTTAATAATAGAGATCTATTGTTGCATCCCTCTACGAGGAATTTAACCGAGGTAGAGGATGAGTATGTGAATTTTATTTCTAAATATTCTGCCTTTAGCTATCAAATCCAGCGGATTTTGTTGAAACATGCTAATATTTTGGCAGTAGTTCCTGGTCTAGCTGATAGGCAGATTCAGTGTGTTTGGTTGTGTGATCAGAATCTTAAAGAGCTACTATGTCCCACGAGTCTGTGCCCATTCGTTTCAAAGGATGAGGAGTGGAGAGGCCATAGGCGATGTGGTAATTGCTCCGTGTGTCCGGTATCCTGTGAAATTCAGACTTTTTTATATAATGGAAGAGAGTACATTTTGAAGGAAGCAACTTCCTGTGCCTTTATGTATGTTGTGTATGGGATCCGGTGTCTCTCTGGGCTTATATATATTGGAAAGATGATACAATCATTTAGGACGTGGATGAGTGAACATGGGAACCAGCTTTATTGTAAGAAGTGGGAGGCTCCTATTGTACAGCATTGTTTGGAGAAGGGGCATCTGTTTGATGATTTTTGGTGTTTCTGTATTGATGTTGTAAAGACTGGGAGGAGAGGGTGTACGAGGGAACAGATGCTGATTGTACATCAACAACAATGGATTTTCCGGTTACGAATAGTGATCCCAGGGGGTTTAAATTTACAAATCGACTTGGGTGCGTGTTTGTGATAAGGTTGATAGATGTAGCAGGAAGGCTTTCTCTTTCCCCCCTTCCCCCCCCTTTTTTCTTCTTCATTTTTAGATGGAATAGGCATTGGTCCGTTTAAAAGGTTGCTGATTAGAGTGTATATTAGATCGCATGCACGGCATTTTGGGTCAGCTATGTTGAAGTATGGCTGGACTGATAGATGGTGTATAATTTAAGCTGTTGGTGAGTAAAGGAGTTTGTAGTTATAGGATTTTTTAAAATTACTTTAGATTATATTTTTACTAGAGGGCAATGATATATTGGGGGGGTTTTTTGTTTTTGTTCTTTGTATTTTTTATAGTTTTATAATTGTCTATCCCCTGATGAAGCTTATCCAGTAAACACCTTCTAGGCACCGAGATGAAGTGTTGGGGTATTGTGGACTGCAGCACATGTTAAGATTCCCTTCAAATGAGTCAATTGTGCATTGTATGAAGATGTGTGTGTTTTTTCAATCATTTGGAGGGTAGAAGAAAAGTACTCCAGCCTGTTCATTATTATTGTTTGAATTTGGTTAAAACTGGATTGTTTAATTTAGAGAGAGGAAAACATATGGGTATTGATGTGTTGGGATAGCCATCCAGAGAGTTTTCTCAGGTTGTCTGTATGATGTCCTTTGTTGATCTTTGACCTGTTTTTCCTCTTTTCTAATAATTTTTTTGCTCCAGTATTGAAGTCCCATATTTTGATAATTTAATGGAGTGATTTTATTTTTTGTTGGCATGTATGGGGCAGCAGAGATTTCAGGAACCTACAAATGCAGAAAAAGAACAGCATCATTTAGAAGCTTTTACATATAATTGCGAGTAATTATATATGTAAGTGCCATTTTTGCCTCTTCTACGTATAAGTGCCAGCATGTAAACATAGAAGAGACATATACCAGACTGTTATATGTATAAATGTAATCAATTAAGGATCTTATCAAAAGCCAATAAAAAGCACTATGGCCCTAAGTATAATCACCTCCTCAATTGCTTGTTTGAAGTCCTGGACAAAACAAGCACTTTGGTGCCAATCTTCAGAATCTTTTGCAAAATGTTCAATAGGAGGCTGTCCAGATAAGGGTGCTGCCTGCAATATTCAGTGCCACTATGCAGACAGAGCTGCTGAAGATCTGTACAGACCTCCCTGACACTATACATTTATGCAGCGACCGACAGTCCATGGTGGTATCAATGCTATTCAGAAAATGTCAACTTTGTCTGGTTAGTGGAAATTTCAGTCGACCCTTATCCGGGCAATTTCAGCTGAATGTAATGCTGGCCTAAATTGCAATCTGGTAAGTACCGTTTAAAAAACCCGCTAACTGGGTAAGTGCTGTCACTTATTTTGATAGCTATGTTGTTGTTAAGTGCCGTCGAGTCGGAGTCGACTCATGGCGACCCTCTGGATAGCTATCCTAAATTGTGTTCGGTCTTCAGTCAGGCGGCTCATTGATGACAGACTGGTACCCGTAGCTGCTGTTATTGTAGCGATCCATCTCATTGCTGGCCTTCCTCTTTTGCGTTGACCTTCTATCTTGCCAAGCATGATGTCTTTCTCTAATGATCTCTCTCTTCGCATGATGTGTCCGAAGTATGAAAGTCGAAGTCTTGTCATCTGAACTTCTAAAGAAAGCTTAGGCTTGATCTCCTCTAGTACCGACTGGTTTGTTCTTCGGGCAGTCCATGGTATACACAGTATTCGCCGCCAGCACCATAATTCAAAGGCATCAATTTTCTTCCTGTCTGTCTTTTTCACTGTCCAGCTTTCACATCCATATGATGTTATTGAAAATACCATGGCTTGAACAAGTCGAATCTTTGTATGGAGAGAGACATCTCTGCTCTTGAGAATCTTATCTAGGTCTTTCATAGCCATTCTGCCAAGAGCAATGCGTTGTCTGATTTCTTGACTGCTTGTTGCTTCTTTATTGATAGTTGATCCAAGTAGGTTAAAGTTGTTCACAATTTCAATTTCTTCTCCTTCAACGATGAACCTGTTGATTATGCCAGTTGTCATGATCTTTGTCTTCTTTACATTAAGGTGAAGGCCCATTTTGAGACTATGTTCTTTGATTGTGAGAAGCAAATGTTTCAGATCATCTTCGCTTTCAGCCAGTAATGTGGTATCATCAGCATAGCGAAGGTTGTTGATGAGTCTTCCACCAATCTTCACACCTCTGTTGTCTTCATACAGTCCTGCTTCTCTGATGATTTGTTCTGCATATAAATTAAACAGGTAGGGGGAAAGTATGCAGCCTTGTCTTACACCTTTGCTTATTTTAAACCATTCTGTTTCTCCTTGTTCCGTTCGAACTGTTGCTTCTTGATCAATGTACAGATTACGCAAGAGAACGATCAGGTGTTCTGGTATACCCATGCTTCTTAATGTGGCCCAGAGTTTCTCATGGTTTACACAGTCAAAAGCCTTGCTATAGTCGATAAAGCACAAATAGATATCCTTTTGGTATTCTTTAGTCTTTTCAAGGATCCATCTCACATCCGCAATGATGTCTCTCGTTCCTCGCCCTTTCCTGAACCCTGCTTGCACTTCAGGTAGTTCTTGTTCTAGGTATGGCTGTAGTCTCTTTTGAATAATCTTCATTAGAATCTTGCTGGCATGTGGGATCAGAGCGATTGTGCGATAATTTCCACAGTCAGTTGGATCACCTTTCTTTAGTATTGGTATAAACACAGATCTTTTCCAGTCAGTTGGCCATGATGTTGTCTTCCATATTTCTTGGCAGAGCCTTGTAAGTACGGTAACAGCTGCATCAGATTGCTGCAATACTTCTATGGGAATGCTATCAATGCCTGGTGCTTTGTTCTTTGATAAGGCTTTCAATGCTGCTTCAACTTCTTCTTTCATCACCAATGGTTCCTGATCATAAGGTATAGGTTGAAACGGCTGTTGGTCCACTTGATCTTTATCATATAAAAACTCTGTATATTCCTTCCACCTTTTCTTGATCTTCTCAGCATCATTCAACATAGAACCTTGAGCATCTTGTAACATTCCAATTCGAGGCTGGAACTTTTTCTTTAACTCTCGCAGCTTTAGGAAAGCCGATCTTGTTCTTCCTCTAATAGTTTCTGCTTCTATTTCCTTGCAAGTGTCATTGTAGTACTTTTCCTTGTCCTGTCTTGCTGCACGTTGGAAATCTCTGTTGAGTTCTGCGATTGTCTTTCTTTCTCCTTTGGCTTTAGCTTCTCTGCGTTTCTGGGCAATTTTCAGAGTTTCTTCCGTCATCCATTTTGGCCGTTTTTGCTTTTTAACCTTTTGTAGAGACTTCTCGCTTTCTTCCAGCACAACCTTCTTGATGTCATTCCATAACTCTTCCGGAGCTCTGTCATTTGTATCTAAAGCAGCAAATCGATTTTGCAGGCAGTCTTTAAATTCCAGTGGTATATTCTCAAGGTCATATTTTGGTGCATTCATGAGTGGTTTGCTCTTTTTCAACTTTAGCTTGAGTTTGCATACTAGTAGTTGATGATCTGTACCACAGTCAGCTCCAGGTTTTGTCTTTGTTGATGTTACAGAGCTTTTCCATCGTTGACTTCCACAGATGTAGTCAATTTGATTTTTATACAATCCATTGGGTGAAGTCCATGTGTACAGTCGTCGCTTGTGTTGCTGGAAGAAGGTGTTTGAGATGAATAGATCATTGGTCTTGCAGAATTCTATCAATCTTTCTCCAGCTTCATTTCTGTTGCCAAGTCCATATTTTCCAACTACTTTGCCTTCTTCTTTGTTGCCAACTTTTGCGTTCCAGTCACCCATGACTATCAGGATATCCTGTTTGCATGTTCTGTCAATTTCAGCTTGTACTTGTTCATAGAACTCTTCAATTTCATTCTCTTCTGCAGCTGTTGTTGGGGCATATACTTGAATTATAGTTGTGTTGATAGGCAATCCTCGTAGACGAATAGAGATTAAGCGTTCGCTGACTGCATTGTATTTCATTACAGTTCTTGCAAGTTTCTTCTTTATTATAAATGCAACACCATTTCTTCTTTGTCTTTCATTTCCAGCATAGTAGACCATGTGATCATCTGATGCAAAGTGCCCGATGCCAGTCCATTTCAGTTCGCTGACACCCAACAGATCAAGTTGTACACGTTCCATTTCATTCTTGACCACCTCCAACTTCCCTTGGTTCATGCTTCGTACGTTCCATGTTCCAATGTGTAAGACATCTTTACAGCTTCTGACTCTCATTTCATGCGCAGCTACATCAGCAGTCAGACTTCCCGAGGGCTTTGATCCAACCACATCATAAATGCTGGCTTTACTCTGAAAAGTCTTCAGCTCTTCCCCAGTAGCTAGTTGAGTGCCTTCCGACCTGGGAGTCTCATCTTCCAGCACCATAGCACAATTTGTTTTGTTGTAACTATCCATTGGGTTTTCATGGCAAGATACAGAAGTAGATTGCCGGGCCTTCCTTCCGCGCAGTTTAAGTTTGGTGTTGTTGCCGTTGTCACAGAAATGTGATCCTCCGCCGTCAACACTATCCCATTCTGCTGCTGCCCAGATGGGTGGTTTGTCTTCGTCTGGCTATATTCAGCCCAAATATTCTGCGACAGCTCCTATCTGGACATTGCCTCTAAATCAAACTAATATTTAACTGCTGTGGCTGACTACCATAGCATTTGAAAATCATCCTTTTTGAAAACTGGGTCCAAAATGTCATTAAAATCCTGATTTAGGAGCATAAGAGGTGGTGACAACAGGGACAGATTTAGGGCTGGGAAAAATGTTAGGAGTAGATTCATAAGTTAGGTGATAAACCTAGGCAAATGAATGGCAGGCCTAAAATTGTAAGCATATGGGTCAATATTCAGCCACAGTGTGTTTAAAGCATCTTGCTACCAAGGCTAAAACTAAAACTGGATATTCAGCGCCAGAACCTGGATATCCTCTGGTGTTAAATATCCAGCTCCGAGCGCCATTATGATCTGAATAGTGGTGATATTCCTCCCCTATCTGAATAGCAAAAGCGCATAAAGCTAAGACGGCCTCTCAAATGCCTATCTTTATGTGGGCATGTATCCAGTTAGCAGGCTGAAAACTTCCGCTAAACAGATAAACGCTGTATCCGCCCTCACTCTGTCTACGAGCCACACTCGTACTGTCCAGACAGTGCCGTGACGGTTAGAGGTCCAAAAATCCTCCAGTCTCTATTAGAGTGTACACAATCTAAAAAAAAATTCTAAAGAAACACTCAAATAAAACAAAAAACAAATTGATCTACAAATGTGGTATAGTTCTTCAAACCAACTTCATATTGTATTCATATTCAAAATATTCTAATATAGAGGAAGGTCTCAGTACCAGAGGGCCGGTGCTTTACGTGATTACAAGTCACTCAATCACAAACACCAATAATCATAGGCCCATTTCACATCAACGACCCCCTCTATATAAATCCCCCAAACTGGTAAAGGAAAGCCGTAAAAAAATGACTTATCTTGCACATTTGCGGTTTAATACGGGGGTTGGACCGTATTAAACCGCAAATGTGCAAGATAAGTCAGTTTTTGTTACGAAGAATGTTTGTGTTTCTCTTGGGCCCTGGGTCTCTTGGAGCTAGACTGTGGTGACTCCAGATCATGATGACCTCTTCAGTGATAGGTATATTGATAGTTCCTTGACTATGGCAATGTATTCAGCTTTTTGGCTCACCCATCTTTTGTGAAAGAGTGTTAACAAGATGTGAGCATGTCAAAATGTGTCACATTTGTAGATTAGGAAATAAAAACAGGATGCATGATGGCAAGTCAAAGTGTTTGACTATATACAAAAAAACATTTAAACACTCATAAAGAGCCCATACTGTCAAGGGTCAGTGTTATCTACCCCCAGCTACAGCACCATTGCTGGGAGGGTACATACGTAGTTCTACCCTCGCACACAGTAGCTCTTCAACAACCCAGGAGAGTTTTGCCCTGGAAGTCCCTCAGATCTTACAGGATTGGCAAGACTAGAGGAGCCACAGGGACAGCTTCCTCTTCAAGCTGCTGACATACCTCCTCCTTCTTCTTCTCACCTGCCTCTTCTTTCTCCTCCTCCTCTACCTCTTCCTTGGTTGCCTTCTCTTCTTCCTCCCTCTGTTGCTCCTAAATTGGAAGGGCAGCATAAACCTGAACTGGGCCAGTTACATAAAGTAAAGAACACAAAGGAAAGTAAGGCATCAACATCTATGCTCTTCAGGTTTAACACTGAACTGCTGAGTGCGAGTAGAGGGGCCTACCCATGCAAAGCAGCACACAAGATATCATTGCTATGAGGCATGCAAGGCAAAATGCTGGTGACATTAGAGGGTCCATGGGTGGCTACCATACACAGCTCATAGGCCAATGGATATGATCTATATGAAAGATAAGTATCAGCATAATACAAGGAGCATAGCAATCGGATATATGGGATAGTCCCTTAGTCTATCTAATGTCTATTCAAGTAGCCCAGAGAGTTGCTTAGAGCTTCTACACAGCTACATTTCAGAACATATGTGCAGAGTTTGAAAAGAATGCAGTCAGTCTGCTGGCCTAGATAATAGTATCAGTGCTAAATAGGTGATTTCTTCTGATACTAAGATCATCCTGGCACCAACAGCAACATTCTACATGTTTAACAGTATGAAGCCAAACTGGCCTGTATAAGGGTAACCATTGGGAAAGAGTCCCCTTAAAGGGTAAGAGTAACAAGTGCATCCTCTTAGTGTAGTTTCAAGGTCATTTTGATCTCATTAGCAGTAACAAGGCAAGGAGGTTCAGTACAACACTGACTTTTGGGGCTATGGGCAATTTACTGCATTCACCTTTACAGTAGTCCACTAATCCACACAAGTTTCAAATAGGCATGAAGCTTAAATCCATGGGACATGAGGCATAATGACAGGTATCTTTGAATTACTACACAGCACCGTACGTATACACATGCGAGACAGTCCCTGATCAATAGAGCTTACCATCTATGCAAGACAAACACAAAAACAAGGTACAAGAGAGAGTTTTAGAACACACAAATAATAACAGGAGAGTAAAGGGCCAGGATCCTAAAGCAGCCTCAAATAGGTGGGCTTTTAACCTGGATTTGAATAGGACCAGAGATGCAGCCCGACTCATCGACTCAGGAAGTCTGTTCCAAGCATACAGCACAGCAAGGTGGAATGAATGACGTCTGGGTTTGTCTGTAGAAGAGAAGGGCATAGAAAGAAGAGATTTACCTGATAAGTGGCATTCCAAGGAGGGATGTAGAGAGAGTGAAGAGAAGAGAGGTAATAAGGAGCAGCAGATCTAGGTACTGTATCATCTTTGCCGTACTGCCTCCACTCTTTGTAAGTTTGCTGTATGCCCATTGGCTGTTTCCCACTATGCTGAAGTCTCATGGTACGCATGTTATCGTGAGACTTCAGCCCTGTGGGGAACAGCCACCAGGCATGAGGCAAATTTACAAGAGCATAGGCTGCACAGAAAAGATGATCAGGTAAGTTTGCCACGCTGCCTTACTGCTGCTCTATGAACCCCCTTTCTGCCTACCTCCCCCCCCCCAGCATTGTGGGGGCTGCTTGGGTAGAATTTACACCAATGGATGCACACCCTATATCCCTTCTCAGGGAGCTCCGCTCAACAGGCAAACCACTTTTATTTATGTCTTCCTCTTCTACCCTGTTCATTCCACCTTGCTGTGTCACATACCTGAAGAGATTGCCTGAGTCAGTGCACTGGGCTCTGCCTCTGGTCCTATTCAAATCCAGGCTAAAATCCAACCTCTTTGAGGCTGCTTTTGTATCCCGACACTGTTCTTGTTCAATACCCATTTTTTTCTTAATAATTTCTCTGCAAGAATTAATCTCGTCCTTTGTTTGTTCTGTTTGCCTTGAATAGATTGTAAGCTCTGTGGAGAAGAGACTGTCTCTTACACGTATGTGTACAGTACTGTGTATGCCTAGTAGTGCAATACAAATAAGTTGTGTGAATGGTAATAGATGCAGTAGTAGCATATTTTATAAAAGGTAATGCATTCTTTCAGTCTTTTAAAAAATGTCTGTCCGGTATTAGATGGCCAGATTTGGATGTCTGTTTTGGCACATGGATGGCCTATAAAAAATTATCATCTTTCTCACTAGATAATTTTTCAGTAAGGATCATAATAGATGTGGAGCGCAATTCCCATAGGGGTACGTCCGGGCTGTCTGGATGGCCCCAGGCAAGATGGGCCCATTTGGACCTGATTCTGGACTGCAGGAACAAAACATTCCCACGGTAGCCAGAACTCGACCCGTGGATGGAACGGTGTGACTCTGCCACCTGCCGTGACAGACACGTGAACCCCTCCAAATCTGCCGCGCTCTGGATTTCCTTTAACACGCCACCACCTTCCTGCTCTCCTCTCTTTCTCTCTACTCCTATTCCCTTAGTCTCTTCCCTCCGTTACCTTGGAGTCACTCTTGATTCCTCTCTTTCATTTCATCACCACATTTCTTCACTCATCCGTCGGTCCTTCTTTTTTCTGCGTCAAATCCGAGCTGTCCGCCCCTTCCTCCCTTCCTCCTCTCTCACCTCCTTAGTTGTCTCCCTAGTTCTCTCAAGGCTGGACTACTCAATACAGTTTTAGCGGGCCTTCCTCAATATCAACTTCGACGTCTCCAACTGGTTCAAAATACGGCTGCACGGCTGCTCACCTACTCCTCCCCTTGCGATCACGCCACCCCCTTGCTTCTTCAATTACACTGGCTCCCACTCAATTTCCGCTTTCATTGCAAGCTCCTCATACTTACTCATAAAGCATTGCACACTGACTCCCCTCAATACCTAGCTGATTCCATCTGTTTACAACCTTCTCCCCGTCCACTCCGCTCAGCACATGGTTATTGCCTCTATCTCCCTGCCCCATCCGTAGCTCATCTAGAAACTACACGTCACTCCGCTTTTTTCTTCCTGGCCCCGGCCCTTTGGAACTCGCTCCCATCCACATTCCGCACTGAATTGTCCTTCCAACATTTCAAATGCTCACTCAAAACCCATTTTTTTCAGCAGGCTTTTGACCTCCTAAACTCTTAGTACCATTTTCCTCACCACTACCTCTGGCCCTCTCTCTTTCTCGCTCATCTGTTCTTCGCTGCTTCTTCCTGTCCTGTCTGAATTAATGGCGTTCTTTTCCTTTTCCTACCTATATTGTTTTATATTGTACACCGCCCTGACGCATATGCTTGGGCGGCAGGGCCGGATTTACCTTGAGTGAGGCCCTACGCCAACAAAAATTGTGGGCCCCCAGAAAAAATAAAAACGAGATCAACTTACCAAAACAGAGATGGCAATAGATGTATAGAATTGCCTGACATAAAGAGGCAATAGGGACAAAATCAGCATCAGAATTCAAGAAATACATTAAAAAAGACATATTCCAGTTAATAAATTCAAAATAAAAAGTATTTTTCTACCTTCTGTTTGGGCATTTTTTCAGTTGCAATTGCTCCAGTCACTTTCTTCTGGTTTCTTCTTTGTCTTCTGCTAGCTATCCATTTGTCCTTTCTTCTCTTTTAGATGTTTTCCATTCTCTCTCTATTTCTGCTTTAACATACTGATTGTTTCCCTTTTGCTCTTTCCCCCAATTCTTTCCTTATTCCTTTATCATCCATTTAAATTTCACCCTTCCATTTTCAAGCCCCTCTTACTCTCCCAATACCCAGCCCATCATAGACTTTTCTTCCACACAAAATATTTTTCCCCTCTCCATTCTCATTCCCCATCCATTCTAGTCCTCCCCCAAAATCAGTTCCCTTATAGTTCTAGACCCACCCAGCATCCACTCCCTTCTAGTCCCATTCTCCCATGCCCCACATCAGCCCATTTCCAGTCCTATTCCAGCTCTTCATCAGCCCATTTCCAGTGCTAGCCTTCACATCACAGGCCATTTCCAGTCCTAGCCCCCCCCCCCCATCACAGCCTATTTCCAGCCCTAGCCCCCACCATCACATCCCATTTGCAGTCCGAGTCCCCCTGCACCATCACAGCCCATTTGCAGTCCTAGTTTCCCCCCCCCCACCATCACAGCCCATTTGCAGTCCAAGTTACCCCCCCCCCCCATAGCCCTTTTCCAGTCCAGGTCCCCCTCCCCATAAAAACCCATTTCCAGTCCATGTCCCCCCCCCCCGTCATAGCCCTTTTACAGTTCAGATCCCCCCCCATCACAACCCATTTCCAGTCCATGTCCCCCCCCCCATAGCCCTTTTACAGTTCAGGTCCCTCCCCCCATCACAGCCCATTTCTTTCCAGTCCAAGTCCCCCCCCCATAGCCCTTTTCCGGTCCAGGTCCCCCCCCATCACAACCCATTTCCAGTCCAGGTCCCCCCCCCCCAGCCCTTTTACAGTTCAGGTCCCCCCCCCATCACAGCCCATTTCTTTCCAGTCCAAGTCCCCCCCCCATAGCCCTTTTCCGGTCCAGGTCCCCCCCCCATCACAACCCATTTCCAGTCCAAGTCCCCCCCCCATAGCCCTTTTACAGTTCAGGTTCCCCCCCCCCATCGCAGCCAATTTCTTTCCATTCCAATTCCCCCCCCCCACCCCTTTTCTGGTCCAGGTCCCCCCCCCCCCAATCACAACCCATGCAGTCCTTGGCCCCCCAGACCAGCACCGCGGCTGTCTGAGAGGCTTCAGAGGGAGCCGGGTAAGCTCGCACGAGGCCCCGGCTCCCTCTGTACAGCCGCCAGCGTGAAGAGCCTTTTCCTTCACGCTGGCAGCTGTATCTGTGAAGCCGCGAATGCTGGGAAAGGTTAAAGGGCATTGCCTTTAGCCTTTCCCAGCAATCGCGGCTTTACAGATACAGCCGCCAGCGTGAAGGAAAAGTCTCTTCACGCTGGCGGCTGTACAGAGGGAGCCGGGGCCTCGCGCGAGCTTACCCTGCTCCCTCTGAAGCCCTGCGGTGTGTGGGCCGGCCCCGGGTGGGCCCTTGCCAGCTGTGGGCCCTACGCCACGGCGTAACTGGTGTATACGTAAATCCGGCCCTGTTGGGCGGTATATCAAGCAATAAATAAAGATAAAGATAAAGACAGCCTCCCCGCAGGCACCCCCAACTCTGGCGTTTCCAGCCCACTTTTTCCCCACTGCCCAACACAAGGCTGGCCTTCTGCAGCAAGGATTGGGTGGTGGGGACCCCCCTGAAATCTGCCCCGGCCCCGGGAAGATTTTCTCCAGCTCTGATTGCACACAAAATGCTGCATAATCCACCTTTGAGGTGGAATAAGCAGCACATCCCTATGGGCCCGGCAGCCCCCTCTCAACCCCCGCCAGCTCTCCACGTCCTGATGCACAGAACGTACAGGGAGAGCCAGTAGTGGAATCAGGCCCCAACAGCTTGCTGGGGCTGCACATCCCTCTGGGACATGCAGCCCCGCAACCCACATTTCTGAATGACCTCCATAGTCTGTCGTAGTGGCCAGTGGGGTTAAAGAGGCTGGCTATCACCACTTTAATATAACATTCAGTACCAGGTCCTATCTGTGATTGACACTGAACATCTGGTTTTGCCTGGATAGCATTTAGCTCACCAGCTGGATAGCTAAAATTCCCAAAGTTAGGAGACCCTTTCTTCTTTTCTAACATTAGGCATTTCAGTGCTATGTAGGTCTGCAAACTGTGTGAATGCCTTTATATATGCCCCCCCCCCCCGCCCACACTTTTCATGTCTGTATTTTAGCCCACACATAGTCAGTGAATATTCAAATGTAAGGTACCTGTGTATTATGGGGTCATTCGTTCACCTGCCATCCCCGTCACTAACCTCCCCATACAACCAGCATGTTTGTATGGGGAGGCATAAACGGGGGTCAGGAGGGGGTGTTCCAGAGGCGGAGTGAGGGCGTGGCATGGGCAGGCCGTGACCCTGAACATACAGGGCTGATTCAGAGGTTAGCCCTGTACTTCTGGGGCCTCAGATCTAGATGGGGGCTTATTCCACCTCAAAGGTGGAATAAGTCCCTTGGATGGAGGGGGATGATGATGCAGGACTCGGGGGTGCAGGTGAGGGGTGTAGGTGGTTCCACGCAGCCCGACCCAGGCCTCGGAAAGCCAGATCAGGAGTCAGGTTGTGGGTAATAAAGAACTTGGTCAGTGGCAGGGCTCATGGCTCCTGAATGGATCCATTGTGCCATGGCGACAGGATGCCATGGTACTGCAACTCCATTCAGGAGCCTGGCTGTTAGCCTGGTTTGTGGCTGGGCATGCAGGCCAATCAGAATCAGGGCCCGACCTGCATGTCCAGGCCGTAGAACCATTTCTGATCCCATGGGCACATCTAGCCCTATGGGATCAGAATCAGGTCTACCTCTGTACACCCCATTTCTGATCGGCCACACAGGAGCTGCACGGCCTAAATGGAATAGGCTTCCATGTATTTAAATGTCAGCTAGTTCTGCAGCTAAAAGTACATGCTTATATGCATACATTTTACAACATTTAAATAGATTATGTAAACTAGATGTGTCTGCTATGCTCATACATTTTTGAAATACATAGATTTCTCCCACAATGAAGATATGCCCTCAGGAATAAGTCCCTTTACTGCAGCTAAAAGTAGGCATACAGTGGAAGTATGCACATCTTTCTATCTGGCTGAAAATACAGTTAAACAGATTCAGCTCTTCTAACTGTGTAAGCTCTGTCCTCTCATTTTACCCTCATTGTTCCTTTCTAAGGGGGGCATTTTAAAAGCCTTCTTCATGCTTAGGATCTCTACTAATAGTCATTCGGACATCCCAATCACATCCATGTCCCAAGAGCCATTTTAGAATACCCAAAATGTCTGGCGTGATGAAGGTATGTCCAGGACATTCCAAAAAAGATATACATGCATGCTCTATTTCAAAATTGGGCCATATGTGTAAAAGTCGATGGCAGACACATCCGTATCTATACATACTCCTGGGTATGACTAGACTTTCGAAAAGTGCTTCTTTCTGCCAGATAACAACAGTACAAGGAAGAGGAGATTGCCACTCACTCACACAATATTTCCAGCAACTAAAAATAACTTGTAGGTACATAGTGAGGCCTTATTGTCGGCTGTTGTCTCTGCTTCTAAAATGGCAGACTGGGATGTATATGTGTAACATGTATATGTGTGTGTCACGAAATACCGGCACAGGCACATCTATAAAGCCAATACCACAAACATCTATATCTGAAATCTGCCAGTTTTCTGCATGTGTCTGGCCACTTATTCTGCATGTCCCATCCTGCTCTATATCACAGCGGATACATTTATCTTTGGGGGATGGAGATAGAGTGATTTAGACGGCATTTACACATGTCCACCTTTTGCTGCCCCTCCCACAAGATTTCAGATGTTTTGACATGGATGTCCCAAATTAGACCTAAACGGGCTTCTAAAATCTGCTTGCACGCATCTGTGTATGAATTATAATGCAGGCGGTAAATCGTTTTGGTGTACCTCCTTTGAACTTTCAGTTTCATTTTGTATGTTTAATTTCCAGAACTGAATGCTGTTCTCAAATTGGAGGTCACTCTAGAGACCAGCAGAGAGTTAACAGCACTTCCCTGAATCTACTAGTGGTGCTTCTTTGTACACATCCAAGTGTCCTATTAATTTTTCCAACTGCTTTGTTGCACTGACTGGAGGTCATCAGATGTGTTGGCCTTCTGGTCTTTCCATTTGGTGGCCGCTTCTTTTTCCTCTCTAAAAATGTATTGGACCTTAGATTTCTACATCCCAAATGCATGTTTGCAGTCTTTTGGATTAAAACATAGTTGCCATAACATTGACTGTTTATCCAAGCTGTAAATACTGACTTTCTTCTCCTAACTTTCTGATATATCTTCTTTGCTATATTATTTTCAAAAAGGCATGTGTTCCCATCTAATCCTTTCATAAAGTCACATCTTATGAATACATTAATGAGGGCTAAGTCAACCAACAATACTTGTGGTATTGCTTTAGTCACTTATCCTTCACTAGAGTAGACTCCAATGAGTACCAACATTTAAATTCTGTTGCTCATCCAACTTATCACTTAGCCTATAATATTTGCTCCAACTCCCAGACTGGTGAGAATGATCACCAGTCTGTATTTGGAACAGTTTCAAAGGCTTTACCAAAATTTCTTTTCATTTCTTACCCACCTATCAATTATATGGGGCGAAGGGTCAGTTGGACCATGGGCCAGATGGCTCCCAAATGGACCCTCCCTCCGGCCAAGAGGGGGACAAACCAACATATGTGGAGGACTTATCACCTCCTAATTAAACTCCCTCATGCAGGACAGTACGCTCATACATGGAATAAGTATCTCACAGAATTTTCTTTGCAAAATAATCCTTTATTAGAATTATTCCCTATCTTACAGAAGCAGAACAGACTAAGAGCAAAGAACAAGCGGCCCAGTGAAGTTACAGATCCTGCCACTTCTCCTCACAGCAATCAAGCAAGATCATTCTGTTCTTATCTTGGTACAGATCTCCTAACAGCTAAAAGTAAGAATGTCTCCTCCTCCCTGCATGATTTTGACTTACTTCCTGACTCAGAAATAGCAAACAAAAGTACATAGTTTTGTCCTCTGTACCAGCGTGTGAGAGAATGTGTGACAGGCAATCCAGACAAAATAAATCAGTATTATAGACGCATGACACAAGAACAATTTTACACAAGACAAACTGGTCGGAAAACACATGCGACAATGAGAATCCTTTATGCAGTTTTTACTGCCCAGAAGACATAACTTTTCAACAAAAGGGGTACATAGATAATACTGGGAGCATAAAGAACCTAGGGAATTCACACCCTACACAGCCTTCACTATTCAGGAGAACTCATTGTCTATCTGGTCCTGTCACATTATGAATCCTTGCTCAGGACCATATTTGCTGTTCTGAGAATTTGTTCTAATTACATAAATTTTGTTCCAGCTGTCTAGGGCTCTTCCTTGTGTGATTTGCCATTTTATTCTACTCATCTCCGTTGACCATTCTTGGGCCTATGTTTATCTAGGCCTTATCAGACTTATATCGTTATCTGTCCGTCAGCCCTACTCACTCGGTTCTTTTGCTTGGTTCTCCCACCATCCCTCATTTCCCAAGAAATATATCTTGTTAGCTCCCCGTCCTTTTAACACCTAAAATGGGACATTTGTTCTCTTCATACGAAGCTGACATCTCATAGTTGCCTTTTTACCCTCTCTCTGTCCACCACTTACTGATAAGTGTGTTTTCACATTTTTTCCATATGATGTCACATACCTCTGAAAGCTTCACGCACACACCACAGTACAATTACCATCTTTGTGTTAACCCTTTATCCTCTGGCCCACACATAATAAAGATCTAAATGGCGAAACAGCATCATAGTCATAATAAAACATGCATAAAACAAAAAATAAGGGTACAGCGGTTACCATTTTCACTGTTTAAAAAGCAATCTTGAAAAAAATATTTCAAATGCAGATTTGCATACTTAGCTATATCCTGCCAAGTTAATAGTGAACAACATGGCTGTTTTTTAAATTTCCAACTCAAAGATTTGAAATTATATCCATTTTCAGTATCATTGTCCATATAAATGATGGTTTTGAAAATCAATGCAAAGCTTTAAACATTTAGGGGGATAGTCAGAGGCATTTACAGACTTGCAAACTGTGTAAATGCCGCTCAGTGGGACATTCAGCCGTGTAAACATGGTTAGTACCACTGAAAGCTGTGGGTGCCGCCACTATGTGCCCTGACGCTATCCAGCTACCATTGTGGAGAGGTGGGGCATTTGGGGGTGGCATCCAGTGATAACCAGGCAGCAGTGATATTCAGCCGCTCCCCAGTTATCCTTTGGCAGCAAAAGTCAGGTGCTGTAAAGGCTGCCTTAACTTTCATAGCAGAAGCTGAATATCGCTGCTGCCCGGTTAGCTTCCTGTCTATTTGGCGACCTGGATAATCAATTCCAGTGACCTGATATGGCCCCAATATTGAACATCTGCATCTTTGGTTCAGTGGTGATGGCTAGCTCCTGTAATTGATACTGCCGCTGAATATTGGACCCCAGTTCTTTTGCCTGTCTTCATTCCTGCTACTTAACCAGCCTCTTTACTGGATCTATGACTTTGGCATTTTGCAAATAAAATGGTCAAAGTTATCTGTAGATCCATCGTGAACTTATTTAACAAAACACTTACTGGGCTGGCCACAGTGCTGACTGTGTAAGTGCCTTTGAATGAATGTCAACCGCCCTGTATTCTGCTAATCTGTTCAGTGAAGTTTGGCCAGATATTTGTTTCAGTTTATAATTTACCTTGCTTTCCCTTGTTAAACCAAGGTCCCCCTAGGATCTTGTAATCCACTGGATTGAAGGCACTGCACTGTTTTGTCCTTCCATAGCATTTCTGTTGGCTTGTCAATTACAGATGTTAAGATAAGAGATCTGTAATTTCCTCTTCCTCTTCATCCCCACCCTTGTGAAAAGGTGCTATACTTGCCTTCTCACCTCTTAGAACTTCTTGTGCTTGATAAATTGTGCCAGCACTTTGAACACTACCTCCTCAATAAAGGTTATACAGTATATTCATCCCACAGTCTCTTATGGCCTTTGTCATTTTATTTATGCATTTATGTTCGACCTAAGCAATCACTATTGATCAAAGGTGATTACAGATAAACATATATAATAAAACCACACAGAACAAATCTAAACACAAATATAACCTCAACCAAACAATAGATCCTGAATAACAGAGGAGAATGCTTAATACAAATTTTAATCTACTAAGGCCTTTCCTAAGAGAAAAAGCTTTCTCCTCCAAAGGTGAATGCCTAATTTCCACATGATTCTCTTGGCTGCCAGTATCAACCCTTTGTTTTCTGTGTGTTTTTACTTCCTGAATGCTATTCTTTTTGTTTTTACCTTTTCTTCTAGTTTTTTTCAAGAATCTTAATTTTACTGCCTTTACTAACACTCTGACATAAACATCCATGGTCAGTATAAACATTCCTTTTTATTGTTCTCCACGATTCCTGAGTAAGCCTTTGATCCTCTGCTCCTGACAAGATTTCTTTGACGTTCAATTTCTTAAAGTGAAATCTTCTGAACCATAGAAATTGTATTAGAGTGTTTTTAAATGTAACACTAAAAGTCAATTTTAGATTTGTTGTGGAGATGAGAAATGAGACCTCCAGGTCGGGACATGAACAGCTCCATCAATATTTAACAAAGGCTCTGCAAATGTGGAACCTTTTAAAATACATGTAAGGGCGAGCAGGAGGATACGTGGATCTGCAGCAACACACAGAGAGAGAGCAGCCATTTGGACAATATACATGTGAGAAAATGAAGTTCCCGCGACTCTGCAACTTCCACATAGAATTGGCAATGTCATAACTTCCACATAGAAGCGACGGCATTTCCATGTGTTGCTGGGCCATTTTGCAGTTAAGTACTGCAGCTAGAAGCTTTTACGTTTTTAAATTTGGAAGGGAAAATAAACAATGAGGGTTTAAAGAGAATTATTCCCTTAGGGCCTGATATTCAAAGGCATTTACACGGCTGGCTGATCTGCAAACTGCGTAAATATCGCTCAGCGGGATATTCAACAGAATTAACACAGTGGGTACCATCGCTACATGCCCTGGTGCTAACCGGTTAGCATTGGGGTATTCCGGGGACAGCACCAGGGGATAACCGGTCAGTGGAGATACTTAGCTCCTGACCAGTTATCTCATGGAGGCCAAAGTTAGGCACTGAAATTGCTGTCCTAACTTTCACTGCCAAAGCTGAATATCGCGGCTGCACGGTTAGCTTCCTTCTTCGGGGGAGAACCCGGATATTCAATGTCGGTGGCCAGATGTGGCTCTGGCATTGTCTATTCGGATTTAGTGTTCAGTGGAGGCAGCAGGCTGCTGTAATCACAGTAGCTGCCACTGCTGAATATCGGGCCCTTAGTCCTTGTGTAAAGGCTGGGCCAAAATGAGCACTTTATAAAAATCTATGCCTACCTCGAAGCATGTGTCAAACCTGGCATGAGAATTTGTATCCATATAGTTGGGGGCCTCCCTTATAAAATGTGAAATACGACTGTAGATATTTTTTATCTACCCAGGCATGCCCCCACCATGCCCGTTTGCAGTTTTTGCATGGTATAGATGCCATGTCTAAATTGTGCCTTTCTAATATCACTCATTACATGTGTTTTGCAGTGCCCTGAAAAACAGAACGTCTTTAACCCACATACTGTGCATGTAAAATTTATGAAAATCAGAGTCAGGGCTTCGATATGAAATGATTATGTTTGCTTTCTTGGGATGCCCTGCCTTTGCCACCACAGTTGCTTCTTTTACCTACAGAGGGTCCAGGAAATTTTGAAGGGGATTTTCTGCAGAATGACATTTATTTAGTCACAGAAATTCCTTTGAAAATTGTCCCTTCAATCATATTCTCTACTAAATGATCATCATACATGATAAAGGCATAGACTGTTATCCATCGGCTAGTCTCTCTCACTCAAATGATCACTGTGCCCTGCAATATGTATATACATTTCTTTTAAGGTGAAGCAGTTGTTAAACTGAAATTTCATATTTATTCAAAAATAATCAACTCATATTCTAAGGTGTTTAATGGCAGAAATGTCAAGGGTAGTTTTATAATTCACGGTGTGGCTGCTGCTTGTCCCCCTGTGCTCACAGGTGGCCTGTTTTATCATGTGAGACATGCGCAGGCCTCAGTTTATAAAATACCAGCACACCAGCCTGCCCTACACTGGGCATGTCATTTGCTGCCTAGATTGGCAAAGGGGCACACGTAGGTCATATTATTCTATAATGCTTGCCCGTCCCTTGAGGCAGTGTCTACATCATGCTAACACTAGATAGGCGTGTACGGCACTTGTGCATGTCCTTACAGAATGGAGCCTGACCAAAGGCGTGTGAGGAGATGACCAGCCCAGGGAAATTCAAACTTGCACATAGAAAAATCAGCCCCTAAATGTATAAATCCCCTATTTGTAAAATTTCAGAGGCACTAAAATGATAGGTTGCATGGGCTAGACATGGGCAATCTTCCTTACTCTGTAGATAAGTGACAATATTCAGCCTCTAATCCGTATAGCTATACAGTTAAATTTAGTCCAGCAGAAATATTTATCTATATTATACTGCTTACGTATATGGATAGTGGTCAAATACTACTGAATATCCATAGAATTATTCGGTCAGGGGTCTTTGCATATTTTTAATGTTTCTGATGGACTGTACTAATAGTGCTGAAAATATGATTTTTTTTTTAATTCCGTGGCCTGCATTTTAAAAAAAATGAATTTCAACTCTGTCTTTCTCAAAAACAATGATAGCCATGTATCCCATCCCTTATACAGTACTATTTAATTCAAGAGACTGAACGATAAATTTCTCGGAAGGACAGTTTTGAAAGGAATGTGTTTGGGCAACTAAGCAGTTATCTAAGTAGATTTCCTGGTTAGTGAATTGCTTTCCCTTCAGTGACCGAAAGTATATGCATCATGAAACAGAGCGTGAACTTACCACCATGACAGTGAGATGGTAAGGGGCAAAGGGAAGGCAGGGGAGGGAAAGTACACCCTGGAAATTCATTCTGAGATTTGTTCCCTGTTGCAAAGTATGTGCAAATCTGATGGGTTCAAAGGTAAGCAGATGCTCTTAAAGCCTCAATTTCCAAGTGAAACTCTGTGGTGCATTTCCTTTTGAAAAATGGCTTTGTAAGTCTCTGCAAGCTATCTGCTCAGTTTAAAAGTCATCCCATTCTTTCGCTACCAGATTTTGCTTGTAACCTCTGGGCTTCTTTGTTTTCCTTGTTCTCATTTTCTAGTTTGCATCCTCGGTTTAGGCATCAGTCTATTTCCTTTCATAACCTTACTGGCACTGCCTCCATTTGTCAGTAGAAGAACATCCAGGGACACTTTGGACGAGTGCACCTCTCAGCTAGTTGCTTGATAGGGGAGTTCAGGGCCAATTTTGTTAGTCTTTGTTTTAAATGATGTTTTAGTGATGTTGTGTGCTCCACCCAGCCTGCCCTTCCATACCAACTAGTATAGTCACTTTATAGAAACATAGAAACAATATACAAGTTTCCACACCCAAACAAGACCCCCGTCATCTTACCCCAAAGCCTGTGCATATTTGTCTAGTGTGTATTTTCTGCACACTACAGCATTTTGTGCACATGAATTGTGTGCGCACTTGTTCATATGTATATCCTACAAAAGCAATTTCTGCAAACTTTTATTTTTTTCTCTATCTAATCCTGCAATCTGCAGCCTGCACCTTGCAGTCGTACTTGCACTATATGATGCAAAAATATTTATGAACATTCTTAATCACTCTTTAAAAAAACCAAGCTGTTTGTACAATAAGTCTACCAGTCACATTGTGATTGTATTTTAGGATTTGCTAATTTTTCAGCTTTTATGATTGAAGTAGAGTTTTCAAAGCTTTGCATCAGTGACAGGATTGCTTTCACAGAAGTGATAGAAGTTATTTTCTAAGACATCGTTCTGCCACTGCACCTCAGTCCTGCCCTGCAGCATCTCTTCATATTCCAGCACTGAGAACCAACACGGACCCACTAGTGTACCTCAGTTTGGCCCCAAAATATTCTCTGCTATTCCAGTCCACCAAACCCCACTTTGCCTCCCTCCCAGTACACACACACACACACACACACACAGTTTAACCAATCCTCCATATCACTCCTGTCCTGCAGCCCTCCTGATATCGCATTACTGAGACCTATACACACAGTTCTACCAATGCATTGCTTCCATACATTTTAGATGCAGAAGGACAGGTGTCAGAATATATACGTAACTTCATTCTATGTTTACCTTTCCCTTCAGCTGCAAAAGCACCAGAAAGAATTTGTGTCCAGAATTTTTCTTCATAAATCCGGAGTGATATAAGCTTTCTCCTCTCTGAAATTCCAAGAAATGTTTCCAGAATTGCGCCTGATATTTTTCATGTTCTCCAGAAAGATTTACTGTTGCATATTAAGAGAATGATGTTCCTTTCCCAGACTGAGTGCTTAATGTGCTGATAATCTACTTACTGTGCTTTTTTAATAACCCTTGAACAATGAACTTTATTCCCAGGAGTTTCTGAAGTTCTCACACAGAAAAAGAAGTGAATCCCTACAGTTCCCTGCAACATCCCTGCTGCCTTCCACACAGGATTTTTATTTGCTGCAGGAAACATGCATAGAGATATTTGTACTGAAGAGCAATAATTTATTAGTTATGCAAGTGGAGGCTGATTCCGAACGGTGCATGGCCAGGCTGTCGGGACTCCCAAAACATGGACGGGCCCGACTTGCACCTGATTCCGCAACTGCAGGAGCTGTACATTCCCGTGGTTGTGGATTCGAGCACATAGACAGACCGGCATGCATCCATTTCCATCGTAGGAGCCGTATAGCAACCTGCCTGTCCAGCCCCCACAATGCTGGGGTTCCAGTACAGTGGCATCCTGTCACCATGGATCCACATATCCAGCCAGCATTGATGAATAGCCAGTTCTGGAATGGGCCTCGAAACACTGCCGCCCAACCCTCTGCGGGGTCCCCAATTCCTGGATTGGCCAGTAGGGGCTGTCCTGCAGCAGTGGCCTGATATTTTCAGGCTCACTGGTCTGTAGTTTCCCTGGACCATTTTTAAAAATTGGCGTTACACTGGTCACTCTCCAATCTTCAGGTACTACAGATAATTTTAATGATGGTTCACAGATTACTAAAAGTAGGTCTCAGGGGCAGCCCAAGGGAGGTGCAGGGCCATGTGCGGAGACTTGGTGCGGGACCTCATTTGCATAATGTTAACATGCACTAATATTTAATAAACGTGCCTCTTAATGAGTGTATGGTACCAGATTTCTACATTACTACACTCCAATGTCAAACACCAGGCACATTAGGAAGTGCTACAAAAACTGTCAATCTTGCACTTATCTGAATCGCCCAAATACACCCGCTCAGTTAGGACATTTTAAGGATTCCGACGCCCTCCACAGGTACCGCTCTCGCGTTTCATAACCATTCTTTCATCAGGGGATCACTCAAAGACAAACGTCCATAGTTCTTCTTACTGATTATCTATAAAACACATAAAACAAACATGCTAATAATCCCATAATACCCATCCACACACATATAACCCATTCATCGTATAGTATCCCAACTACCCAAGGACAAAAAATACTTTAATGATCTTAGTTCTCTTCGATGACCATTATATTCAAAACAAGAAACTTCTAATGAATATAATGAATGGGTTATATGTGTATTTGGGCGATTCAGATAAGTGCAAGATTGAACATTTAGTGAAACGTTAAACGTCAATACGTGTCTGAATATAATCACCTGCTAAGTTCTTTGAGGTCATTGATGCAAATGGGCAACCTGCCTTGTAACGGACGAGAGTCCTGGTGGCAGAGCCAAAGAGTCTGAGACCTCGGTTTGTTAAATACAAGTTCTGTATGATTTCAAAAATGATAAAGTTTTGAAATTACCCATATTGATACATGAGCAATTTTTTGTTTGCTTTGTGATATTGCCAATCGTTCAGTAATTGATCTAATTTTTTGGTGCATTTAGAACCCAAAGCAAACCCGCTCTACCTATCAAAGCACCATACCCTACCTATCAAAAAACATTACAAATATTAAACCAATACATCTCAGAGAATACCAATACATCTTGTACTGGGGAAAGAGAACAAGTGGCACTGTCAAATAGAAACTGCATAAACAGAATGCCTCAGCTTAATTACACATGCAAAACATAGACCATCACCAAACAAAGGACAAGGGATCACAATTTCGAAATAGGAAGACAATAATTAAACTGGGAACCCCAAAAGCCAAACTTGGAATGTACAACAACACTGCAGAAATAAAACTGTAAATTACTTTCCTCTTGTACTAAACAAAATGCAGAAGACATTAAAAATGCACATTTCCCAGAGCTGACATATTCCAGTTAATAAATTCAAAATAAAAAAGTATCTTTCTACCTTTTGTTGTGTTTGCATTTTATTTTTGAAGTTGCAATTGTTCCAGTGACTTTCTTCTGGTTTCTTTGTGTCTTCTACTAACTCTCCATTGTCTGCTGTCCATTTGTCCTTACTTCTCTCTTCAAATTATTTTTTCCATTTTCTCTCTACATCTGCATTAACATACTGATCTTTCTCCTTTTGCTCTTTCTTTATTCCTTTTTCATCCACTCAAATTTTACCCCTCCATCCTCAATATTTTCCCCTCTCCATTTCACTCTCTCAGCCCCATCCCATTCTAGTCCTCCCCCAACATCAGCTCCTTCTAGTTCCAACCCCACCCAGCATCCGCTCCTTTCTAGTCCCCGCATCAGCCCATTTCCAGTCCAAGCCCCACATCAGCCCATTTCTAGTCCTAGCTCCCCCATCAGACCTTTCCAGTCCTATCATAGCCCCTCCATTAGCCAATTTCCAATCCTAGCCCATCAGCCTATTTCCAGTCCTATCCTAGCCCCTCCATCAGCCCATTTCCACTCCTAGCTCCCCCCCACTCAGCCCATTTCCAGTCCAAGCCCCCCACTCAGCCCATTTCCAGTCCTAGCTCCCCCCCAAATTCCAGTCCAAGCCCTCCTCACTCAGCCCATTTCCAGTCCAAGTCCCCCTCCCCATCAGCTATTTCCAGTCCAAGCCCACCGCACAGAGCCAATTTCCATTCCAAGCCTCCCCCTCCCAAAGAGCCCCGCGACTGTCTAAAAAGCTTTAGAGGGAGCCGGAGATGCATCGGCTCACCTCTAACAGCAGCAAAAGTAAAGAGCAGGGCCGGCCCGTCCATTGAGCAAGAATGTTGTTTGCACAGGGCCCTGCGTTTCAGGGGGCCCTGGGCAAACAACATTCTGCCCATCAGTCACTTTAAAAGAAAAAAGAAACTTGCTGTTGCCACTGCCGCCGCGGCTCTGTTTGTTAAGGTCGCTGGGGCTGATGGGAATTTTCCCATCAGCCCCGGCAGGCTTAACAGAACTGCAAGAGGGAAACTCTCCCTTCGCGGCTCTGAAAGCCGTTACGAGGAGAGTGATCGAGGTGGGCTCTGCCGGGCAGCCGGAGGTGGTGGGGGGGGGGGGGGTCCCGCGGGAGACACTTGATCACGGGAGACACTTCATTCTGCCGCTGCCACGGTAGCAGTGGCAGCAACAAGTTTCTTTTTTCTTTTAAAGTTTCCCTGGGCTGATGGGGGGAGGGGGGTTAGGACTAGTAATGGGCTATGGGGGGAGGGTTAGGACTGGAAAAAGGGTGATGGGGGGGTTAGGACTGGACTGGTAGTGGGCAATGGGGGTTTAGGACTGGTAATGGGCTATGGGGGGACTAGGACTAGAAATAGGGTAATGGGGGTTAGGACTGGAAATAGGGTGATGGGGGCTAAGACTGGTAATGGGCTGATGGGGGGTTAGGACTGGAGGTGATCTGATGGGGGCTTAGGACTGGTAATGGGCTATGGGGGGCTAGGACTGGTAATGAGCTGGGGGGTTGCTAGTACTGGAAATGGGCTGAGTGGAAGAGGGGACTTGAACTGCTAATAGCTGATGAGGATGAGGGCTTGGAATGGAAATGGGCTATGGGAGGGCTAGGACTGGAAATGGGGTGATGGGGGTTAGGACTGGTAATGGGCTATAGGGGGGGGGCTAGGACTGGAAATAGGGTGATAGGGGGGTTAGGGCTGGTAATGGGCTATGGGGGGTTAGGACTGGTAATGGGCTATGGGGGGCTAGGACTGGAAATAGGGTGATGGGGGTTAGGACTGGTAATGGGCTATGGGGGTGCTAAGACTGGTAATGGGCTGATGGAGGGGTTAGGACTGGAGGTGAGCTGATGGGGGATTATGACTGGTAATGGGCTATGGGGGGCTAAGACTGAAAATGGGATGATGGGGGGCTTAGGACTGGTAATGAGCTTTGAGGGGCTAGGACTGGTAATGGGCTGGGGGGGGTTGCTATACTGGAAATGGGCTGAGTGGAAGGGGGACTTGAACTGCAAATAGCTGATGGGGAGGGAGGCTTGGAATGGAAATGGGCTGAGTGGAAGGGGGGGCTTGAACTGCAAATAGCTGATGGGGAGGGGGCTTGGAATGGAAATGGGCTGAGTGGAAGGGGGGGGCTTGAACTGCAAATAGCTGATGAGGAGAGGGGCTTTGAATGGAAATGGGCTGTGAGGGGAGGGAGCTAGAACTGGAAATGGGCTGAGTGGTGGGGAGAGCTAGGACAGGAAATGGGCTGATGGAGGGGTTAGGATAGGACTGGAAATGGGCTGTTGGGGTGTGCTAAGATTGGAAATGGGCTGTGGTGGGGGCTTGGATTGAAATGGACTCATGGAGGGGCTAGAACTGGAAGTAGGCTCATGGGGGGCCTGGATTGGAAATGGGTTGAGTGGAGGGGAGCTAGGATTTGACATGGGCTGATGGTGGGGCTAGAAAAGGACTAGAAATGGACTGATGAGGGGCTGGGATTGGAAATGAGCTAATGGAGGGACTCGGATAGGACTGGAAATGGATGGGGGAGCTAGGACTGGAAATGGGCTGATGGTGAGGCTAGGATAGGATTGGAAATGGGCTGATGGGGGGGGCTAGGACTGGAAATGGGCTGATGCGGGGACTAGAAGGGAGTGGATGCTGGTTGGGGATGGAACTAGGGAGCTGATGTTGGGGGAAGATTAGAATGGGATGGAGCTGGGAGAGTGAAATGGAGAGGGGAAAAATATTTTGTGTGCGAGGGAAGAAAAATCTACAATTGGCTGGGTATTGGGAGAGTAAGTGGGGATTGAGGATGGAGGGGTAAAATCTGAGTGGATGAAAAAGGAATGAGAAAATAGCAAAAGGAGAAAGATTACTATGTTAAAGCAGATGTAGAGAGAGAATGGAAAAAAAACTAGAAGAGAGAAGAAAGGACAAATGGACAGCAGACGATGGAGAGTTAGCAGAAGACACGAAGAAACGAGAAGAAAGTGGCTGGAGCAATTGCAACTGAAAAAAAAAATGCACAAAAGGTAGAAATATATCTCTTTATTTTGAATTTATTAACTGGAATATGTCAGCTCTGGGAAATGTGCAGCATTGACATCTGTGCTTTCTTTAGTACAAGAGGAAATTAATTTATAGTTTTATTTCTACAGTGTTGTTATACATTCCAAGTTTGGCTTTTGGGGTTCCCAGATTAATTATTGTCTTCCTGTTTCTAAATTGTGATTCTTTGTTTGGTGATAGTCTATGTTCTGCATGTGTAACTGAGCTGAGGTATTCTGTTTATGTAATTCCTATTTGACATTGCCACTTGTTCTCTTTCCCCAGTAGGTCATGTATTGTTATTCTCTGAAATGTATTGGTTTAATATTTGCAGTGTTGCCTTTTGATAGGTAGAGTATGGTGCTTTGTGAGTCCTGGTACTGCTGTTATGATACGGCGGGTTTGCTATGGGTTCTAAATGGGCAGTGTTTGTAGTAGTTCCTAATGTGCCTGGCTTTATTTTTTCCATTTTCTGAAAGAACCTCTTTGACCTCACCTTTAAGCAATGCTGGCTGTCATTTGGCCTTCCCTCCACCTTTTTTAAAGCATGCAATGCTTCTTGTTTGGGCTTCCAAGATAGTATTTCTAAATAACACCCTGGCCAGATGTAAAATCTTAATCTTTGCAGTTGCTCATTTTAGTTTTTAATTAACCATTTTCCTCATTTTATCATAGTCTCCTTTTTGAAAGTTAAATGCTAGTGCAGTGAATTTCTTTGCTATCCTCCCTCCATTTATTAAATGAAATGTGATCATGTTATGATCACTATTGCCAAGTGGCCCCAAAGCTGTTACCTCTCATACTAGATTCTGTGTTCCACTGAGGACTAGGTCTAAAATAGTTTCCCTTCATGTTGGTTCCTGAACCTGCTCCATAAAGCAATCATTTACCTAGCATACCCTGATGTGACATCGACCCATTCAATACTGCGGTAATTGAAATCTTCCATTATTAAAGTGTTGTAAACTTTGCTAATTTCCCTAATTCCTGCTAGCATTTCATCATTTGTCTGTTCATTCAGGCCAAGCAGATGGTAGTACACCCCCACTGCCATGCTCTTCCCCTTTTTACATGGAATTTCTATCCATAAATCTTCTACACCGTATTTTGTTCCCTGCAAAATTTTTATCCTGTTTGACTCAATGCCCTCTCTAACATGGAGTGCAACTTTGCCACTGATTTGATCCACCCTATCATGCCACCAGGATTCGATCTCTACACACGCCACAGGTCCACTCAGAAAGGAGGTGGGACGCTCATTCTCACCAAAACAGATTTAAATTTCAAACTATGCAGCTCCTCCAGCTCAGCCCACCTTGACTCCCTCACCATATCTAGTGAACTCTGCTCAATCAACCTTCTTTATCGAGCACCCTCCCCATTACCGGATGACCTCCCAACAATAATTGAGCTTGCATGCACTACACCCTCCCCACGCTCTCCAAATTGGTTAGTTGGTGATTTCAACCTCCCTTCTCTCCATGACAGCCACTCAGCAGCATTTCTAGATGCACTAGAGGATCTAGGCTACAAACAACTCGTCGACTCACCCACTCACACTAAGGGAGGTATACTAGACCTCATCTTCGCACCTCATTTCAACACCTCAACACACCAAGACCTTGCACTGTCGTTCCTACCAGTACCATGGTCAGATCACAACCTTATCCGGTTTAATATACCCACCATTACTGCTCGCAAGAGCCAAATACCATCTAACACATCTGGAACACACACAGCTCGTTTTCAACCTCTCAACCGTGACACTGTCCTAGAAAGCCTACAACCACTTGTGACCAACACCACCCTCAACTTAGACGACCTGATAGCCAAATGGGATGAGAACCTCAGAGCCGCTTCACGTCCATTGTACAATGACAAGAAAACAAGAAAAAGAGAACACGCGCCATGGTTCTCTACTGACCTGCGTACATCTCTCAACCACCTACGCAAACTCGAGAGAGAGTGGCGAAGAACCCACTCATCAGAGGCCCTTGTAGAATATAATGCATACCTAGCTACCCACCGTGGGAAGATAACACTGAGTAGGAAAATCTACCACACAAACTTACTGAAACGCTCCATCAATAAACCACATGCATTATTCAGGTTAGTAAAAACCATAACAGGAGAGCCAGTCTCAGCCCAACCTGCAATGCCTCAGCCACAGGACTACGCGAACTACCTGCAATCAAAAATGATTAAGGCCAGCACTAACACAAATATCAACAAACTATCCGCAGCACTCAAGGCATCCCCAATAACTCCATTTAGCAATTTCAACACGGTATCTACTAGTGAGATTGAGAACATTATAGCCTCCATCAATCCTAGCACGGCACCTAATGACCCATGCCCAGCCAGCTGGATCAAAGAACTGCGACATGATCTAAGCCAAATCCTATGCAAGATGCTGAACCAGTCCTTTCTAACTGGCTCATTCCCCCAGCGCCTGAAACACACCTTGATCAGGCCCCTTCTAAAAAACAGTAAACTTGATTCATCCAAAGTTGAATCATTTAGGCCAATCTCGAGCATTCCCCAACTTGCAAAAATAATCGAAAAAGCTGCTCAACAACAGATCCAGCATCACATTGACACGGAAGCTCCACTAGACCAATCACAACATGGATTCAGAGAAGCACATGGAGTCGACACAATCCTTACAACCCTATTCAACGATCTTATCACAGGAATAAACAGCATCCAACAAGGGTTCGTCCTCATCTTTCTAGACATCTCCGCCGCCTTCGACTCTGTGAATCACGACATACTTCTGCAACGCCTGATAGAAAAGGGGATTCGGAGCACAGCGCTGGAATGGTGTAAATCCTACCTTTCTAATAGGTGGCAACAAGTCAATACAGACCAGGAATCATCGGAACCATTCCTACAATCTCAAGGTGTACCGCAAGGATCTTCCTTATCGGCACTAATGTTCAATATATATATGCAGCCGATATGTGAATTGATCCGATCCTTCAACGTACAATGTCTGGCATACGCAGATGATATCCTCATATACATGCCGTTCAAAATTGACCAACCAGTGTTTTCCCCAATAACCAATTGCTTCGGAGCAGTAGCTGATTGGCTGTTGACACAAAACCTACGAATCAATCATAGCAAAACGGATGTTCTTTTTGTTACAAGGAATCGTGAGTTCATACCTCCTCCATCACTACTGGTCAACAACATAGAATTAAAGTCCAAACCCACAATCCGATATCTCGGCATCACACTGGACCAGCACCTGGATATGACAACGCATGTGAAGAATGTGACTAAAACCATATATCATAAGATCAGAACACTACGCCACCTCCGCCCCCTACTTGATTACACCGACTACCGATCAACCTTCCAGGCATTAGTTCTCCCACATCTAGATTTTGCTAACATCATCCTCCACGGGATCTCTCAATCAACTTTAAATCCACTTCGTCTGGCTATGAATGCAGCTGCAAGGGTCCTCTCTGGGTCACCAAGATCTGCTCACATAACACCTATCATGAAAGACCTACACTGGCTACCTCTACAAGCCAGACTCCACTATAAGTCACTAATCCTGACCTTCAAAGCCATGAATAATTACCCACCCACACCAATCAGCAACCTAATTCACAGCACCCTCGAAAATAGAAACAGGAGAACTACTGCTAAGAACACCTTAATAGTTCCTAAGATGATGACATCATGTACTAAAGCTACGTCAAACAGAGCCTTCTCAATATTCGCCCCTCTAAACTGGAATACACTCCCCCACGAAATCCGTGGCATCAAGAGCCTAATACAATTCCGAAAAGCCGTGAAACACCATTTGTTCACAAAATGTTACCCAGAAGTTATCCTGGTCACTCACACATCTACCAAGATTCCCACACACCCCAGGTGCATTAGCACTCTAATACAACCAGAAAATGGTTAGACTACAGGATAGCCCACTAGACAACCACTAGACTACAGGATAGCCCACTAGACAACCAAGATGACCAATTACCACGTTACCCAAATGTCTCACCCACATTATCCAATCGAGTTTAGAATATTGTATATAGTTTAAATATATATATATAATAAGTCAACTGTACATAGTTTCCCCGGTTATCCCATGCATTTATCATCCCTTGTTCTATGTAAACTCAATGTTGCTTGTATGCATTGTAGTATGTTGTGTTCATTGTACACCGCACTGATTTTAATAGCGCGGTATAGAAGAAATGTTAAATAAATAAATAAATAAATAAAAATCATTGTGATACAATTTGTAGCCTGGTATCGCAGTGTCTCAGTGGTTATCCTCCTACCAGGTCTCTGAGATGCTAATTATATCTAACCTTTCATTCAGTGCTATATAGTTTAACTTTCCCATCTTATTTTTCAGACTTCTAGAATTTGCATACAGTGTTGTTTTTGCTCATATTAACAGTGTGGCTATTTCATGACAGAGTTAATTTGGAATCTTTCAAGTCCATCTGATTTTTAACTAAAGGCACCTGAGTTAGTTTTACTTTTTATGGAACCTCTCTATCAGGATTCCCTAACTTCCTCGTTTAGCTAGTAGCCTTCTAAGTTTCATCATTACGAACCATGCACTCTTGGGCGATTGTCAGTTTTCTCCCATTATCTAGTTTAAAAGCAGCTGTGTCTCCATTTTTAAAGGTTAATGCCAGCTGCCAAGTTCCACTCTGGTTAAGGTGGAGCCCATCCTTTGGGAAAAGCCCCACCCCCGCTTGCCCAGAATGTTGCCCAGTTCCTAACAAATCCAAAATCCTCTTCCTTGCACCATCGTCTCAGCCACACATTGAAACTCTGGAGAGATAATCAAACACACAATACTCAGTGCCAAAGACTGGATAATCCCTGTTGCTGCTGGACTGCTGTCTACATCTTAGTTTTAATGATTTGTTTAGCTATTTAAAGTTGTTCAGTTATTTACAGTAAGGGTGTAAGTGGTTGGATACGTGTGGTAAATCTAGGTGTGACCACTTACACCCATCCTATGACTAGTGTAAATGTCAGCATTTTGATTTCTCAAAAATGGGTGAAAGTTATGTTTTATAATTTACATGCATAAATTTGTGCCCTTGATCCACCCAAGCTCTATCCACGTGCATGTCCACAACGAATTTACATGCCAATAGTCTTACACCTGTACTTGTAGAATAGCGACCGGCTAAAGTATGTACATCAAAGCTATTGACAGGGCCAGTGCAAGGATTGGAGGTGCCCTAGGTGGGCCCCTCCATCCTGCCGGTCTCCCCCTGCCACAACTGCCACTGTTGCCGCTCCTCTCCTGCAGCAGCAGCAGCAGCAATGAAACATGGGGCAGCGCTTACCTCAGGTCGTTATTACCAATGCTACTTCTGGTTTTGAAGTCTGCGCCAGAGGAAAGTGGAACTGGTATTGTAAAGCACAGGAACCACGGGGGCAGTGCTGATGACCTGAGGTAAGTGCTGCACCATGTTTACTGAGCCATTGTCACTACTGCAGGCCCCAGAGAGGGGTGGCACCTAGTGGTGATGCAGGCACTGATCATTGATGCACATAAGTCGCTGAAAATGCATGACTGACGCACATTGATTGCGCATAGCTTTCTGCATCTCCTTATAAAATTGCACCTATTATCTGTATAATGATATAAATTTTGCATTAAATGATTTCTACAGGTAAAACCAAGGTTTGCAAGTAGAAAGCTTCTCTAAAATTATCCTCCAATGCAGGTCTGCATTTATTTGTCAGGTTTTAGGCTTATTGTAAGCTCTACTGAGAAGACACCATCTCTTATATGTATGGGGATAACACTGTGTAGTTCAGCATCTTTAAAGAAATAAATCATTTGTGCACATTCACTTTGCATGTATTACAAATTTTAGTGCACGCAAAAGAGAAAAAAAGTCTGAAAATTTTGAAAACAAGCCCAATTTATTTTGGCTGTACGCAACCTTAATAAGTAGTTTAGCATTAGTAGTAGTTAAAATCAGTGCCTACTTTTTGGGGTTTTTTTGGAAAATGTGTCTTTTTCCCCAATTTTCATAGGTTCATGGCGCTGAATATCCACGGGTGCACTGCTGCACTCCTTGATGCTAAGTGGTAAGAATCAGGGTATTTCAGAGGCAGCACCCAGCAATAACCGGGCAGTGGTGATATTGAGCTGCTGCTCAATTATTGCAAGGAGCGAAAGTCAGGGGCAGCAAATGCTGGCCTAAATTTCACTGCTTAAGCTAACTGGGTAGCAGCTCAATAGCACTTTGAATATCCAGGTCTAGTGTTCAGCAGCAGTGATTAGTCATTTTAGTAGTGCCAGCTGCCACCACTAAATATCAGGCTCATAGATATTATTTTCGCACAGTCATTTCATTAAACATTTGTAAATGTACATTAGAACCTTTTAATACCCATAAATCAGTTCTATGCACATTAATATGTATATTTACACACATTAATTTTTCAGACAGGTCAGTTGTTCAATGTTAATAGAATTCACCAAGATTATGCCGTGCTGTTTGACTCTGGAATACTCCACAGAAAAAAATATCTTTGTGGGTGATGTACTTTACTATAGATGTACTCAGAAATAAACAAAAAAGGGCTAGGGCTATTGATGGATTTCAGAACCTTTTTGGGGTTATTTTAAAAGCCATAGTCTTTATCTGGACATCCAAAAAGTGCATGTGGGAGTTCAAATCACAGAGACGTCCCTGGATCCAATTTGCAAATAGTTTTTAAAGACATCTCCAGTACGGGTACATCCATGTAGGCAGGGTGCATGGCACAAGCGTGTCTGGGGTGCTGCAATGGACTTGGAAATCCCTGCTTGATTTCAGAGACATTGGTGACATTTAGAACTGCTGCAAGCATGAATAGGCTTTGAGAAATTGCTTATTTTGGAAGTAAAGCATCCAAAAGGTATAGACCATCCCCAGGACTCTGCATAATCACAATGACACCAACAGTGGGATTTGAACCCTGGCTTCCCTGGTCTTAGCCCACTATGCTAGCCATTAAACTATTCCTAGACATCCACAGTGTGGAATACTGTTCCAAGAATGACTGTATAGACACTCCTACAGACATCCATATTGGGCTAGTCCATGTTTATGAAATCATGCCTGAAATTGGATGTGCCTACTTTTTTTTTCAGCTATTCTGGCTCTGATGCCCCACATTGTACTTGCAAAAACAAATTGAGAGAAAATCTATTCAGAGCTAGCGTGTGTGAGTGTAGTGTAAGGTTATGTCGGAAGTATAGCCATGAAGCGAAATTCACCTCTTGAAGCTAATCTTCCATTTTACTCAATTATGATTGAGCCCATTAAAGAGCTAACAATAAATAAGGTTTAAACACTACAAAAGTGTAACCAATAATCTCCGTGCAAAATGATTAATTTGCCAGAATAAAATGAACCACTAAAAGTCTATGCTGGAGCTCAAAACAGCCAGAATTTGGAGCAATAACTTATCTGAATCCAACCAAGTCCGGCGATGAGCAGCAATCCTTAGTAGCAGCTTTTAAAGTCCATCCAGATAGACTTATGGTGATGTTGCCAGCACAAATTTCACAAGATAGCAGACACAGTACTGCGTTTCGGGCGAACAATGTTTACACGCCCTGCTTCAACGCTCAGCACTCTGTACCGACAAACTTCTGTCTTCGTCTTCACCAGCCAAAAGAACGCCAACGCATGCTCAGTAGCAGACTGAGCCTGGCTTCAGGATTTATCATCTTAAACACCCAATCAGCAACCAAATCCATTCTTAAAGTCATGACCCCCGAGTTGTAAAATTAAATGTTGTTAAAGCAGACTTTACACTACACTCACACACGCTAGCTCTGAATAGATTTTCTCTCAATTTGTTTTTGGATTTTATATTTGTAGAGAATTTTGGTTAGGTTGTATTTTTGGATTTCCACATTGTACTTGGACATCATTTGTACAATGCCACTTTTTGTGTTTTACCTTGCCTCATAACTTTCTTAAATACTGCTATTGTCTATTCATTTCTTATATTTTATCAATGAAGCACATCAACAATTTAGAGCCAATATGATTTTTATTTCAGTAAGCTATATGGTTTAAAGTCAGTGCATGTGTAGCCTTTGTTGGAAAAATCAACATCTGATGCTCTTAGGTGGGAGTCATGATGTAACTTATGTCTTCCAATACTCTGGAAATATGAGGCGCCAATCAGAGCCAAGGTGCTTTCTCCCCCTCTCTTTGTTTGTGAACCAGGGTCAGGGCAGATGAGAAATGTCTCCTTTGTAGTGGGCCGGATGGTATACATCCAAGGGTGTTGAAAGAACTGAAATATGAGATTGCAGACCTGGTGTTAGTAATCTGTGAACTATCATTAAAATTATCTCTAATACCTGAAGATTGGAGGATCGCCAATGTAACACCAATTTTTAAAAAGGGTTCCAAGGGTGATCCGGGAAACTACAGACCAGTGAGCCTGACGTCAGTACCGGGAAAAATGGTAGAAACCATCATAAAGAATAAAATTACTCAGCATGTAGATAGTCATGGCCTAATGGGAGATAGCCAACATGGCTTTAGACAAAGAAGATCATGTCTTACTAATCTGTTATGTTTTTTTGAAGGTGTGAATAAACAGGTGGACAAAGGTGAGTCGGTTGACATACTGTATCTGGACTTTCAGAAAGCCTTTGACAAGGTCCCTCATCAGAGACTTTTGGCAAAACTAAAGAGTCATGGGATAGGAGGCAGTGTACTATTGTGGATCAGGAACTGGTTAAAAGATAGAAAGCAGAGGGTAGGGCTAAATGGCCAATTTTCCCAATGGAGAAAGGTGAATAGTGGTGTACCCCAGGGATCTGTGCTGGGTCCGCTGCTTTTTGACATATTCATAAATGACCTGGAAAGTGGAATAACGAGTGAGGCTATCAAATTTGCAGATGACACAAAACTATTTAAAGTTGTTAAAACCCATGAGGATTGTGGAAAATTGCAAGAGGATCTTGATAAATTAGAAGACTGGGCATCAAAATGGCAGATGAAATTTAATGTGGACAAGTGCAAAGTTATGCACCTAGGGAAGAACAACCCAAACTATGGTTACACGATGCAAGGTTCCACATTAGGAACCACCACCCAGGAAAAAGATTTAGGCGTCATTGTGGATAACATGTTAAAACCCTCGGCCCAGTGTGCAGCAGCGGCCAAGAGAGCAAATAGAATGCTAGGTATCATAAGGAAAGGAATGGAAAATAAAACAAAAGATATTATAATGCCTCTATATTGTTCCATGGTGAGACCGCACCTTGAATATTGTGTGCAATTCTGGTCGCCGTATCTTAAAAAGGATATAGCGATATTAGGAAAGGTTCAGAGAAAAGTCACCAAAATGGTAAAGGGGATAGAAGGATACTCCTATGAAGAAAGACTAAAAAGGTTAGGGCTCTTTAACCTGGAAAAGAGACGACTGAGGGGAGATATGATAGAAGTCTATAAATTAATGAACGGAGTGGAACGGGTAAATGTAGATTGATTGTTTATGTTATCAAAATATAGAAAGACTAGGGGACATGCAATGAAGCTACAAGGTAAACTATTTAAGACTAATAAAATAAAATATTTTTTCACTCGTGTAATCAAACTCTGGAATTTGTTACCGGAGGATGTAGTAAAGGCTGTTAGTGTAGCTAGGTTTAAAAAAGGGTTGGACAAGTTCCTGGAGGAAAGGTCCATAAACCATTTTTAAGAAGGGACCCAGGATATCAATGCTTGACCCAGTACAAGCATTGTGGAACCTGTGTCTTTTGGGGAAACTGCTAGGTACGTATGACCTAGATTGGCCACTGTTGGAAACAGGATACTGGGCTGGATGGACCTGGGTCTGACCCAGTGTGGCATATCTTATGTTCTTATGTTCTTAGTGTGAATCTCAATATTTCTCCCTTGGTCAATATTTACTCTTTTGAAGAAGATACTTTTTTATCCAGAGTTCTCCTCAGTGCCCTCTTCACATCCCTGTTTCTCAGGCTGTAGATGAATGGATTGAGCATGGGTGATAGTACATTATATACCACACTGGCAATCTTGTCCTTTTCCAAGGAATAGCTGGAAGAAGGCCTGAAGTACATAAACATCACTGTACCATAAAAAAGCATCACGACAATGAGGTGAGAAGAGCAGGTGGAGAAAGCCTTCCGTTTTCCACCAGTGGATTGGATTTTCAGGATGGTAGTGATAATGCGAACATAGGAAAACACAGTGATCAGGAAGGGCAATATTGACAACAGTGAGGCCTCTGCAAAGATCACCAGTTCATTGATGGCAGTATTTGTGCAAGAGAGCTTCAGAAGTGGGGTGACGTCACAGAAGAAATGTTGAATCTTGTTGGAATTGCAGAAGGAGAGCCGCAATATCAACAACGTATGTAACAAGGAATCCAAAAAGTTTGTGATCCAAGAAGCAGCGGCCATCCTTAGACACACCTTCTTGTTCATTATTGTGATATAATGCAGTGGATTACAGATAGCAACATAACGATCATAAGCCATAATAGACAAGATCACACATTCTGAGCCAGTGAGAACAATGAAGAAATACAGCTGGGTAATACATTCAGGGAAAGAAATGGTCTTCTTATCAGAGATGAGGTTGCTTAACATTTTGGGGACAGTGACTGATGTTAAACACATATCTATAAAGGACAGGTTACAGAGGAAGAAATACATGGGGGTATGGAGTTGGGAGGTCCTTCCAATTGTTGTGATCATGGTCCCATTTCCCAACAGATTCATTAAGTACATCACTAGGAATACCCCAATGAAGAAACGTCTGAGGTCCTCACGTTCTGAGAGGCCCAGGAGAAGAAATTCCATCACTGATGTCTGGTTCCCATGTTCCATTTCAATCCTCTAGCTACAAAGATCAACAAAAACATTAAACCAAGAAAAAGTGTTAGTGATGCAGTGTCATGGACAATGGACTTCTCAAGGTCACAGGTGATAACATTCAAACATTGGGGCACTAACACAGTGATTGATATTTATATATTGTAAACCACTTGATATTCATTTTAATGATGAGCAGTTTATCAAATCAATAAAGTGAAATTGAAGGGTTTTTTAACATTTCTAAAGCATCATGAGCAATAAAAGTGTGGGAATCATACGTGCTTGCATGTGGTCATTACTTCAGAAGATTTCAAAGAACACAACTAGGGAAAAATATGAAAAAGTCTAGAAAAGGGAAAAGGAAGAAAACAGAGATGTTTACCTTTTTTACCTGTTAACCAAATGGTTAAATAATGAGAATAAAAAATAGGAATATAATGTCACGTACTTTCTTCCCTCCCCGAACATGTACTGTATAGTGTACAGTATCAAACTTCTGATAAGGCACAAATAGAGTCAGACCATGGGGGTATGTTTACTAAACAGCAGTAGCGGCTCCCAAGCGATGCCCCCATGTCTCCTTACAGTGCCCAGGCTCCTCTTTAATTTGCTCAGGATGTGCTTGTGTTTCTTTCATTTGATTTTGTTTCCCACATATTAAAACCAGTGAAGGCACATTTTAGACAGCAATGGAGATGGGAATTGAAATGTTGAGGGCAGAATGTACTCAGCTCTGACAGTATCTTATAAACATCTCTGCAAAAGGTGGGGCCGGTTCTAAAATACACCCAAGGAAGTGCAGGAATGAATCAGGAGTTAGACCCATGTGCAGTGGGAAGGGCCATTCTGCAAATGTACATGTGGGAAAAATCGACGATGGAGGAAACCCGGCAACTTAGACGGGTAAGTGCACAACACGCAAGTGTAAATGCCGGCACCTACACATGTATCTGAGCCATTTTGCAGACCTCAACATGAGGATGCGCTTAATGAACTACAGTGGACTTTATCTTGACCTCACTTCAATTTGGAGGTGGAAATATGCATTGAGGGATATGCAGGTAGCTTTAGTTTTAATTCAGAACCCAGTAGAGAGTGTTCAGTTAAAATTAAAATCCAGAAGAGAGATTTCTGGTTTAATTTAAAACCTGGCAGAGACCTTCTAGTTTAAATGTAATAGTCAGTGCCTAGTATCAGCCAAGAGCTTTTAGTTTATATTAGAAACTCAGCAGGTAGCTATCAGTTTAAGTTTAAGACCCAGCAGAGAGCTTTCAGTTTAAATTTAAAACCCAGCAGAGGGCTGCCAGTTTTAATTCAGAACCCAGCAGAGAGTTTTCAATTAAATTTAAAACCCAGTAGAGAACTTCTAGTTTAAATTAAATACTCGGTCAGGGCCTAGTATCAGCAAAGAGCTTTAATTTAAATCAAATCAGAGTTTAACTTAGCATAAAAGGAAAAACAGGGTCCAGTATTCTTTGAACAATTGTTTCTAGAGACCTTTACAATGAGGCCTTTTAGATAGGGAGCAAGAGACCTGTCAAATTGCTTTAAATAGATATTAAAACCAAGTGACAGATCAAAGGGGTATTTTGAAAGACTCCCTCTAACAAAGCAAGGGTTGTGTGAATCACCTAGCAAATTGGCCACAGATTATCTTAGAAGCACAGGTCTGGGACCTGTATAGCGAGCCAGCCTTTACTAATTGCTAGTTCCCTCCCTCCTACACTGACTCCCACCCACCCCAGGCATCATCCTAGCTTTATAGAGTCTAATATCTATTAAGGGGGGAGTGATATTCACATTCTCTTCTAGGTTCAGCTGATTATCCTCACCAGGAATAGCTGAGAAGGCCCTGAAAGTAATTAATATTGAGGTGAACAAAGCCCCTTAAATTTATTTGGTATAGTTGTATTAGTACAAGTATCCATAGAAACTAAAAACAATTTAAATAACTAAACAGAACTTTAAAACTAAGATGCAGACAGCAGTCCAGCAGCAAGATGGGGGTTATCCAGTCTTTTGTATTGAGTGTCACATGTATGATTTTCTCCCAGTTGGTGAGAGGTCTTCTGTGTACACTAGGTGCAAGGAGTTCTTTGCCCTCAGGGAAAGAGTGTGATCTCTAGAGGCTAGAGTAGCTGACTTGGAAGACATAAGGAAGTCAGAGAGGTATATAGACGAGACCTACAGGAATGTAGTATTGAAGCCCCACCTCCAGTCTGGCAGCATCTCAGCTGTCATGGAGGAGAGAGGTCTCGTGATAGGAGAGCATCATCTTGGTGAGGCAGGAAGTGATCCTGTAGCTAGGACCTGTCCACCAGGAGATATAATACCCCTTGCACCAAGGAGGTTTTTCCAGGGCCATGTGCCCATGAGAGAAAGGTTAGGATTCAATCATTAGGCATGTAGATAGCAGGGTGTCTGATGGACATGAGGATCGCCTGGAGATATGCCTGCCTAGTGCAAAGGTAGCGTATCTCACGCTCCACAAAGACAAGGTTTTAGATAGCACTGGGGAAGAGTCTGCTGTCTTGGTACATGTTGGTATCAATGACATAGGAAAATGTGGGAGGGAGGTTCTGGAAGCCAAATTTAGAATTTTAGATAGGAAGTTGAAATCAGAACTTCCAGGGTAGCATTCTCTGACATGCTTCCTTGCCACACAGATGGAGCTCCAGAGTCTCAAAGCATGGATGAGACAATGGTACAAAGAAGATGGTTTTGAATTTGTTAGGAACTGGGCAACATTCTGGGGAAGGGATGGGCTCCATCTTAACCACAATGGAGCCAGGTTGCTGGCATTAAGATTTAAAAAGGAGATAGAACAGTTTTTAAACTAGATAATAGGGGAAATCTGATAGTCGGCCAAGAGTGCATGGTTTGGATACTAACAAAACAGGGAAGTTAGGACATCCAAACACAGAGGTTCTAATAAAGATGCCCTTTAGTGCAGAGTTGAAAGATTCCAAATTACTTCTACATACTGATAACCAGATTAATGTGATTGCAATACAACCTCTAAATTGCCTGATTGCAAATGCTAGAAGTCTAAAAAATAAGATGGGAGAGTTAGACTTTATAGCTCTAAATGAGAGGTTAGATATGATTGGTATCTCAGAGACTTGGTGGAAGAAGGACAACCAATGGGATACTGTGATACCTGGGTACAAACAATATTGAAATGATAGAGTAGATCAAATTGGTGGAGGGGTTGTGCTCTATGTTAGAGAGGGCATTGAGTCATATAGGATTAAAGTTTTGCAGGAAACAAAATAGGCTGTAGAATCTCTATAGATAGAGATTCCATGCAAAAAGGGGAAGGCAAGCGGGGGAGGGGGTGTACTACTGACTACTTCGCCAGAATGAACAGATGAATAATGAAATACTGAAAGAAATCAGGGAAGCTAACAAAAGTTACAACACAGTAATAATGGGTGATTTCAATATCTAGGTATCGACTAGGTCAGTGCACAGCAGGACATGCTAGGGAGATAAAGTTTCTAGATGAAATAAATGACTGCTTCTTAGATGGTTCATTAATCAACAAGAGGGGAAGCTATTTTGGATTAGTTCTTAGTGGCATGCAGGATCAGGTGCAAGAGATAAGGATGTTGGGGCCATTTGGCAATAGTGATCATAGCATGATCACATTTGATTTAATAAATGAAAGGACAGCAAGGAAATCCACAGTACTCCCATTTAACTTTCGAAATAATAAAAGGAGCAGCTGCAAAATCTATAGATTTGCATAAACTGTGGACATTGTTTAAAAATACTATCTTGGAAGCCCAGAACAGATGTAATCCATGCTTTAAGAAAAATAGAAGGAAGGCCAAAAAATGCCAGCATGGTTTAAAGGTGAGGTTAGAGAGGCTGCTGTGGCAAAAAAATCATCTTTCAGGAAATGGAAAAAGTAGCCAAATGATGAAAATGTGAAACAACATAAGCACTGCCAAGTTAGATGTAAGGCATTGATAAGGCAGGAAAAAAGTTTGTCGTGGAAGCAAAAATGCATAAAAAAACATTTTTCAATTATATTCATAACAAAAAACCAGTGAGACTATCAGTTTGATCATTGGATGGTAGAGGAGTAAAAGGGACACTAAGTGAAGGCAAGCTCATAGTAGAGGGACTGAATGAATTCTTTGCTTTGGTCTTTACTGGAGAAGATGTAGGGAATTTACCCGTTCCTGAAATGGTATATAATGGTGATGTATTAGAAGAATAGAAAAAAATATTGGTAAACCAGGAAGATGTATTACAACTGTTTGACAAACTGAATAGTACCAAATCACCTGGACCAGATGGTATATGTCTAAGTATATTGAAATCACTGAAATATGAGTCTGCAGTACCTGAAGAATGGAGAATGGCGAATGTAACAAGAATATTTAAAAAGGGTTCCAGGGGTGATCCGGGAAACTACAGACCTGTTAGTCTGACATCAGTACCAAGAAAAATAGTACAAACCATTATAAAGAATAAAATTACTGATCATGTATATAATCATTATTTAATGAGAGCAAACCAACATGGATTTAGCCAAGGAAAGTCTTGTCTTACTAATCTATTACATTTTTTTGAAGGTGTGAATAAACAGATAGACAAAGGTGAACCAGTTGATATAGGATTTTCAGAAAGTCTTTGACAAGGTCCCTCTTGAGAGACTCTTGGTGAAATTAAAAAAAGTCATGGGATTGGAGGCAGTGCAGAAACTGGTTAAAAGATAGAAGGCAGAGAGTAGGGCTAAATGGCCAATTTTCTCAATGGAGAAAAGTAAATAGTGGAATACACCAGGTATCTGTGCTGGGCCTGCTGCTTTTTAACATATTCATAAATGACATGAAAATGGGAATAACAAGTGAGGTGATCAAATTTGCAGATGACACAAAATTATTCAAAGTTGTTAAAACCCAAGAGGATTGTGAAAAATTGCAAGACTGGGCGTTCAAATGGCAGATGAAATTTAGTGTGGACAAGTGCAAAGTTATGCACCTAGGAAAGAGCAACCCAAACTTTGGTTACACGATGCAAGGTACCACCTTAGAAGCCACCACCCAGGAAATAGATTTAGGCGTCATCATGGATAATACATTGAAACCCTCTGCCCTGTGTGCAGTGGCAGCTAAGAAAGCCAATAGAATGCTAGGAATCATAAGGAAACAATGGAGAATAAAACAAGGATATTATGATGCCACTTTATTGTTCCATGGTTCAACCGCACCTTGAACACTGTGTGCAATTCTGGTTGTTGTATCTTAAAAAGGATATAGTAGAATTAGAAAAGGTACAGAGAAGAGCCACCAAAATGGTAAATGGGATGGAAGGATACCCCTATGAGGAAAGGCTTAAAAGATTAGGGCTCTTCAACCTGGAAAAGAGAACTCTGAGGGGAGATATGTTAGAAGTCTATAAATTAATGAATGGAGTGGAAAGGGTAAATGTAGATTGGTTGTTTATGCCATCAAAAAGAGAAAGGTTAGAGGATATGCAATGAAGTTGCAATATAATCCATTTAAGACAAATAAGAGAAAATATTTTTTTCACTCGACCCACAAACTCTGGAATTCATTACCAGAGGATGTAGTTAAAGCTGTTAGTGTAGCTGGATTAAAAAAAGGTTTGCACAAGTTCCTGGAGGAAAGGTACATAAACCATTAAGAGGACCTGGGAAATCCTCTGCTTACCCCACAATGAGCATTGTGAAAGCTGTGACTTTGGGTACCTGCCAGGTACTTGTGACCTGGATTGGCCAAGTGTTGGAAACAGGATACTGGGCTTGATGGACCTTGGTCTGACACAGTATGGCATTTCTTATGTTCTTATGTTTGCATTGTTTTAGCCACAGATGCTAACCGGGTAGCGGTACAATATTACCACTACCCAGTTAGCCTTGGTGGCTCCGGGGCTTATGCAGTGACCCCGGATATTCAATGCTGTTGCCGCAGCATTGAATATCCGGGGTAAGGGGTCGTCGGGCAGGGCTATGTGTCAACGCAGCATATAGGCCACCCAAATGAATATCGGGACCCATATGTCTTATCTAGTCTGCCCTTCCATACCAAATTTGGACTATAATAGTTGGGATGGAAGTGATAGAAGAGATAGCATCTCAGTGTAGGTGACATATTTAACAAAGGCCTGCACAGAATGGAAGCAAAGCACAAATAGGTCCACATGGCGTGAAGGCACAGCATACATGAGCGTTGTCAGGCAATGATGCCAAGACCCAGGTCTCCTGTCCCTATCTACAGACTAAAATGAGTTGTAGGGGCTCTTCTGAGCATATATATACATAGTGCTGAGTATATATGTGCATAGTTAAAACACACATCACCCCCCCCCCCCCTCCTTAGAGTCCCCGGTCACCAACTTCAGGGGAAGGAGAGAAAACATTTTTAACAACTGGCATTTGACAATGCAATACACAGAGCAGTCTCACCCACCACCTTGCCCTCCTCCCCCAACACCCAGACAAACTTTGTGAGCAGGTAGCCTCCAGTGTATGTATTTAGGTTAGGTATGGCAAAGCAAGTTTTCAAAGCAGCCCACAAAATACCAGCAATGAAAGCTGAAACATAAACATTATGGAGAGACTTATATGAAGATCTGTAGAGCACAACTGAGAAGCAGAATGGATACCCTGCATATGGGAGAATTTGAAAAAGGCAAACCAATGGGATGGCCTGAAGTAACAACTAAAGAGTTGGAAAGCAGGTTAAAAAGAGCTCCAAACTGGAAAAGCTCTGGCCCAGATAAAGGGTCCAATTTTTTTCTCAATTTACATAATTCCACCAAAACCTAGTAAACTGTAAAAACCAGTTGGTCAAGCAGCCAGATTTAACACCACAGCAACTTGTCTGTAAGTGTTTCACTGCAATAGATGCTGACAACATATCAATTTCAATAACATCATAGCAAGAGCAGAAGAGCAAACAGAAAGGAGCTTATGGAAGCAAAAGCCAGTTAATGCTGAATAAAGCTATCATGGCCTGTGCTAAGAAGAGCAGAAAGTGTCGCAGAGTTCTCATTTTAAAATATGCTGTCTTGGTAACTTGTTTAATGTAGTGTTGGAAGTTAAGGTGATAGTCCAGTGTGACGTCTAGGTATTTTACGAACTGTAACATCATTTTTATTTTGCACTGAGATCTGCCCTGCTGACCTGGTTGTTTAAAGGGTGGTATAGTAAATACTGAGAAATAAATAAATAGATACATTATAAGTGATTGATTTACCTATATGGATAACATAGAGAAGTTTGCAAGACAAGTTATTTTACTCATTTCTTTCCCTTTTTACATCATGTTTTTCTGGAGCCCACATAATAAAAATATAAAAAAGGAGAATGTGCAGTTTATTTGGGAAGGCAGAGCCATGTGGAGTTTCTTTGAGGATTCCTTCATTGCCCATTTATAGATTGATGGAATTCAAAATGGCATGGGACAGACACAAAGAATCCCTTTATAGCAAGAGGATGAAATCAAAGCAAACTTTAATATCTTTTATACTTCAATAAATAGAGGGGAGGCTGACCTGCACCGAGCAGCAAGTGCAACCCTAAACACAGGTATAGAGGGGGGGGGGGGATCTGCATGGAGCGGATGTTTCCACCACTCTAGCCAACTTATTAGGCAGACTAGATGGTTCGTACTGTTTTCTATCTGCCATCATATACTATGTTACTCACATTACTCCGATACTTGAATCTCTCCATTGGCTCCCCATCAGTTCAAGAATAAAATACAAGATACTAACGATAGAATTCAAAATATTCCATGAACAATCTTCGGACTGCCTAATTAAAAGACTCCCCGACAATAGATCAAAAGGACACAACACCAAAACTCCCTGGCAACCCCCAAGACTCCCAAAGGCACCTCCCAGAACAATCTACTGAGTTTTTGAGCTCATTATGGAACGCCCTCCCTCATCACCTGAGAGCCACCATGGACATTACTGACTTCAGAAAATCCTTGAAGACTCACCTTTTCACCAAACATTTTAAGCCCTCACAAGTTAACTAATTGCAAGGTTTATAACAAATGTTAAGAAACTCCTCATGAACATTTATTTATTTATTTTTATTTAGTATACACTTATATACCGCTACTTCCAGCGATCAGTAGCGGTTTGATTACAAATTTGGGAGTTGTCAAATCAGGACAGAAATTTGGGAAAATATTCACATAGATTTGAGGGTATGGCACATCACACAGAATTAAGCACTTAATGGTTATACTTTACATATTTACACTTTACCATATTTACAAAGAACATTTCTACAGATCAGGTTCATGTTTCGTTTGCTTTATCTGGTGGTCCACTGTGGATTACATCCGGTTGTAGTGACATTGAAAAAGATGGGTTTTTAGTTTCTTCCTGAAAGCATTAATGTCTTTAATTGCTCGTAGTTCGTATGGTAGTTGATTCCAGATGGTAGGGGCAGAGAATGAGAATGCTCTGCGGCTAGTACTGGCTTTTACTGATCTGATGTTATAAGGAACTTGTAGTGTGTCTGAGTTGTATGAGTCCATTCACTTATGTAAATAGTTCTAATGCTAATGTAATCACTGTTAATTGTTATTATAAATAGTTCCAAAAGTTCTATGTATACAAAGTTATCTATGTTCCCTGTAAACCGCTTTGAGAATTTGAAAAGCGGTATATATAAAAAAAAAAGTGAAATAAATAAATAAATAAATAAATAAATAAATGTATTGGGAAGAAAGGTTCTTGAATTACTCTACCCTGCTGTTTCTGAGGGTGGAGAAGCAGAGGTGAAACTACTCCAGTAAGCTTGAGCCAGTGAGGTAAATTACACCCAAGCTGCCCATGTGATGCTGAGGGCCCAGAGAAAATGGAGGCCCATTTATAGCCAATCCCATATCTCCTGAGGTGAATTTTCCCTGCTCTGAGGGCCCTTTCAGATGTTTTGCTTGGGGCTCTCAATTAGAATTTCTGCCACTGGTCTGAGCATTCACAGTTTACTCCTCAGATCCAAACCCACCCCCAGCAATGTATTTTTAAATCTGACTGAAAGTCCACCTGCCATGTAAGTTTACATGTACTTGCTGGCAATCTTATAAAGCAGTTTCTGGGTGAAATGTGCAAAATGACTAATATAAAATTGCATAGGTATGTACATCTGTGCTAAAGGGAACGTGCACTTTTATTTATTTATTTATTAGTGCATATTTACCGCTTTTCGTGAATCAAAGCGGTTTACAGAGAAATCAAGGATTAAACATTACATTAAACAAAAAATATATGTAATATCTTAACAGGGAGTGAAAGGGGAAAAGGGACAAATTAACTTAAATCAGCAACAGCCGAATTAAGTACAGAGAACTAAGCATATATATAAATTAGTTACAATGAATTTGAAAGCATCTTGAAAAGTGTGAGGACTGTAGTATTACATGTAGAATTGTGACTAGGTGACTGGTTCACTAAAGTGCTCTTTGAACAGGAATGTTTTTAGCAGTTTACGGAAGGCTTTAGGATCCTTAGTGTTTCTTATGACTGAAGGAAGTGATTTCCATAATAGAGGGGCATAAAGGGAGAAGTGCTCTCTTGGATGTAGTTGCGTTGCAGTTTCTGAAGTCAGCATGTACCTCAAGAGAATTTCTATTGCTATTGCTACGTGGTCTGTTTTCCGGAGTGATTTGAATAAACTCTTTCAGGCAGATGGCAGGTTATGTTTGGAGGGATTTGAATATAGTGTGGAGTGCTTTGAATTTTATTCTGCTCTCAATTGGTAGCCAGTATAGCTGCTTTAATATCGGGTTAATGTGCTCTTTGATAGAGGCTTGTGATATTACTCTAGCTGCTGTATTTTGAGTTAGTTGAAGGCGGCAGATGCTTTGCTTTGGGAAGCCCATTAAAATGGCATTACAGAAATCAAAGTGTGGGAAGATTATAGCTTGGACGGCTGTTCTGAAATCATTTGCGGAGAGAAGAGGTCTTAGATGTTGAAGCATTTTTAGCATGGCATAGGTAGCTTATGTTAGGTTGCTCACATGCTTGGTGAAGTTAAGCTGATGATCTAGTGTGATGCCCAAATATTTCACTTTTTTTATTTGGATGCTTGCATCTTTTATCTTCATAGTTTCTGGTGGAGCGAAAGAGTCGTCCTTTGTGATGAAAATAATTTCTGTTTTATTCAAATTTATTTGAAGATTGTATTCTTTAAGCCATGTGCTAATGTTATTGAAACATTCCTTTATATTTTTTAGTTTCAGTTGTTTGGTGTTGATTTGGGTGAAAAGCATGATGTCATCCACGTACAGGTTGTAGTCAATGCCATGACTATAATGTTGCAGATGGGTTGGATATAAAGGTTGAAAAGGAGTGCTGACAAAGCAGAAACTTTCCTTTGGTAGAATGAGCTTGACGTGTTATTACCTATCTTTACTTGGTTCGGTTTGAAAGGTAGGATTTGAACCATGACAGAACTTTGTCTTTGAGGCCGATTTCTTGTAATCTGAGTATGAGGTAATCTTGTGATATGGAGTCGTAAGATACTGTTAAGTCGAGAAAAATTAAGATGAAACCAGAATTAGGTTTTTCGATTCCTTTTAGAAACTTGTTTGTTAATGCCATGAGGAGTGTTTCAACTCCATAACCGATTCTAAATCTGTGCTGATGTGGATCGAGCTGTGCAAAGTGGTCTACATGATTTTGTAGCTGGAGTTGAGCTGCCTTTTCTAGGATTTTTGCCATAAATGGCATAAATGTGTAATCCATGCTTAGGTATTCCCGGGCGGACCCCCAATTCAGCGGCCTTCCTCTGGAAAGCTTTCAGCTTCCCATGTCAGGCCTACTGGTCTTCCGCCAAAAGCAGGAAATCTTCCAGGTAGTGTACTCTACTGCCTTTGCCCATCTCCTTCTTGATCATCCACTGGAGGGCAGAGCTAAATTCCTCGAAGCAGAGGATATAGAGCGGCCCATTGGGAAGCATTTGTCCACATAATAATGTTCCTCAGACCACGTCCCCAGCAGTTGGAGGCTATCCGGATGTATTGGAAGCAACTGGAAGGCGGCTTCCACATCCGTCTTTGCTAGCCATGCCCCCATTCCCAGGCCCTGGAGCAAGTCCAGGGCCTGGTCAATTGAGGCATACTTCACCGAACAAGCTGTTGGGTCTAGGTGGTCATTTACCTATGCACATTCTGGGTAGGAGAGATGGTGTATGAGCTGGAATTCCCCAGGCTCCTTCTTCGGTACTAGACCTAGTGGGGAGATGATTAGATTGTGCAGGGGATTGGTTTTGAAGGGGCTTGCAATCCTACCCAGCTTCTGCTCCATAAGGAGCTTCATCGGACTATTTCCCTCCACTCCAGAGTAGATTTCAAGTTCCCCGCCATAAGCGGACCTGGATGGTACAGGATGGTAAAACCCTCAGTTAACTACCGCACCTTTTCGCGGTTGTAACCCTGCAAATTGCCCCCCAGCACCCAAACCTTTATGGGTGTAGGGGTCCATCCCAGCCAGATGACCTCAGCGCATGCAATGGATGTCCCCACCTTGCCTCTTCCCACAATGTACCTGTGGGTGTCCCTCCCCGCATGTGGCACATGCATGCTTATATTTGCGGGTGTTATTAAATCTGCATGCTCCACTATTGAACAGCCTGCACTCCCCCCACTGCAAAGGGTAGCTGGGACGCAAGGGGAGGGCACTACTGCTGCCATCCCCCATGCCTGGTCTACTGTCTCCCCGAGGCTGTTGCAGGGGTCCTGTAAACCTATCGGGCCAACTCCCTGATGTTTCCCCCTTTGGCTGTTCCACTGGCCTTGCATCATCAACCGTATCCACAGGTCAATATCCTTTCTGTCCCAGCTAAGCTCACAGCCATGTTCCGACGAAAATGTTTGTCATACTCCAGCTAGGCATTACCCCCATACACCCAGTAGGCCTCGCAAATGGTGTGTCCTTGTACTTAAGTAGCCCCCTGCACTGCTCTGGGTGCTTGCCCCTACCATGCTGGTTAGCACCCGGAAAGCTGCGCACCAGTTTGCAATGGTCCGCGGGACAGGGTCGGACTTCTTGGATACCAGCTTGCTCCTGTTGCGGCAGCCTGCACATTCACAGGTTTCATCATTCTTCTGGATGAGCAGTGAAAAGATGTCCACATACTTGTCCTTCAAGATTTTTTCCTTCTGGGCAGGCGGTACTTGGCTGTCTAAAGCACTAGTGGTGCATATGTATTCCGCTGGCCTAAACTCTGATATCAACACCCCTTCCCTGGCTTGCACCCTCCCCGTGTCATCTCTGCTGCCTCTGAGAAAAGGGGGTGAGGCGGATGGGGGTGGGGTGGGGTCTACGCTGACCCCTCCCACCAGGTTCTGCGCTACTTGGGTCTTGCCTGCTGCCAAGCTGGCACTGGCTCTGAGCCATGCCAAGGCCTGCAAAAATCCCTCAACTTCTTTCCACTCCATCTTGGCTGTTCCCCCAACCCCCCACACTTGTGCTGCTGCTGCTAATGCCTCACCTTCCCCTCCTCCCGTGGACGCCCTATCACCGTTCCCCGCATCAGCCCCCCTCCCGTGCTTACCCCCTGTCCCTTGTCCCCCTTGCACCCTCTGCTCACTGTTGCTCCATCCCACTCAGAAATCCAGCCCCCTCCTACCCCTACCTCATCAGATAACAATGTATGTTGTTCATACTCACCCCTTAGTCGCGACTCTCCAGGTGTGGCCGCATAGCTTTCACCTACCTCTGCTCCAGCATTGTTCACAGATTGCACTTCTTCCAGTGAGCCCAGGAGAGCCTGCACGCCTCCTGCTCCATGGACTGTGGCTATGGCCCTTACCTGATTCACGAAGTCACACATCCCTGGGAGCTCAGTCACCGGCTCCTCCCTGGTGCATGGCAGGAGAGCGTTGCTGGTTGCAGATTCCAAAACTGTCCTTTCTGGCCCTGCTGTGGGCTATGTGCACTGCTGAGCACCTCACTGTCCCGTCCAGGTACCACCAGTGCTGTTTTTCTTGCTGCTTCTGCTGTTTCTCTGTTTGTTATCTTTGTGCTTGTTCTCCTTGCCCTTCCTGGCCATCCTGGTCGGTTCTGTGCTCTTCTTTGTTTTCTTTGCTGCTTGGCTATGCTGTAATGCATCCCTCACTCACCCTCAATGGCCCCAACCTGTGATGCTCCCTTCTGTTGGTTGCTGTGCCTCTGCTGTTTGCTGAGGATAAGTTTACTGCTTATTGTCTGTGGCTGGCTGCAGTACCGGCATTCACCAGAAGATAGAACTCCTGCTCTTCAGTCTATTCTGCCGCTGTCTTCATGTGTCCTGGCTGGCTGCACCATGCCATTCCGGTCTCCACTGCTCCTCCCGCAGCCCTCTCCATGCTGCCTGGTTCCTTTCCTGCAGTGTACCGCGATGGACCAAGGGAAGCAGGGGGGGCTGCTGGCTTCTGCCTTACCTGTGCATTTGAGCCACGTCCAGAATCACCACCGGGCTGGGCCTCCACACCGCTCCTTCTGCAGCCCTCTTCTGCCATGCATCAGTCTCTGAAGAAGAATCGCTGCTAGGTATTGAAGGCACACCAGCCTCTCTGCCAGATCATTCTGCCCTCCACTGCTCTCCCGGTTAGTATTCAATGCGCCATGCTGCCATTGGAAAAGGAAGGGGCAACTCCAGTCCCTTTCTTTTATCTGTGGCTGGCCTGCCCCTCACCCCGCCTCTACCCACTGCCCTCTTGCTTGCCCTACCCCATCCAGACACCCCGTTAATTGGGCCCACACCCAAATTTGTACACTGTAAACCACCTTGATATCATGAAAGGTGGTGTATAAGAAAAGTTAAATAAAATAAAATGGCTCTGGCCCACCATTTATATGGTTAGTGTCAATGAATATCCCCTGGTCCAGCCGCTACACATCCTGATGCAATCCACATAAAATCAGGGTGTTTTGTGGGCATTCCAGAGTGGAGCTAGAAGGATGCTTGGGTGCATAGGGAGAGGAATGGCCAGCAGAAGAAAGGAGGTGATAGTGCCTCTGTATTAGTCTTTGGTGCGGCCTCATTTAGAGTATTGTGTGCAATTCTGGAGACCGCACCTTCAAAGGGATATAAACAGGCTGGAGTCCAGTACAGAGGGTGGCTACTAAAATGGTTAGTGGTCTTCATTATAAAGCATATGAGGACAGACTTAAGGATCTTAATATGTATACTTTAGAGGAAAGGCAGGATAGAAGTGATATTATGTAAATAATACTATGTTTAAATATGTGTAAATAGTTAATTTAATTTTTGATCATCCAAGTTGAGTTACCTGTTTATCTGTAGTTTTACGGTTAACCCACCGTAAAACATAATTGTTCCATGTAAACCACACTGATATTGAAGAGCGCGGTATATAAGAGAAATAAATAAATATGATTGAGACGTTTAAATACCTCCGTGGCATAAATGCACAGAAGGAGAGCCTCTTTCGATTGAATGGATGCTTTTCTCTGAGGGGATATAGGATGAGGGTGAAAGGTAATAAACTCAAGATTAATATGTGGAAATAATTTTTTTTATGGAAAGAGTGGTAGATCTGTGAAATAGAAACACAGAAACATAGAAACATAGAAACATGACGACAGAAAAAGACCACATGGCCTATCTAGTCTGTCCTTCCATATCAACCACTACAAGAGTCCTCCTTTTTCCTTTAGAGATCCTCTGTGTTTGTCCCATGCTTATTTGAATTCAGATTCTGTCCTCATCTCTATCACCTCCAATGGGAGACTATTCCACGGATCCACCACTCTTTCTGCAAAGCGGAGCGGAGGTGGCGCTTTTGCTAACCAGGCAGCGGTGATATTGAGTTGCTGCCTGGTTAACAACCTGGGGGTAAAGATAGGTATGGGAAAATGTTACCTATCTTTATCTGTGGGAGCTAACCGGGCAGCGTCTCAATATCGCCATTGCCCAGTTAGCTTCTGCAGCTTGCAGAGCATTTTGCCGCATGGCAGAAGACCCAGATATTCAATTCCGGTCACCGTATCTGGCCTGAGACTGAATATCTGGTGTAAAAGTTCAGCGGCGATAGCTATGCACCTTAGAGATGCATAGCCATCACAACTCAATGTCGGGCCCACTCATATTAACATGTCACCATATGTGCTCAAGTGCCACACAGTTTTGTTTTGTCTGTGCTTGCAATATACATATTGCAAGCACAGGCTCATATACATACAATATGCATCTGGCTTGCCCTTGTTGTTTAGAACAAAGCTTTTATGCACAACTAATTTGCATGTTCTTTGCCTGTAACACTGAAGAACAAAACCTTTGCACTGAGCTTGTGTTAGGAAACCATGAGCAGAGCTTTAGCACACAGCTCTAATGCAAGGTTTCTGCATCGACCCATCAGTGGTTATGCAGAATGCAGTTTTCATCCTAGGGGATCTAACTGGGTAATGATGCATTTATCTAGCTGATCCATTTCAAACTTGTCCTACAAGTCCAAACTTGTAGAACTTAACAATGAGAAGCCATCTGACCCAATAAAGGAGTTTTGGTGTATAATGCTATACTAAGAATAAAAGACCAAAGGGCCAGTTTTCTAATATGTTTAAATAAATAAATAAATAAATGGCTGCAGTCACCACTTTAACTAACACCTGGATATTCAGTCGCTGCCCAGTTATCTTTGGTGCTGCCCCTGGAACGCCCCGATGCTACAATGTTAGCATTGAGGTGTTTAGCAGGATTAGGAGGGAATATTCATCAGTACAAAATGACTATGTGCCGCTGAATATCCCACTGACCCTGATTAAGATGGTTAACAGGTCTGATAACCACGTTAATCGCTTTGACTATGCCCTCCGATTTCTTTTAAGGTCTTGATCTGTGAGCTAGAGTATACAGCTTTATATTAAAAATAAACATGTCTCTTCACTATCCACTATCTATGAGTTATAGTATTTATGATGCTGAAAATATTTTCATTGTTCTTTCTTACACTATACAAAACTTTGTTGCAGAAATCTGCCAGTTCTATTGCAATTACATCATGAAATTTCTTCTCTGTTTAGTTTCTGTGTTTAGAAAAAAATAATTTCTTTAAAACACGAAGATTTGATAGCTTCCAGAAAAGATGGCACAACGTTATGTTTCCAAGATGCCAATGCAGCTACATCTAGCCCTGCAGAAATCACTGCTGTTCCAGTCCTGAACCTCCCCCCAGCCATCATCTCTTCCAGTGCACTTGGTCTTGCCATCATGCATCCCCTATTCTGGTACACATGGCCCCCCCAACAACCACATGTCTGCCAATGCAACTGGATCCTGCTCTGCAACATACACACCTATTCAATCTATCCACAGTCGGTTCAGACATGTACAGAGAAATCAAGAAGCTGAACGACTGCCTAGAATATAGGAAAATTATGAAAACACAAACATCAAAGCTATGGAATCACCTGAAGTAATAACCAAAATAGTTGGAAGATAGGTTAAAAAAATCCCCAAGCTAGAAGAGCCCTGGCCCAGATGTACTGACCAATTTTGGTGCAAATAGTTAACATCTCTCCACCAAGACTTGGCAAACTGTAGAAATCAATTGATTATGCAGACAAACTTAGCATCACAATGGCTAACAACAGGGAAAATGCTTCTCCTTTCAAAAGAAGATCCAAAAGTGTTCCCTTAAATTGCAGGCCAATAACTTGTCTATCTATAATCTATAAGCTAGTCACTGCAAAAGATGCTGACAACATGAATGCGCAAGGAGAGGTAAACTGAAACCTAAGGATGCAGCCTAGGACAGTAAATTCTGGATGAGATGGTTTATGGCAAGCATAGTTAAAATTGGTAAAAAAGACATATATAGCTTCTGTAAGGAAGAACAGCAAACAATTACTCAGAGCTGGCTTTGTGAGAAAACTTCGATATAGAAAGGCTCGATAAAGTGGCACGTCTTGAAGCTTTGTAAGATCACAGCATTGCTGCACCAGAAAATCATGACCCTAAAGGAACTGTAAAGAATGAAGAGGTCTGATCACCTGGGTCATTCCCATTCCAACTGATAAGAAGCCTGATGCAAGAAAACTGGACATAATGGTAAAGGACAAAACTTGAAAACAGCATAGAGGTGTCAGAGCCAAGTGATTATACCGCACATTGTGTGGAGACAGAAAAGATCCTCAGTCGCCAAGCAATGCAGTCAAAGACCAAGAAAATGTGGCTGAAAGATATATAAACATTTCCCATTGTATTAGCTGCCAGCAGTTTGCAAGGACACCTTGATAGAAAGGCATCTTTGGCATGATGCAAGCACTACAGTGAATGTTAGCAGTAAATTTGAGAGATTGAGATCATACTCTACATACCCTACTTAGGAGCGAGGTTCATTGCTCTTAAGACATAGCTCCCAATTCAATTTATGCCTACCCTGCAACATCCCCTTCTTTTCCAATATTGATTTATTATAAATTAGACTGTACCTTGAGATGGTTATTAAAAGCAAACCCTCAAATTCAATATGAAACTAACCTCAACTAAAGGCATACAGTCCTGGAAATGTTCTGTCCCGCAGTTCTCTCCTGCAGCTCTCCATTCTATTCCAGTTCCAGACCCCCAAAGTGCACTCTCCACATTTGCCTCTTCAGTCACAAAATTTTACCAGACTGAATGTATGCCAAGAGTTTATTTCACAAATCCTAAGCAATCCAAGTCTTCTACTCTTTGAGACTCTGATGAAAAGTTCCCGAATTGTGCCTGTTGATTTCTATATCTTAGTCAAAGCGTGTTACTCTTGCATCAGTCAGAAAAAGTCCATCCCTCTCTGAGACTCTGACTCAGGATGCTGCAGACCGACTTACTGTTTTTATCTAATCTCCCATAATGAAATTCATTCCTATGCGTCCCTGAAGTTCTCGCACAGGGAAGAAAGTGAATCCCTATAGTTCTCTGCAACATCATTGGAGCCTTCCACGCAGAAATTTTACTTATTGCAGGCAATAAGCACAAGGATATATGTAATAACAGATGATAACCAGGTCAATATTCCGAAGGACTTCTCCGTGCAGTTTCAGAAGTTTCACAAATAAATCATTTGCTTTCTAATCCTCACTCTTCTGAACATACAGCAGCTTCTGCCAGTATAAGTTAATATATGGTCCAAAGTTATGTGGATGAAGTGGGATGGGATTAGAGGTATAACAGCTGGGCCAAATGTTATCCAGATGGAGATGATATTCAACCACTGTCTGGATAATCTATCCATATAAACCTCACACAGAAATCACATTTCTAAGTTCACAGAGATAACATATTTGCATGAAGTTAGGTCACTTGTTTCAGACTGACTTATATGAATATCTTCACTGAATATACACCAGGGCCGAATGTAAACTTTTGGCTCCCATAGGCGCAAAATTTAGAAGTGCTTGTTTTGGTCAAGGGGGAGGGGAAGTCTGTGCAGGTTGCCCCCCTGCATACTTTTGTTTAGCGGTTATACCTGCCATTCTAGTGTTTTAAGTGAAAAGGTTATTTAAGGTAGCTTTGCGTCAGAAAAATAGAGGGGGGTAACCTGCACAGAACAGTATGTACAACCCTAAATAAAAGCATTAAGGGGCCTAGTCTACAAAGAGCAGCAGACACAACTCTAGCTACCTTAAAACTGAAACAAGACTGAAGTAATGTGGCAGGAGAGATGGGGAGGGGTATGTTTGTGTCAAGGAGAAAGGACATTTTGCTTTGTAATGCCTCTGTGTTACAAAGCGCAATTAAATAATTAGCACTCTCAGCCGACAGGAGGCACTGACTTCAAAGGCTTTCTAAATTTTGGTGCTGGAGGCAACTGCCTCTGTTACCGATGCATACATTTGGGCCTGATATACACATGAAAATGTTTGTGGATAGCATCTATATATGGGATCTATTTTCAAATGGCCGATATTCAAATACCATGGCTGTCAGCCTCTGTGCTTAAATGTCAGCGAGACATTCATCAGCAGTAATCTAATCAAAGTTGCCGCTGAATATTCGTGCTGAATGGTGCTATCTGGATGAGTGCCAACCATATCTGGGTAGTTGTGATTTTCAGCTAGCACTTAGGCAATTTTGATCATCTGGACAAGCGCCAGTTGAACATCGTTGCTATCCAGATAAGGTTAGCACATATCCAGATATTGGCAATACCGAGAGTAAGCTTGTCCCGACCTGTCTGCACTGGCTTACTTCTCCATGGAAAATGGAAAGCTATGGAGCAAAATACCAAGAGGTCCCTTTGTTGTAACTTACAATTTGGCATTATTTGCCGCCTGTAGATAATTTTTGGCAACAGCACCATTTTGAACAATTCCAGCTTTCCCATAAATAAGAGCAGAAGATTCTGCCATGTTTCCATTTCCTTCTACACCCTCACCAACTCTCCCTTATGTTTAAGCCATCTAGATTATCCAACTTCCTTGGAAACCAAACTCCCAAATATTGAGCTTATCCATAGTCCAAGAAAAGGGAAAACCACCTGGCCATCCACCTGGCCACCTGGCCAACCACCTGGCCATAGGTCAGGATGCATAGGCACGGCGTCTGATTTGTCAAAATTATTTTTTGAACACTCGGATTATAAACGGATTATAAAGACCCATCTTATCTGGGTCTCTTCCCTTCTTGGGGAGGACTGCCAGCGCTTGGTTTGCCCAAGAGGAAACATTATCCTCCATGTGGGTTTGATTAAAGGCCTCAGTAAGTGGACCCACTACTTGAAACTTCAGTAAATTACAATGTTCTGATCCCAAGCCATCCAATCCCACTGCTTTCCCCAAATGCAACCTCACTGACAAACCCATCCCGCTTAGGTGAATTCAAGCTTTCAGTGTACTCCTTGGTAAGAGCAGGCCACTGTAGACCCTCCCTAAAGATTTCCTGATCTGGATCCCATCTATTCAATAGCTCTATATAATAATGAATGAAGTTCCATTTGATCTTTGCTTGGGAGCAATGCACATTCCCCAACCTGTCCCTGATAGATGTAACATAGGTTGATTTTCTAGTAGCTCTCACTAAATTTGTCACCATTTGCCCACTTCATTCCCCATGCACAGGTAACTTATAAGAATAGTACTGTAAGCCTCATGCTCCCTATCGTGCAATAGTTGGTTAAGTTATGCTTGGCTTGAGCAAGAGTCATTGCTGTGCTGGAGACTGTGCCAAATATTTATATTGATCCTCCTGAACTACCTTTGTGAGCCAGAAAATTTTCTTATCCTGCTTCTTGTGCTTACCAGCAATATACAAGACTATTATCCCCTTCATTACCACTTTGTCAGCCTTTCATACCAGCATGAGGGCATACCTTCTTGTTGGTTAAATACAAACTATTATTTCTTATTTACCCTGAAGATAATCTCCAAACTCCTTGTTTGAGTAGATCCCTCTGGACATCCTCCAGTTCTGCAGTTCACTCCCCAGTTCCCCTGCTACAAGATCCAGCTGGACTGGGGCATGATCAGAAATCAGCATGTCCTCAATGTAAGCTGTCCTTTTCCCTTGGAACAGCCCCTCTGATACCAACAGATCAATATGTGAGTAGAGGTTATGGAAATGTGACAAGAATGTATTTTACAACTCTTCTGTATCCAGTAATATCATTTAGTAGGCTAACAAATTTATCTTCTTCTCTCACTCTCCAAACTTAGTTGATTTATAATCCACACCCTGTTAAATTCCACCACTAGATGGTATACCAAGTAGGCCAGCAACTTACTTCTACTACTACTGATCATTTGTATAGCGCTATAAGGCATACACAGCGCTGAACAGACACATGTAAAAGACAGTTCTGTTCTCAAAGAAGGCTCTAGATCATACATTTAGGGCATACATATTTCACTGCAGCAACTTGTGACCGTACAATGATTCAAAAAGAATAACTACACAAGAACAGGTAAATGGAATAATAATGTCCGAGGAAGACATTATCAGTGGTGTGCCGCAAGAAACTGTCCTTGGTCCAATTCTTTTTAACATTTGTGTAAGTGATATAGTGGATGGGCTGTTGAGTAAGCTTTGCCTCTTTGTAGATGACACCAAAATCTGCAATAGGGTAGAACCCAGAAAGGTGTAATGAGGAGGGATTTGCTTGAGGAATGGTTAATAATTTGGCAGCTGAGATTTCATGCTAAAAATGCAGGGTCGTGCATTTTGGCTGAAAAAAATCCAAGGGAGAAGTACAGTGTAGGGGGCGAAGTACTTCTGTCAATGAAAGGAGAGCGGGACCTGGGCTTGATTGTTTCTGATGATCTCAAAGTGGCTAAAGAGATAGAAAAGATGACAGCAAAATCCAGAAGGATGCTTGGGTGCACAGGGAAAGGAATGGCCAGCAGAAAGAAGGAGGTTGTAGTACTTCTGTATAAGCTTTTGGTGATACCCCATTTGTAGTACTGTATGCAATTCTGGAGACTACAGCTTCAAAGGGATTTAGACAAGATGGCGTCGATGTAGAGGGCAGCTACTAAAATGGTCATCAATCTTCATATATCTCAATACGTATACTTTGGAAGAAGGGAGGGAGCGAGGAGATATGATAGAGACATTTAAATACTCCTGAAGCATAAATGCACAGGAGGAGACCCACTTTCAATCAAAGGTCAGCTCTGCAATAAGGGGTTATAGATGAAGGTGAAAGGGGATAGACTCAGGAGTAATTTGAGGAAATATTTCTTTATGGAAATTGCATGAAATAGGTTCCCAGTGGAAACACAAAGGATCTCTAATAGAAAAAAGCTATTACTACTACTGCTACTACTACTGATCATTTATATAATGCTACAAGTTGTACGCAGCGCTCTACAGATACATATAAAAGATGGTCCCTGCTCATCAGAGCTTAAAATCTATTAAGACACACAACATAACAGTTTAGGACAAGCATATATCTAGGAGAATGTTGAGGAAACACATAGGAGACTATCCGGATCAGGATCCAAAAGTGGCCTTGAAGAGGTGTTTTCCAGCCTAGATTTGAAAAGGGCCAGGGATGAAGCCTGACATACAAACTCAGGTAGTTTGTTCCAGGCATAAGGAGCAGCAAGGTGAGAGGATCGAAGTCTAGAGTTGGCAATAGTAGAGAATGATACAGATAGAAGCGATCTGCCAGAAGAGCAGAGTTCCTGAGAAAGGGTGTAGGGAGAGATAAGAAAGGATAGTAAGGAGCAGCTGAATTCTTGCACTTATTGGTCAGTATGAGAAGTTTGAACTGGATATGGAAACGGATAGGGAGCCAATGAAGTGACTTGAAAAGAGGGTTTATATGAGCCTATTGAGGCTGACAGAAGATTAGCCATACAGCTGAGTTTTGAACAGATTGAAGGAGAGAGAGATGATTGAGAGGAAAACCAGTAAGGAGGAGGTTGCAATAGTCTAGATGTGAGGTAACTAAAGAGTGGATAAATGGCTTAGTAGTGTGTTCAGAAAGGAAGGGGTGAGTTTTGCTGATGTTATAGAGAAAGAAACAACAGTTTTTAGCTATCAGTTGGATTTGTGTGGAGAAGGAGAGGGAGGAGTCCAAGATGACCCCAGGTTGCGAGCTGAGGAAATGGGGCTGTAAAGCATTATCCACAGAGACTGAGAAAGGAGGAAGGGGGGAGTTGGGTTTAGAGGGAAAAATAAGAAGCTCGGTTTTGGCCATGTTCAATTCAAATGGTGGTGAGAAATCCAGGCAGCAATGTCAGAAAGGAAGGCAGAGATCCGGGCCTGAATTGCTAGATAGATTTCAGATGTAGAGAGGTATATCTGGAAGTCATCAGCATAAAGATGGTACTGAAAACTATGGGAGGAGATGAGTACACCAAGAGACTTGGGATAGAGAGAGAAAAGGAGTGGTCCCAAGACAGATCTTTGGGATACACCAACTGAGAGCAGGATAGCAGTAGAAGAAGATCTACCAGCACAAACACTGAACGTGATAAGGGAGAGATAAGAAGAGAACCAGGATAGCACAGAGCCCTTAAAACCAAGCGAGGACACGGTATTGAGGAGAATGTGGTGGTCAACAGTGTCAAAAGCAGCAGAAAAGTCAAGAAAGATGAGAATTGAGTAAAGGCCCTTGGATTTTACCAGGAACAGATCACTGGAGACTTGGTAAGAGACGTTTCAGTAGAATCTAAAGGACAAAAGTCAGATTGCAATGGATCCAGAAGGGCTTGATAGGAGAGAAAGTCAAGGCAACATCAATGAACCAAATGTTCAAGTAGTAGTAGATCAGCAGCAGCCACAGTGAGTGGAAGGTAAGCTCCTTCTGCTCCCTGCAGCTAAGGCCAAATGGGACGAAGAGGACCTTTAAATTCAAAGCGTCAGAAGGCGCAAATCACACCCCAGCCTCCCGACCTGATCAGCAGCAGTCACAGGGAGTGGAAGGTAACCTCCTCCCACTCCCTGCAGCTAAGGACAATCAGGCCGAAGAGGACCTTTAAATTCAAAGTGCCAGAAGGCACGCACATGCCTGGCGTGCCCATGCCTGATGGGCCCGCATCTGAGGGCCTTGCCAGAGGGCCCTTTGGTGTGATCCTTAAGCAGGGACCTTAGGCAAAATACTGGACCAACAAGAACCGGAAGCCAATATTTTGAGTACAAATTACTAGCAGCCCTACAGCCTCACCAACCTTCTTAGCCACCAACAAACAAACTACAGGATCCAGGTGAAACCACCACACCCACGCCATTCAAGGTAACATCCACTCTCCTGAATCCCCCAACACTATAATGACTCACTGCAAATACCTCCTTTGTGCCCTAGTAATAGCAACGTTGCTACAAAGACATACCATCACTAGTCAAAGCTATACAAGAACCTTATTACTCCTCCCACCAACCCACACTTGGTATGTCACTCCCTGGCAACCCCTTAACTTCCAAAATAATAGGAAAGCTCACTCCCTCATACACATTGAATCCCCCCCCCCCTGCAAACAATCACCACACACCAACTCCTTATTAGACACCCCCATCACCGGCACCCTTATCAACGCAAGGTCTATACGAAACAAAACATGCACAATTACTGATTACCTAGAGACCCACAAAACAGATATACTATGCATCACTGAAACTAGGCTAAATGATTTCAACCAGGTCATCCTTAATCAAATCACTCCAGCCACCTACTCCTCCTTCAACTGCCCTAGAAACCACAGAAGAGGAGGAGGAGTCCTTATACTAACAAAAACACAATTTAAATTCAGGATCCTCACATCTAGCAGTTCAGATGAATCAAACATAATCACCATAGCCAATAAATAAAATCACACTGAGCCTCACTTACAGAGCCCCTACTGCCGAGAGTATAATTCTCGAATCACTATGCACACACAGCGCCTCTCAAAAAACCTTCATAGCCTTGAGAGACTTTAACCTGGGAACTTCTCCTATGCACCAAACAGGCACGTCTCCTGACCTTATCTTCATCCCCCAAACAATGCTAGACCACAACCATGTAACACACCCCACAATCACCCCAATACCTTGATCAGACCACCTCCTAATAAACTTCACCTTATGCATGACATGGCCATCTGTACAGGAATCACCACAACACAACTGCAGAAGATTCAAAAGCTTCAACAAGGATGAATTCCTGAATGAAATTACACCTAAGTTACAGCAAGACATAGATAACCCAGCTAACACTAACAATAATTTGGAACAGCTCCCTAACTGCAGCAGCGAAGGCACCTACTAAAAAGCTTTTAACTGCACACAGATTAAAAACAGCACCCTAGTACTCCAACGAAAACAGGTCAGAAAAAAAACTTCTAAGAAGACTTGAAAGAAAATGGAGACAGACAAAAGCCCTAGACATCCTACATCAATGCAAACCTTACAGATGGAATACACCAACACAATCAAACAATGCAGAAAACAGCACCATACAAATCTCATTATGAAATCAGCCAAAAACCAAGGAAGCTATTCAATATCAAAGACACTCGCCGGAGACCCACTAAAAAACAATGCTCCTGAAGTACACCCTGAAATCATCATGGATTACCTAAGGGACAAATATACCAAACAAAATAAAAAAAACACAATGACTACAACACACCAATCTCAGGACTCAATCCATGAAGAACTTTGGGGAACATTCAGTGTCCCATCAACCCAGCAAATAGAAAATGTCATTTCTTCACTTAACACCACCACATCACCCTCAGATCCATGTCCCGTCACATGGATAAAGGCAATGAAAGAACAACTCAAACACTTTTTCCTCAAATTAGCTACCATGCCACTCACCCAAGGATACATGCGAACATCACTCAAACAGGCTACCATATGACCTATACTCAAAGATTTGTCCCTTAAGAAAAATGACCCAGCTGCGTACTGACCAATTTCCAGCTTACCTCTTGTCGCTAAAAGAAAATATGGTACAAAGACAACTCCAGGACCACATAGACCAGCATGCACCACTGGACCCAGACCAGCATGCACCACTAGACCCACACCAGCATGGATTCAGACCCAACCATGGCACAGAGACACTGCTAGTATCTCTATTTGACAGTATCATCAGAGGAATAGACAATGCTAAAACAGGAATATCCTCTTGTTCATGGACATATCATCCACCTTGGATACCATCTCCCACAGCATCATGTTACGGCGCCTTCAAGAAATTGGCCTGCATAACAACACGCTAGCATGGTTCCAATCTTACCTCAACAACCAGAAACAACAAGTCAAATGTGGAACAAACAAATCAACATCTTTCCCCATAAATCATGGAGTTCTGCAAGGCTCATCACTCTCATCTCTTTTATTTAACATCTACATACAGCCCATATGTGAAATCATCAAAAAGCACAAAGTCCAGCACAAATTATACACTGATGACATCATGGCATACACCCCACTCGAAATACATAAGACTGACCTTTCAACCATAACATCGTACATAGAGGACATGATTACATGGCTCAGCAGTAACAACCTATCCATAAACTACAAAAATACTGAGGCACACTTTGTCTCAAGGGATACCTCATTTGTCCCACTACAATCATCATACAACAAAAGCCGATAACATTAAAGAAAGAAAGAAATCAAATACCTAGGAATCACCGTGGATCAACACCTCACCATGCAATTTCACATGAAAAGGACAACCGCTAACGCCTACCATAAAATGAAAGTAATCAGGAGGCTAAAACCATTTCTGGACCAAGATCACTTCCGTACCATCTGCCAAGCAATTATTACCCCAACATTTGATTATTGTAATTCGCTTTACCAGGGGCTCCCAAAAGAAGCCATCATGCCACTCAAAATAGCACAAAATACAGCAGCGCAACTCATCACAGGAACACCCAAACAAGAACACACCACCCTCATACTTGACCAGCTACACTGGCTCCCAATACACTCCCGTAACTGATACAAATAAACCTTAAACATCTTCAAAATCATCAGCCAATCATCAGCTGACATCCTACAAGACTGCATAATAAGAGACACAACCACCCGACCCAGGAGAAATAACAACAAGCATATGATTGTTATACCCCATAGATACCAAAAGACCAACCAATCCACATCTGGAAGAGCACTTTCATATACAATCTGTCACTATGGAACTTGTTTCCAGACGACTTGCGATCGACCACTGACATCAAAAACTTCAGAAAGAAGTTGAAAACTCTGCTATACACAAACCACCTGGGACACAACTCTGTTTCCATGTTTTCATTTTGCTGAAGGGCATAATACTTTGACATTCCGAATGAGTCAGAAAGCATTTGAAAAAGTTAAAATTAAGCTTCCTTCCAGAGGCTGTTATTTTATAGTATCTGGGGAGCATCTCAGCCCCGGGGTGTTAAAATAAGGGGCGTGGATACTCATTTGTTGCAGGGATTGTGGATACTCATTTGTTTGCCTTTCTGATGTTAGGGGTATGGAGAAAGATTGCAGCAAATACAAGCTAACCTCTTTTCCCTCCCCTCACCTTCCAATATGTAAGGGGTGGCCTCTCTCTGAAGGTCCTTATAACCTCCCCCCCCTGAGGATATTCATTCCTGTCTGAAGAGTGAAGGTATATTATTTTGAGGAAAGGGATTTATATCTTATGAGGGATATACAATGTGTTTTTGCTTCCTGGGATGCTCTCTTTTATTTTTCTATGCCTGCTTAGCTTTTTATTTGATAGGGAACCGTATGAACTGGGCAGTATTAGAAGCATGACCCCATTTTCGAAAAACTGCTGAAGTCATTATTCAGAATTAAGTGTTGTTAAGTGCCATCGAGTCGGAGTCGACTCATGGCGACCCTCTGGATAGCTATCCTAAATTGTGTTCGGTCTTGAGTCAGGCGGCTCATTGTTGAAAGACTGGTACCCGTAGCTGCTGTTATTGTATCGATCCATCTCATTACTGGCCTTCCTCTTTTGCGTTGACCTTCTATCTTGCCAAGCATGACGTATTTCTCTAATGATCTCTCTCTTCGCATGATGTGTCCAAAGTATGAAAGTCGAAGTCTTGTCATCTGAGCTTCTAAAGAAAGCTTAGGTTTGATCTCCTTAGTACCAACTGGTTTGTTCTTCGGGCAGTCCATGGTATACACAGTATTCGCCGCCAGCACCATAATTCAAAGGCATCAAATTTTTTTCCTGTCTATCTTTTTCACTGTCAGGATTAAGTGATTGATCTCTAAATTTTATCAGCTGTTAATTCTATTGAAGGCCCCTTTCCTATAGAAATTAAAGTCCACTGACATTGGTTGCAATTTCTTGGATGATGACTGGGAAGCCATTTTTGCACATCTACAAAGAGAAAACTCGATGAGTGTCATAGTTCAGGAGAATGGCTATATGTTTTTTTACAGGTTGTACTACTCTCTTGAGTAGCTGTATAAATTGCATTGGCTCCCTTCTCTATTGTGTGTTGAAATTGTGGGGAGATTGGCTCTTTGCTTCATGTGTGATGGAAGTGCACAGTGATCCAATGATTTTAGTCTGGAATTCTCTTTTGGATCTCTAAGATTACTGGATGCCATGAGGCACATTCACCTGCTCCCCAACTGTTGGGATATAATATAGAAGCATAAGGACGCAAAGTTGATAGAGGTACATGATTAGCTGATCACTTGTCAGTTGTCACTTGATGAGCTATTTCCACCTCCTTGAAATCACCTGAGATGCCTTCAGTTTCTTTATGGTTACAATATGCTAGACATTGTTTCTTGATGGAAAGACTTTCATTTCTGATTAAAGAAAATTATCCCAATGTCTTACTTATTTGGAAACATTTTTTAGAGTTCATTAAAAAAGTTGTCCCCGGACAGCTTTTATAATTGTTGGCTTGAAGTAGAGCACAGTATGCTTCTGTATGTTAGATATGAGCTCCATTCTACTCTAGGAGAAGTTGGTCTTCCTTCTACCAGTACAGTTCTGTTAATTTTGTTGCTTTATGCTGTGCTGTTGTGGATGGTTTTCCATATTTTTCTTTAATGTACCTCAGTTTGAATTAATATTGTTTATTGGATTCTGTTTTTGTTCAATATGACAGGTTTACATTAGCATGCCATGTGCTACATTTGCAAAAGTGTAGTAAGGTTTTGCAATAACTGTGCATTAATTTCCAAGATAAATGCATGGTAACTTTGAAACCTCTGTGTTCACTGTTAGGGGCTTTCCCAGCATCTTCCCATTGAGTTAATGTGAGAAGATGTCATCATCAAATATTAACTGTTTTTCAGATAATGCAAGATACTTAGGTAGAGTTATCTGTGAAACATTATCAACCATCAGAGGCCTGACCACCTGTCAAGCACCCTGGGAGACTCGATGAGAGGGTCATCTGCCCCAGAGCCTGCATGCTGGGTATTGCTCTGAGCTTGCAGTCACAAGGACAGGGCACCCTGCACATGCAAATATAGCATTTGCACCTTAAATCCCATAGATGTGGCCACCGCTGAATCTCTATAGGTTTGCTTCCCTGATTTGCATGCCCAATTCCTTGGTACTTTGGCCCATATCTCTGTGCTGTTCACTGGGATGTACATATTCTCTAATAAGCCTTCTATATTCTTCACTGGCCACTTGCACTGTACTCTGTTGGTGGGGTTGGGGGCCATGTATTGTTGTCTATTTTCTCTGCTGCGGTGTGGTGGACAGGTTCCTCACATGTCGGTAGGGTGGTACTGCTGTGTTTCTGGGTGATGGGAATGTGTGCTTCCACCCTGCACACAGCAAGGTTATCTGGCTCAAATGTCATATTTATATCTAGGGAGGTCGCAAATCTGGGGCATATGTCATACACACCTTCACATTGTGCATGTGCAACTGATGTGCAGTAGCTACAACCATAAAACTAATGCACCTATCTGCTACAGCCTTGCCCCCTGCTTTTACATGACCGCTCCACTCTTGCCATGGTAGAAATGCATGCTAACCATACCTCCCACACTACCTACAGCATTTTAGTAAATATGCCCCAATGTCTAGTAACTATCTCTATGTTAACTATAAGGCACAATTCCCACCCTTTCACAGCTCATTCTCCACCCAGTACACTTTAGCTCTCAATGCAGAAATTAGTGTGTGCTAACTTCCATATTAATGGCTAATGCAGCTTAGTAATTATTCCCCCATAATTCTGACTGTGCCATAGATGTATATATTCTGACCCTGGGAAATTATTTTATCAATATGTGCTCAAATATTCAAAACAACTGATGTCATTGGCAACAATGAAAATAATAATACTAATAATAACAATAACAATAATATTCTTTTTTTCTTTTAACACTAGAAGCCCCAAAGTGTGTCAATTGACACAAATACATCGTCAAAGTTGTATACCAGCGCCAGTGCTAGAACCATGTCAGTCATGTTCCATGACTTTGTTAGCAGGGTCAAGATGTTCAAATATGTGCATCGAAAATTAATGACAGATGCACCACCTAGCGAGAAAATGAATTTATACCTAGAAGCCCCAAAGTACGTCAATTGATGCACTCAATTGTCTTGGATGCGTCAATTGACGTACTTTGGGGCTTCTAGGTATAAATTCATGTTCCCACTAGGTGGCGCATCTCAATCACTGTTTACAGTTTTACTCCGACATTACAAACAATAAACACACAATGATGTCATGTAATGACGTCACATACTGCACGTATTTAACAAATAAGTAACTTCACATTAATTCATATCTGCATTTCATGCTAAACGCAGTCGTTGTGATAATGCGTCAATTGACGCACTTTGGCGGTTCTAGGTAAAATTCCTTTTGGGGCTTCTAGTGTTAAGTAGAGATAGTCAACCAATCTGTATACGGGCCAGATATATACTTGATAATTATCATGTATTATGCAGGAGTTTGAAGATGCATTCCTGAAGTAGATATTGTTGAAATACTTTTGAATCCTGTTGGATCAATTTCCTTATGTATCCACATCATGCTAATGGTGAGGATGACCGGAGTGCAGAATTTGCTATTATTATCTTCATTCAGTCCATAGAGCGAGCTTCGGTTTCCTGCTCATGATTCTTGATAAGGCTAATTTCACTTCCTTATTCCTCAGACTATAAATCAGGGGGTTGATCATTGGTGTTACAATGACATACAAGAGGGAAAAGAGTCTGTCATGTTCTAGAGAGTAGCTAGAGGTCGGTCTCATGTACATACACATTATGGTTCCATAGAAAAGAATAACCACAGTGAGGTGGGAGGCACAAGTAGAGAAGGCTTTGCACCTCCCCTCTGCAGAGCGGATCTTTAGGATGGTAGAGATAATGAAAACATAAGATATGAGCGTGAGGAAGAAAGAACTCAGGCCTTGTAATACGCCATTGATGTTAATCATGATTTCTATGTTGTGAGTTCCACTGCAACTGATTTTCAACAAAGCCGCCATATCACAAAAAAAATGGTTAATCTTATTGTGTCCACAGAAAGGTAGCCTGGCTATAGACACGCTAAACAGAGCTGAGTTCAGAAAGCCAGCAACCCAGGATCCGGATGCCATGAGTGCACAGATTTGTTTGCTCATAATGGCAGCATAATGCAAAGGGTTACAGATCGCTACATAGCGGTCATAAGCCATTACAGTAAGGAGGAAAAACTCAGCACTTGCAAACCCAACAAAAAAGTACAACTGTGTAAAGCATGCATTGAAAGAAACTTGGTTATGGCCACCCAACAACATTCCCAACGTTGGAGGTAAAATGGCTGAAGTGTAACATATGTCAATGGATGACAAGTTACTAAGAAAGAAATACATAGGCTTGTGAAGGGTGAAATCTGCACAGACTACTGCAATGATAGCAAAGTTCCCCACTACTGTTGCCAGGTAAGTTAGTAAAAAAAGGCCAAAGAGTGGAAGCTGTAACTGTGGAAGATCAGAAAATCCCATCATAAGGAACTCAGTCACGGCTGTCTGGTTTTTCCTTTCCATAGATTGCATGCTGTTTTATCTGCTGTGGAAAATAAGTAATTAATTAATTAAAAGAGCAAGTACAGAATAGTTGTAATCAAATTATTTAGTAATTCTTCCATATGAATAGCACAAGGGATTCAGTGCTTAGACAAATGGAGTCATGTACTGCTTCACTCTTAAATCTTTACTAATACAATTCTGTTTACAGTTGCAATGGAAGCTGTATTTAATAGCACATTTTTATAGTATTATCATTGTTGATAGCTACTGTTTTTCAATTTTTCTGCTTACAGGGGCTCATATACTAAGAATATGGTAAGAAACATAACCTTGAATTTTAACAGATATTCTATAATTATTTTGGATTTTGCTCATGCCTTTTTTGTGTTTATTGGAATTTTTTATTTATTATAACAAGCAAACATACAACATTTGCTATCAGAAATATAGCATAAATACCTACAATCAGTAAACAATAAACACAAGAGGCAAAAGCAAGGTAAATATGCTTAATTATTCCACATTATTTAAAAAAGGGGGGAATGGTACACCAGCTGTATTCTGTTACTAGGAGAAAATAAATCAAGGAATCTTAGGGGGTCTTTTACTAAAGAGTGCCAAGGTGCTGTACCTAATGCATCAATAGCTCTAAAAGCACATAAACTGTCAGGGTCATGGAAACCTTTGTAGTTGAGGCAATGGGAGTGGGGTGGGGGGGGGGGGGGAGGGAGATTAAGTGGCCTACCTAAACGTCATAGGAAGTATCAGCAGGATTTGAATCCTGTTTTCTCCAGTTCATAGCCTGCTGCTCAAACTACCAGGCTAGTCCTTCATAGAAATGATAGATTAATAAATACATTATAGCATGAATGGTGCATGAGCACTATGAAAAGTTCTTTAGTGCCAAGTAAAACCTGTGCTAAGGATAATGCCTGCACATTATGCTTAGCACACCATTAATACTGTTTATAAGTCCATTCTCCCATAGTAAATGGCCCAAAATGAAATGACCAGTTAGCATAAGGAAACACCTCCTTCCTCATCAAATCCCTCAAAACCCAGTCTTCAAAACATACCCTTAATTGTTTTCATAAGAGCATAAGGTATGCCATACTGTGTCAGACCAAGGTCCATCAAGCCCAGTATCCAGTTTCCAACATTGGCCAATCTAGGTTACAAGTACCTAGCAGTTTCCCCAAAAGACACAGGTTCCACAATGCTTGTATTGGGACAAGCAGTGGATTTCCTGGGTCCCCTTTAATAATGGTTTATGGACCTATCCTCCAGAAACTTGTTCAAAGCTTTTTTAAACACAGCTACACTAACAGCTTGTCCTCCAACTCATACCTGAAAAGATATCCTACTGCTACTGCTACTGCTTATCATTTGTACAGAGATACAAGGTGTACACAGCACTGTACAGATAGATGTAAGAGAAGTCCCTTCTCATCAGATCGTATAATCTAGCAAGAAAACAACATCAAAAAACTGGAGACTACAGTATGGTTCAGAAGGCAGACCTCGCAAAAGCCAGGAGACACCAGTGCAGAATGAGTAATCCAAGAATAAGTTTATTATTATAAAACACAAAGGGTTATTGCAGACACACAGGAATACTGTACGCTAAACCAGACATGGCCATGTTTCAGTAGAGCCTTCATTAGGGGTTGGAACTACAAACAAATTGGATCAAAACAACATATTACAATTCACAAATTATAAAATAATAATAATAATAAAAATGTAAAATGATTGTGGGCTTCTATTATCCTCCCCTCACCAGCAACCTGCAGGGCTCTTGGAGTTACAGAAATCCTCACTCCTAGCAATGAGAAGGTAATCTAAAAGACAGCAATAAAATACCACATATATATATATATATATATATATATATATATACACCAAAGCTTTGCGGAGAGAAACAAATAGAAGCAAGTTCTTTTTGTTTACTTTAACTGTTAGCCATGGTTCACTTTATTTATAAGGCTCTTTTGGATGATACAGCATAATTTATTATGACACGTCAGATATTACGTATTTATCACATCATAGGTCAACTTCTAATCAGTGTAGGTCAGTATGAGGAGACATACATGTATTCCAAGACATAATTGTTTACTGCTGACTGCTTGATATCTAATAACCCTGAGACTGAACGGCTAGAGGACAGCCTGCCCCTTTTCTTTATTTACAGGACATGTACCTCTTCACCTACTTAGTAAGCAAATATATGAAGTTTATTTCTAAGCAAAGTTCTGAACAAAATTAACTCTCTCAGGTTTTCCTAGACAGTCCGGTTGTGTACACCACCCTGTACAAACAAACATACTTTCAATGATAAAAAAAGAATAATAGACATTATGGGTGAGCATCAAAAGCACTTAGCATATAGTTAAAAAATAAACAACCATAAAAGGAATAAACCATAAAAAGTGATATATAAAACAATATCAAATAGTACATAAAGGGGGATGTTTACTAAACTGTGGTAACGTTACATAACGTGCGTTATGTAACATTAACGATCGTTAATGCATCACTAACGTGCTGATCTGAAGAGCTGAATCCTAACGCGATTGAAAACCTGCCGTTAGATGCACACCTGCAGCATGGCGTATTTCAGCCATGAAAGGTGCTGTGGACCTGGTGCTGGGCGCTCCACCTCACCCTCAGGGTGAGCACAGTACCCGTACAATGTGACGGTCTATGGCTACTCTGTGCCAGTAGCACACACGGTCAGTTCCCCCTACCAGGCCGAGGTGCTGTGGGGGTGCATACCCCATCTTGTGCCCATCTGTCGACTGCTGATTTGCATGTGCAGTGCATCATGGGTACGGGTGGGTTAACCCTATCCTGGTAACCACAGCAGACAGTTTATGTGGTGACGTGCTGTCCTTCTGCAGCCAGCCATGGCTTTGTTCACAGCCTTATAAAGTGTTCTATAGTGGACATTATAGGGTGCCTTGGCGGACAGTACACTTTATGATGTGCCCTACGCAAGCACATCGACAGAGCTGTAGCACAATGGTTACTGCACTGACTGATGGTACAGGGGTCATGGGTTCGATTCCCCAGTGGGCCTAATGTATAAGGCTGGCTGAGGCATCACCCTTTACATTTAAGTAGTGATTGATGAGGCATTTGACTTTTAATTTAATTAGTGCTGCCAGCAAACACACCCTCACAGTGGCATAACCTAAGGTGCCGCATAAGGCACCCCATAACGCACTCCATAGGGCACATTATAAAGTGTACTGTCCGCCAAGGCACCCTATAATGTCCCCTATAGGACACTTTATAAGGCTGTGAACAAAGCCCTGGCTGGCTGCAGAAGGACTACACGTCACCACACAAACTGTCTGCTGTGGTTACCAGGATAGGGTTAACCCACACGTACCCATGATGCACTGCACATGCAAATCAGCAGTCGACAGATGGGCACAAGATGGGGTATGCACCCCCACAGCACCTCGGCCTGGTAGGGGGAACTGACCGTGTGTGGTACTGACACAGAGTAGCCATAGACCGTCACATTGTGCGGGTACTGTGCTCACCCTGAGGGTGAGGTGGGGCGCCCAGCACCAGGTCCACAGCACCTTTCATGGCTGAAATACGCCATGCTGCAGGTCCTCATCAGTGTGTGATAGGTAGTTCCTGTAGACACACCTAGGATACATCTGTGTCCTTCTGTATTTCTCAGTCATGTCTAGCGCTTATGGGTGATGATGCACCCAGAATAGTGCATATCCTGTGTTGGTGCCATGGTTACCTGCTGTAGGTGAAGAGGAGGAGAGGAGAGGAGGGGAGGGGAGGGGAGGGGGTTGGACCCATAGGCAGATTATGTACCACCACACAACCCACCCTCTGGGGCTCAGGGTGGAAAATAGGATCACCCACCAATAGATCCACATTCTACCTCCCTGCAATGGTAGCAGTAGAGGGGACCATTAACCCCAGTCCTGCAGGGGAACAGACACCTTACAGGGCAGGAAATGCAGAGCAGTACACATCCATAACACAATAGCAGACAGACAGACAGTGGGCCTGGAAATGCTCAGCTGCTCCCCACCACAATCTCATATTCTCCAGCAGCAAGCCTCCAGCCGCTGCACCCTGCAAGGTGTTCCAGCAAGACACATACTAGCTGCAGACAGTCTGCTAGTTAGTCCATAGTGCATGGTCCTGGAGAAGATGCGTGTACCCAGAATGGGGATGTCAGCATACATACCAAGCAGATAAGTCAGTGATTGGGCCCCCAAACCCCCCCCCCCATAAATATCACATGAGAGAAATACTACATAGCACTATGGGGGAACCTAGCCATGCGGTGGTCACTGCTAGGTCAGGGTGAGAGTGACCTCCCAGCAGGACATGCTGTGGCCACCCTGTCCATGCAGGTGGTGGACAGGCACTACAATGTCCGAGCCGTTGCCCTATGCCCTGTCCAGATGCATCCAAGCCAGGCCACCCTATCCAGGCTATTCTCACGGTACCTTGCTCCTCATTATGCACATCGGCAGGCCAATACTGGCAACAGTGCTAGCAGTGTGGGCTGTGGTGGGTGCTGGCAGCCACCTCACACTGGATAGACAGACACACACACTCCCCACACCTATGCCAGCATTGTGCAACTATAGAGGTGTTTGGCAGCCCAGGCCACCACACCAGTCCTGGGCACAGTGCAGGCATGGCTATGGTACGCAATACTGTTGGGGTCACTCTGTCAGACACCAGACCTGAGGCACACTCCACAGACATCAGAAAGGTTGCTATGATGCAGCTCAATCAGTGAATTGAGCTTAACTTAGGAATTGCTAGCTACCAGAAACCTTTTGATAGCTGTGTACCGTATTCCCAGGTTTAGGGTGGCATTGCTAAGGTATGCAAGTGCTAGTATTGGGAGATGCATGCAGGGCCCAACATCCTGCCTCTCCAGGAGGCATTGGATAATGGAGCCTGTGGGTGTGGGTGTGTCTGCCCCTGTTGGCTGCTGCTTTACAGCAGAGGTTCCCAACTCCAGTCCTGCAGTGCCAAACACTGTTCGGGTTTTCATGCTGTCCCTCATGAATATGCATGAGATATATCTGCATACCATGGGGGTGGGGCATAGATATGCAGCACAGGCATCTTTATTAGATGCAGCATGGAACCTGAATGGTGTTTGGCCCTCCAGGACTGCATTTGGGAGACTCTGCTCTAGGTAATGCACATGTTTATGGTGTCTGTGCTCTGTAGGGTAAAATGTAGGAGTATTGGGCATGTTTACGTCATCTGCAATAAAGGTGGTGTCTGTATTAGCACGTTGTAGTAGTGGGTAAAATATGGGGACTGGGTTGGCAGGAACCAGAGCTGGGACTTGAACCTGTGACCTTCTGCTGCTGAATACACTGGTTTTGGGCACTGCACCACCATGTTGTCACAGAGTCAGTACATTCCCTGGTGATACCATGACTGTTCATCATACAGGGCCTGTCTGTTGCAGTGCATGGCACCCACCTACACAGGGCTAGGCTACGGTCTGCTCTGGGCAGCTGCCACTGCCTCCTCCACCACCAGTATCCCTCTGCCACCATGCTGACATGCCCTTCCGCTGGTGGTGCTGGTGGTGCGCAGTCTCAGGCCATCCAGTGTGCGGTTAGGCGGCTGCCTATGGTGTGGGTTCTGGGGTAGGGGTGCCGGCATAGACAACCACGCTCCCCCCAGCCCCGCCTGCCATTGTTCCGTGCCCTTGGGGGTAGCTGTTGGGTACTATTCCCTGTGACACTGTGGGAAACACACTCGTGCCCATGTTGGGCCTTCAGCAATTGCTGTCTGGCTACTCTGCTGTTTCAGCATTCGTATGGGCCACCTAGGCATCACCCTATTCCACACTGTGGCCCAGCTGCAGCACAGCATGTGCCGCCTGCAGCCCTCTGTATCCCCTTTTCCGGCATCTGTCCAGTTGCCATTCCGACATGCCCACCCTGATGTTGCGGGACATGTGCACACCATAGGAACCCTGTCCGATGGAGGGGAAAACCCTGAACAGCGCTATTTCACTGTGGGCTCATTCCCTTGTATGGGGACGGAGCATAGACCCTTCCACGAGTAATATCTTTTTTGTGGAGCTTTCTCGGGGGGTGGGGGGGGTTGATGTTTCCCATTAATATCACTATTGGCCAGCTTGGTTATGTTTTTTTTCCAGTTTGTTTAGGTCATTTTCAATGTTTATGTGCCCTTTTGTTCTGGGCACATGTATCACACTTATCACTTTTTTTAGGTTTCCCTGCCTATGCTGTACTTTGCTGACACTGAAATGGTTTCTCTCCCCTGTAAATGTGCATCTAACGGCAGGTTTTCAATCGCGTTAGGATTCAGCTCTTCAGATCAGCGCATTAGTGTGAAGGGAGCCTCTCCCCGCCCACTCTCGGCCCATTGACCCCTTCTCTCCGCCCTCTCTCCACCTTCTGCGGTGTTTTACCGCACCACGGAACTTTATGATCATTAAGTTAACGCACGTTATGTAACATTAACGATCGTTAATGCATCATAACATGCGTTATGATGCGTTAACGATCGTTAATGTTACATAACGCGCGTTATGTAACGTTACCGCAGTTTAGTAAACATCCCCCTTAAGTATTTAAGGGTCTGAATTATATCTCCCCTGTCCCTCTTCTCCTCCAGAGTGTACATATTTAGGTCTTCAAGTCTCTTCTCATAAGTCTTCTGACACAGACTCCAAATCATTTTGGTCACCTTCCTCTGAACAGTTTCCAGTCTTTTTATATCCTTTACGAGATATGGTCTCCAAAACTGAATACAATATTCCAAGTGCGGCCTCACCAGCGACTTGTACAGTGGTATTAGTACCTCTTCCTTTCTGCTGGTAATTCCTCTCTCTATGCAACCCAGCTTTTGCCACCGCCTTGTCACACTGTTTTGCCACCTTGAGGTCCTTCTCCTGGTCCATGCATGCCAACCTCTCGCCCCCTATTGCATTCAATTCCGTTGGATTTCTGCTTCTCAAGTGCATGACACTGCACTTCTTCACATTAAATCTTAATTGCCAAGCATTAGACCATTCTTCCAGCTTTTGTAGATCTTTCTTCATGTTATCCACTCCCTCAGGAGAATCCACTCTGTTGCAAATTTTTGTGTCATCTACAAAAAGACAGACTTTTCCATTCAGTTCCTCAGCAATATCACTCACAAATATATTGAACAGTACCGGTTCCAGGACCCAACCCTGGGGTACACCACTAATCACCTTCCTTTCATTCGAGTGAGTTCCGTTTACCATCACCTTCTGTCATCCAATTTCTGATCCAGTTTACCACCTGGGGACCCATCCCCAAGCTGTTGAGTTTATTGATAAGCCTTCTATGAGGAACAGTATCTAAGGCTTTGCTGAAATCTAGGTAGATTGCATCCATCGTATTCCCTTGATCTAGTTCTCTGGTCACTCAGTCAAAGAACTCAATAAGATTTACATAGAAACATAGAAATATGACGACAGAAAAAGACCACATGGCCTATCTAGTCTGTCCTTCCATAACAACTACAACAGTCCCCTTTTTACCTTTAGAGATCCTCTGTATTTGTCCCATGCTTTTTTGAATTCAGTTACTGTCCTCATCTCTACCACCTCCACTGGGAGACTATTCCATGGATCCACTACTCTTTCCGTAAAGAAATATTTCCGCATATCACTCCTGAATCTATCTCCCTTCACCCTCATCCCATGTCCCCTCACAGCAGAACTTACTTTCAATTGAAAGAGGCTCTCTCCCTGAACATTTATGCCACGGAGGTATTTAAACATCTCAATCATATCACCTCTATCCCGCCTTTCCTCTAAGGTGTACATATTAAGATCCTTCAGTCTTGTTTGGCAAGATTGTCCTTTGATAAAACCATGTTGCTTCGGATCATGCAACCTGTTGATTTTGAGAAAGTCCACTATTCGCTCTTTCAGGAGTGCCTCCATTACTTTTACCGCCACCGAGGTAAGGCTTACTGGCCTGTAGTTTGTCACTTCTTCCTTATTACCACTTTTTGTGAAGAGGTACCACATCAGCCCTTCTCCAGTCCTGTGGAATTTCTCCTGTCTCCAAGGATCTATTAAAAACATCCTTTAATGGCCCCGCAAGAACCTCTCTGAGCTCTTAAAGTATCCTGGGATATATCCCATCTGGTCGCATGGCCTTGTCCACTTTCAGTTTTGTAAGCTGTTCTAATACATCATCTTCTGTAAATGATGTGGTATCTTCTCCATTCCCATTTGTATTTTTCTCAATCACAGGTGGTCCTTCCCCAGGAATTTCTTTAGTAAAAACAGAGCAAAAGTATTTGTTTAGCATTTTCACTTTTTGAATGTCACTTTCCACAAATCCGTTCCTGGTACTTTTTTTTAGTCCTGCAATTCCACCTCTGATTTATGTCCTCTCCCGAATATACCTAAAAAAAGTTTTGTCGCCACACTTCACATCTTTAGCCATCTTTTCTTCTGCCTTTGATTTTGCTATCCTTATTTCTCTTTTTGTCTCTTTTAGTTTGATCCTGTATTCTTCTCTGTGTTCCTCTTTGCGAACTTCTGTATTTTCTGAAAGCTGTGTTTTTGCCTTTATTTGTTCAGCCACTTCTTTGGAGAACCAGATAGGTTTCCTTTTCCATTTGTTTTTATTTACTTTCCTTACATATTTATATATTGCCCCTTTTATTGCCTCCTTTAGTTTAGCTTATTGCAATTCCACTTCCTCTATCCCCTCCCACCCGGCCAACTCCTCCTTCAGGTACTTGTCTATTTTACTGGTCAGTGTTTTTGAGCTTGCTCTGATTGGACACCATCTTGGCTTTTATCGCAAACCACACCATGTGATGATAGCTGCTGCTCACGTGGGCACCAACCCTGATATTCGACATGTGTCTCCGTTGGTGAGCACTAAATCCAGCATCGAGCTTTTGCTGCTCGGTTCCATCCCCATTTGTCTAAGTAATGCATCTTGGAAGGCATTCACAATTTTTTACTTCTTTCCAGATGTGCAAAAGGAATACTCCAATCCACATTGGGTAGATTAAAGTCACCCAATATGATCACTTCTCCCTTCATGGCTATCTTTGTAATATCAATAATCAATTTGCTATCCATTTCTTCGGTTTGATTTGGAGGCCTATAGACTGCATCATTATGGATGACAGTGCCATCTTCTCTTTCCACCACAATCCACAGTGCTTCTTCTTTTCCCCATGTCCTCTGCATTTCAGCAGCTTTTATATTGCTTTTGACATATAGGGCTCCTCCTCCTCATTTTCTACCCTCTCTATCTCTTCTAAATAGATTGTAGCCAGCTATGGCTATATCCCATTCATGTGACTCGTTAAACCATGTTTCTGTAATGGCCACAATGTCCAAGTCCATTTCCACCATTAGGGCTTCCAGGTCAGGACCTTTGTTGGCTAGGCTTCGAGCATTTGTGCTCATTGCTTTCCAGCATTTGTTGACTGGCTTGCCTGTATTTTACATGGATTTTGTTTGCACACCTCTTCCCACTTGCCATTGATGTGTGGTTTAAAAGTGTGGCTCTTTCCAATGCTCTTTCCAATGTCATTATGCTTTTGCTGGGAGTGACATCCTAAACTTATCCTTCTCTATCCATCACCCCCTTTCCCTAGTTTAAATGTCTGTCCACATACTGCCGTGAGGAGGTCAGTAGAGGGGCATTAAAAGAATAGCTTAAATGCGTAAATAAATAATACTTTGAGTTTAAAAATTGTTATTAGCAATACTGTGAGAATAAAAAAAAATGCTGAATCACTGTGGGCCCAATATTCAAAGGGTATTTACATGGTTCACAGCACAGTAAACCATGTAAATGCCTTAAATGGGGATATTCAATGGCACATACACAGTTAGTGCTGTTGAATATCTCCTTCTAATACCCCTACGCACCCTGATGCTATCCGGTTAGCCTTAGGGCATGTTGGGGACGTTCTGGGGCAGAGTGGAGGCAGAGACTGTCGCTAACCGGACAGCGGCAATATTGTATGCTGCCCAATTAGCAACCTGCACCTAAAAGATAGGCAAGGAAAACCCTTGCCTATCTGCAAGGCACAGGAGCTAATTGAGCAGCATGCAATATCGCTGCTGCCCGGTTAGCTACTGTGGCATCTGGCATGTGTGGTGATCCCTGGATATTCAATGCTGGTGCCGCGAATGACCCTGGCATTGAATATCTGTTGTTAAGGGTCTGTGGACATGGCTATGCGCCGTAGGGACGCATAGCCTACCCAACTCAATAGCAGGCCCTATGTATATAATGACCCGCAAACACATAAATAAAAATTGTGGACATTGTTGTTTATGTAGCATGATGTGTGACAACCTGTATGGCCCATATAGATTGTGTATGAAGCTGACTGATGTAATTAAAATTGGAGGTATGTGAAGAATACTGAGTAAAAAGTCGATGTACAACTGAAAGAATCAATATATTACCACCTCGTAATGAAACATTCAGTTGTCCTCTCTCGTCAGTGTCACTATTAATAGTTATTAGAACTTTAGAAAGATAATGAACTGCCGAGTCAGCGTATTAAAGATTAACTTGGCGTCAAAGGAAGTAGTCATAGAAACAAAGACACTATGCTTCAAAACCTCCAATGAGAGCATTAGAAACGTGTGTGTGTATGTGGCAGTATACAATGTGATCTCAGCATGAGTGGGGAGAAGAACACAGAAGAAATTAATTTTATATATTCTTTGACTCAGAATGAAGCCCTACATAATGAATGGTTGAATGAACAACAAGCCCAAAGAGTCCTAGGTAGAAAATAGAAAATCGAATGGCAGACATCAGTGGACAGATGGGTGCGAAACATGATTGACAATTGTGGAAGACAATTAAGGACCTCACGAACATCCGTTAAGAATGGGGTCATAACCCACATAGGTCATTGCAGACCACAAAAACAAAAGCTGTAAAGGGCATACCGAGAGTGTGTCCTTAAAAAAACTGATTATACTATGATAAAGCTGGACTGTAGATATGATTGTAATTGCAAATAAAAAGGTAAAAAAATAAAAAGTAAGTCATTATAAAAGTAATAAATAACCAGTATAAAAATAACATTAAGGAAAAATAAAAAATAGATAAATACAAGAAGTGGGGAAAAATTAAACAACAAGCAAGAAATAAAAAAATGTACCCAGTTAAAATGATGCAATCCAATCGGGCCCTTGTAATGATTGCAGGGAGGGAAAGGAGGGGAGGGGAGATGGAGGGAGGGGAAGGGAGAGGGGAAAGGGGGAAGGAAGGTGGGGAGGCAGGGGGAATGAGGGGAATGAGGGGAAGGGAATGAGGAGGGGGAGGGTGAAGGAGGAAAGAGGGGAGGGGGGTATTGCCTATCCTCAAACCTCTGTATCTCACTTTTTCCCTTATCGGATCATCACCTGCTAAGCTTCACTCTTCATCATTCACCATCTCAACCTCACCCCGTCTCTTCCAAAATCTTTAGAAATCTTGCTGTTGATCCATTAGCTCTCACCTCCACTGTCATATCGCCTCTTTCCCCCAGTATGCCATCTGAATCTGGATGAGGCAGTAGAAACATAGAAATATGACGACAGAAAAAGACCACATGGCCTATCTAGTCTGTCCTTTCATATCAACAAATACAACAGTCCCCTTTCTACCTTTAGAGATCCTCTGTGTTTGTCACATGCTTTTTTGAATTCAGTTACTGTCCTCATTTCTACCACCTCCACTGGGAGACTATTCCACGGATCCACTACTCTTTCCGTAAAGAAATATTTCCGCATATCACTCCTGAATCTATCTCCCTTCACCCTCATCCCATGTCCCCTTGTAGCAGAACTTGCTTTCAATTGAAAGAGGCTCTCTCCCCTGAACATTTATGCCACAAAGGTATTTAAACATCTCAATCATATCACCTCTATCCCTCCTTTCCTCTAAAGTGTACATATTAAGATCCTTCAGTCTGGCCTCATATGCTTTATAATGAAGACCACTAATCATTTTAGTAGCCACCCTCTGCACCGACTCCATCCTGTTCACATCCTTTTAAAGGTGCGGTCTCCAGAATTGCACACTATACTCCAAATGAGGTCACACCAAAGACTTATACAGAGGCATTATCACCTCCTTTTTTCTGCTAGCCATTCCTCTAAGTATGCACCCAAGCATCCTTCTAGCTTTTGCTGTCGCCTTTTCTACCTGTTTAGCTACTTTAAGATCATCAGACACAACCACGCCTAGGTCCCGCTCTTCTTTAGTGGACAAAAGTACTTCACCCCCTATGCACCTCGGCAACTGCAAACAGGGCATTCAGTCTCTGCGCCCCAAGACTCTGGAACTCTTTACCAACAAGCATCAGGTCAATCACCAACCTAATCCAGTTTAAGAAGGCCCTTAAACACTTCCTTTTCCTCAAATACTTCCTAGAGAACAATGAATCACATACCCACTCAATTTCTTACAACTGTTCCAACACACTTTGTCAGCCAGAGGACCACACCATGCAAGAGGTCCTTGACCATTAAATCTCACTCTTTGTTTTTCTATGACACTGTTTTGGTAAATAGTTATCTTTAGTTATCCAAGTTGGCTCTCCTGTTAATTGTAAACTCAGACTTATGTACCCGTCTGATTGTTATGTTCCATGTAAACCGCACTGATGCCGAATAGTGCGGTATAGAAGAAATTGTAAATAATTAAAATAAATAAAAATAAATACTATATTGCTCCCTTGGATTGCTACAGCCCATATGCATGACCTTACATTTTTTAATATTAAATCCCAACTGCCAAATTCTAGACCATTCTTCAAGCTTAGCTAGATCCCTCCTTATGTTATGTACACCTTCCTGGGTGTCTACTCTATTGCAGATTTTGGTATCATCCGCAAAGAGGCAAACCTTACCCGACAGCCCTTCCGCTATATCACTAACAAAGATGTTAAAAAGAATCGGACCAAGAACAGATCCCTGGGGCACAGCACTGGTAACATCCTTCTCCTCAGAGTGAGCTCCATTTACTTGTACTCTTTGTCGCCTCCCACCCAACCAATTTCTAACCCAAGCAGTAACTTTAGGGTCCATCCCTAGGGTGCTCAGTTTGTTTATGTCACCTGTGAGGAACAGTGTCAAAGGCTTTACTGAAATCTAAATACACCACATCTAGGGCTCTCCCTCGGTCCAACTCCCTGGTCACCCAGTCAAAGAAATCAATCAGATTTGTCTGACAAGACCTGCCTCTGGTGAATCCATGCTGCCTCGGATCCTCTAATCCGCTGGACTCCAGAAACCTCACTATTTTCTCTTTCAGCAGCGTTTCTAATAATTTACTCACCACCGAAGTTAAACTAACCGGTCTGTAGTTTTCAACCACATCCTTACTTCCGCTTTTGTGTAAAGGCACCACATGAGCCTCTCTCCAGTCCTTTGGCACCACTCCCAACTCCAACGAGGCATTGAAAAGGTCAGTCAGTGGAGCTGCTAGAACGTCCCCAAGTTTCCTCAGTATTCTAGGGTGTATCCCATCCGGTCCCATTGCTTTGTCTACTTTAAGTTGAGTTAGTTTCTCACGAACACAGTCTTCTGAAAATTGTTCAAGTTGTCCCTTGCTTCTGTTCCTATTTGTAGGTGTTTTCTGAGGTCCTGCTCCTGGTTCTTCATCTGTGAACACAGAACAGAAATATTTGTTAAGCAATTCCGCTTTATCCTTATCAGCTTCTACATATTCCTCCCCTGCACCCTTGAGTCTGACAATACCACTTTTGCCCTTCCTCTTCTCACTAATATATCTGAAAAATGTCTTATCGCCCCATTTTATTGTATTGGCTATTTCCTCCTCCTTTTGAATCTTTGCCTTCCTGACTACTTTGCTAGCTTCTCTAAGTTTTTCCAAATACAGATGCCTGTCTTCCTCTCTCTGTGATCTCTTGTATTTCATGAAGGCCTCCCTCTTTTTCTTCACTTTTTCAGCTACTTCTTTTGAAAACCATAACGGTCTCCTTTTCCTTTTACCTTTATTTATAATTTTAACAAAAAGGTTGGTTGCCCTTAAAATATCTCCTTTCAGTTTTGCCCACTGTTTTTCTACATCCCCCAGCTGTTCACATCCCACTAACAACTCCCTGAGGTATTGGCCCATCTTGGCAAAGTTAGTCTTCCTAAATTCTAAGATCCTCACCTTTGAATGGATTCTAACACACCTAGTCCTAATACTGAACCACACCATCTGGTGATCACTGGATGCAAAATGATCTCCCACTACAACATCAGAAACACTTTCACCATTGGTAAGCACCAAGTCCAGTATGACCCCTTGACGTGTGGGGTCTGTTTCCATTTGCCTGAATAGTTCTCCCTGTAGAGAATCCAGGATCTCCTTACTTCTAGATGATACTGCGGCAGGAATGTGCCAATCAACATCTGGCATATTGAAATCTCCTATCAGTAGCACTTCCCCTTTCCTAGCAATGCTGCGTATGTTTATTTATTTTATTTATTTATTTATTTAACTGTATTTATATCCCGCTTTTCACCGGGTCAAAGTGGTTTAACAAAAAGGGGAGGGGGACAGTAATTAATTCTTAGGGTGGGGGGCTGTCACCGGGGAGGCCAACATTAATGATCTAGACAGACATTAAGGACTTGAACAATGGACATCAGTCTCTTAGTAGGTAGATCTGTGGGTAAGTTAAAGGGTCTGGAGAGGGTGTCAGTGGTGGATGTTTGTTTCTGGTCCGAGGTATTCCTGGAATGGGATGTTTTTTAGTTGTTTAGTTGAATGTTGAAGGATCTCCATTGTTTCTGATTTGACTTGGTAGGGAGTTCCAGAGGGATGGCGCGTATAGTTCAAAGGCTCTGTTGCAGGTCCGTTGATTGTATTTAGTTTGTTCATGGGGGATGGTGAGGGTGTTGTTGGTGGTTTGTCTGGTTCTGTTGTGGGTGGGTTGGGGCAGTAAAGTTCGGAGCTGGGAGGTCTGCATTTGATAGAGGGCTTTGTGGATAAGTAGGGCTGATTTGTATTTGATTCTTGCTTTGAGAGGGAGTATGTGCAGTTCTCTCAGGACTGGGATGATGCGATCTTGGTTTTTTTTGCTTTCTGGATAATTCTTGC